>JAGQAX010000011.1:25661174-26261174 GCA_019142605.1 Cephalopholis sonnerati
TCTATGATGTTTTTGATATGTTTCTTATTTTGCCTTTATTGCTGATGTTGATTTTCTGTCCTTTAATGCTTTCTACATTTTTAATTTGCATTATTTTTCACGTCATTGTGCCATAATACTTTGAAACTGCAGGGCTACGTCAGGGTTCATAATAAACACCAGTTATATAATGATTACTTGACTCATTGCTGAGATTCCTGGCATTCACAATTGCACATTCTGGTCCATTGTAAACAAACCCCCAGATTGTTGCATTTTCAACTTCTCAAAGAGGGAGGATGGTGCTACAAGTGTGTGACTGGCACTGTAACACCTTTTTATTCTCAACTCAAATTAGCTTATGCTAAAAAGTTGTGTTTTTCACAGTGATATTTCTGCTCTTCACAAAATATTTGTGTTACATTTCTGCTGTCATTTGCTGGCTTGCTCAGTGTGTTGTACAGATATTCTCTGTCCTCTACCTGACCTGTGAATGTTGCATTTCCTTGGTAGCAGACAGACATCCAAAAAAGAGCTGTAAATTACTGATTTAAACATCAACCTATGGAAATGTCTCTTTCTATAGGAAAAGCCTTTACGTTTTTTGGCAAGTCCTATTTGTATTTTAAAAGTTGGTTCTTATCTAAGACACAACAAAGAGACAGGTACTGCCAGCTACTCTGTCAGTCTAGAAGTAGTCATGACAGTTCATCTCTCTCTCTCTCTCTCTCCAGCGAAGAGGCTTTGTCTCGTATCTCCCATCCAAACAAGGAGAGTTCATCCAGAGTTCAAAAGGAAGTTGAGAGGGAGAGCTGGATTCTCGCTCCCCCCTGTGTCAGTTACTCCCAACCTTTTGGGTCTTACTCCTCTGGCAAGAGAAGTGTTTGGTTTGACAGCTAGTAGGATGCAGTTATGCAGCAGAGACATATTCCTTACCACCAGCCTCTAGTTTAAAACAAGTATGCTGTAAAGGAGGATTTGTCATATTTCAGGGAATATCTTTGACTCAGCCAGCCCCAGGGGAACACTTTTACTTGTCAAAGATGCAGATTGTGAAGAAGTGCTGTACGATCCACCTGCCCGGTGAAAAATAATGCAATTTAGAAATGGTGCAGGGGTGAACAAAACTCTACTTCTTAATCACAAAAAGTTCCAGATGATTGATTCAGGGAAGAAAAGGATGACAGCATGATGAGTTGTTATGTTGAGCATCTCATTGGAATTTTGTGAGCAGCAAGACTCAATGCCAGTTACTTAACTTTGATAAGGCCAACATGCACCTGATGGCTTGAGACCCTTCAGTAAAGCTCGTCGTTGCTTGTATGGATGCACACACATGTGCATACACACATGCACATACACAGCCCTGCTGGGTTATTTGCTTTGTGCAGTGAGTGATCCATGTGTTGGCGTGCTCTGTGACCATTAATTGATGTGGCTGGCTGTGTAGACAGAATTGATTTCTGGTACAGGCCATAAAGCACAATGCTACAGCTTTTCACTGTCAAAAGCTACAAGGCCATTACCTTGAAAGGAAGTTGATGCCACCATTGAACAGATTCATGGACAATGTAATGGATACAGGAAAAAAAACAACTTTATTCCACGATAACCTACTGGGCCATTGTGCTACTACTGTGCCAACTCTATCTCAACTGTGTCAATTTAGTACTCTCGTTAATGTGTATAATGGATAACAATCTTGCCATATTGCTTTATTTATTTCTATTGTTTGTTGTGTTTTATTTGAGAACATTCAAACATATGTAAATGCACCAGAGTTAGCTTAAAGTCTGGTTTTCATCAGCAGTCCCTTTGCCTGATGTTAATAAACATCCTAGATAAAATTAATACAGTACTATAGTTACAAACATACAACATTGTGGTAAAATAACATATACAATACAGTTAATATGACATCCAAATAGCATATTATTTTTTAACAAAATAAATGTGGCAGCAGTGCCGACATTTTTGTTTCTCATCAAGCCATTTTCTAACATTACACTTAAATGAATGATATGATGGGTACTGTAATTGATCGTGGCACTGAAGTTCATTGATATGATGCTCTGAAGGAAAAGACGGCCTGGCTAAATGCAGTTTTCCTTAGTGGGATTGTGCATTCCTCCCTGGCTGCACTTCTCACAGTTTGCTGTAGATTTAAAATTGATGAAACTGGACAGAGGCAGTGGAGCTAAATCATGCATAATCTCATAAACCAGGCGTATAATTTTGTATTTGATGAGGTTATCCAACTAAGTGGGGTATATTTCTTTAGAATAAGGCAAAGATGAAAACTGAATGGCTCTTTGTCTAAAGTTTCAAGTGCTTGTTTGTATAATGATTCCAGTGGTATTAAGGCAGCAAAGTGTGTTAGTGAAGCTTATCAGACAAAAAGTGATGAGGAAGAGAACCACTGAGAGGAGGAATATCTTAGCCACGTTAGTTGATAGGGAATATATGGTAAAACTGAAATTTGCCAAACTAAACTCAACTTTATTATATGGATTTTGAAACTGAGGTTTGAGCCAGTGTGTACTCCTAAGTATTTGTACTCACAGACAACTTTTAGTCTCCCTCCTGAGATAAGAATATCTTATGCTACATTTATGCTGTGGCATTTGGAGAGAAACGTACAAACTATTTTTGAAACATTCAAGTGCAAACAACATTAATTAAGCCAGGATGTGACCTTCAACCTTCAGCAATTTCACCATGAGTAAAAATAGCTGTATCATCAGCATACATTAAAACATTGCATTTTCTGCACATTGAAGGTAGGTCATTAATGTACATGCTGAACAGGATTGGGCCCAATATAGAGCCCTGTGGGACACCAGTTGATAAGAGATATGATTGTGGATTTTGACAAGTTGAAAGGTAAGATTTGATAAGGTTGAAAAACTATCTGGAAGAACTGAAGTTGAGTAGTGTTTGTGGTAGGATAGTAGGATTAATGGTGTTGAATACTTTCTGTAAATCAAGGAACACGGCCCCCACAGCCGTGCCTTTGTCAATTGATGCCTTGCCACTCTAATTGGTCAAAAAAAAAAACCTCCAGTACACGATATCATGTTTTACTTCTGCTGTACAGACTGAAGTGGTTATGATGGAGATATCTGGAAATTTTTTTCTTTACCTTACCTACTGAAAATGAAAGGATGGTGATGCATTCGTAGCTGTCACACTGTAAATAAAAAAGTCAGTTCATGATTTGCGAACTGCTTTGAAGAAGCCCTCAGTGCCTTTGGGGATGTTCTTTTCTCAAAACTACCATTGCATCCATAATCCTGCTAAAATTCCAGTACTGTTGCTATAATAAACAGTAGCTTGAGACTGCATAGAACGTCATGATGAGGGTATGTGCCTGTATCTATGTTTGGATCCCTGTCATTACGTCTTGTTATTGTAAGAATATCCCCAAGATTGATGCCTGCGTGTATCTGGATCCAAAGCAATAAGCTGCTTATATTAGACTTGAAATCCGTCAGATCACCAAACAACATCTTGGCTTTCGTTCCAAAATCTGTAATCAGACCGTTGACACAAACTTTATTTGGATGCTCCAGAATCAACTGATGGATTGCCAAAACCCTCAACCCCATAATGCCCTATAATTCTGTAGCTTGTAATGCGATCGATGTTTTCCCTTTGCATATCTTACTTGAGTGGATGGATGGATGGATGGATGGATGGATGGATGGATAGGCAGCTCTCGGCAGCGGGTGAAACGGCTTGTGAGAAGGAATAAAGTCTATCCCCTCACAGACAATCGATCTTTGTCAGGAATGACGTGCCAGCCTGTGCAGTGTCTGTCTCCCTCAACAAAATTGACTTACATTAGGCTTAGCGCTCAGATATTGCTCTGCTGCTCAGGGTGTCAGAGAACTATTCTCAGGCTTATGCCCCACACCGTGATGCCATAGTGTATCATTGATTCATTGATTGTCAGCCTCTTAGAGTTCTGGTACATCTGCTGCACACAGTGTCTTTGTCAGTGTGGTTTAGGGTTTATGATGAACACATTTCCCTCAAAGTATGTTTATAGACGTTTAAATTATTGTAAAGAATCAATCTCAGAGGTAGGTATTACAGGAGAAATGTCTTTGAGTTATCTTCTTGGGCAACTGAAAATGGTCTAGTTTCTGAAATATGATCATGCAGCTACAGAACTGAGGTCTGTCAATGGCTGATCAAGTGTTTGCCCCTTAGAAAATCACATTTCTAGACCAGGTCAGTGCAGAATATGGTTGTGCTCACACAAATGACTATTTATTTAACTGTCATATGTTAAGAGTCAGATAGCTTTTAAAATAGGTCGCTCTGCATAGATTGTTTTGATATATGTTGACCTTTCACAAGATGGTATTTGTTTCCAAGTTGGAGTAAATTCAGTTTGTTGAGTGTTACTTAGGGCTGGATATCAAACCTCAGTACATTTTAAATACCGAAGAAAATGTGCCTGTAGCACAGAGTATTCAAAGCTGTCAAGTACTGACACCTGGCATCAAATGTCAGATTTGTTCACCTGTGTAATCTTATTTTTACTCACATGTAATATTTGATCAGATAATTCCTGATATGATTCAAAATGTTGCCAATTTCAAAGATCTTGGCCTCTTTGTTTAGATAACATTCAAAAGATGAGAGCTTCTTTTGTTAAATGAGAAACCAAGGGTTTTGTAGAAATATGAATTTAGATTCCACAATTCAAGGTGTATCTTTGCCAAAACAGTACCAGTTCTAATAATGACTTTTTACTTTTAAACCGTGGTATCAGTGACTCAGCAGGTGTAAGACTTAACTGTATTGATAAATCTGCTAAATTGAAGCATCAATGTAATATAACTGTCCCAAGAAAAAGATTAAACCTGAGAGTGTGTTTGAATAAATCTCATCTTGTATGGTCCACTTTCAATGCAAATGTTTTGGAGCCTTTCCCCTGCTGGTCAATTGAGAGGTATGGGGCTGCTCTGAGGGAAGGTAAATATAGTGAGGTTATAAGAAATGGCCCCATGGCTATGGAAGAGAAAATTGAATGGTAATCATGCAGTAGAAACAGGCACAGGCAAGATGTCCAATTTTCCTCTCTTGAAGCTGTGACAAGACATAAACCTTTGTGGTTGTTCTGCAGTGTTTGTTATTCCTGCCGCTCCTCTCATGTCATGTTATTACACCGGAGGATGGTTTTACAACAACAGTTTAGTACTGCTGGTATTGCCTTTTTTTTCTGTTGACCACCACTGTTTATTTATACTGTCTAAATATTTCTGGGATATAGAAATATTCTATGAAAAATATATTTCTAAAGCCATGGCCTGTGAAGCCACTGCCATTATTGAGATGCAATTTAAAATTCATTTTGACTGTAGTTGTAATGCAACAAGCCGGATAGCCACATAAAATAACCCCATATTGGCACGACCTTGTAGGCTCCCTAACTCTTTGCACAAAGCTTTACGCTCTTTCTAGGCTGGTGAGGGCTTTGCCTTGCTGCCCCAGATCAGAGCGTCGCTCGAGGATTAAAGTCACTTTCTAAGCGTTTGCCTCCAATCCAGCAACACAGTTATCACAGCCTCATGATCACACTATCAAAGCTCATGCCCACGCCTCAGCATAAGTCTGCGCCAGCCCTTTTAAGATGTTAACAGCTCCACAAAATGAAGAGCCCACGATCATGCAAAAAAGGGCTCGACTGTGTCCTTTTGCAGTAGGTTTGCCTGATGGTTCCACCTGTGCGGAAGCTCAGTGACACCGTCTATTTAGATGTGAGATAAGCGTGCATGGCAGCATGCTTGCTGAGGGCGCTGAGGGAAGAATTGTGAGTTTTCTCTGCTCATTAGGATTCTGCAGCGGCCGCTGAGCGAGGCTGCGATGAGAAGAACTGATGAGAGGAGAGGCAGTGGAGGGCCAAAAATAGATCAAAACCAAACTGGAGTCCAGAGTACTGGTGGGCATGAGTAGGGAAGGAATGTTGGCCCCTGTAAGGCTGGACACGCTAAATGGAGCTGTCTGACTAGATTGCAGATAGAGAGGCGCCCGGGAGAATGATAGTATAGCGAACGAGCTAGCTTGCTAATGATGGGAAGTATTTAGGAATGCTGATAACAGTAAGAAGGGGTCTTGGTTGTGATTGGGAAGGATGAAGATTACAGAAACCCTCAAGCTCCTCTCTGCTCTCCCTTTTCTTTCACTCCATCTCTTTCCTCCCCGTTATCTCCTCTTTAGTTTTGCTGTTCTGACTGTGATTAGTAGAGAGATAAGAGGCTCATGATTCTTCAATTTTCTGCTCCATTAGTCTGACTCACTTCATGCGGTTGGTCTGTGCCAGTGTCCGAGTGGCTGTCCGTCCTCTTGCCTTCATCATCTTTCTCCTGCTTTTCAAGGCCTCTCACTCCTCAGCCTTTCATCTGATGTGCCGCACATCTCAATAGTGCAGTATTCTTCGTGGAGTTTGACTGCATTTTCAGTGTGCTTGTGATGTGTCTGAGCTGTGAGTGAGATCATTAGCAGATGCTACAAGCTTGATTCTTTCAGTGTTCAAAACACAAAAGCACAATCCATTTTCTGTCATTATGATTTACTTTTAACATTTTACTGAAGGGGATGCATCCAATTTTCAAGTTAGATAATTATTTCTCCTTGAAAATATGACCCTCAATCAGCTGTCCCACTCCATCTCTCTGCTGTGCCCCCCTTCTCTCCAAACAGACCATTAGCACTGCGCTGGTCGCTCTGGAGCTCTGTGGATGGACGACATTTAAGAGACATCGCCTTTAGTCGTTCCTCTTCTTCATTCTCTTGTCGGTTAACCTTTCTCTCCCCCTGTTTTCCTCCGTCTACATTCTCATTTCTCACTTCTCTTTTTCTCTCATTTGCAGTCCTATCCTCCGGTTCTTCTGTGACTTGCAGTTTCATTCAGGCATTTTTTTTTTGTATTTTTGTCTCTCTCCCCTCTCATAGCTCCCCTCTCTCATTCTGTCTTTCTATTTGTCTCCCTCTCTTGTGTTTCTGCGGATCCATGAGTGGAATGGAAGCAAATAGAGTGAGGCAGCGAGGTAGAACCCACTACCTCATCTGGTAATGAGCCTGGAAAGTTCCCAGTCAAAAGTACACCGTCTCCATGGAGACTGAGGTAAAGTTGCTGGCGCTGCCTTCGCCTGGTGTCTTTGAAGGCCCCGGCTAGAGTAAACAATGCCAAGGTCACCGCTCCTAGGGGTCTGCTTCAGCATCTGCGACCACAAAGACACACCGCAGTCTTTAAAGGACGTGGTCGTGGGCCGTGGGAGCTTGTTTCTTTTTTCTTCATCTTTTTCATCCAAGACCTTTTCATTAGACTCACTAGACCACCCTCGCCGTGACTTACCACCCAACTCACTTTGTTTTTTTCTCGTGTGCAAACCTCTAACTTGCCATGCGTTTGTTTTATTTTTTTCCCTCGTCCCAGACTGAACTTTCTAAACCTCTTTTATTTCCAGAGCGCAGATGAATAGCTCTCCAATAATATCTCCATGCAGCCTCAACCCAGCTTATTTAATGTGAACTTGTTTGTGTGCTCCTTTATTTGATGTTGCTTTAAGGTTCCTATTTAATCATATTTTTAGCACTGTGTTGTTGTTTTTTGTGCCATTAAATGCCCTCTTTGTCCTTCTGCAGCCTGCTGTTCTCTCTTCTCTGCTACCCACCCACCCCTACCCTCGGGCCACCTTCATTTATTGTTCAATTTAATTATTAATGTTCTTAATTCTAGACGAGGGAACAAAGCTGCTGTGTCGTTTATTTATGCCTTTGAGCTCTGAGTCACTCACTCTCTTGCTACCACAGTTGCTGCTGCAGAGTCACAAGTCATTACTAGTTGGCTAATTACATTCAGAGGCACCTGCCCACACACAAAGCACACAGACCGGGTGGTTTAGTCACATTTCGTTGTCAAGGCTGCCTCTCTTGCACTGTGAGCTCAGTGTAAATGTTAGGTCATATCTGGAAGTGGCGTGTACAAAGCCATGTGTTGGAAATATCACAGTGCAGGTCACTGTAGTCACAACCAGCATATTTCCACTACAGCGTAGACTAAACAGAAAGAACCAGCCACCATTCCTTGTAACTGCAACATCACCACATGAGGACACAGATGCAAAGCTCTGGTCTCTGGTGTCAAAGTCCTGCAGTTTTGTTTGCCCATCTGCCATGACCTCCTCTGTACAATAAATATAGGGCTAACTTGACTGGAAGTAAACCGTTGTCAGTAAACACATATAGTTGCACTGTAGTATGTGTAAAGATTGCACTATCTGTGGTTTTTGCTAAGAAATGTGTACAGGAGGCTGCAGAACCTAATATGTTATACAGTGGATATGATAGATAAAGTCATCAATATGAAGTTTGAACAAAGCTTATATGTATTCCAGATGTCAATTCTCACCCAAATTCAGCCCAGTTTTAAGAGATGCCTTTTTGGAGTGTAATGGTACACAAAAGTCATGGTTCAGCGTGAGAGTTTGGTACAATGAGGAAAACAAAAAATGGCATAAGGCTGTGTTTCGACAGTGTCAAGTGTCAAGGATGGGCAAAATCCTCCTGCTGGGGACTGAGGTAACCTTTTGCCCACTGGCAACTTTGGTAAACTATTTTCATTATTAAAATTAGCTGATGCAGAACAACCATCGCTCCACCCGGCTTGGTCTTGGCAAGGTGCTGGAAACATCAGTAAGTCCAAACTGGTAGAAAAAGATTTATGCATGGTTACATCTATGCAGTCTTTCTTATTGTTGAGATAGGTCACAATAGGCTATGAAACATAAAAGCATCTGTTATGCTATGAAACTGATAATACCAAAATGCCTAGTATAATAAAAAATAATAAAATGTGTGCATTAGGAGTATTTTGATTACTTTCCCCTCAGCTATATTTAAACATTTAAAGCACCCAAACAATTATCATCCCTGTAATCAGCACACCTGGGTGATGTCGTGGAGTGTGTGTTAGCATGTTGGATGTGTTTCCATTAACAGACTCTACAATGGTGGAGCAACGCTGACACACCGTCCTTGTCTTCTACAGAACTCCCTCCTCGTTACTGTTGTAGCGGAACCAAAACCCTGAGGCAGGTCTTCCAGAACAGGCGTTGCATTTATGCTCACCATACTGTGACTGACAGCACGCCAGTCTGCTTGTGTGCCAACCTCAGCATATGTTGTTAACGGTGTACTGCTGATATTTCCATTATTTGTGCTTGTGAACTTTGATTTTGCCTTACATGCATCAGTCTACATATGCAGACGCAGACTACCATACAAATACACAAACCATGACAGCCCTAATGTCTGTATGTCTTTAAACCTGCAAATCACCAAACCATAGCAGCTGGGCCTGCTCATTTCAGCTGCTGCAACAATTAACATCTCAAAAAAAAAAAAAAGGAAAGCTAAATCCAAAAGCCCACTCAATCAACAATTTATCAACAACAAGGATTATATCGTCCATGACTACTTATAATTATGAGATGCCAAATTCTGAAAAGTAATGAGGGGTATAGGGATTCATTAGTACGGTATACATCACTTTCACATCCATTCTGTGAAGGTCAGACAAAATGTTAAGACTTGCATAACTTACTTTTTTTTCCAAAGTCAATATAGATAGATAGAGAGAGAGAGAGAGAGATACTTTTATTTGTCCTCCTGACGAAATTGGTTTTGCAGCATACATCTTGAAGGCATTACATCACAACATCAGAAAGTCACCAGTAAACATACTCACACACACCGATAACAGAAAGGTCACTAATGCATATACGAAGTCATCAAGTAGGCATACTCTTAGACATAATGGACATACTCATACATATATATCTCTACACATACAGGGAGGAGGGGGACAGGCCAGACCAGCTTAGACTGATGGGACTGAACACCATCTACATTCACACATCGTTCACGTGCTGTGTAAATACATCATTTAGCAGCATATGCCACCCTTCAGGCTTATAACTGTGCAGGTATTTGACATTCTGAACCCGTGATGCCGTGTTTGTGTTTAAATTGTGGAGCTCACAAGCCAGAGTGTCCCACGCCATCCCCAGATGCTACAGGGCATATATCTAGCTGTTAATTGGGGCTGAGGGCAAACCCAATACAGATGGTATTTGCACTGTGTGATGAAGAGGATTTTCTGGGTTTACTGCAATCTGCAGTGCAGCTAACGGAGGAGAGGAGAGACGAGGAGACCGGAAATTGGAAAAGAGAAATGGGGGAGATGGAAGGCTGAGAGAGGGGCTGAGAAAGAAAGTGACAAACATTCAGGGAGGAGATTGAAGGCAGGGATGCGCAGAGAGGAGGAAGCAGAGGCAAATACAGAGAAATATGTGACATAAAACATAAACAGACGCCAGAAGAGCATGTAAAATCCATCATACCTCTCTGCTTTGGTCATATGTTAGTGCAGTTTGTCCTTACTACATGATAATTCTTAGTTCAATTTGTATTATTTGCTTGGTATTTAGCCTTTATTTAGTGGTGAGGGCTAAAATATATTTACATGGTTGTCTAGACCAAATGGTTTCACATACAGCATCCTAGTTACATGCTAGGTATGGACACCCCAGTCATTTTAAAGGGTTAACTCACTTGAAATCTCCCCCCCTCCTTTAAATCCTAGCTCATCCTATAATTAACACTGATAGGATCTCCTGGAAACTCATTCAACTTCCTAATGTGCAAAGTTAACTTGATGAACGGCGAGCAATAATGCATCTGCGCCCTCCATCAGTCACCATTAAAACTGAGAGCTGGCCATTGCATCTCAATATAGCATTATTAGCAGCGGGGCTTCTCAAGAAGATGGAGTGCTCTGCATACTAATCCAGAAAAGGAAGCCTCAGTGTCATGCTGAAAATGAACAGCTACTCCACTGTAAACTTTCTGAATGATCGTCAACTATGATTAATGTGAGTGTTTACTTGTACTGATGAGTGGATTGTAACTTAACAAACGGCAGCTTTAGATACTGAAAACTCTCGTGAGTTCCCACAGACTGATTTGTAGTCAGATCTTCAGGCGTTCACATTTGTTTCTCTCATATTCTCTATCTCTGAGGAAAACTACCAGGATCCCTCAGTGGCAGACAATTTTGCTCTGAGCTTCACTGCATTTATAATTTACACATGCAAAATAAGTCTCTCAGGATGCAAGATACAACCTGCACCTCTGAGATCAAACTCTCTCACTATCAGGCTGGTTTTTTACATCCCACAAGATTTTCTGAAAGGACTTTTCTGATGAACCAAACAACAACGTCCCCCGTGACTCACACATTGCAGCCCACACAACATCCCACAAATGCATCTCAGTTCGTCATACCCGGTGATCTTCTTTCTATTCTCTCTCTCACACCATAGACGGCTAAGATGATGAATGCCTTTCCATTTGACAGCCTTTTTTTCTCTCTTCACTGTTTCTCCAGACTCCACACTTGTGTGCGAGCTCCATTGTCACACTCAGGAGCTGAAGCTGTAATGTCAAAGTATACCACAAGCCAACGAAATTGTGGGATACTGTACAATATATGGTACAATTTGAAGGAGATCGACTGTGAATGCTCTGTCTGCAGGGAAAAGCTATTAAATGCGGCAATGGTCCAGAGTAAGCTCGAGAGACATGTTGAGACAAAACACCAGTGTGTGGTGGAGAGGTGCTGTGAGAGAAAAACGATCACTATGAAGGAGTGCCAGATTTGAAGGAAGTTTGTGAACCTGCTGGTTTATGCAGCTCTCCGTTTAGATTCTGCTGCAGTTGTTGACAGTATTTGATTATGTCATGTTTGATACTGGGAGGAGTTGACTCAGGCTTGCTTGTCTCTGTAGTAGGGCTAGACATTATATTGATATTGTATCATTATCGTGATAGAAGACTAAATAATGTCAGAGAATTCTGCCGTCACCATCTTGGTTTTTATGGAGTCAGAAGTGACTACATTTTAACGACAGGCTGGAGCTGTGAAGAGGCAAGACTGCAGTGACCATGCCCCTAAATATGTCTTACTTTAAAGCTTAATAAAATGATAACAGGTTAGTTATACAAAAAAATCACCCCCGCACAGTTGTCATGAAGGGAGAAGTTAACTAGGAGACCAAAACAGTTCTTGTGCCAGGCTGAAAAAATGTATTTCTGTTGGGCATTTTAACATGCATATCTAATGGGATCAAGTTGCCTCTGGAGTATATATAATAGGAACATAAGGATCCATCGATGTGGAACGATATATCGATCCAGTGATCAACAATCCTGTATCACCGATGCAAAATGAGAACATCAATCAAAGTTTTATTTTAAGAGTCTATTTCACTGTCAAACAGCAGCAGGCAGATAGCAAGCTGCCAAGACAGACACGATGAGGATAATGTTATTTACTCAGGAATAAATCAGCAGTGTGGAAATATTTCGGATTTCGGAGAGAATACGGGTCAACAGACATAGCACGTAGTGTATGTTAGCAATGCATCTGCCTGGACGGCCATCTCATTTCACTAACTTCTCTCTACAGCAACATTAGCCGCTCTGTTTCAACAATGTTCAGCTGAAAAAACATGCATGCAGGCTGAAATTCGACCAAGCTGTTTTGTCTGGAGATGCAGCGACTTAAACCAACGGTGAGTTAAAATACATAGTAAAGTTACATGTAATTTGTTAAGCTATGAGTAGAGCAAAAAAAGGCAGCTAGCCGCTAGGCTAATTCATGCAAAGTAAACATGCTTATGCTAGTAATTGGTCACTAGTAAAAGACAACTGTATTGTCTCTGTGCCGTTTTATGTGTGTTAGTGGAGTCAATTTAAAGTAAACTTTATTGCACTTATAATTTATGTGTTGTTTTTATCTTTTATGGTCAAAACCAAAAAAGAAAAGGGTGGCAGCTCCTTCTGTAACAGACTGTGTTAAATGGGCATATAATATCATTTCATTGATCGCAGGCCACGTAATCACATCAAATTGTATCGTGGCAGACTTTGTAATACTGGCAAATATCGTATCGTTGTTCAAAGAATCGATATAATATCGTATCATGATGAAATTGGTGATTCACACCCCTAATATATCGTACATATGGCGGGCATAAAATATGTTGAAAAGATATAGAGGCAAGTTTATTTCTGCGACAGATTTCAGCAACAAGGCAGTTCGAAGTGCTCTACATAAAACATCAAAAACATTCAGACAAAGTACAAAAGAAATACAAAAAGACATCTAAATTCAATTAAAAAAATTTCATCCAAGAGCTCACATAATAATAGCAAATAAAAATGAGCTAAATAGAAGAAGACAGGTATAAAACAGAACAATAAAAGTTAGAGTGCAGTGTAAGAGATGAGTAATTATTTGATTAAATAAATGCAGCGACAAACATGAAAGTCCTCAGCCTTGATTTGAAGAAGTAAGCTGCTGCAGACCTGCAGGAGTTTGTTCCAGATATATGGTGCATAATTCAGTCTTTATAGCATTAGATGTTCTACCACAGTAACATATTGTGATTGTCAGTGCATGCATCACTAGAAAAGTAAACACATTGAACCATAACAAAAAATCCATAAATACTCGAGTTGGCCATTTACATTTTCTTGAGAATTTCTTGACCTTTAAGCTATTGTTTTAGAAATCATCAATAATTTCCTTAAAGCTCTGAGGCTACCATTCGAGAGGGTGATAAAGGGGCTGACACCTCTCTTCTGTTCATTTCCTTTGTTAGTTTCACTATCAATTTGCACTTCATCTCATCTGGAAAATCTATAAATGTAAGTGCAGTATTATTTCTGTGCATTTTTATATGTGTGTAGTATATGTGTAAAACAGTCATATAAAATTACAGTTAATGAAACTTTATACCTTACAGAAGCACCTCTTCACTTCTGACTGAGCAGGAAGAGTAGGCCGCGGACTTCTCCCCCTCGCAAACATGATGGATCGCAAAACAGCCAGTGTCTAGAAAAACAAAGCCAGCATTTAAGCTCCTAGCTGCCCACTGTTTTTTTCTGTCGTCTGTGGCATAAATCTCAGTCAAGGCATACAGAGTGCTTCCTTTAAGAGAGGTGAGATGGGTTATTTGTTTCACTTTACGGGGAGTCCTTTGGAGATGGGTGGTGGAGAGTTCACCTTGTCTTGAGGGACAGTTTTAGAGCCTGATGAAAGAGTCGGGACAGCAGAAAGGTATTGAACCGTTATGGCTGGTGATGTGTGATTGTGTTGTGCCATAATATGCATTTTTGGCTTCATGAGTGTGTAGGCCTACTAAGATGGTGTGTGGGTATACTTTTCTTTTCAGTTAAAGACGTATTTTACTGCTGGAGAGATGGTCTTTTCATAAAACTGGGCTGTTGCTGCAGTACAAAGGCACAAACACTTTTGAAATTGGTGCTATGTGACCAGAGAAGAGAGAGGAAACATGGCTGTGTCATTCATTATGGCTTAAGTTTGCATGGCTTAAGTAACAAGCGAGCTTGTGTTACAGTTAAACAGTGAGCTAAAATATGTTTCTGAAAATGTTTTAGGCAAGAAATATGCAATATAGTACCAGAATCTTTGTACATATTTCATTAGTGCTGTGTAGCTTTACCATTTGATCTCAGTATTTTCAGCCTCTGTTTCCACAATACAGGAAGCATTGTGGCACCTACTGTTCACAAATTCTCGAAACAGTGCACTGTCAACAGTGGCTTTCTCTCAATTCGCCTCTGTTCTTGTTGTGTCTGTGGTGCGGAAGTACAATCTGTAGTTTGAGCAGCAGCCCTAGAGCTGGGAAATGAGCAGGCAGATCTGGCTTCGGGTAAAATGGAGGGAAGTGTACCACAGTTCATTTACACATACTACCCACATTATTGGTACACACCGCTGGTTGAAAATCGGCCAAGCATCCGTTTAAACAACACGCACACTGTAGTTGGACTGTAGATAAGATAAATTTAGAAAGGATGGATGTATAATTGTAGAGTTGTATGCAAAACTTTGATAAAATGCCTCAAATCAGACAGTGCATTTCATTTTTCTCTCTGTGAACACACACTCTCTCTGTCTCTCTCTTTCTCTCTCCCACACACATACACAGACACACTCACATTGGCAGATAAATAGGTAGCTGGGGATTGGTTTAACCACAACAACAGCTGCTCATGTCTGGCTACTGCCATGTTAGCCAGCAGCCAACCATGCAGTCTGTGGATTGACACAGAAGACACAGTTTATTGGCAGAGTCTGAAAGCACGTGCTGTGTTTGTACCAGACACACAGAAAAGTTCTTGTAGATTACACAACATGGACATGAGGGGCTCTGAATGATGTATTTAGCAGTTAGTTGTGAATGTCTCCATTAACGGGGTTGTAAAAGCAGCTTATTGTACAACACACAATGCAAGATTCACACATGACACACTCATGATGCAGTCATTAAAGTTTGACTGACAACAAACTACAGTGTAACAGTCAAAATGTTATTTCTGCGCATGTATAAGATGTAAAAAAAACTTTTGATTTTAGGTTGTTTTAAATTTTTGTTTTATATAATTATTAGATTTACCTGAAGGCCCAGACACACCAATCCGACATCAAAGAACTCGTGGTAGTGACCGCCAGCTGTTGAGTTGCCTCGTGTCACCTTTATATTGGCCAAAAAGCTGCACTTGAACACACCACAAAGACTACAGCCAGCACATATGTTCTGCGCCTTTGTGAGAGGAAATAACTCTCCATACCAGCAGGTGACTATAGTCTATATTCATCAATCAAAAAGGGAAACCAGCAGACCAGCAGGACAAACAAGACGCTAAGTAGCCAGTTAGCATGTTGACAACACATCTGATGCTGAAAGAACAAAGGATATTTACTGTATGCTAGCTAACAATAACACAAAGAAACGTTTCTGCTAAAGAGCGCAATAGCTAAAAAAAAAAAATCTTACCTAATAAAAAAGTCTGTTTTGATCTCACGCCCTCTTGACTTCATTCATTTGTTTACTTTCCTCACTTCTGTTTCTTTTCTTGTGCACTGAGCTGAGCTGCCACTCTCTCACTGAAAGGCTCCGCTGTCGAGTCAACATGCTGAATCGGCAGAAAAACAGCCAGCAAAGGTCGACTAGGGCCAACGTTGTGGGACACACTGCAAAAACTAGGGCGACAGATGCTCGCCAGCGGCCCAAAGGCAAAGTGACGGCTTGGTGTGTCAGGGCCCTTATAGATTTTGTTGTGAAATGCAAAGAGTAGGACAAAACAAAATAAATTAGCTTGCTTTACAGACAGATCCTCATCTAAATAAAACTCAAGAATAAAACCCTAAATTAAAATGTTCTCATTAAGATACTTTCCTCTCTCTTAATTCTCTTTGTCCCCTGTGGGACATCTGGCCACAGCTCCCTCCCTGCAGATACTGTAGAAATGTCCACATTTGGTTTGACTAACAGTCTCCAAACATCCTTAGGTGGGCACGCAGCCCAGTTTCAGCAGAGGCTCCTAATGGATGCTGCTGTTCAGCTGCATTATACAGTGTGAGAAGATACAGCATGAATGCAAAGTGAATGGAAACATGCAAATGGAGGTGAACAGATGTAGATTTGTGGGCATGAATTAAGGTGATAGTGTGTCCACTGAGGCTGAAAGCATTTTAGTTTGAGTGAAAATTTGCAGTCACTTAAGTTATTTAAATGAATATCTCTTTAGTATGCCCAGAATCACAGTTTGGGAGTCATAAGATAAGGTTTACTAGCTGCTGGTGTCTTTGCCTTTTATGGATCTCAGAACTATGTATTTGATTACCGAGGTAATCTCCAGGTTAAAAATGCTGCTTTTAGAAATGTTCCAAATGAGCATTTGGTAAAACACATTTCTTGATGTTGCTTGAAGCCATTTGTCTCTCTCACTGTTGTTCTCCGATCACCATGTAAACAAACAATAATTTGACGAACGGGTGTTTGGAATGATGCTGAGACCTTCTTACTTATCCTAAATTGTTTTATGGCTTCAGTTACAGGAGGAAGGACAGGTTTGGAAATACATTACGACACTAATATTGCACCGATCTCAGGTGGGTTTCAACCCTTTTAATCAAGCACCAATACACATGAACACATTCCCTGCTATCACCACTGTTTAGGGACTATTACTGCAGCCTTGCTGAATTTAATGTGGGGTAGGGGTGGAGTTGACATAATTGACTGGAGGATTCATAAGAACCTTTATGTGCTGTGACATCTCCAGATATGCTCTAAATGACCTCCACTTAAAGCACAAAGCCTGTCCCGTGCACGCTGTGTTTGTATCCTGCGTGACAGTGTGTGTGTTTGGGTGTGTGTGTGTGTGTGTGTCCTCCTTGATCAGGGCGTGTCTTCAGATGGTCATCAGGGGGCCAATGAGAGGATGCCTGGAATGGAGACGCACATACACACACACACACACACACACACAGGCGCACAGACACACTCACACACAGATTAACGGGGTAAGCTGTGCCGCTCATCTGGGATAAATGCGGTCAGTGAGGGGAACAGCTGAGCAAACAGCTCTGGCAAGAGGCAGAGAGCAGAGTGGAGAGGGAGAGAGGGAAGCAGGGATGACGAACTATTCATCCCGGCGCAGTGTTGGCGACCGGCTGCCACGTTGGATATGCATCAGCCCTGAACCTGGGAGAATGGGGACCAGCGGAGGTAACGGCAAACACACTCATATACTTATACTCAGCTGCCAGTGTGTTTTGTTTATCCTGAGGCAAACTGCAATGGGATTGGGAATAGTAAGGCCAAACTAGTCCACCGTGCCCTGGATGAAAGAATTTATTGGGAAGCCTGAGAAATTTCTTCATTTAAAGTGACAAATCAAGCACTGGTGCCACTGCTATTTAGTGTGTATCAATCTCAGTTATTTTCCCCTTAAGAGTCTGGCAGCAAGTGAACTTGTGTCATTCTTTTTTAAGATTAAACAAGTGACACTCTAGAAGATAAGTGCTCTTGAAATTAGGAGGATTTTGCTCTTAAATGAAAAAATCATACACTTTTACATCAAAATATTAAATGGAAACTTGATGTTTGAAGTTATTTGCGGCACTCCAGATGTGGCACAGCGATGAAGTGAGTCATGTTTTAGATGAAACAGAAGCAGAGGTATTAATGTTGGGACATGAACCCTTGTTGTACAGTACATTATGAGGCCAGATGGCCCGATGCTGATAGTCAGTTATGAACCAATGACACCGGTGTCATTAGGATAGATAACAGTGATCTGCCACATTAATCCTCCACTACTTTGTCCAGATAAAGGGGAAATACAGTTAAAATGGTCACAATCTAATTGGCTGGGCGGCTGCTCAATGCCAGGCTTGATCTTGAATTATAGGTTTAGATTCTGGGGTAGCTCTTTAGCTCAGAAAACAATGCACCTGTGAGGAAAGCTGTGCACAGGGAGGACTACGTGTATCAGCCACAGTTTATTCAGCACCACTGTAGTGTCAAACACATTAGCCAGTCCATCATCTATCCACACAGACAAATCAAAACTAATAGGTAAGGCTCAGTGCCATTTAGGTTGCAAATTGAATTGTGACACTTAAAATCCACTTTCGTCTCAAGGCTTTCAGAGGTTGTCATCTTCTGGACCCATTTTGTTGCCCAACTCAATTTACTCACACTGAAACCTTCTTTTCAGCGTCGCTACAGGCTTTAGGAATTACCAAGCGAAAAATTAACTCTGATCCCGCAGTCTCATTTTGGCACGTTGACATTTCTAGGACGGACTTGTTGTCGCTGAACATACCGTGCAAAAACTGCATGGGAAAAAAAAACTTTGTCAAAAGAATATCTGCTTTTAAAAAAAAAACAGATGCCTCAAAAGAATATCGACTTGAACGTCTAGAGACATCATGTTCGCTTTTCTGTACTTAACTTTTGACATGTAAAGGGTTTTGTTTTGTCTGGTTCTGTGCAGTTGTTCCCTTTCATGTCTAAAAAAAATTGACGTCCAAAAACAGTTGTTTGGGTTTTAGAAGGGGCCTTTGTCATCTGCTCCTGCTGGTGTATGAAGACACATTGCGTATACACAGTCTATTAGGCAAGACACTTGGGAAGGCTAAGCAACCTTTTGAACTGCTTTCTGAGCAAGATGCAAGATGTTTACTTGTTTGTGCCTGGTTTATGTTTTCATGTAGTTTTTTGACTGCTGCTGTTGCATGCCTGCACAGCACACCTGCTCGCCGGGTTTAGTGGGTCAGTTGTAGTCTGTTGTGAGGTCTTTGTGTTGTGTAATTTAGAGTTTAGTTCAGGATTTAGTTGTGTTATTTTGGCAAAGCAGGTACACAACCTCCTGAAACCCACAACTAAAATCTCATTTCTTTTTGTTTTTGGCTTCAGTCAAAGAGTAGCAGTGTTCTTTCATCTTGTGTAATAGAAGAGCCGTCGACAAGTGTAACCTGTGCACTGTGCCTGAATAGTGCAGTGTAACATTAGGTGTGAGGTGTCGGTCTGACTGATGTGCTGCCCACTTCTTTCTCTGGCGGAGATGCGATCGTTTGAGGAAAACAACAGAAAGCACTGTCTTATTTCATTATAGTCATGTCGCTGGATATTATGCAAAATGAGGAGCACAACTTATAGTCTGCGCAAATACAAAAGTCCTGAACAGATGGTTGGCTCATTGATGCGGATCACATGAAGCTGGATGCGTGTGGGTACAGATGGCTGTCCATACCTGTTTGCACATGTGCTTTTGTATTTGTCCTCTAAGTGTACATGTGTATATGTAGTAACACCAGACAACCCTGCGTCCTCCTCCTGTGGCAGCAGCAGCCTTGTTGTGTCGTGCAGTCACCTCGCCAGATTGGGGGGAAGCAGCTGATGGCGCTTATCAAATTCCCACTGCTTCTCATCACCATTCATGTCCGATGTGTGAACCCCCTGCCAGTGTCTCAGGAGGTTCTCCCAGTTAAACCAAGGTTAAATCAAATCAATTCCCATGTCCACATGATTAGGCCTTACCCAATTGTTAATTATCCAGTGCACGGGGGAGTTGATGAAAGCGATGGGCAATAACAGAGTGGCAGAGGGATGGGGGCACTTTGATACAGTCCTGCGGTAGAGGGCTGTGTTGTGGTTATGTACATTCTCTTGTACCAAATTTGAGGATTTCCTGCTTCTCTCTGTGTTCTGTTGATAAAAATCAAATACCTCAAGCATTGTACATTTCTGATACATCACATTTGTATGTTTCATAGGCATCATATTGTCTCTAAAGTGATGTAGTACATGAGCTGACTTTGCCATTTGGAGGTAGGGGAGGATAGTGAATGGCGTGTCACCAAGGCAAGACACCTGCCTAGCACTGTTTCGAGACCAACAAACAGCAAAAGTGGTAGTAATTTAGTGAGTCGTTGTTGTCTTTCCAGCAGCTTTTTAGGCACCAAACATGGGTGTTCTGTAGTGACCTGTTACTGTTGTCCCTGCCTGGACAGTGGCACAAAAAGCAGTTGCTTTTGCTAAGACATCATGCTTGTCTAGCAGGGACAGTGCCCCAAAACTGGGTATTTTAAGCCAAAACATGACCTTGTTTCTTAACCATAACCAAGGGGTTCTTGTGCCTAAACCTAACCACATGTTAGCCTGCCAGCATTGTTGAAATGTTTCAGTGTTTTTGCCACATAATAATGTGCAAATGCAATGCATCCATGTTTTGCAGAAACACAGTGCTAACATTTTTTTCTGGCAACTGGGTTGCAGCAAGGCAAGACAAGGCACCAGGGCAATTCAAATGCTTTACAGAGGAATAAAATATAAAACATAATAGAGGATACAGATTTAAAATAAAAGAGTCAAGAGGAAAAAAAGATACAAAAGGTAAAATGTATTCCTAAATGATTTACAATTTGAATAAAAATCTTCACCACCAGCAGGTCAAAATCATAAATATTAGAGGATGTTTGGTTTTGGGAGCTTGTGATTTGCATTTTCACCTTTTTTTTTTTTTGACAATTTATAGATTAAACTGTTAATCCAGTAATGGCAAATAATAATCATTAGGGTCATATTTGACTTGTCACTTGGTAATGACACTGGCCCAACAACTAGCCATAAACACAGATGTGGTTGATGTCCCTGTCTTACCAAACTGACTGCTTTTATGACTTTGAATTTCTGCCTTTCATGCACTCAACAAGCAATGTGCATCAGGTCAACCAATGTAACAGTAATGTCAGACCAAGAACCAATAATGTTAAAGTCTAAAAAGTGAGTCATTTGAAATTTAGCCCCGGTTTCCTTCTGTTGCTCTGCCAGAAAATGGCTTTGTCAGGCTATTTTAGCCGAGGCTTCAAAGATTACATTTCCCCAGATTTGCTATTCTGGGAGTAAAATGGCCTTTGCGGTGTAACAGGCTTCTGATGGGAAATGCTCCTGAAGGGAGAGAGAGCCCTGGGTCACTGTGACTTTTGGGCATGCAGAGATGCGGATATACTGCAAGTCTATCCTGCTGTTCAGTGTTCAAAGGCCTACTTTAGCTGTGACAGTCCAGCAGACAACAAATATACATCCCCACAGAAAACACTCTCTTATTTTCATACACATGCTGTTTAATCTTGTCTCCGTGGTGGAGATTGACAGATGAACTGCTCATGTCCTAAACTTTGGTCACATTCTTGGTAGGGAGCTTAATCTACCCACACTTAGCTTTTCTACATAATCTCAAGAACCTTTTTTAATCCGTGGATGTCTGCGAGCTTTCACTATAAGCCTCTGGGAAGCCACACTTTGCATGTGTGTTTGTGTGGTTTTGTGCATGTTTGCATGCATTGCCATGTCTCTCCTGCTCCGGCGCATTTGCTGACTTGACTTTTCACACCACTCAGAGGCAGTAATGAGTATGAGGCTGGTTGTCACAGGCCTCCCACAAGCTCCATGCATTATTTAGCTAATGGTCAGGTGGCAGATGCTAGAGTGTTTGCACTGAGACCAACGTCCCAGTGGGCGAAGGCTGCCCTCCTCCCTGAGTAAGATCAGTTATGTTCCTCTCTGCCGGTCAGTGAGCTCACTGTGGTTTTTCTGCGTATCCTCCCAGTAGTTAATGTGGCCTCCCAGGGGCTTATGTTTGAAAGCTTGCAGCCACCCACAGTTTTAAGGGCTAATATCTGCGCTCTGAGTGTAGAAATACCCATCACATTTACATGATCAAAAAACCAAATCAGACGAACCCCAGCAGGACGCCCAGAGCAGTTCAGAGATGCACTTTTCATCCTAAGATAAAGCCAGCTGTGTGCACAGCGTCATGTTGCCTCAATATTAAAACATTACTTTATATAGGTGTATCAAATGTCAGGTTTAATTGCATTGCTGTTATTACTGACAGAGAAACTACATCTCTCTTTCACAAACATGTTCCCAAGTCAAACTTCTATTTACAAAGATGAGGGTGATTTTAAGCAGCCGAATGTATCGTGTTAGAATAATCAGTTTTTCAGCAGCAGTTCTGATGTTTGATTAATTGTTTAAGTCATTAATCAAGGAAAAAATGACAAACATTTGCTGGTGTGAGCCTCTCTATTGTGAGGATTTGCCAGCTTTGTTTGTGATTATCATCATAAATGGAATATCTTCGCTTGCTTTTGATTCAACAGAAATTTGAAGATGTTATTTTGTGATGGCCATTTGTCTCATGTCTTTGTCACTACTGGACTAATCGATTAATCTAACCCTACGTTATCATGTGGCAAATAAAGGACTGTGCCTGACTCAGCATTATGTCAGTGGAATCACATTTGGCTTTTCAATACAAATATTTTGCCATTCTTCCCTTTTTTTCCCCACATAGAGTTTGAGAGTTTGAACGAGGTTCAGCGGGACATTAGGCAGGACAGCCGCTTCATGTAATATAGTAAACAAGCCAAGTTAGCCCTCAGAGCCAATGCGTGCCAACTACGCTAATGACGGATCAGAAATATGCAACAGCATTTTTTGCCCACAGCAGATATCAAGCAAAAGCCAGACACTTCATCCTATGAAGTTTCTGTGTGCTGCATGTTCAACACTTTAGCAGAGCCTGACTGAGCAAAGCCTCTCTTCCTTCGCGCACCTGCCACAGTGTCACTGAGACTCACCCTGGGTCTGGGTCCGCAGCTGCCTGTACCTGAGATCAGTGTGAAAGTGTGGAGCACTCACTCTGCAGCTAAAAAGATCCCCAGAAATGCATTAAATGACAAAAAAAACAAAAACAAAAACAAAAACCTACCGAACTTGAAAGAATTTCACTCTGACTGATGATTCAGATCTTCAACTTTTAGGGTGCGGTCTTTGCAGATGTGTGAAAACTTAACGCTTTCTTTATGTTTCAACGCACTGTGGTATGTATGGTTATGTTTAGGCACAAAAGCCATTTGGTAATAGTCAGGAAAGATCATGTTTTGGCTTAAAATACTCACTTTTGGTGTCACAATTGCTGCTGGAAATGCAGCGACGTCTTGCTGAAAAACAATTGGTGTTGTTTGTTGGTCTTGATCAGTGGTCTGCAGCTTAGCAGCTGTCTTGCCACCAAAACATCTCTTTCAACTCCAGATGACAAAGTCAGCTCATATACATGTAATCAGAACATATGCAAATGTTACATATCCATGGTTCGAAGAAACGTATTGTGCCAACATTTTTCGTGTTAACTGAGCTGAATAATTATTTTTTGAAAACTAAATAAAAGGGAGTGGTTAATAATGAAAACAGTTGCTAGTTATAGCCTCATTTGCCTTTGCTGTGTTTTGTCTCATGGTGCATCTCCGAGCACTGTGCTGTGATTACGCCACTGAGGCAGTGTGAGGTAGATGGTTCGGGGCAAATCGGGTCAAGTAATTACGGACCCGAGATATCAATCTAGCCTCTCTCATTATGCTGTTGCATAAACAAGCGAAATCATTTGTCCCTAATTTTCATACACTGAGCTTTGTGGCAAAAACCATGAAGTGTCTGTCCAACTTCACACCAGCTGAGGCCCGAGCTTGGAATCTAATGATGCTAATTGCAGTCATTAGCTTGGCTTTTGGTGGGAGCGGCTCAGATGTTGTTTGGACATGGATGTTGGTGGTGACACATTCTGTTGTATTGTGTAGTATCATCCAAAGCTAACTGGAGCACCATAGAGTGCTGGCTGGTGTAATTGGGAGATGTTAATTAGTCTATTGGATGGAGCTTGTACCCTCCTGAGTATTTCCTTTGTGCGCTGCCCTTTTCTGTGTACAAAGCCAACCTAATGCTTATGTCAGAGTGAATGCCTGAGTGTGTGTGTGTACGTGTGTGTGTGCGTGAGTGTGTGAGAGAGAGAAAGAGAAGTCATAGGACAGTGTGAATGAGTGGGTCTCTGTATATATGCACGAGACACTCTTGGGGTCTAGCTAATGAGGCAGTCATTTGTTTAACGTAATCACCCACTAGTTTATGCCACCCGCTTCCCCTGGCACAGGGACAAGCCCTATTATGAAAAAGGGCGTGTTTGAATCACATTAGCGCAGCAACAGTCACCCCTCCACCACCCTGTCCCCTTACCCTAACTCCCCAGTCACAAGCTGAAATGGACTGTCGTTACCCAGCTGCCAGTGCGCCAGCCAAGCATTAATGATGCCATTCACTAGAGATGTGCCAATGGCGCTGTCGGTCTTCACTCTTTTTCTGGTCCCTGCGGCAACTTCCACTAAAATATGTTAAATACTGAAAAGAGGCTGTTTTTCATAACGCTTAGCATCCAGCCAAGTGCTTGGATTTTATGCACAAGCTGTCAAAAGATGCTTCACATGAATTGCTGCCACACATGAAGGATGAGAGGTGGTGAGATGGTAATGAAGCCAAATATATCTGAATAGGCTTTTTTTTTTTTTTTTTTTGCTGTTTCCCTGTAAAGCAGAGTGGAAACGGTTCCTTGCATTTGATGGTGTTTTCAAACAAACACTAAATTGTCACCTGGCCTTGATGTTGGTTTTGAGCTGAGGGGAGGTTTTTTTTTTCCAGAGCACTAGAAGTGTGGCGTCAAGTTCGATCACATTTATTTTGGAACATAAACCGAGCTGAACATTGCGTTAGTGAAGGAATGGTGACTGTACTTACAGTGACCCTCAGATATTGCAGTCTTATCAAATCAGTCGTAACCGAAACAGCCAGGTTTAATTCAAGTCATCCAGCACTGGCTTACATTTGCATTAATAAGCCTCAAGAGCATAGCCCTTACAGTGCTGTTTGGCTTTCAAAACTATTAATGTTGTAAGATTAGTTTTATGAGGGAAAAATATCCTTTTATTATCTTGGTCGTCAGGCAGAAACTTGATGACCAGTAAATCAGTCAGAGGAGCCATTTGTAATTTGACAGAAAGCAGACAATCTGCATATCAGCTGACAGACGGCCTATCTGATCCTCCAGCTGCCTGTCTTCTACGAGATAACACACATCACCCAATAGGCCGACAGAGAATCAGCTGCCGCTAATGAAAGCAGGCCTTTCATCACTCTTCGGCCTCGGAGTGAAACTACAGAGGCCGACATTTATAAAGCATAAACTTGGCCTGAAGTGCAGTTTCCATGTTTTTAATGGGAAAAGAAATAAACACCTCACATCAAAGATAAACACAGATATTTCTGGCTGCATCTTTCCCTTCACTAAACAAGTGTTTTGTTTTTGATCTATCCTTCATGTTTCAGTGTGTAAAAGTAGGCGCAAATTGCACTTGAGGGAAGTGCTGTGCAAATTAGGGCCCGAGTGTAACGAATGGCTTAATCAGAGCTTACATTGAGAGGGCTGTAGACATCAGAGATTGCAGGGCTAATGCTGGGATCAGGCTGGAGAAGTTCAGCTGCACGTTCATTGGTATCAAAACCCAAATCATATTAACCAAAGTGCCATAACGCTGGGAGCAGCTGAAACTGGTTTAGACATGCAGACACGAGCTGCAGTGTGCAACAAAACATGTCGGTCCATATTTACATATTCATGCCAATATTATGTTCTCTAGAGATAGTAGGGCTGGAAATTATGTATATATTTCAGTTTTTTGATTAATCAACTAATAATTTAGTCTTAAAAAATGTCAGAAAATGGTGGAAAATGCCCATCCCAATATCCCAAAGCCTCAGGTGGCATCTTCTCATTTCTTGTTTTATATCTTACATCTGTATCTTATTTTAGTTTATTTATTTAACCCACATGTAACCAGGTAAGTCCCACTGAGATCAATGATCTCTTTTACAAGGGAGACCTGGCCAAGACAGCACAAAAAGTTACAACCAGGCAACCTGTACAATAAAATACATAGAGGATACACAGTAATATGTAAAAAGATTAGAACACCTACACACAATGACAAAACCCAACCGACTCATTCATCCTTGTACTTATGAGAGCTTTCAAATCAGGCAGAGAGAGACCAATTCATGTAGTTTCAAGGTTATTTCAAGTGAGAGGAGCAGAGCATAAAAAAGATTTCTTTTCCGGCTCAGTCTGTCCACTAGGAACAGACAACATCACTAAGTCTTGAGATCTCAGACTCTAGCTACAGTCAGATCTCTGTTCAATCAAAGTACAAATGTACAAATGGAGTTTACCTAGTATGACTTTATAAATGAACAAATACCAGTGACTGAGCCTTCGAAAGGTCAAAGACGGCCAACCATCCCTGGAATAAAGCGTACAGTGATGAGTGAGAGCTTTACAATATGTAACAAATCTCAGGGCACTATATGCAGTATCTAACGTGCAAACAACGTGCAGATGCATTCATGTACAACAAGTATTGGTAAACCATCATCCAGAATTGGTAAAAACGTAGCAGCATCTAGTCTTTTTTGGCCTCAAAGTACTTATAATTACACTCCCTAAAATGACTGCAACACAACAGCGCGCAGTCTCACTTTACAGCGGTGTGACATTAAACTTACATCAGTTGAGTGATGATGACAAGTTTAAAGCAGCCTGCAAACTATGCTCTGCTAAACTGTCAAGACGAGAAGTGAAAAATAGCTCATTTAACACAAGCAATTTGATAAACATCTCAAGAACCAACACGACGCAGAGTTCAAGGAGTTTGCTACTGCTACCAGGAAACAGCAACAACCAACTTTGCAGTAAACACTTGAGAAGAAGGCGAAAAATGAGTGGTAAAAGTAACAGAAGCTCTTACACAGTACATTGCTCTTAAAGATCAGCCGTCAGGTAAAGATAACACAGGATTTCGCTGTCATCTCACTGTTATATTTCTCGTGTCAAATTATGAGATTTCAAGCCATCACATCACAGAAAATAGTAACTAGGTACCTGGATGTAACTCCAGTTCTATGAGTGTGTCTGTGGCTCTTGTCACAAAAAGAGCCATTTTTAAGTGTACTGCATTTATCAAGGCACTGTACAGAACATGGGCTGAGCTAGTATTCAACATGGGTAGTCTTTTGAAGTCAGTTTTTGTACCCAATCTCAACCAATCCTGGCCTCCTCCTCAGATACATTACACAGAACATAGCTGTACTATAAGTAAGGATGACTACTCAATACATCCTTTACAGCCCTTTAACAGGCTTCGCTATTTGTTTACCCCTTTGAGGGTTGAAAAAAAAAAACACATCTCTAGTCATTGTTAGAACTGTAGTGGTAGTACTCATATCGCTACTTGATATCAGCAAGTACCCAAATTGTACTTGTTTTTGGTCCGAAAAAAAGAGCCTCAAAATTAGCTTGTGACACTTTGATTTGTCTGTCAGCCTCGATGCACATGGTGAATAATGGCAAAGATTTGGTACAGATGGATCATGGTGTATTAATGTCTCTTGTTGTGTGGAGGCTACTAAGAGCTGAAGCTAAACAGCGTGGAGATATTGTTAAGAGGGTATGCCAGCAGGGAGCACAATTCAGATGATTGAGGATTGTCATGTACACAATGATCTGTGGCCTTCTCTCTGTAATAGCAGCACAAATATTACGCTGAGACATGGATGGAAAGTAATGAGAAAATAGGCCTGAAACACAGATACTCTCGCATAAAATTTGCCAATTTAACACGCTGCTAGACAGATCAGTAATTCTGCTGTTGTTCAGGTGCTTGGTAGTGCTACGCAATATCAGACAAGTATTTTTTCTGGTCTTCTGAAGCATGAAAAGAGTTGTTTTCGCTGTGAAGTGCTTTTGATGTGGTATTCTGTGAGAGGAAAGATGTATGGAAAATGTAAAATACGCTGTCTCTGCAGGATAATGAAAAGGCCTCACAACACAAGAGGAATCCTACTTCAAAAAATGCGTCTGAAGTCAGAAGGGGACCTTACCCTCTGCAGCAAGAGTCATAAACATCCCCATTTCACATTCTCTAAGATCTGGCTGTGCTTGTCATAAAGGTAGAGTCAGTTTATAGCGAAAAATACATTTGTGAGAGTTAAAGTTGAAGGATTTTTGTCTTTTCCCTCCCACAATCCAAAAACTAGTTGGGGGGGCAGCAGGTAATCCGATTATTTATCTTCAAGTAAACTGGCAGATGGAGGCGCAGAGTTAATACATCTAGAGCCCAAATGGACAGCAACGTAGAATAAGAATATAAATAGACCATTGGAGTGAAACCATCCCAAATCCTCAAAATATGCAGCTTCTTAAAATCCAGGTGCTTGTCAGTCAAGTTAAACTTTGGGGCACAAACAGGAGGGGAGAAACATTATATAACCAGATGAGCATCTGGGCACTTTCTTCCTAATTGGAATGATTATTAATGCAGGGGGCCAGAAGGCCAGCTGAGGCCTGCGATTGCCCTTGTGCTGTCTCCTGTGGGAGCTGAACTGTCCCGTAAAGCTGAGGGCCAAATCAATGGCTCTGATTTGGACTGCAGCTGGGTCTTCTCTACAAACATTATCTCCCCTACCACGGGAGATGCTGGCTGCCTTATTGAAATAAATGACTGTTAATGTCAACAGCTGTAAGGTGCACATGAGAGAGGAAAGCTATGCATCTAGATGTGACATGAACACATGGTAAATAACATCAGCTGTCGTTTACTGTTTGATGATGATCCATGATGTAAAATTTAGCAGTTTGAGCTGTTTAGATAGATGCCATCTTCTCTCTTTGTGTCTTTATCACAAAAACTCATATGGGAATGTAGTAGACATTATCCACAAGGCATAAGAAATATACAATATAAATACAATTTTATAGCAAATTGCGATAAAAAATGCAGTAACTTAATGTAGATAATTTACATTATCTGGATAATCATGAATATCGTATCCTGCAGCACCCAAAAAGAATGCTGGGTAACCAACAATAAAAGAAACTCTACAAAAACAGGCTGCACACACACCAACCTCAAAACACGCTAAAGATCTTGATCAAGCATTCGTTTATTTTGCATCGAAATTAGGGATTAAATGTAATGATAATTTCCTTTAAAAGTGTTCTAAGGATGAAGAGCTCTTGACAACATGTACTTTGGTGTTCCAAATCTGTACACCACAATATCTAAGGGAGCACTGGCCATGTTTCATTTTGTAAAAAGGAAGACGGAGCTGACTAACTAACCTAGCTCGTGTCAGCTGTTAGCTGCTCCTGCTGTGTTAGCTTGTGCTAGCAGGCAGACAGTTAAACTGACAGGGAGGAAAGTGGCTCTGGACTCCAGAGACAGTCCATCAGTGCTGTGTCTAACCCAGAGGTTCCCAACCGGTGGGTCGTGGGTCCATTCTGAATGGACTGCAAGTGACTCATGAACATGCCAAGTTTGTAAAAAACACACATTATTTTAGAGTACAGTGAATTTCAAGCACAGCGCTTTTATTTTGAAGTTCTGTGTCCTGCTGTAGAGGGAGTGACTAACAGACAGCTACTTGACAGAGACAGCAAACTAACTTGACAACATGGCCAAACACATGAAACTGTGTTGACTTGAACTAATGACTTCAAAGAAATATGGACCTCGTGGTTAGACCAGTCGGGAACCACTGACAGTTTGCAGGTTTTTCTTATTTTAACTTTGACTTGATGGTATAATTGGCTAATTTAAGCCCGCTGTTCAATGGATGAATTTTAATTTTCAATTGCAATTGTCTATGTTGTTGGCCAGTAAATATTCCTATTCTCATGTTTGATTTTTTTTTGCCAGTACTCGAGCAATCTATAATAATTTTATGCAGATACTGGAATACAGAAGTTACTTGAAGGGCCCATCCCAAATCAAAAGATGGTCAAAAAAGTTGAAAAGCCTGGCCTTTTTTTGACTGGTTGTTTTTCACTAGGAATTTTTACTCAAAAAAGATGCCTCTCTCATCTGTCATTTAATAAAAACACATGTTTCTTGACAAAATGTTAAGTGATTTCAGTATGTTTTAGGGTCACTGTAGGGTTTTTAACCCTTATTTTTTTGATTATCAGGATAATATTGTGAATTATTTTAGCCAGAATAATTATGCCATGAAATTTTCACATCACCCCATGCCTATAAGAAAGCGAAAGAAAGGTGATAGCTGGAGGTTGGCTGTATTCTAAGAGTGATAATGAGGTCATCATGGTTAATTTGTTGTGACCTGTATTCACAACACCTATTGTGAGTTCTTGTTTCATCGCCAACCTGCAGTTTTTAGCAGCACCCTCTCGTCCTGTTGACTGATTTCCCTTAAATCCCACATTTTGGCCTCTAAACTGTATTTATCACCTTTCTGACTGGGAGCAAGCAAGTTGAGTGTGTTTTATTATTGTGTGAGTGCATAATGTGTCCCATAAAGCACTGCTACTCTCTTATTCTCTCACCCTATCCCATAATTATTATAGGCTCAAATGGCTCCAGCAGTCAACACAGCCTCTAATATCTGGTGCAGAGGGAGCCAAGAGGTTGCATTTGTCACAGAGACAGTATGTTTAGCTAAGAAGCTATGACTTCACCGTCATATACTCCGTATCATGTGTAGCCTTGGTGACTATTATGATATTGATCCTCTCTGCAAAATTGATGCTAAGCTTTTCAGGCTACTGAAGTTGTCACATATAATTTTCATTGCTGGGAGTCAGCAGACAAATCAGACCTATGTATATTTTATGCTTGGCTCGCCTACGATGGTATTGATCACTAATTTGTTACATCGCTCTATCACAATGGTGGCTGTGGATGAAAAGGCATTTGATTGTATGATTCAATAGAAAGCTTGTGTCAGACAGATAATTTACTTCATTTAGAAGTATAAGTGGTTGTTTAACATGCATGTGGACAAGTGTCCCATGTCTGCCATGTTCGTCATCCTTTAAACAAGCAAATTGCAGCAATCACAGGCAATCTTAAGTAAACCTTGGTGCTAATATTCATGCCAACGCCAACAGACAAACCTTAGTCCTGCAAATAATATAAGACTGAAAGTGTGTTCCATCTCTGTCTGTCAGTCTTGAAGGTGTAATCCAGAGTGACAATCTTTGTTGATATTGCCAAAAGCAATTTGTTGAACATATTTGCCGCCTAATGAGTTTGGAAATGAAATACAAACAGACGGAGTAATGTTACAAATTACTGTTTGATTACCCCAATGCGATCTCTCTGGGAAAAACACATTGCTGATATACAGCAAATCAAATATGTAGTTACACCAAGCTTTGGATTTTAGTAAATACATTTTTGTTCCTGGATTACTGTGGAAATATAAACTATGTTTGCTCTGGACCATACGCTTTCATAATGTGTTTAACACCAACAAACCAGCAAAACAAAATTCTCTCAATGTAGGGAAATAATGTGGAATCCTGACGTTTTGTAAGTCAGTCTAACCTCGGTGCAGGGAGGAGGTTTTTTATTTGATGATGGAAATTTCCTGTTATTGAGCTGCTTTGGCAAAGTCAGACTCTATAGCCTTCTCTTCCATTGCAGTGGTTTGATGTTTGTGTCTTTCATGAAACCCCCTTGGCCCTGTGTGTTTTTCAGAAATTCCACCTTTTGCACACACTCTCCTTCTGTCAGGTAAAATGAATTACATATGCAGCAGTCAATCCATGTCTTCCCTCGATTTTTGTCTCAGCTAACTGTCAGTGGCTACACCAGGGAGAAAGCTTCAGCTTTACTTCCTATTTAAAGAAAAAGTGGGTTTGGAGTGACTTCTGTTATCTTCTTCATTTCAATATTATGCCTCTGCACCGGTGACAGCCCTGGCCAGAGGAATTAAGTTTTCAGGGTGTCCGTCTCATTCCTGTAAATGCAATATCTCAGAAATGCCATGAGGGAATTTAATCAAATTTGCTTCAAACATCTCAAGGATGAACGGATTGGATTTTGGTGGTCAGAGGGTCAAGGTCACTGTGACCTCACAAAACATGTTTTGGCCATAACTCATACACTAATTATGACAAATCTTCATACAGATGTCTAACAGGATAAAATGATGAAGTGATGACATTTTATATCCAAGAGGTCCAAGAGGCAACTTCACTGTGACATTATAATGTTCTCCAAGAACAGTTTTCTGGTCATTTGTTAAGCGATGAGTATTGGAAAAAAGTCCGCTAGCAATTAGGCTGCTGAAGCTAATAATGGGTCACTAGCAAAAAACAGTTGTTTTGTCTCTGAACCTTGACAGTTATTACTGAGCTCATGGTTAGGGTTTAGAATAAAACATTTCCCGACAGAAAGCCCTGAAGGCTAACGTAGGCTATGCCATGTGCTGTTTTGCGTGCTTTTGTATAGTCAATTTAAAGTAAACTTACTGCACTTTTTATTTATGAGTTGTTTTTATCTTTTATGGCCAAAAATAAAAAATAAAAAGAGGCAGAGATAGAAAGAGGTCGCAGCTTCTTCTGTAACAGACTGTGTTATATGGGTAGATAATATCACCTCACATCAATCGCTGGCCCCTGAATCGCATCGATTTGAAATCAAATCATAGCAGTCGATATGATTTTGTATCTTGATGACACTGGTGATTGACTCCCCTATTGCTAATTAAGGAATCTGGCAAGTCGCAAAAATGTTTAATGACAACATATTTGAGTTGTTGTCCACCAAAACAGGCGATCACGATCTTTCTCTTAACCAAGGTGCTTTTGTTGCATAAACCTAAGACAAGAGTCTGGACATGAACCCTAAGTTCAGGTGTCAAGGTCCTAAATTTTGTATGTTCACAGTCTCTACAGCAACAGTGACATCCTCTATCCTTAGAACTTCAACTTGAATGAGGAACAACTCCTGGGAATTATTCACTGGAATCATATTTGTCAGTATAGAGATGACTGAAATTTCCCCCACTAAACACCTTTAATTTTATTCCTTCAAAATCTTCACTGCATATATTACATGAGTCTGGACAGACATTGTGTAAACCGTGAGTGGACTGGATGATGGAGGCACACAACCACGAGGCTGTAATTCAACTTCCTCTCTCCTTCATCCTCTCTCCGTCCCTTCAGGGACTGCTGTCTGATAGAGATGTGGTTTTCATTTTCTTGTTCCTTCTCTCCAAATGTCAACTTCAGGTGTTTATTTTCTGCTCATGCTGTTGTGTTTTCTGCTTTCTAATAATTAAAATTCCTTTTTGTGTAGCTACTCCACACTCTTCAGCCTGTTTTTAGCATTTCTGTTCCAGTCTTTTTCTCTCTGATTTGTTTAAAGGTTAGTCAGTGTGGGTGGACTGATGTATTTTTCTTCTTCTCTCTTTCATCTCAGACACATGCTTCTGTGCAGTATGTTCTCATCCTGGAAAATTAGTCGAGCTTTAGTGTATCTAACAAGATCCTGTGACATTCTGCTTCACAATGTGGCAGCAGAATTTACAACAGTTTGGTGTCATGCTGTGGCTTATCAGTTGAGACGGTTTCTTTCTCTCACTCAATGAGTCTTTCTCTGCTTTGCCCAAACTTGCCCCCAACCCCAGCTCTGCAATTTGTGGCCACTGAGGAGATGACAGGATTGTTCCAGGTCAGCCATGGAGCTTTGACCTCTTCTCCTCTTTGCCTCTTATCCAGAAAATGGCACACTCGCTTGGCTAAGCCAGCTTGATTTTACCTCAGAGCCTTAGCCTTTAGTCACGCTCTGATAAGTGATTGACTAAAATGGCGGGCTGTCACAACAAAGCTGGGCACTGAGCTCACAGACTCCAGATATGCTGGTTACCTGCTGATGCTTGGCTGGCAAAATCAATTTAGCAGCAAATCTGGGATTGTGAACGGAGTGTGAAATGTGTCTGTTAGGGTGAAAAAAAGAGTCACCTGGGGTTACTGTCTGCTTTGTTCCATAACGTCACCCATCCCGCTCACTGTAGTATTTAGTGCTAATTGACAAATGTTAACATGCTAACATGCTAAATGAAGTTGGTGAACATAGAGAACGTTACACCTGCTATACATCAGCATTTTAGCTTTGTCATTAGCCCCTATTACACAGCCTGTTAAAGGCAGGAATGTTGCTCTTTCCTTTCACCTTGCTGTTCTTTATGAAAGGTAGATACTGGAATGGGGGGACAGAGTTGTCACCTTTAGAGGAGGACTACACCCATTTTCAAATTCAAACATGTTATTCCTATGGCCTAGGACACTCCAAAAATGTGAGTAAACATGAACAACTCTCCTAAATCAAAAGACTTGGGTGCTAAAACTCAAATTTGTGATGTCATACAGTATGAAGTCTGGAGCGGCACCACTGACTATGATGTGGAAATATTTTATAGAAGACACTGAGAGCACCCAGGGGAATGTTCTGAGTATATGGGAACATTTTCTGCTTCGGATCTGAGAACACTACAAAAGAATAAAGCTCATGTCGGTATAAAAAATAAAGTAAACACTCTGTGGCTCCACAAAATCAGGCCTCCATTCACTGTCTAAGGAGCAACTCCAGACTTTTCTGCATGACATCATAAGTTTGAGACTTCTCTGGTGTCTGGCTTTAAAAGAGAATAGCTCATGTTCACAGATATTGATTTAACTTTCTACAAGCTATGGGAAAAACAGATTGGAATTCTTAATAAAGGTGATGTTCGCCCTTAAACCAGTAGCAGAGGTGGTAACATATGGAAGTTTTTATTGGACTTAATTATTCGTAACCCTAAGGCTGGATTTCTACATTTGTGTATCGCCTCCTGGGAGTTTGTGGGTCATTTGATATTTGTGACTTCTTTTCTATTCAACCAGTCTCATGTTTAAAATTAGATCCACAAATGCTTGAATATACAAATAATTAAGTCCAATAAAAACTTCCATAGTAACAGAGCTAAATCAACATTGATGTAAAAAGTGTGATCCGACAGGATGGGACAGGTGCGATGCTAGCAGCAGTTAGCGGCTAAAACAAAGAAGAAACGAGATCCTCTCCTTTAGAGGACGAGATCAACCGCCAGGGATGGTAAAAGATTGTTATTGCCACATTATGCCATTGTTATTGTTTAGAAAGCCCTGCCCAACGTCTATGACAATGTTGTGTTACGTCATGCCTCTTATCCCTGCATGCTGTCGCCATTGTTTGGTCCTGTATAAAAAAGCGAAGCCACTGTAAATTAGTATCTCGCTGGATGTCTGTGTAAAATGGGCTATTGTGATCAGATTAGCATGACCACCTTAGCATTTATGTACCAAAGAACAGCCTCACAGAGTCACTACTGTGGCTTTAGACTCGTAATTTTGTTTGTATATATGAAGCAGTTTTCAACCTTATGTCCTTGTTGTCACAGAACGAAATACCCTTTTGTTCCTTCTTTATACTCTGTATCTCTTCAAAGAACTCTTTCATCCCAAATCCTGTAACTACAAGCAAAGCAGTGGCAAGGCAAAACTGGAGTCGTTCTGATTTCTTGTTGTCAAAGTCTTACAGTCTTGCTTGGTAAAGACAATGATCAGAAGTCTTTTTGTTGAAATGAGTCTTTCTTGCAAGGGCCCAAATTTAGGATGGACGACCTTCTGTAAACAGTGTTTTCTACAATCCGGATTCACTGTTGCTTTTTGAGATCTTATTGCTGGAGACAAAATGAGCCATCTTGTCTGTGATGTTGGATCTCCAGGCTTAACAGATAAGAGGCCCTTATTTGCCCCTGTGATGCACCAGCTTTAAAGCTGATATACAGTGCACAGAGCTTCATTCATCAAATTATCTGTCCCCAGACACCCTCTGTCTCCCTCTTTTTTCTGAGAAGGTGTCAGCTGGCACCAACGTAATTAGAATCTACACACAAGGCGTCAGATTGACTTTCGACAGGCTCAGTCAGGCTTTCATTTTAAGTCTTTAAATCTTCACAAAAAGGAGTAATCTGTCATACACTTGTCTAACCGATGAGATGGCGATGCTAAGGAGCTGCAAAGTCTGTTTTGTCTGTAAATCTCCCACAAATTTTACCCATGAATTCAATGTGAGGGCACTTATATCAGGCCAGAGGAGATGTGCTTGTGATATTGACAGAGTTAGGGGAATCATTAGCTGGCGCAGGATTGTGTCAGCATAGATCAGTGATTTAAGTGTTGTTATGCACGCTGTCATCGTTTGGCAGTGCAACTGTGGACGGAGTCTACTGAGATTTTTCATTTGGCTTCCTTCATTTGATTTGTGCTAATTGCAGTTTTTGCACGGCTTTGGGGAGAAAGAGGTGAGAGGAGGAGAGGAGAAGCTCTCATTCTCTAATTTGTATGGTAACCTTTGCGACACGAACATGCACAGGCCGGATGAGAACAGCCTATTCTTGTTTAGGGAGTGAGGACATAGCAGTAACAAGAGACGGGTGGACAGAAGGGACAGAGGACGATCAATTGAAACAGAGTCAGAGGAAGGAGAACAGATATGAGGAGAACTCAAGACGGATGTTAAATGAAGAGACAAAAAAAAAGAGTATCGAAATGATTACAGTAAATGGAAGTCATTTAGAGGTATAATACATCCCAAATGTGTCGGCCCTTTAACAGCCACTTTGCATTGCTGGGTTTGTTTTGTCATTTGTTCGCATATATTCTGGCAAAACATACATAAACACATGATATCACAGCTGAAAGACTTTGTTGACGTCTTGGGAAAATTAATCAGACACTATTCTATAATTATATATGCAAGCAAAAATAAAACCCAAACAAACCCATAATGAGCCGTTTTTCCTTCACATACATCTCAGTAAACTTAATGCTTTTGTATTTTGGGATATTTTAAGGACTTAAGGAAATTGCGACAGAAAGTTCTTAATTTTTTCAATCAAATGATGCATAGAGAAAATAATTATGTGATTTATCGCCAATAGATATCATTAGTTCCAGCCTCACATGAGATGACATCATGTCAAGAAAGGAAATAAATTTAATGAAACATCCACAGTAACATGTTAGATTCTGCATTTTCTCAATGTGGGACAACCACTGAAATAGAGATACTCAAATGTCCCCTGACAGTAGCTTCAGTAGTCCAGCATGCACTGCAGCTTGAACACATGTTCAGTTTTGAAATGTCTTTATTGTAGTTGATTTGTTTTGTCTGAACAAACTCACTCGTTGTCTTTGCCTTTACAATCACTAAAATAATTGCTGTATTATAAATGCAAATGCAGTCAGACAACATTGTGTCAGAGAGGTGTTCCTCTACAATCACTTTTGAAGCTATATATTAAACTATATTTAAAAGCACCACGCAGTACGATGCAATACACCACAACAATGCCACACATTATGACCTCAGCCCCTCTGCTACACAGTCTAGGCTATAACTTAATGTAGTTTAAGCTTTACAAAGATTGTTTTTACTGCAGAATTATTGAGTTTGATCATTTTCAAAGATATACAATGCAGGATTTTGCATTGAAAAAACAATGTATAGACTCGTACAATCATCATTTGGTGTGTAGCGGTGTATTTTTCTGCAGAGACTCAGCCCTCAACCTTTGTTTTCTTAATTTCTGTGCTCGAAATGTTTGTAGGCATGAACCCTCACAACGCTCAGGTGAGGTCAGGGCTTTAGAAAAAGGTAGTGATGAGGTACCAGACCATAAGCAGCAGGCATCCAAGAGACCCTGCACTGAAAAAAACACAAATATAGCAAGGTGAAGAGTGAATCTGGAGTTGGCTTTTTCTTTCACCTTCACTTGCAAGCATCTTTACAAACAGGAACCGATAATCCTGCATAATATGCCTTCAAGGTGTTCATATTACGAGTAGGTAAACAATAAAAATTAAATACAAAAGATTAATCACAAAATACCTTGTGGAATACCCTGAAGATCTTGGGCTGATAAAATGTAACGGTGTAAGATTATCCCTGCGGGAAAAAAACTTTCCTCAAAGTGCAGCATGAAGACGGCACAATAGCTCTACTGACAGGGTATTAATTTTTTTTTGTATGAAGATGATGAGCTGATGAAAAGGCAATCTGAGCTATGCCTGCTCTGATTCACCTATTGAACTGGTATCAAAGCCCTTCATTAATCCACAACTCTAAAGTAAAAGCTGCCGTCTTGCCTCCAAGGAATGGTACCTATTGAACATTACCATTACTCCATTTACCATTATGATATTCAGTTTCAGGGTAATAGTTTGCAATGTAAGTTCCGGTTAATTTATTTAAATAGCTCTGCATTTGGAACATGTCTCAAATGACTTTACAGAGAGTATCTGTTAAGTGTACGAGTTATCTTCATCTAACTGATCAACGATCAATCATAGGATGAAATGAAGCAGCATATCAGGCAGTACAATGAAATACAAGAAAGAAATCAATCAAAGTACTAGAACATGTTGTTGAGATGTAACAAGTGTATATAATCTTCATACCCTTGTCTCACTCCAACAATGGAAGAAAAGAAAAAAAATGTTCAAGAAGACTTTATGTAAATACTATAAATAAACATAAATGTCAATGGAAATTGATCTGAACTCAATGCCCGCGCCTTCTCTGCCGAAGCACGGAAAACATGCACGAAAAGTTAGAGGGGCAGCAAATGGCAACTTCTCCACTGGCTAGGTAAACTGACAGAAAACAAAGAAAACAGACAAGGAACCCTTGACTGCCACAAAATGCTGACTTGTTGGATGAGTATCCTTGAAGTGAAGGAGAGCCCGGAGTGACAGAGAGCGATTCACAGGGGAGATCTAAAGCTAGAGAGGTAGAGAGACAGCCAGAGACACGGTGAAAGAGAACCAGAGATCTAAAGAGGGAGAGAGAGGCAGAGTGACATAACGGAGAGAACGACAGACCTAAAAAGAGAGTCTGTGGGGCAGGCACGCCTCAGGGCCTGCAAACCTACTGCAGAGGGATTAATGATGCCAGGTCAGACCCTTAGCTTGTTTACAAAGAGACACACAGCTGTTTTCACTATTGCTTCGCAATGCTTTAGGGCATAAACTAAACTCTGCAACTACAGTCTCCAAAATGCAACTAGAAAGACGGACCTGAGGAGTCGAGGAAGTGCTTTATTATACAGAGGTTTTGTTGCCATCAAAGAAAATTTCACATTGAGAATGCACATTAAAAAAAGATGGGGATGTACCTGGTGTTAAAAAATGAATATATGAAGGTTGGAGAGGAGGAGAGGTGGACTGTAGGGAGATGAGGGTGGTCTCCTGTTCTCCCACTCTGCGTTAGGTACAGTGGGTTTATTCACTGGACATATTTAGGGCTACCAACTAGGACACAGGTGTAGTGCATGTAGGAACTCTTGCTATGAGGACCACGGAGCTGGAGAGCCCCGAGAGGGTGATTTGCCTGTTATGTAACCTTGACCAAACATGTCCCAGTCAGCATCTCGGTGTTGTAGTGAGGCTGAACTCTTTTTGTCTCTATTGTAAAAGCATGGACTGCCTCAGCACTCTGTACTCAACACAAGAGGCTTTTTTATTCATAAAAATACCAAACGCACACTCCACCATGCAGTCTGTGTAAGTGACACTGACCCTTAGTGACGAGGCTGCAGTGTAGTATCTATTACAAGAAGCTGTTTTTAACTGAGAGGGACCCCTTAATTTAGCTGAGACGATACTCTAGGTGACCTGTGACCAGACTGCAGGATTGGCTGATCCACTGTGCTATTTTAAATATAGGACACTATCAAATCAGTCAGCTCCCTTATGTCATACCTCTAACTCTGCACACAGTTGCTGGCAGCTTCTGTTATAAATGCAGTTTGGCCTAAAAAATAAAAGAGGGTTATGTTTTGTCAATCCCTAAGAGGAAGGTCCTTTTTAGTGTATAATAAATAATAAATGTTTTTTATTTGGAGGTTTCCTTATTCCACAGACTACAAGGCAAACTGAACTTTCAAGGAAAACTACAAATATTTTAATATCTGGAATATCTAGCTAATATTGGGTGTGATATTTTAGATTGATCAGTCAAACACCAGGGCTGAAAAATGAAGCAAACACAAAGTGTCAAAAACCGGAGTTCCTCCAATAGCCACTTGGGGCTGGCTCCAAAAGCAACTCCCTTCCTTTTAGACCCCCATGTTAAAATGCCCAACTTTACAGCTGAAATTAACATGTTAACAGCTTGGTTTGGTCTCTATAGCAAATTTAAACATTCATGATAAGTGTATGGGGGTCAAAGTTTAATACCCCCTCCCACACACATACACACACTGCCCCTTTTTTAAAAATGTTGCATAAGGATGTGGCGGCCGCAAGTGGCATGCCGTCTGCGAGGCATCATCTCAGGAGTCCACAAACCAGTGGGTGACATCACGGAGGCTACGTTGAATATTTTATACAGTCTATTGTCAGGAAGCAAGGCCTCCCACCTCAACTGTGTATAACTGTCAAGATATCCTTTGTCAGTAAATCTGTCAGTTATTCTGGAGATTAACCGATTGATTCTGTAGTCCATAAAATGTCAGAAAATGTTAAAAAAAATGTGATTACTGACTAATAGTTTAAGTACTAATCATCCTAGACTGGTATTACAGTGTTAGCTCATGCTAGCTTATATTTTCAGGAGATGCAGAGTGGAACAGATAAGGTCTGAAGACACCAGTGGTTATTGGTGAGACAGCCATGAGCCGCTCTGTCAGTTACGTGTCAGCTGTGGTGGAAATGAGACACATAATTGTCAGGACACGGCAGCAGCTTGACAAGGACAGTTGTAGAATAGCATGAGGGCAAATATAGCAATAGAGCTACTTGGCAGGGTCAAAAACCTGGCAGTGTCGAGGTTCAAAGAGCACCAACCTCTGCCTGTCGATCTCCTGCTGCTGTTGGCAGTGTTTACTCAAAACAGCACTTCTTGCTGGTGGCAGGCAGACAGAAATGTCAACGCCCAGTAACCGCAGCACTTAGAAACTCTCTCCACTTCTTTGCCTAGCAACACATTGCAGTGACAGCTTACATCACCACGCTTGCTGGCAGACTCCTCTGCTACAAGCCTCTCAGCGGCTATCTGTAAATGTTAAAAGGCAAAGCGTGGAATATGAAGAAAGTGACAAGAAATGCCTAAAAGGCCTCCAGCTGAAAACAATTAGGCCCATTTTGGGATTTTTTTTCTTTGTCAGTGAGAAACCTGACATGAATTCTTGGTGGTTTTGTCTGACGCTATGTCTGAGAGAAATATCATCTTTTTGTGTGTGTGCTGGCGGCACGTACACATGCATAAGTGCAGTGATTGTTTCTGGTGTTCAAGCCAATCAGACAGTTCTGCACGGGTGTCATCATTTACCTGCGTTTGCTGGTATGTGATGTAAACCCTCATGCCATTCAGCTAACAATCTAATTTCTTTGCTTCCAGGCAGCGGTCATGAATTTCATGGTCTTTGTCTCCTGTAAATGACATCTCTCATTGTTAATGACTTCTCCATTGGTAACGCGTGTCTTAGGAGGCATGTATTTATTATAGGAATGGAGCTTTGTGTCATTTATTACATTAGGGGGGCAACAGGGAGCCTCATTATCCCTCATTATGCTCCTACACCTGCTTTTCACTATAAAGTCAACTATCACAACAAGAATATTAATGTAGCTGTGAATATACTGTTTATTGTACTCTCAGTTGTTATCTCATTTCCCTCTATTATATTTGCTTCTTTAAATTTTCCAAACAAGAGTACTGCAGAATGAGCCATCTGCTTTTTTTCCTCCTTTTTCCCCTAACTCCCGAATGGCATGAATGATGACAATTTCACTGTATTAGGTATGGCAATTTAACAGTCATACTCACACAGTTGCCGGCACACAGAGACCCATTAATGCCATCAAGTATACTCTGTGCACTAACAGCTATTCAGTGATACATGGTCGCATATCAGTGTGGGGATATCAGGTCATTTTTTCTATAGAATCTCTATGGCTGTGGCTTTACAGGAGTAATACTCAAGTGCGAGGTGTGGGGCACATCTGCCCCGCAGCAGGGTGCCGGGTGGCCTGCTGACCATTTTCTAATTTGCAATGAAAATGAATTAATTCACAGTGGGATTTTTTTATTACTTTAAATCTAAAAATGGTGCAAGAATGCATAAAAAATAGATTTTGTTTATAAAAACAAGAGCGAGGGGAGGATCCCCTGGACCCCCTGACAGAGGTCTGGGCTAATTATTTATGTATCAGATAATGATGTTTGTTTATTCCCTGGGCTCCTGTCATTTAGCAAAAGTGGTTCAGTATGACTCAGTGTCAGCACAGCAGAACACATGTTAATGTAATTTTCTCCACTTTCTCTTTAAGATGGTCCCACATGTGGTAAAATGTATTAATCACAGTAAAGTCACATATTAAGTTAATGTTCAAATTGATGTGCAGTGTAATGTTTTGCACTGTGTTGCGAGTAAATAGACAAAACTGAACAACTTCAGTGAGCAATTCTGAGGCTTTAATTACAATTAGCTTCAAATAATTAGTGTGGACATATTATGAAACAATAACATGATTCCACTAATTATTGATAAGAGATAATATTGAATCATCCCCCAGCCCAAGTATCTAGTGCAACACCATTTGTTAATTTTTGTTCTAACGAGTTTTGAGCTAATCACGCAGCTCCAGAATGACAGTAAATGTCAAGTGTTTGCTCCGTGATCAAACCCTTTCAGGTATTCACACCGTTAGTCTACATTTGCTTTTTAAACTGATTATGGCAATGTCACCTCTAAATGTTGAACAAAAGGATCAGCTTTGTGGATTGTGGCATGAATCACTGGCTCGCCTTTTAAAAGCAGAGATGTAGATAAGAAGCATGCTTGATTTGAGTTGAAAATGTCAGATATTTCTGTCCCTCTGTGGCTGGGAAATCTTCAACGAGAGGCCTGAGTCCTACAGCCATCGTCAGCTCCTATAAAGATAAGTCAGGATAGCCTCATGCATAATAGGCTACTATATAAATGTATATATTTCCCCTCTGGACGCCATTACCCTGTCAAGGCTAGCACTAAGATATAAGCGTAGCGATGTTTAAGGGTTATACGGGGACGGTGGATGTTCCAGAGTTTAGGGTTAATGCTCGGTCTTGTTGTACATTCGTCTTGCTAGAAGGAAGGGTTTTACAGCCACTGAGTTTTCCACTCCGTTCTCTCATGGCACATTGACTAATGTGACCGCTCCAGTGCCAACCCCCAACCAATATGTCTCTTAGGAGCTTGTTAGCCACGGACCTGCAGTGACCCAGACGCCCTCGCCTGTTCCCTGAAAGCTGAAAAAGTTACTTATTTCCTTTTTTTTCCCTAACTGCCGTTTCTAGAATGGAGAACTCAACTTGAGGCGACAACCCATCGACCTCTTGGTTGCTTTCGCACACAAATAAATAATGTGGCAATTGATGGAGATGAACAGGGAGTGTTTGTTTTCGTGGTGACTGGAAATAATGTCTGAAATAATGAATAGTCAGAAAAAACTTTTTCTTTCTTACTCCAGAAACTTTCTGAATAAAAACTCTACAGTTAGCTTTTGGGAAAGAAACAATTATTGTTATTGTTTCCACAGAAATACATAATACAGATATATAAAAACAGTATGTCTGCAGTGTTGGTAACACACTGTGGGGATCGATCCATCATGCACCACAACGCCGCTGAAGCTCAGATGCTGATTGGTGCTGACTGTTGCCCGTCCCAGCCCACTGCCCCCTGCTGAGTCCCCCCGCTCCTCGTCCTCCTCCCCCTCCAGTCCCCTCCTTTCCCCATTAGCCGATCGATAAAGCTCTAAGGCACACCTGAATGGCTGCCGTTTCAATGATGCCGCTGAGTGCTTTGGTGGAGTGATGAAGAGGGTTTGTTAGGCTTTATAGAACCTAACAGCCGTCACATGAGCATCTGGAGATGCTGTGTGGTTATGGCCAAACTTTTAAGCAGGCTATTGGACTCATTATTTCTGTGTGTGCATGTGTGCGAGCGTGCTTGCAGTTGTGTGTGTGTGAAACTGAGTCGGAAGATAAAATGTAGAATGAGGCGGCCAAATTAGTCATTGTTTAAATCCAGCAGGACAGTTTTATACCCACGACCCAAATCATTCATAATATTCATCTATCTTAAATGTTTTATGTCAAGTCAGTCCACATGACTAATGTAGAGGGGCTTATGGGACATATTAACCTTTGGAGTCTGTGCATTTTGGCCTTGGTGATGAAAATAAAAGTTTTCAGTAGGAAGACTGTCCTTGTGTTAATATGTTTTTACCATAGACGTAAAAACAATGGAAGTAGCTACAATGACGTCACCCATCGGTTTGTAGACTCCTGTTATGAAGCCTCAAGTGCGGCCATCTTGGTTATTTGGAGCCAGAGGTGACCATATTTGGATTTGAGGCTAGTGCTTTGGAAGAGCGAGGGGCGGATCTTAATCTTATCTTATTTAGCACAACTTTAAGCCATAATAAAATGTAAATGGGTGAGTTATAAAAGAAATTCAGTTGTCGTGAATGTTGATATCAGCTATAGAGACCAAAAACATTTTTTGCGCCAGGCTGTAAACATGTTTATTTCTGCTGTTAAGTTAGGCATTTTAATATGTCAATGTCAATGTCAATGTCAGCTTTATTTATATAGCACATTTTAAAAGCCTATGGCCAACCAAAGTGCTTTACAGTAAAATAATCATCAACAGTAAGAAACAATAAAAGCAAAGCAATAACACAGTGAAATAAACAGATAAAAGATCAGTATATAGCAGTCTATGGGCATTGAATGGCTTCAGAAAGCCAGCCTTAAGTGGTCATTCAGAAAACTGCAGTTTTTGGTACTTCATTTTTCAGTCCTGGAGGTTGCCATTTGGTTTTTTACTCCCAAAATGATAATAGGAAAAAATGTGAAATGTATTTTAATAGAAATAAATGAAAAACAAGAAATAAAAGTACAAAATAAAAAGTATTAAAAAAATGTTTGGCTGTACCCAACTCAGCCTTTTTGTTTTATTTGAATCAGATTCAGCTGTTATATATAAAGATACAACTATTCCTGCCTTTTTTTTTTCCTGCCGCTCCGTCAGGAACTGCTGTTGCTCTCTCTTTTACCCATTTTAAACTGTTAAAAAGGTCAAATCAAATCAAAATTTGTGGTGGTTAATGTTGATTTTGTATCAACACTGACCACCTTATTTGCATCACAAATGAGTCAGTGTGTAGGAAACAAAAAAAAAAAACAACACACCCTCCAAAATGAAATGTGAAAACTAACATGACCTGATTTAGTATGCAGGTCATTATAAAGGTTTTTTCTTAAATCCAGATCAGGTTGATGGGCACTCTTGTTCTTCCCTAGCCTTGCCCTACTTCCCACTCACACACTTACCCGCCTCTACAAGCATCTGGGAGTTGTCCAATGCTTCCTCGGCTATCTGCTATTGGCTGTTGAACCACTCCGCTGGAGCAGCGAGGGGTTAAGTGGCTTGTTGAACACAACCTCGGCTGTAGCTGTTGATGGAGGAGGAACTCGTCCACTTTCCCCACCCACATCTCCCAAACCGGTCTGGGATCTGAACCCCTTGACCTGCTCTCGTCTCAGCTGCCACCATGTGGGCCTGGCGGCAGTTTTTCTATATTTCTGAATATATCATCTCCCTGCATGGAATCTCACAGCTGAGCAAGGTCAAATTGACATGTTACTCTATGTTGTGTTGTTTTCCTACTTCATTTAAATGTTTTAATTGCAGTCACGTAGAGTGTAGGAGTGTGTTTGTGCTTTTTGCAGCGCAACCTGGGCTCCTCTTATGCAGCTGTCACCTGTCAGAAATACTCAATAAGACTTGTTTAGTAGTGCGAGGTGGAAAATATAGAACTGTGTTCTGAAGTTCAGCTGCTGCTTATATTTACACACCAATAAATATTGTATGAAAAGGAAGCAAACATTGTCAACACCAGCCAGTATTTCTTTGATTACGCAAAATGTAAATACTCCACATATGGTGATGTGTAATTCTACAGTATTATTCATGTGCAATACATGCAAAAATTGATGGTGTGCTCATTCATTTGGTCATCTTGAGCATCCAGTTTGTTGGGATTTACCAAAACAACTCTCATAACAATATAAAGCACTCTGAACATGCACGGCTGCACTGTTTTAACACATACACTGCATGAAAAATGTATAGCATGGCTAGCGAGAGATGGAAACTGCAATAGTTTGTTCCACTCTCCATATCTCATGTCCTCCAGAGCTCTGAGGGAATACCACGATCATCATTTGGTATTCATGATGCAGGATTTTCCCCAGTCGATGACTGAACTGCTGAGTTGTGAAAAGATTTTGCTCGATGTGTAACATGCTTCAGAGCCCACCGAAGTTAATGTCTGACAGTTGGTTGGCCTTGAAGTGGGGGTAAGCGAGGCTTTACTGGCAATTTGTTTTGCAGTTGGAGGAATTGAATAAGTAGCGTAGCACTGGGCACCGTCATGCTCTGTAAGCTTCATGGAACTTTGGTAACCTGTTTGATTTGTTGTATCTGCCCGGCTTTGCTCTCTGTGGAGGACGGGTGTGCTTCCTTCTGTCTGAGACCAATTTGAGGTGCATCTTGACACAGAATCCATCTATGTTCCCAAGATAACTTTTTAAGCAGCTGGCAATTTCAAACAATTTGATTCAGACTGCGTCAGTGCACTGCGATGTGAAGCGTTACCGTACAATGCTGGAATTTGATTGTGGACACAGTTACAGGTTACGTAGCACAACATTTCTGCCATTGGTTGTAGAAAAGAATCTTGAGGCAAAAAATGAAGCCAGATACATGTGAGGAAAAGAGTAAAATTACCTTCACATTTTAATAACCATCATTTTTAAAATCTCATTTGTTACAACCAATGAGTCAAATTAATCCTCTTAAGCAGACGTCGTAATTATGCCTTGCTGTATTTACACAGAATGAAATGGTTTCATTAATTGATTTTGTCCATGCAGAGATGTTTCTGAGTGGTGCATAGACAGACATTAACGTAATTCGTCTGTACATTGCTACACCTTAATCAGGTAAGTCTGCCTGGGGCATCAGAGCACAGTAATGTCTCAGTGACGCGACATCAACTCTACTCTGAGAACACTGGTATAGTTTAGAGACACACACACACATGTTGGTTACGTTTTTAGGGGTTAAACTTACAGACATTTCAGTGTCATTCAGCTGTTCAGATGAAGACAAGCATGCATAAATATTTTGTTAGCTTTGGCCCAGCTGTTGAAAGTGATGCAGCCGCATCATTTATCCCATTACTCATCACTACAATACCACATGCAGTATAAACACTGAATCATAACTCTGTTCCACAGCATGGTTTCTCTGGTGAAAGTATAAATATTTTTAAGTGACACCTCAAAATACACAGTTATCAAAATAAAGCTGCTAGAGATTTGGTGTTGTTTTAATCTATATTTTAATGCCTGAATCGATAGAATTCGAAAGAATTTGGTGCTTGTATCGTGGTAATCTCTGAGTAATGTGAAGTCATATTGGTTTTAAGAAACACAAAGCCAAAGTGGGAAAGCAGAAAATGGCGGACGGTCTGAGGACCTTCAGCGGCTCAAAAAGCAACTGGAATTCAGCCAGCACAAACTCCCCACCGGATCAGCAAACTTTTTGCTGCTGCTGTCACACAGATTAGACCCAGCCCGCTGTGACCTTGGCACCCCTCTGCAGCTTCTCCAGAGCTTCTGCCCACTCTGCTCCTGGCGAATAGTCTCCTAGCAGCAGGGCGTGAGGTGGAGGGACTGCGGGGTGGCTAGCTAGCTAATTCTCGTCTCATCTGTGGTCTGATAAACAGAAAGAGAGCAAGAAGGAATCAATACGCTGTGTGCAGCAATCAAGATTTTACCCACTTTCAAATTGTTGAAAAAAAGTGGTGGTCAGTGTTGATATTGTGGCAGCAGACACAAATAAATCAATATATGTGGAAAACTGCACCAGGTTAATGAGCAGGGACCACTAAATTTAACAGTTTAAAGGGTAAGTATGTCCAATTTCAAAATTCAGAGATGTTATTTCCATGGTCTAAGACAGTCCAAAAATATTAGCAAACATGAACATTGCGCTCTGGTATCCAAAAACTAGAATGCTAAAGCTCAAATTTGTGATAGGGAATATAGGGAATAAAGTCTGGAGCTGCTCAATTGACAATGAATTTGGAAAGATGTTACAGATGGTACTGAGAGCACCCATGGGGATTATTCTGAAAATATGCGTACATTTTCTGTTGTGATAAATATTGATTGAACTTTCCTAGGCCATGGAAATAAAAGAATTCTTAATTGTGGTGCTGTTCCCCTTTAAGTTTACCTTAAAGAGTATTAATTTTGAATATATGTAATGTTGCTAAAATAAAAGGAAGATCGACTGACATGAGATGTGCATTGTTTTTATAAATATGCCTGGTGATATACAGTCTCCAGAAGTATATGATTTACCTTACCTAGTCTTAAAAAAATCAACAAAAATTGCAATAAATCCTAACATTGAATCACTCTACTTGTACAATCACATGACGTAAAAATTGTAATACATATCAAATTGGCACCCAGGTATTGTGATAGTGTTGAGTAGGGAGAAAAGCATATCAGCCCAGCCCCACTACAGATGCACATACACTAACATAGCAACTATTTGTTACCTTACATACTTCCTTCTGGCTTTGCTCTCTCTTTCTCTATTTCCCTTTCATCCATTCCTTGTCAGTTTTTGCACGTTGTATAATTGGGAGCATTTGTCGCTGCTTCCGGGCAATGCTGTGGCACATCCATCACACTATGTACGTGCCAGAAACATCAGCACAGACACGTGTGTACACTCAGGTATAATAATCCCTGAATGGACAGACTCTTGTGTCTGACTCCAGCAGCCTTAATTGGAAAGAAAAATACATTTCATAAGTGCGTACCGTTGTTCTGTGTTCTGACAAAATGCATCACTCACAGCCAGAATGAATTCGCCCAAATCCCTCTTGATCATTTCTCATTCTGAGCAGACTCTTGTTCTTGTTCGAGCTGTTTGATGCTTCATTTCTTGATTGTAGTTTTATTCAGTTTATGGCTGTTTGTTTCTTGTGGGACCATGAACAGCTATTATCAAACTGCATGAATTCACAAAAACACTAAACTCCTAACTTTTTTTTTTTAGAATTCTGACGGGGATAATGAACTAAATATCTTTATGCACTGTTCAAACATAATGAAATAAATAATACATTAAGGAATAAAAACACAAGAACAACAATAACCTCTTTGACTCAAACTAACAACAGGCAAATTCATGATTTGGATGAACCTGTTGAACTATCATTTGAACAAATACAGCGTTTAGCCCACTTTAAAACTCCCCGTTGGATCATACCAGTTTAATGTCACACTGCATGCTTTGCCTGGACGAGTCCAGACTCCCCACTTTGGGAGAAATTACACAGCAGGCAGTTTAATGCCTTCAATATGGCATCAAGTCCTTCTGCCAAAGACTTAGCCACATCAGACAAGGACACTGCCAGCCCGTTTTCCTGAAGAGTTCCCCAGTTTTCACTGCCCTCTCCTGGTGTCCTTCACCTACAGTCCAGTCCAAATATAAACTGAGTGTGCACAGAGCAGGCAGGAACAAAGTCAACACATCAATAGACATCACTGTGATGTTTTTGCAAGTTAGTTTTCAGTTCAATGTTGAATCAGTAACACTGGCTTCAATAACAGCCATATTTTATACAGAAATTCCCCTGTATCTTTTGATTTTAGTCATTTAGATGAGAAAAATCCCAGCACAATGCAAACTATGGTTAGATAGGGACAGCAGGTTTTAAAATAAAACTGTACTCACATTAAGAATCGTGAATTTGTTGCTTTTTGTGCCTCTTACTGATTCCTAAAAGCAAAGTTCAGACCCACTTTGCCTCCATTTACATTTCCTCTTATGTAACTGTTTTCTGCAAACACTGCAGTCAATTCAGAGATTAGGGCTAGTTAATGGACACTGTGTTGCCTGCTGGGAAAGCACAAGCAGAAACACAGATGTGGTTGTCAGTAGCAACAGTGTCAAGAGCCATAGAAGATTCTGCGGTGTCCACGAACTCTGCATCGGTTCTCATTTTCCACAGTGTGCCGTCCCTCTGCAGATAACTGTGAGCGTTATGAACAAAAGACATACACGTTAGAGAATCCATCAATTTGCCATCTTTTCTGTTCTTGTCTCGTTCACACACTGCGTTGGTGTTGTTAATGTGTCTTGATGGTAGTTAACTGTCAACACTCAATATTGGCTTCTGATGCTCGCCTCATTTCCTAAAAATTGCCTGAGACAGAGGGAGTGTTAAATGTTGGGGATAAATAGACTGAAACACAGTTTGTGTGTGTGTGTGTGTTTGTTAAAGAGGCAGTGGAAGACAAAAAAAAAATAGGGGAATGGCCTCCTGAGAGCCTCTGTGGTTCAATCAGCTACATTATTTCCCATTACGGTATCTCACATTTAACAAAGACAAATGCAAAGAGTAAGTGAGAGGAAGAAAGAAAAGAGAGCGAACAGAAGGATGAGATCAGAGTCAGGAAAGGTGAGAGGAAGCAGAGTCAGACAAGGAGGCAGGGAATGAGCCGACAGGTGGAGGTGGGAGCAGGGATCCTTTGGAGAAGTGGAGGGAGCGAGAGAAATGATCTGCAGTCAGCAGATGAAAGAGAAAGTGAAGAAACAGAGATGAGCATTTGTCAGGTGTTAGTGAGTTTCAGAGTGAAGGGAGACAGTGCAAGAAAGAAGAGCCTCAGCTGATAGCCACTCATCAGAGGAGGATAGGAGAGTTGCTCCTGCCTGCCTGGGATGAGTTTGGGAGGAGTGGGTGTATTTTGTCGTAATGGGAAACTTGTGCGTGTGTGTGTGTGTTTTTCCCAGCTGCTGAGCTGTTGAGTATCAGTATTTTTGCCATTGAATATATTTCCTTGTAGCAGCTCACACATATACACACACGCAAGCATACTGTTCTGATTCACCAACTAATTCTATAGAGTGTATATAAAGATGGACAACACATCTCCACTTCCTCCCACTTTACAAAAACGAAGACAAAATATCCCGGATACAGCGGCTGCCATCTTGCGTTGGTGACGTCATTTGGAGGCTAAGTCTGCGCAGCACTGATTAAGAAGTGAAGCCACAGTATCAAGTTCTGTGCCCTCACACATTTCGACCCAGTCATGAGCAGCACCATTCGTTGGAAGCACACCGACTGACACACACAGCTGCCAATCATAACACCAAACCCCCTTTTATGGCATCAAATAACTAATTAAAACCAAACTTATCATAAAAATGAACACTTGAGCATACATCACCGTGATAAGAGCTACTTAATTAACAAAAAGTATCCTTGGGAAAAATGTATTTAATGTGTCCTTTGATTTTTTTAGTTTGGCGTATGTCCCATCCAACACATTCCCGCTCTGACTTATAACACTGCTTGGTCCATGTCTACACATGATGTACAAGGTACCCTGGGTATGTCTGTTGTTGATGTCCTGGGATGCAGTGTCAACTTCAGCCTGTTACATGCATTGTTTCTTTTCAAAATATACATCCATTGTCACAGGAAATGCACAGTTTGTACACAGTCTCTTTCAAAATAAAGATACTACGTGGATTCAACACTAATTTTTTTCCCGTCAATAACACACACGTGGATAGGTTGACAAAAAAAAAAAAGCTAGATTTTGCTTTACATTCAAATGGTAAGCAAACACCAGCATCCAGGGTGAAAGTCAGTGATTGTTGGACCCATCCTACACAAACTTTTTGCCCCCTTAACTTTCGTTGTTGTCAGGCCACTTTTCCCCCTTACACTATTAGGCGCTGTTACATACTGACGGCACATCACCATGTGTCATGCCGACATAAAAGGACAGCTTTTTTCATTGGTGTCTGACATGGACGTCACTGCCAGAGGGTTGATATTCTACAACTTCGGAATGAGACCAGGTTGTTTCTGACCTGTACTGTAGCCAGCCACCAGGGGGCAATCAAGTTGTTTTGGCTTCACTTTTGGGAAGCTGTTACGCCATCCATCTTGAAGTATACAGTTATTGATTATTCCGGCCAGCGGTACTGTGACATACTCATTTCATTTAGTGTTAAGCTACTGTCAATGAATCCCAACACGTTGTTGTTGTGCTGATACATTATACTGAATTTACCAAGACAGCAGGTAAACATGGACATAGTGTTGAGAAGGTTTCTTCCTAAAGGTCTTGTTTACTCAGCATTTTAGATAAATATGTGAGAATATTTATCCCTTCTTTTCTGATCCTTCCTTTCTTTATTTTTTCTCCCTATTTCAGCAGCTAAGCCCTCTCTACCATTACCACCCACTCTGTCATTATATTATTCGTTGATTGAGGCGATAAAACTTCATCATATTGTCTTTACGTCCTGCCATTTCTGCCTTTAACCTTCCTCCTACTTGGTCATTACTTCCTGTGTCTCATTTCCTCCTCCTTCCCTCCTTTTCCCCGTCTCTCACGCTCTCACTTGACATATCTGCTCTCGTTTAATCTCATTCTCCTGCACACTTCCTTCTGTCTGTCCCCTTCCATTCACTGGCACACTAAGCCTCAGAGCAGATTCCCCGCTGCCCTTCTCCACGTGCCACGCTCTTCATCATATTGAACGAGGGAGGCTGGCGTAGGATCTCGTTTTGTGACACGGTGGCATTGATAATGACAGGCTGGGCTGATTCAAGGACGGATGCTCATGTAAGAGAAATTATGTTATGAGTGTTGACGCAGCAGAATCACCATAAATAGCTCCCCAAACAGCAGCAGTTCACAAGGAGGTCCTTCTCATAGTCTGTTGTTCGGCTTTAGTAATGGAGAAGGTCAGGAAGATTGGCTTTTTTTTTCCTAGTCATAGATCTATTTATATTTATAGGATCATAGGATCATGATTGCCACCAGTGTGAACCATTGCTGACATTTTTGCAGTGAAAAACACATACCATAGCTTTCCTATGTGTAAATAAAGTAGACATATTTTGTTGTTGCTGTTATCTAATGACAAGTAGTTAAATTAGTGTGTGACTTGTTGAAGCCTCTGATGCTCACAGTCTACAGTACAACTGTATGAATACTCTGTCATTTTTTAATATGCACAACAATGATAGCTGCATGCCTGTCTTTTTCTTATTTAATAGTTTTGCACATGTAGACCAAGAAAACAAGGTCTCAATCATGTTTTTGTTTTTTGAATTGTTCCCAAGCTTGAAAAAAACTCAATATTACATTTTTTGGCCATATCGCCCAGTCTTTAAGTTCTTGTCTCCACTAGTTCTACAATATTTTAAGATATGCCTGCAGCTTGATATCGACAGGAAACTGTCAGAAGACTTTCCCCATCTATTTTGGAGAAACCTAATTACCTGTCATTGATTATTCTGTACCCTTGCACGCTTTTTTGCAGAATATTATGCTTTTGTCAACTAAGCATTTGTGTCATCCTTCACAAAATGTCATGAATATTTATCAGTCATGGATGATTTACTTTGAGGGAAAACAATCAACAGTCAGTAACTGTGGTGGACAAAGAAAACAGTTTTTGTAGTTCTTAAGTGAGATATTTTACAAACTATCAGTTTGCCTGTGTAAGCAAAGAACTTGGGCCAATTGCTGATATAGCTCCAATGATAATCATCTTCATTCCAGCATATATTTTGGGTCGGTGGCACTTTTCCAAAGTATTATGTATTTATGCATGCAGCCAAAACATGACAATGGTGCCAAAGGAAATAGGGCAGTAAGCTGTGAAGACAGACGATTCAGCCGACTGTCAGTCAAATTCTGAGTGAAATCTAAAATTAAGTGATACAAACGGGTCTGAACTCTTACTCAGAAGGAGGACAAACCTTCACACCTTTATTTTGACTTTAAAATCAATAATATTTTTACCTGCTTTGACTGTTTTTAGTTGTGTTATGGCTTTGGATGCACATTAATGTTGAATAAACCCTGACACATTTACACTGATGTTATTGTTTGCTGCTACATGTGAATAAAGGAATCAAAATGACAACAGATACTGACAATAGGTTGATTTCAGGCAGGAGTCAGTCCTGTATTCATCACATTGTTTTTGCAGAGTAACTCCCACTCATTGTGTCAGCAGTTAGACAATATGCCTTTATCAAATCCAGTTGTATAATGAAGACAGGTCCATCGAGGATGATGGTCCTGTGATGTTACAGGCCAAAATCCAAGTGGATATCCATATCTCAATTTAGACGAACACCCCCTATTTAATCTGGACTTGATCATGGACTTGAGTTCACAATAGGTTGTAACAACAATTTTGGATAATTACTTTGTTCTTTTTGGCTGAACATTTCCTCCGGGATCTGCCTACCAACGCAAGACGCTCAATTAGAAACCCATTAACGTGACAAAAGTAGAATATTACATTTTCCCCCCGAACACTTTGATAGTTAAGTGGCTTTTCAGATGAAATGTTATGATGTTATGTTGAAGATTATCATATTATAAAACATTACACTCAGCAGCACTAAAAGATAAGCTGCAAACAATGCACATAATGCCGCTGTGCTTTGCCAAGGCAAGGGGATGTGAAAGGAAAACAACAGCCTCCCAAGGTCCTGTGGAGAATACTACACTTGAATAATTCTGCACTGCCTTTGAGTCATAATTGCTGTTAAAAGCTGCTCATAAAACACATTTGGTGTAGATGGTATTTATGAAAATTATTCTGAACAAATTGAGGGGCGCTGAAGTGGATTTACTTTCAATTTTACCTTCTAGGTTTTTTTGCATATGGTAATTGCATTTGGATAATTATTCAAATATCGTCATATTCATTCTCAAGGCACTTTTCGAATTAGTTTATTAAGTATCCACAGTTTCTCTGTTTTCTATTACAACATGGCTGCTTAAAGTAATGCGGTGTAATTCCAAGTCCCAGAGTGCATGTTGCTAATATCGTCTGAATATCATTAATGCTGTGTTATTGTTTGTCATAATGAATATTCCAGATTTAAAGCTTATCGGCTTAATTGACAGATATAAGGATGTTGACGATCTCACCTATAGGCTAAGGTCAGATTGCAGGTAAAGGTGGCCCAAATCAAAAATCGAAAGTTTTGCATTACGACTTTAGTCTGAATAGTCATATTCAACGTCTTGTGACAAAACGTCAACCTAGATTGACATTCATAAAAGGTTAATGGTAAAAGGACTTCGATCGAATCTCATCGTTCATGCGCACATTCACACACTGATGGCACAGCCGTTGAGTTCAGTATCTTGTCCAAGAACACCTCAACATGCGGACTGGAGGAGCCGGGAATCAAACTGCTTATCTTCTGATTAGTGGATGACCCCATCTTCCAGTGAACCCATTCTTGTCATGATCTCACCACTCCTGCCTCTGGCTCTGCATCCACACACCTCCGTACAGAAGTAAAAGCCATTGCTCCACAAAAACTCATAATTATAAATCTGGCTGTCTTTTCTTTTCCTCTTTGTCATCTGCTCAAGAGTTTACTGGCTTCTACTGCACATCACATTTCAACAAGGCTATAAGTGGCGTCCATGTTTACTTCTGTACGACCACAAGGGATGTCTTTGTCATTGTTTTTTGCAAGCGGGCCAGTTGAGGACTGTGACCAGTTTCCACTGGCATCTGATATTGGCCACATTTTAAGAAATAATCTGAACAGCCAGACAAAAAAAGTTGAAAAAGAAATAAATCTGAATTGAGCACTAAGGTTTGCAGTGTAAACATGGCCAAAAGCCGTGTTAACAAGAGACTAGTATTATCTGGGAATGTCTGGTAATTTATAATAATTGCAGAAGTCGACTGTGATCTGTATCCTGTGCAAATCCACCATGTCTGTAATTTGTCAAGTAAAAACTCCACTGCAATTTACCTACCATATTTCAGCCAATACAGAGGTCATGTGATAATATTAGCTCTGTACGAATCAGCATCTCGTGATTTTGGGTCGTATTAATGTGTTTTTGTTTTTTAAAAATGAAAATTGTGACAGCATTTTGGGCACAGGAGGCTCATCCCATGATACAGCATGTTGACTCATTTGCAAAAGGCGCATGCTTGAATCCATCAGAACAACGAACACTCAAAAGATAATGAGATGAGTGATGTTTGATAACACGTGGCAGCATCAGTGCTTTGTTTCTGACCCACATTTAAAAACAGGAAATAAAAAACAGAGGTTAACATCGGACATCTCTGCTAGAAGTGCTGTGTGGTGTTACTGTGTTTTATAAAGTGGACTTACAAATGACTGCACGCATCGTATTCAGGGAATTATGTCAGTAAATACAAGTAAATGCAGACCTCTCTCATACTGTACCAGTGTGCCGGATGAAACACTAATGTTCAGGAGGTAATTTCTAAATCACATGAGGTCCCCTGGCAATACTAGTCCCTTGCGAATAGAGCTTAATTCTCTGCGTATTTCCAAAACCTTGACTTCAGATTTCCCAACTATAGACGGTACTGTAATTGTCTTTGATGTTTGTGCATTCTAATTTATCCCCATGACATCTTCGAGTGGATCTTCGAACATGAAGTTTGGCAGGTTCAATAAAAACAGCTGTCTCAACTTCTGACAGTAAAAGTGTCATTAACGTATATGTCACTAAAGGAGTCACTACATGATCTCTCATTATCTCTGAATATAAATATTCTCACAGCTACAGCAGGCTGGAGACAAGTGTCAGTTAGAACACGCTGGAGGTGGAACAATTCACATATTATTTAAAGCCTATCCAATGAGATATAAACGTGTTGAGTGTTGTCAGAGGACACAAGTTTCATCACCATTCAGTTTCCTGATAGGAGCTGTCACAAAGCCCTCCATCTCCGAAAGTGCTTTGATTCCAGGGATAAATATGGTGTTGAAGTGGCCGTGCTCGGGCCATTTTAAAGCTGTAGTGCTCGCAGGCACCTGTCTCTGGTCTGTCATGGAGCACAGCAAATGGGCCATTTTTCACTCTCCATACAGTGGTGATGTGTTCATTCCTCTGATGGCCACTGTGAAAATGACATTCACGGGCTAACAAAAGCCCGTTTCTCCTCAGTTTAGTCTCTCAGGCTGCAGCTCATTTTCTCCCGGGTCCTCCTTACACCAACTAATAACATCCCCGGCTTACACACTTCCTTTGAATGGCCTGCCTAGTACATTCAGCAGCCTTTCATTACAATATGAATTGACAACGAGTCGTCTTGAGATCGCCGATGGTTTGCGTGGGCGGCAAAACGTTGAGCGCTAGCTCCCCACAATCGCACACCCCTGGTCCATTAGTTCCATTTATCTGCAGGGTATTTATAGGGCACCTTGAATTGGGGTCTTGAGGCAGGTGATGCAGGGGGGAAAAGGCCTGTCCTGACTGCTGGTGATTAATGCACGAATACGCAAGCTTTATCACAAGTCCGGCAGCCTCGGGACCAGAGAATGTCAGTGCAATTAAAGGCGGGTGGCCGATGTTCAAAAAGAGAGGCAGTGCCTATCTGCAGATTGCAGACCGAGTCAGGGAACATGGGCGGCTCGGTGAAGGTTCCAGCAACAGCGCCTATTCATTCCTTAATCACCTCCACTACTCATTAGGGCCTTCCTTTGTTCCAGCCGTCGTCTTTTCCTGCACTGTGCCAGCAGATAAAATATGGCAGGCTCCGAAGAGTGAAGAGCTCGGGGAACCCCATTAAACGGCGACAGAGAAAGGATAGAAAATGAGGAGGGAAAAGAAGAGGTGACGGTGGAGTGGTGGAGTCAGTCAGCTAAGGAAGAAGAGAGGACTCGAGGGAGAGGGGTGGTGACAGCAATGTGAGAAACAGAGAGAGAGAGAACTGTCTGACCATGAAGACTAGTAATTCATCTCGATCTTCCCTTTAGGACGGCTGGAACATTCAACCAGAAGAGCATTACATTATGGATAGTTTTATATCATAATCATTCAGGGTTCAGCTCATTACAGCTGCTTGAATTACCTCTACAATAATCTCCACAAACCTGTGAACTTGAACTCTGTGTGAATGTGGAGTACTGCATTCTTGTGCAGTAAATGGATGTAAATTGGTGGTTTTATTCAATCATTCTGCTCCTTAATAGAGCATTGGGGTCCTCTTCCTGCTATGTAAAGGTATCAAAGTCGCCATAAGATTAAGTCTGTTATTATTATTATGCCTAGTTAATGGAGAGTAAAGTCATCCTGAGTGGTTGGGCATATCACAGAGAGAGAAAAAGAGAAGAACAATGTTTTGCATGTGTTTATGCCAATAGCTGAGAGCCATAACAGCTAACTGGGTTTGATATAATGGCCACACCACTAATCATTACAGTGCTCATGGGCCAGTTACAGAGAAATACATTGTGACATATACTGTACAGTAAAGTGCTGTCAGTTCAACCTGTGGCAAAAGACATTTGGGTCTATATAGATTAATGTAATATTCCCCACCTCTGCTCTAAAAGAAGAAAAATATAGCCAGTGTAAATAACAGTGTGCACTGGGAAACAGAAATATTAAATGAGACCTATTTTTAGTGTTACTCACAGCCATAGCAATAGTAACAATCAAACTAAGGCAGTGTTGAAGCCTCGTGCGCCTGAATATTTCCCCCGGCTTCACAGATTACCTTTTGACCGACTGCTAAATATTCGGATCCCTGCAGGCAGGTGTCTGAGCGCTTAAAAAATGCACAATGAAGCCTGTAGTTTGAACTAAATCTTCAGACTTGGTGAGTTAAAGGAGGCTTTGCTCCCTTTTTTTTTGAGGGAATAGTTTATTTTGGGAGATGCATCCTTCACCGACAAGGATTTTGTGTTTTATCCCCGCTGAGAAGAGGCACAACAGGGGGCTCTTGTTGACAAAGGCTGAGTCCTCCGTGTAAGTTTTACTGCAACACTGTAAAGGTTAGCTTCAGACTCCCATAGGAATCCACAGTCAGGTAGTCAGGGTCACTGAAGACACGCTTCTGCTGTTTAACAGTTTTCATGGTCAGAGGAGACCAGCGTGTGAAGTAGGGATGGGCATTAAATCATTATAGAGTACATGGGTACTGGCAAAAAAAAACTTAATATAAGAATACCTCTGATATAAACACCCAAGCAATAATGCGGGGTTAGGTCCAGCCTTCCTTTCTGTGCGGCACAGACTGTAGAGATCAGCCTACATAAAGAAAAAAGCACATTCACAAACATTAAGATGTTGCAGTAATTTCACTTTGGCTGCTAAAAAGCTGAGGCTGGTTTACTTTTTCATCTGCAGCCACCTTGACCTGTGTAGCTTATCAGTTATTTTTATAGGTTATAGGCTTGTAAGAACATCTATTACTTTGTAATGCTTTCATCTCTAAGTGATGTCTGACTGACCACTGTGAAAGTTTTCTGCAGCTGCCCAGATCTGTCCATACAGATATTCATAGACAGCAGTTATATCATTGTGTAGATTACCTCTAACCCGGTCGCCATTTCTGTGCAGTACTGCAATTTGTTGTTCTTTGTAATAACTTATTGGTGCACATATGCTGTGTTGATGTATCTACCATAAGATGATATTGCTTAATATTAATACACACCTGTTGTATAATGTATAACGTCACATATCAATATATTATAGAATATAGAATAGAATTTTCTTAGTCGACCAATAGTCATCATTTAGGGCCATTAGTCGACTAGTCGCCTGCATGTTTATGATATTAATTTAACAAATAAATGATATATTTTGGGGCGGGGCAACACAATGGTTTGAGTTCAAGGTGTGAGAAAGAATAGTAACATTGTTAACACTGTGCTACATTACAGAGAAATACAAAACCGTACTAATGAACCTTCATTAATATAGGCCTATATTTTATCTACAAGTGCACGTCACACACTGAGCGAGCCGCCTGTTAATGACGCTGTCAGCAAAGCAGTAATGATTGTGCTAAGTGGCTAATGGGCATGTAGGTACTTACATGTTTCACATGATACGTCATGTTTGTAGTTGACCAATGAAGATGAGTTTACATATCACCTTGGGTTGGTCCTTCACCTTCTCAAAATGATCCCACACTTTGGATTTCCTGCCCGACATGTTATTAACTAGCCTCTGTAATAACCGCAGGTACCAGCCCTGTAAATTAGAGGCCGTACACATGCTGCATCTTTAACTGCCTGAAAACTCAAGGTCAGGGTCTAGGTGCTACTCATGTGCCTTTTCTGTGCTGGCTTTTAAGAGCACTGCGGCAGGTTGCATCTTAGGTCGCTAAGCAACCTTAACAAGCATCAGTATCAAAGCCAGTTATGCAGAGCTGATCCTCATGTGTAGGCCTGTCATCTGCCAGACAGATGTAAAGCTCTGGCCTGTGCTGCGTTTAAATGATCAACTTTTCCGTATCACAGACTGATATTTAAGGAAGAAGGGAAAAATTTCTGTCGACTTTGATTGGTTTATAACGTGACTCCTGTCTGACTGCTGAGCGTGGCTTCTTCCTGTGTCTGTCCCTTCAAGTTAAGTTCCCACATGGTCCAGTCATATAGGTTCTGATTTATTATGACAAAGTGCAGCTCCTAATAGAGTTTCATGTTTGTTTTATTTTTTATTTTTTTGTTTCTGTGACTTAGCAATCAATGAAATCTTGCCAACTAATGACCCTTCTGGTCGACTAACATTTGATCGACTATTAGGGGGCAGCACTAGACGTTTGTTTCTCTCCACATGTCCCTAATTTGGCTAAAGGCAAAAGTGTTTATATCTGCTAAGAATGGCCTCAGTCCAATGTTGCTGTCTCTCTTCTTTCTCTCTTTTTTCACAAGTGGTATTCACCAAGGGAAAGAGCTGTTTTAAGTCTAGAGCAGCTGTCTGGGAAATTTCTTTTAGTAGACCCTGTTTGGTGGGGATACAGTAATTTGGATAATTACATCATCACAAAGCCACATGGGGTACAGCAGTTGTTGTAGTCTCTGGGCCAAATCATTATTCATGTCATCACAGCAGAATTACCTTTTCCATCAGTCGTGTGCTCGGCTGGTTAAACCACTTATTATTGACAAGTTGAGGAAGTTTGATGGTGGGGAAAATGGAAGCGAGCCATACAGTGTGATAAATTCTCATCAGCATCTAAAATAAAAAGTTTCTGCTGCAGCGCAGTTCATTGCTTTCTTATGAACGCTATATATCTTGCAAGAATATTACAACCCATGCCTTCAGTGCTGTTGTGTGTATATAAAACTTTCCACAGAGACAAAAACCAAATACAGCTTAATGTGAGGAAACAGTGAGGGCTGATAAAAGTGATGTGAACATTAAATTATTCCCCACAAGCCTTCTGCTTTCTTTGCAGCTTAAAAGAGAGGCAGATAACTGAAATTTGATGTTATTATTCAGTACCCAGGAATTTTAATGAAATGAACTTTCCATACCAACCTGCTGTATTTCCATGTCTTATTTTAATGACCATGTACACTAATGTATGCATTGTTTTCGGTTCTATAAACATACAGATTCTCTAATTTTATGCCAAATAGAAACAGTGCGGCAGACATTGACACATGCAGTGAGATGAAAGGTGAGCGTGCGTGTTTGTCAGATATTATTCCATCTGGCATGTGAGGAAATGAGGAAAGAACAGAGAGGAGATGGAAGCAGTGAGAGGAAATGATGCTCTTATCTGAAATCCTTAATAGATCACCCCAAACATGATTTATACAACAAGCTAAAGTAAAGGTTTATTGAAAGCTTCACCCTCATTCACGGTGCAGCGTAGCAGGTAGCAAATGCAGAGAGCCAGAGCAACAAAAGAGATTATGTTTTAGATTGTTTCTACAACTCCTCTATATTATCAGCCCCTGGTATCTCATCCAGTTCTTTTTCTCCCTCCTGCCGTCTATCTATTTACTCTGTGTTTCACTGTCTGCAGTGTTTCTTTGACTTTAGTGTGTTGAGATAAAGACTGAAGGATCAATACGAGGCACTTGGACCTCACCAGACCCAAATATTCACTGCGTTGAAAAGGACATTGATTCAGAGGCATCGACAGTGACCCAGAAAACATTACAATTACCAGCTTGATAACTCAGTGTAGCTTAAAAAAAAAAAGAAGCTATTTTCATGGCCAACTCACACAAACACACAGTGTCTGAAAGCTGAGGCAATAATAACAACAACAGCCGCCTGACCACTCTCTCTCTGCACCTCTAACTCTTAAAAAAACATCCAATTTGTTTACCAGGGAACAAAAATCATTAAAAATTCTTTGCAGCCCAGCAAGTGATAATGATTTCTTGCTTCTTGTTGTATCTTAAACTTGTAAGATTTCAGTGTAAAAACAATTGAACAGCCCAAACACAAAGTAAGCATTGCAGCATAGAAAAAACATTCATCCCTCCATAATTGTGACTCTGTATACGTGCCCTTAATGTATCCACACTATGATCTGGATTGTTCTTGTGTTTGGTGTCACTGTTAGCAGGAAATCTCTCCGAAGAGTCATGTGCAAAACTGCTGTTACATGACCAGCCAGTATCTTAAAGGTCCAGTGTGTAGGATTTAGTGGCAACAAGTAGGATGCAGGACTGAAGCCTCTATGTGTGCAAACATTGTAGGAGAACGATGGTGGCTAACATGAAAATGCCAAAATGTGAATGGCCCTATCTAGAGCCAATGTTTGGTTTGTCAGTTCTTGGCTACTCTAGAACACATGCCGCACCCTGTTGAAGAGGAGCAGCTCCTTATCTAGATATAAACGACTCGTTATAAGGTAACGAAAACACAATGATTCTTGTTTTCTGGTGATTATAGACCCTTTTAGGGCGGACGTCGCAGTGACGTTAGTTTGTTAGCTGGAGGCAAAACACGACTTGCCACCACATAGGCTACATAGAAGTCTTAAAATGTCGTCTTGTTGTGTTATTGGGACCCAGAATAGAAGGAGTCATGGCTTAAAAGCTTAAATTTTAACACATACCAGCGGACACCGCCTGTCAACAAAAACAAAGACAACTATGGGTAAATGAGATAAGACGAAAGCACTGGACAGAGGTGATCATGAAAAATGCTCGCATGTTCAGCGCATACTTCATATGAGATTAGGGGAAAAGTATTTCCTGTTGTAGGGATGAATAGCATTGTGTATATTAAGAGTTATCATGTCCACCTCATCAGAAATTGCAGAGGTATTTAGAGGATTAAAGGATTTCTCTGTAACGCCATCTTTTCAGCACATTAGCTAATGTTAGCTTTGATAGCGAAACAAACTGGAGGAAACCATTCAACTGTCGTCCTCCTTTGTAATCAACTACAGAGGCGGCAATCCCACCTTCAGCAATCCTGTCAAATCATACATCCACTGAGTGAGAGCATACGGGTCGGCCAGTCTGGTCCTGTTAGTCAGTGTTTACTTTTTCAAGTAACACTCGTGGTCTCTGTGTGGTCCAGTTTGTGCCACAGTGCAGTTCGGCACTTTGAATGAGTATTTCTGAATGCACCACTCGCATCATCTTCCCCCATTGTCTAAAATAAGCTGAAAGAACTCGCTGGCTTGAGCTGCCTAATGTCTGTTGTCAGTTGCACGTCACATTTGCGTCACTTTGCTACATGACACATTTATCATGTGCAGGCAGCATCAACAGGTGCTGACGAGAAAATGTGTTGCACTGAAATATGTGTGCAGCTTTCATTTATTTTAGGTTTAATAGGCCAATTCAATTAATGTTTCTGATGCAACAGTGTGACCGAGCATTTTATAAATAAGCTTTGAAGATTTACTTAATGTAGAAAAAAAAATGGGAAAGCCAGACACTATGAAATTGCTGAAGCTTAAACGCATCTAAAATTAGAGTAAATAAAGACTTCTAAAGACAATGCAGAGTTTAATAATGCATCAAGTCAAGCTCTTTACTGTCATTTGAAGAAGTACTTTATTAATCCCTCTTTGGAGACTTGTTTCACTCTGTTGTGCACACACAGGACCTATAAACATACATACTGTTGTCAGAGTGATGGGGCTGTCATCGTCAGGCGCTCTGAGCAGTTGGGGGTTCGGTGCCTTGCTCAAGGGCATCTCTGCTTCGATTTCAACCCAACTTGATTGCACATACAGAAGACAAAATGTCAAGTCAAGCCTGAGCTTGCTCTGTGACATATTCCCCTGCTCTCCTCCATATCAGTTTTTCCTCCTCCGTCCCCATCATGCGACCATAATGACTTACTTGTTCCCTTGCATTTATTCCACACTATCCCACTCATCCCCTTTTCCCTTGGTAAGTTTTGAGATGTTGGTGAGGGCCTGTCAAGGGCACGATGCAGGGAAGATAAAACATTTTCATGAGGCCACTGGGCAGCAGCAGCTTGTAGGCTAGCAGATAAGTACGCACTGTGAATTTTAACATTATTCAAAAAAGTGACATCTGTGTTCCTGGTGCCAAAGGCTGCACTGTGGGCAAGTTTGAAAAATTATAGATGTGCAGGGTGTTGGGTGGCAAAGTGTTATGCGCAGTTTGAAAAAACAGCCTTCATGCCCTGTTACCAATCACTTTAGGTGGGGACAGGCTGCCAGGCTGTTATTTGTGGCCGTATAAAGTCCATCTCGACAGGCGTGATGACTAATCTCACCATAATGACAGCACAACCCTGAGACCTCGAGCTCTTCACCCAGACACATCTGTGCTCAATTACTGCAAATAATTCAACCAGCAACAGCATCTTAGTAGGTGGGCGGTGGACCGATGGCAGAATGAACAGGAAAGAGGATGAGGAGAAGGACGAGGAGGCCAGAGAGGAGCAGAGGTTGAGGAGTGAAGTGGAAGAGATGTAGTTTGCCGCAAAGTGAATTTAACTGTGTGTGAGCAAAGCCGAATCTTAAATCCTTTAACATTTTATTAGTTTTTTTTGCCAGCCAAAGACTACTTTTATTTAAAAAGTGGCACTTGTGACCTTTTGCACATTTTACTTTGGAATAAATGCGTCTGTGGGCTGGGGAGGGAGGACAGCGGAAATGGACTGCGCATGTTGAAGGTGACAAAGTCATTTCAGCCAAAAAAAAACTTTTATGTGAGCTGACCCGGAGCAAAGCACTCAATATGCATTCACTACATGCCAGTGGTGAGGCAGGCCAGAACTATATTAGAAACCACTGAACCTCACCAGAAATCAAATCACACTTTGGTCATAAAAATGCTAATATTTACATGCAGCAGTCTCTCAAAGTAGCGACTGTGTTTGTGCGCCTGCATGTGTTTAAGATTGGATGCCTTTGCTACAGCGGGGTGTTCACACTCTCCCCAGAGACAGTAGCTGTGCTGATGAATGGTAAACTACTGTGGAGTTAGTACAGTGTAAGAAGTGTGGAGTAAAAGTTCATTTTGTGTGAATTGAGAGGAATGTGTGGTGTGCTGCATTAATCATCTTGTTTCCTCATGCATTCTGTATTCTTCTGCACAGAGGCAAACTTACACTGATGAGGAATTTATCATGCAGTTTGGGTGTACGCAGGCCTTTTCTCTCTCTCTCATTCTGCTATGGCTGTCTCTTTAGGTATTTTACATGATTGTTGGAAACTCATTTTACAGCTCCACTTGCTCTTCTACATGCTTCAACAAACATAATATGTGCACAGAAGCACAATTTAAGCTAATAATAATCAGTGAGAGATGTATTTAAAAATGTCAAAGAGGTCATTTCCTTTCATTTTGTACCGATTTCAAATTATCACATGACCTTAATACACATGCTTCAGCTCAAATCTTTATACCAGGAACACAGATGTATTCCATCCATGTTCTATCTTTGTTGTCTTTCTTGTTGTCTGTTAAGTCACACTTGTTTGTCATTTTGTTTTCCCACAGATCCCTCTGCACACCAGAGGCAGAAGCCACCGGCCACCGACCTCTGCTACAAGACTGAAATCAGCAGTCTAATGGACTTCAACTCCCCGGACGCTTCTCTGGACAAAGGTAAGACCTGTTCGACCGCAGCTTAAATGTGAAAGTTTTATTCCTACAGTGCCACTGTGGGAGAGTGTGGCAAAACAGGACGTACATATGAACCTGAAATACACCTGCAAAATGCACAATACATGAGAGCAATAAGAGCTAATTGTACCCTCTGCATCAATTCCCCTCCCTCCTCAGCTTTTGCTGCTTGCACCTGTTGTTGGAGCAATGGGCCCTCCATTACACAGGATATTGTAGCTACAGTAAGGACGGACTGTTGCTCCTGATCCAGGTTGCATCTGGCTGCTAATGAACCAAGCGAGTCTTGAATTTAAAAAACATCTGACATTTTTATAACTAATCAGGCAAAAGCTGCTTCTTAATTTAGTCTGCGTGCATGTTAGCGGAGAAGCAGGAACACAACAATTACTGACAACTGTTTGTTTGTGTTTATGTGCAATTTGTACTTTGGCAATTTGGCCTCTTGTTGCATGCTTGGATGGACCAGCGGGGCAGAAATTATAACTCTCACTGCAGTATGTACAGTAATAACACAGTGAGGTAATAATGGTCCTGGCTGAAACTGTTCTACATAAACTGTGTTTGTAAGAAGAATGTAACAGTTCAATACGGTGTCGGCAAGTCTAAGTTTTATTGAGTTGGTTAAAATGTTGAAAGTATTGCATGACAGTGGAGAATACAGTTACTGTGGGAGTTTTTCTCCCACAGAGCCTTCAATTTTGAATTTATTTTCCAGTCCAGAAAAGTATAAGTGACCCTTGATCATTGTTGAACCACAGCAGGTGCAGCTGTGCTTTAAATATTTCGAGTATCCGTTTTTCTGTTGGCCCTCTGCAGTCTACCCTCGAATAACCTTGTGTTGCTATTGTGAATTTTCAACAATAGCCTTGCTGAAGCAACACGCCTGTTAATTGCACCTTGTTACAGACATTATTGTGCACTTGACACTGAAATGGGAACCTGTTCCTATTTCAATCTGCTCACATTTTGATATTAAACTTCCAATTTGTTTTGCTAATGACTGGTTATATCTTCTGTTCTTATTGAACTGTTGCTCAGAGGGATCTCTGTCTCTTTATGCCCTCTCACTTGTCAGTCTGGTTGGGCTGTTATGCAGCGTTTTATTATCAATGAACAAAACAAACCCTTCATATAAAATAACATTTGTAAAGAGGACTTTCTACAACATAAAAGCATGGAATACCATTTAAAAATATAGATTAATCCTCTCAGCCATCTGTACTCAATCAGGCTTTTGTGGAACAGCAGTGTCATGATGTAAGAGTCAACCACAATACAATGCTGTAGGGGTAAATCTGAGTTTTAAATTTGTTTGAATAGTCAATTTAATCCCAAATTTTATCATCATCTTTTGTCAACTTGACTACAACCACATCCTAATTTCACACACTGTACCTTTCAGCCTCTTGCAGCAGCTCTTTACATTTTACGGATTTGACATTGGTGTAAATTCTTTCGAGAAATGTTTAAATTCAGTGAGCTGAGTCAGTAGTTGCAGCTAGCGGAGACATCCTCATGGTTCTTGTGAGGACAGTCTGAATGGTCATAGGCTTTACATTTAATGCATTTATGCCCTCCTATAATGTGATGCAACAATATGGCCCTGTCATCAGTGAATACTATCACGCTCTTTAGTTATCTGTGTTTACAATTCTGCTGTTAGTTTTCAGCCACTTGCGTCACCATGACCTATCCCCCCAAAAAGCAGCCTATAAACTTTAATGCCTTTATTTATCCCCAGACTCTTATCTAACTGGGTGGTCGGACGGGTCTCACATAGGCCTCATCAGCTCCCCACACAAACATAGTTACAGGCGTTTATCTGCAGTCTGTTTCCAGCCCTTTCATGACAAAAGCTCTTTTCAAGGAGTTGGAGTCTCGTAGAGACGATCAAAGTAGCTAACGATGGCACCAGTACAAACGCATCTCTTCAATTGTGGATCCTGTACGGCTGCCAGCTCCAGTATAGATCTCTAGTGTCACCCAAGGAGCCCCCAGGGGCCCTTTCCTCATTAGAGTGTCCTGCTTAGGGGTCTATTTGGCTGCCAGTTCTCTCTTCTCTCCTATTAGCGTCTGTCGATGTCGTGATGATACTGAGACAGCTCACAAGTCATTGTTCAAAGAAGACGGAGCAGTGTCACTGTGGTGTGTTAGTTATGTGACGCTACTGCAGATCAGTGCCACATCACAACTTTGAGGTACTTGTATTCTACTTGAGTTTTTCCATTTCATGATCATTTATGCACAACATTTCAAATGGAAGTATTGTGCTCTTTACTTTATTTATCTGACAGCTTAAGTTGCTTTACAGTTCAAGACTTTATACATCAAACATATGTAAGTTTAGAGTCTTAGTGTTGTCATAAATACAGCTGCTCAATGTTGTATAAAGCTGTTACAATTACGTGTCAATGAATCAGTAATATTACAATAATATATGTATATATGATAATCAAAACACTCTGAGTGGGGCCATTTTGCATACTTATACTTCTGATATTAATAGTATTTTTTTTCTGCAAATACTTAAGTACTTTTACTTAAAACTGACTAATTACTGAAAAACCTCAATCAAAAGTCTAGTCCCAATTAAATGTTCAGTTCCCATTACTAGCCTGGTGTGGCTACGTTTTGACAAATAAAGGCCTGTCTCAATTAGAGGCCTGGTCTGGTTGCTAAGCAGTACATTTTTTTTCTGTAGAAGTTCTTCAAATGTATAAAAGCAGGTTGTTGTGATGTGTCCATTCCTCAGTTACCCTATACGTCAGTCATATTCCTTTAGTCTGTATGGATCCTCATATCAACAGAATCAAAAGGGCTTTTCATAAAAATAAATCCAAGTGGTGAGTATTTTTTTAACAGGATAAAGTGGTGTTGTGTGAGTGTGCCGCACGCCGTAATCCTTGAGTGCCGTAACTTTCTGTCTGAGCTAGATCAAGTTAATGATTCACAATTAACGTTATCTGAGACGTAATTTTTATACAAGTAATATTCATACTAGTTTAAATAAACAATTTGATTGTATTTGCCATCTTTGCTGAGCAACAGTTTTGTTTAAATGGAATTTAAGGCCTGTCCCATTTTGATGCCTGTCCCAAATATAGGCCTGTTGATTTCAGCAAATAATATCGAGGGCTATTAAATGAACTTAAACGTGTATGCTCATTTTCAGGCAACACTTGTATTTTGGGTTTCTACTCAAATATGTTTACATGCTTTAATGTTCAAAACTCACTTTTTTTCTCATTCTGTCTGTGCTCAAACACCTGTATTAACCTGTGGTCTGAAACACTTTGTTTTAGCTCCTGTCTCTTTAAGCCCCGCTCCTAAAAAACCCAAGTCTGCTCTGATTGGTCACCGTGTGCGGGTCTTACATGTCTTGGTGTCACTGCACCATCATTACAGCTGAGTAACAGAGAATAGCAACACTTTCTACCAGGAAAAATCACCAATAAAAGCTTCTAAACACAACCAGACATGTTCCAACAAGAATATGATCCAGAATTGGGGAGAATTTCAAAACATATGGTAACCAAGGTTACAAGTTTCCCTGATGTTAGCATGTAGCTATATGTAGCAGTGTAGGCTATGTAATGTACTGTAAACACTTGAAGTAATGTGCCTGGAGCAGACAATGGGACATCAGCATGTAGCCAAAGTAGAAAAAAAACATTTGTAACAGAGTATTCAAACAGTCATTATTTAAAACTTTGGCCACATTATTATGAACAGCTGACATTGTCACATTATATCTATGACAATTCCTTTAAGCATATAATGTTGAATTTCACGACTTTTTACTTGCAGTGGAGTGTTTTTCCTTTCATTGTGGTATTACTAAATTCACTTGAGTAAAAGACCTTTCACTGCTGATCTGGGGTCAGCTTTTTTGTGTCCAGTGGATGAAATTACAAAATATGCTGAAAGATTTTTAGTTTTTGAGAGTCATTTCGAAGTCAAGAGAGCAGACACTGCACTTGAGATGAGGTTATACACACATTTTTTAATTAACATGTTGGTATTTGCACACACACACACACACACTCTCCTTCAGCACAAACCAGCTGGTGCATTAGGTCTGTGGTTGTTTCCTGGGTGCTGCAAATGTGCAGACTCAGGGAAAACACATACGCACACACCGTCAACCCCTGCAGTGGCCAAGGCCACGTATATCACCACAAGTTTCATCCGAATGAGAACAGGGAAGTGAGGGGCTGTGTTATCAGCAAATTCATCTCAGGTCTGCAGTAAGAGAGAGACAGAGAGACAGGGAAGGAGAGGGGAAACAAACGTAAGCAGCGAGCACTGTATCATTACGGAGACAGGTGCTGCTTCTGCACATTAACTGGCAATGATGTCACTAGCTGGGTGAAGCGTGGCATGTGGGCTGGTTTAAATAGGAAGGTCAGCGCAAAGAAGTCAAGCAGGGCACCCAGAAAAAATAGGCTTAGGAGGGAAGAGGAGACAGAGAAGGAGAGAGAAAAATCAGGGGGAAAGAAGGTGAAGAGCACCAGGAGGAGGAGGAGGAGGTGAGAGATTGCCTGAGGACATTGTGTTGCCTGCAAATGTATTCTGATTAACGAGAGAAAATCATACAGGCAAGGGGGGGAGGAGAGCGAGACGGACATGAACAAAAGAACAATAAAGTAAGGGAGAATGTGAAGGTGTATGTGTGGGTGTGGGTGCATGTGTGGAGTGGTCTCTGCTGAGCACTTCCATTTTTCTCATGCGCTGACACTTTCCAAAACACCTGCCCCCACCAAAGCCCGCTTATAGCCATTGGGAGGGTGGCACTTATATTGCCTCCAGCAACAATATCCAGGCCTCTCCACTGTAATTTACACACGTCAGGAATAGCTACTCAGAAATGCACAGACACAATGGCTGCAGTTAGCTTTTTTTAATGCGGCTCATATTATTTAACTATGCTAGAATGTAACACTGGATATTGTTTGAATTGTGGCCACTGCGACTATGCTCACTTTGTGATCGCAGTCCTGCAGAGTATTGACACAATCCAGCCAGACTGTTATGACCAAAGACAAGAAGAGGAAGAGAAAAGGTCACACAGACTTGAGATGGCAGTGGGAATAATCATCACAGAGATGTAATGGGAGTTTCACACTGTGAATCCACTAGTGATGTCATGATTGTCAAAATCCATGATTCAGTTTCAGCAGCAAATGCTATGCCATTGTTTGACTATCGAGTCTTGAGTCATAAGGATTAACAGATTATTGGTTTTATACCCTGACAGCTGTCATTTACCGATTTCAAAAGATACTCTGCATGGTATAGTGTAATACAGTACAACTGCCATACTTACTAAGGCCATATGGTCAAATGTAGTAATAATTACTTATTTCACCAGTCAGTTGGGAACAAACAGGAGAGCTACTGAATAACAACCAGTTTCCTCACCTGCAAAAAAGGCCGCCAGATCCTTGCTTTCACTTTGCTAGTGTAGCATACAAAATGTTTTTCTGTCATTTGTTGTCTACAAAACTCACAGGAACGCCAGCCCTGTTGTTTCTCCATCATCCCTGAATCCAACAGTGGCCGTGGTGTCTGGAAGAGTGCAGGTGCAGGCTCCCAGTAAGAAACTCTGTGTCATCTTTGTGTTTCTCCTCTGACACACGCAAGTAGGCACGGGTGAAGAAAAACTGGGAGAATCGCCAATCCTGCTTTTGATTTCCATGATCAAACTTTAAAGCTCATGTTGATCGTTTTTTTTTTTGTTTTTGAATTGAAATTGTCACATCCCTAGAATCCGCACCCGTGAAATCTCAAAAATTGTTGTGCAGCGTTCATGGACAAAGGGGTTTTCTGTGTGCTCGGGTGCCTCTGTCCTCTGGCCTTTCCATTAAAGTCGACGGAGAGGTTGAAATTGACAAAGGGAGCAGAGCAGTAGTCTGATTATCTCCCGTCTCTGTCACTTTTTAACCGCTTCATTAAAGAAGGCTGCTGACAAGTGCAGCTCAAAGGTCATAAAGTCAAAAAGTGAAATTTCAAGGGGTCTAGATTTAAAGCCTAATTTAAGCAGTCATCAAAAGAAACATAACTTCTTCCCAAAAGTTGTGTGCAGGGTATGTGCTAGTGTGTCCGTGTGTGTGTCCGTGTGTGTGTGTCCAACACTTGCACTGGAACATCAGAGAAATTCCCAAAGACACAAACTTCTATTAGCCTCTCTTCCGTCTCTGAGCCTTTTCCTCTCACTGTCTTCTCCTTCTCTCTCGTCCTCTTAGAATCTATTCAGAGGCAGGTTAAATACGTTTTCAAGGTGTAACATTTAACTTTGCCAAGTACTATATTTAAGGTCTAAATTTAGATCTAGAGCTGTGCTGTTCAATTAATCAATCAAGACTTTTTTGTATACATACTAAAAATGCAGATGAATAGAAAATGTCAGGTCAGTGCAGCACACAGTTCATGTCTTTATTCATTTTATTGCAGTGACGGTTGCTAAGCAGCTGCTGCAAAGCTGAGTGTGTGTGATGTGTACTATCAATGCATCCTAAATTGCCAGGTCTCAGACTGTCTGAAATCCTTTTTTGTTGGCACGTCGCTTTTTTCTCTGGTAAATGGACTAGAAACAGCAAATGTGCATTCAGTGACCTTCGTCTGACAGCTCAGCAAGCCTTCAATCTGCTGGTGATAGTATCTCCAAGTCACACTAAATGAACTTTGAAGCACACAAGGGATGGCAAATAAGTAAAAACTTGAATAAAAAAGATGTAATACTTTATTTAAATAAACCTTATACCTTGTGAGAGTAAATGTTAGGCATTCAAAATTATTATATTAATATTAAATTATATTAGTATTAGATAGAAAGTACTTGGGCTGCCAGACTGTAAGCAGCAGGCATGACGTTTTTGGGTGGGCGGAGCTTAGCTGGAGGCAAAACAATTCTCCACAGACATTAGCTAACGCTAGCTAGCAAGTTCTGAGGTGATGTGAGTGGTGCATTCAGAAATTCAAATAGACTTCAGGTATCTTTCATGTTTTCTCTGTACTTTGGGTATATTTTTGATTCAGTGCATTTTGACTTACATTAATTGTAACGTCAAAATTGTTATTTAATTAACCCCTTATCTGCCCAACCCAGCCTCACCCTAGTAATTTCCTGGACACCAGTGGTTAAAGAAGTAGGGGTCTTCTCCAGGCTTGGTTCTATGTCTAGGGCATGCTGGTTGTGAGGTGTCATGAAGTATTAAAAATTATGAACTAAAAGTGGCCAAGAAATTAATACTACTCCAGGCAGAAATAAACTTTACAAGGTGTCTGGACTCACTCTAAAGGGGAATCAAACATCCACAATAGACATGATGCTCTTTTGCTGCTGTTTCTTCTAATCAATGCAAGGAAAGAACTAATCAAATCCATGTTTTACAAAAAAGCCATTTTCCAAAATAGGATGAAACCCTTGTCTATATTCTGTCACATTATATATTGCAAGTGTTTGTTTAGCCATTCCTAAATTTTCACACACCTCGTTAAGTTTTGGACTTACACTCAGGTGCAGCACTGCGCCAAGGTGCTGCTAGAGGAGTATTTTCTATTTCTGAATTCCACCTTGGAGTCTGACACGAGGCGAACAGCCAACTGGTACAACCAGTCACCGGTTGTAATACCTTCTGCCTGCCCTTCAAATGGCTGTTAAAAAGGCCCACGGGCAGCTAATCTGAGCTGGCGTCTGGCAGTAGTGAATTGGCAGCGGAGGTGATGGTGGAGAGGGACAGTGGCTGTCGAAGCGGCCAGATCTGGAAGAGAGCTGAGTGGCACCTGGTGGCTGCCGGTTCCTTTTCACTGATTACTGAGCATGAAGGTTGGAAGTTCTGAGAATAGAGAGATGTATAGGATGCACAGTAGTAATAGTGATAAGTAGAAAAAACAAAGTCCAGACATGTAAGCAAACTACTTCAAATGCCGAACATGAAGTGCAGAGAGACAGACACCTTTAGACTCACAGTAGATCAACAATATATGGTTGCATACCCCTAGGTCTTATTTCAAACAAAGGACTTTCAGTTGACATTTTAACGTTGACCCACCCTCCACATGTATGTGCTTTGCCTGAGGTAAGAGAGTGGAAAGGTGGGGGAGGATCTGAAGGCAGTTATGGGACATCCTCTTTAAGGTCATAACAAATCCGGGACCTCAGCATAGCGCTACAGTCATCCACAGCTGACCTACTAGGGTGAAGTATACGCTGACATGTCATAACTTAAAAACTGCAACAACAGGAGTCAGCTGAACCCATAGTTTTGCTACTTGTTTAACACAGTGTTCAGATTGACTCACAGGACTGCGGTAAAGCAACATTCCAAACACACCTCAGTCATTTCAGTGAGACAACCAATTTGGCACAGAGGGCTTTGGCAAAAGAAATGTAGGGTTGTTAGGCAAAAAAAATTAATAAATTGATCTACTTTTGCAGCAACCTAATGCAACCTCATCTGGCAGCACACTGCATTGGCCAGTCAAATATGTGCAGGAGCACAGTCCAGGTAAAATGCCCTGAAACATGAATGGCCAAAATTGCACTCTTCATCTCACAACTGTCAAGGTAGGATGAAATGATTTATGGTCTCACTTCTTTCCAGAGTGTTATAAACTGCTCAGAGTTTGACACACAATAAGCCCTCAAACTCATGAATGTGTCACTCAAACTTCCTCATTGTGTTACATCTTCTCCACAGGTGGAAGAAGTACTCAGAATTTCTGACTTCAGTGAATGTAGCAGTACTGCGACAAAAAGTCTGCATTTAAGATCTAACTTAAGAGTACACGAGTGTTGTCAGCTTCATGTACATTAAGTATCAAAAGTAAAAGTACTCATAATGTAGATTGGCCCTCTTCTTTCTTTTCTTTGTTTAATATTTCTGTAAACACTGATGTGAGCAGAATTTATTTTCTAGTTTTATCTTTTAACTATTGTATAAATTGTTGTTATGTTTAATAATACATCAGTCAGAGTTTGACGCATTTTTCTAATTATATTTGACTATATATTGCATATCTAGATCATACTGTATGTTTCTAAGGTCTGGAAAGTTTGCTGTCCACAAAGTATCTTGTGTACTGAGATATGAAATAAATGTAGGGAAACAATACAACATCTCCCTCTTTAGTAAAGTAGCATAAAATGGGAGTGATTGCGTAAAGTACAAGTATGTGAAATCTACACATAACTTGAGTAAATGCACTTTATTTTTCCATCAGCACACCCACACTAATGCGACCTCTTTGTGTTGTTTTTAACAGAGGGCTGAATCCACAGTAGACTTAATGTGAACTTCTGTGTTGATGATATCTCTTTTTTTAAATTCAAATCAACACTGAATCTTAAAAAGCATAAAAGTGCTTTTGTCTTTGACAGCTGAACACGTTGGCTTGTGGTTAGAAGTGCAACCTGCTTGAATAATCCACCAACAGTGAACATTACAGCAGTTTGCTGCTGTTTGTGATCCAGTCTTGATTTACCCTTCACAGTGTTTTACGATGACTCGGACTGCCATGACCACTACATGACCGCGACATTTCCCTAATTCTGTTTTTTTGTGATAGGTAATAATGAATCCTTTCTCTTAGTCATCTTCACAGTTCAGTGGTCACTTTTTTCCCTACAGTACTAGTTCACACTTTGTGACTTATGGGCTTAATTTTTGGACAGGTGTTGTTTCAAGGTTTTGCTGTGCAAGCAAGAAGAAAAATCATGGGAACAGGAAACTGGAAAGATTAAATTCATGAGGATAGTGTGTCCATTAAGGGTGCTGTTTGGTTCAATTCAATCACACTCAAGTTTGTTTGTCCAAAGTGCGAATTATTAGCGCAGGTGTGAACACAGCAGTCACACTCTGATGCACACCAAAACAACCGAGACCTTCTTGAAGAGGTGGTCTCGGTCTGGTAACAGACAAACTCTGGTGTGGTTTGTTTGTGGTGAGAACGTGTTCCGACCTGGATCTGAACCAACTGCAGTCACATGACACATTGTTTGGGTTAAACATGAGCATGTTACAGTCCTGGAGGATTATTAATGTGTGCCTCCTCCTGTACTGCCTTAATATGCACATTCAGATCATCCAATGCATCAAAACATTGTTTTCTAGTTGCAGCCGCGCCTCGTTTTCAAACTGTATGGTTTGCCTAAAATGAACAATGACAGCAATATGGTACACAATGAGCAGCGCTAAAATCAACCTGCGTAGTTGTCCCTCCATTGTGACATTAGACAGTGTCACATTTATCTTGCAAGTGTACTCTTCTTCAATGTTTTGTTTACTCCCTGGATTTTTTCCGCATCGAAATTCCTTTCTGGCGCAGGGCATTTGATCTGGTCCTCTTGTAAATTCTGCCCTGAGAACACGAACCAACTATAAGGCAATTATGCAGCCTTGTAACGAAATTAGTCCCTGATCCAAACCAAAGCAAGTGAACTCTGTGTCTGAAAGCACCTTAACGTGTGCATTGTGTGTTGTAACAAAGGCCAGTTAGACGGTGCTGAAGACAGGCATTTAAAAGATGGACACCACATTGTTCACACGCCAGGAGAAAAAAAGAGCTGCGGTGATAAAAGGTTGACCCTCCATGCACACACACAAACAGGAGTTGAATTAATTTCTAATCTTACTCTCATTGTCTCTATTTTACTTTCTCACATAAACAATAAAAGGTTGACGTCTTCTTGGCAGAGTGAGGTGGAGCTGCTGTCCGTTGAGGTATTGTTTAAACTGACTGCAGGGAGAGAGAGATTGTCTGCTTGCATTGATTTTCATTTAAGGGATAGTGCTCTCAGCTCATCACCGCAAGGCATCGCAGAACTTAGAAACACGTGTGTGTGTGCTTGTGTGCGATGCTGCATCATACAAGGTCAGCATCAGCAATTTCAGCTAAACTGCTTTTCACATGCAACCCTTTTTTCTCACCAATGTCATGCATTCCAAGCCGTGCATGTCACAGAAACCTAATTTCCTGTTGTTCCGCGGTCCCTGTAGTGTGATTTGATGCTGTCTTAATGTAGTGTAAATAGCCAGCGCGTGCCAAGTACATTCTTTTAATTAGGAAACCCAACAGACCCGCTGATTAGCACTTCATCTTCATAAGTGTCTGGGCTTGAGACGCAGCTGGACCACTTCCTAGTTACCTTACACTCTAGCTAGCATGTCCCAACAGGTCTGGAGCAAGAGGAGCGTAATTAATATACTGTAGTCTGCCATCTACTGAGCAAGCAAAGGTGCTTTTGTTAATGTGGTCCATGTACATTTCTTGTAAGCTGCTGTATTTGTGAAATATGCAAGCTTGTTCACTTTTGCGCAGTTGGGATCTTGGTAGCCCACAATGATAATCATAGCAGTACCCTTTGTCATTAAATTACCTTCTTCCAAGCATACAGCGTTTAGGGAACTGCCCTGCAATCATTTCTCATGCAGCCAATTTGACCAGCGCGATTCTTTAAGTTACTTCACAGCCCACAGCTTCACATGATAAATGGCATTATTATATTTTTTCTCAGATTCTCTCTCTGAGTTTTTTTTTTTCTCCGGAACGGGGGGAATTGCTGAGTCATCTCTTATCCTTGGATTTGTAATCTTAAGCCATTGAGCACTAGGCGGAGGCACAAGGTGTTCTTTATAGCCGATGTAAGTACCGCAGTCTTCCTCTTCTCTGCCATTAAAAGGCATTTCTAACCATTTTATGAAACAGCCCTGTGACTGTAGGAGGAAAATAAGGTCCAACAAAAATCAATGACTGGATTTCAATTGTGTAGTACGAAATAGCTCATTGGCTCTCTCCCTGATATAAGCTGTGTTATCATGATGTTAAATCATCATATATTCACATGCACACACATGTTCACAACACAAAGCCTCACAGTCATCTTGTGCCCGTACCTTTAGCTTTCAATCTGCTGCACATGAGCTGAGCTGCGGGCCTGCGTGGGCAACAAACACCCCTTTGAGTAGGCAGTATTCAATTTCCTCACTTTGTCCATTATGCATGGACACAATACACATTAGGAGATTATTTTCTTTAGCTGCTCTGTGTCTCTGAGAGAGGGATGGTTCATTGAATCATTATCAACTCTGCAGAGAACTCAATCAAGGTTTCTTGCAAAGCTATTGATTGGTTTTGAAATAATATCAGTAGGCATCACAGACACTTTAGTGATGTGGGTTCATTGTACTTGAGCGTACACATGGACCAGCTGCCAGAATAAATGTTGGCATTGTACATTTACGCCAACCAAAGACATGTTACATTTGTACTTTATTATGTAGCATATATGATCAAACTTTACATATCTACAGTGCTGTGGTTAACTTGTGGTTGTGTTTAGGCACAAAAACCACTTGGTTATGGTGGGGAAAAGATTATGTTTTGCCTTGAAATACCCAGTTTTGGTGTAGGAAATACCGCTGATGTCTTGCTAAAAAACGCCCACTTTTGGTGGCACAATCGAGACTGGAGATACCGCAGATGTCTTGCTGAAAACACCTGCTCTGGGTGGCACCATTGCTGCTGGAAATGTTGCTGATATCTCATTAAAAATCTTCTCTCAGTGGCACAATCGCTGCTATAATTGCCATCGATGTCTTGCTGAATCCCAAATGGTTTTGTTGTTTGTTAGCCTTAAACTGAGGTCTTCTGCTTGGCAGCCATCTTGCCAAGGTGTCACGCCATTCACCGCCCCCAGCCCCTCCTGATGATAAAGTCAGCTTATATATGTAATCAGAACTATGTCACTTTAGAAACATCAATATGTTTCTAAATGTGTCCATGGTTTGCAGAGATGTAGAATGCAAACATTTTCTTCCTCTGGCGACTGGGCTGATGTCATTGTTTACAGTTTCGACTTGTTTTTACTGGTCGGTGGGGAAGTACAGAAGCTCCAATGAGCAATGTAATAAAGCACGGTTCAGTAGTTAACTGGTGTTGATTAATTAATAGATACATAATTAAATGTACATTCGCAACCTGCATTGTTTTGTGCACTGTTGTGGAAGCCGGTTCTAAGAGAATATGTGTGTAAGGTTGAGTCTAAAGTGGCCTCGTTGATTAATGAAGCTTGAGGGAATTTAGACCCGGCCACCAGGAGCCCAGTGAATGCTCCTGTTACAAGTGTGGGAGGACTCATTTTGTGTTTGCAGCAGCACACCGGCTGTGTGGCCCACATATTGACTGTGACTTGAACTGTGAGTTGGGAACTTTTTTTAAAAATAATAAGGAATTGTTCCATCTGAATGTGACTTAATCACTCGATAAAATAGGAATTATTTATAAAAAATACTCGCTGATAATATTCAGGTTGGCACACAAAGACTCCGCAGAGAACGTTGCTTTATTCTAAGTTATTAGAGGCATAAAAGGGAAATAACTTCAAGATACAATTCAATCAGTGTTTGATGAGTCTTTCATACCGCTGTTTTTAAAAACTAGTTCTGTATGTGCACTTTACTTGCAGGGATTATGGTCTGACTCATCATTCTGCTTATTTTAAGAGGTTTTATCTTTGTCCTTGCAGGCAGATTAATAAAGCTTAATTAATGCATAGGCTTATCACCTTTGTTTCAAATCAGGGTTCTTTCTGTGTGACTACTCGCACATCACCAGTCCCCCATTCACCTGCTGGCCTCGGACGACATGTCACTGCATGGATGGTTGATAACAAGCATACAGGGATTGTGTTAACAAATAATACGCACCTGTGTCTGCACTCAAAGTGTGTTTACTTGCTTTCCATGTGCCAACCAGAGATATTAAAAAGATGCAATTAAACTAAAATGTAGACGGCTTTAGAAGATAACTTTTACAATGAAATGTAAACACATCTAGTTTATTATAATTTAAGACTAAGCTGTGATTTAATCCTCTGAATGGTGACAATATCCTGTGTGTATCCCTTGGTTGTAGTTCTAAATCCAGTCATTATTGTGGTGCTTAGGCTCACTTTACTCCTTATGACTCCCTGACTATAGTTTGCTCAGCTTGCTCAACAATGTGGACTGATGGCTTTGAAAGAAATCAAACAAAAACATCAATCTCAGAGTTTTTTTACTGACTCATCATGAATGCACCACAGTGTTTCTCTTTAAGTGCTTCCCACTGCAGTGGTCATTAATGGCGCTCAAGGGTTTCCCGATACCCTAGGTGTTGTTTTAAAGGTATAAGGTTACTGAGACCCTCAGGCAAGTCAACAGCTGGCAGACCTGTTGCTGAGCTGCCTGCCGAGGTTAGACTACACACACATCGACGCTCACCTATGTGCAAGCCCACACCTAAGCTGGGCTCCTCCCCCCCATCGGTGCATGTGTGTGTGCGCATGTCTGTGTGTATGTTTGAGTAATGTGGGAAAATAGTGACAGCCTCGCTGAGCTCCTCCTCCTTTCCTAGTAAACCATTAGAGTTTAGGGGGAGGGGCTGAGTGTACTGTGTCTTTGAAGCTGTGGGAGTCGCCTTGAACAGGTACACTCAGAGAGGGAAAGACACAGCAGCAGCTCCTGGATGTATTTCCTGGTGTCAGCTGAGCCTGAATTTATTGGGATAAAATAAAAAAATGGACCTGGTTTGAGTGAGAACCGCTTGAAAAAGGAGGATTTTTGGAGTTTGTTTGGCCCTGAAAGTCTCCAGCAGACACCTGACAGATCCTGGAATCCTGGAATCCTCTGGAAAACTCCCCTCGGAGGAGGGGATGAAGTCAGACGGAGAGCAAGGAAAGTCTGGTGAGTAAGTGGAAAAGAAGACAAGTGCAGCTGCGTTATTGGACGATGGCATGTTGTCAGTTTCAGTCCTGCGCTTTCAAACAGTAAAAAGGTGAAGGTGGTTTATTCTTTCTGGATCAAAGAGCCCAGGAGCAGAGATATGTTTGCTGATCAGTTTGAAGAGTGACATGTTCACGTGTTGGCGGCAGGCGTGACTGACAGCGGATCACTCAGTCAGTCACCTGTTGGTGCTGAGCCGTTGGGGGACTTTAACCTGCACTGACCTCAGAGTTGAGATGTTGAGTAGAGACTCCACCATTGATTGATTTAATGCTGAGCTGAATCTCATTCCCTGACTGATGTGCAAAGAATTAGCTGGTAGACATGAGACTGCTTGTCTGTGGATTTGACCTTTGACCTATATAATAAAGAGACAGAAAAACAAGGCCATGATTCACACTTTCCTGAGCTGTTTGGGGACGGAGCTGTCACAGCGTGGTCTGGTGTTTGTTCTGTGCTGGTTGTGAGGGAGTTGGCTACCTGTCAATGACTAGATCACAGTCTCGGGGTTTTGCACTGTGAAGTTGTCTCCAAACAACAGTGTTTTTGTGGTCATGTAAAGAAGGCATTGTGTTCTGTTTCTATTGTAAACACAGTGGTCTGGGGTTGTTGGCTGCAGTTTTTAGCCTGAATGCACGTTTTGCATACACACAGGAATTCATGCAGTGTCAGCCAGACTGAGTCTCAGACTATTTTAACTGAAAAGCATTAAATTACAACAACTCAAGAGTGGTGCGCTTGTGAGAACTGCGCTCTGCTGTTTTGCTTACAAACACCTGCATTTTATCTATATGGTGGTACTTCACCTGCCCTTCAACCTTGGACTAAAAATAGCACAAACACAGAGGTAAAAGTTCACAGAAGACAGATTAACCCTGTGTTTTCTGCCTGTTACGTTTTGCAGAAATTCCATGTGCCAGCCACCCAGAAATGTGGCGTAAAACTGGTCAAGCTGTCTTTTTGAAAGCACGTCATATAAATCCTTCAGGCTTAACCCTGAGGTGTGGTTGTGACACAATTAGTGCTTTCAAAGCAAAACAAACACCTGCAGGCTATGGATGGCTGTCTTGGCCTAACCCTTACTATCCCAGGTGTGGTTATGTATTTACAATTGTGCTCAGGTAGTTACTCACCTTTCTGTCTCACATTTCTGTGACAGCCTCTGTGATTACCGCTGAGGTAATCTGCAGCATGTCTTTGCAAACTGAAATTGTAGGACATTAGTCATGCAGTCATTATTGCTTGTAACCATAGCAGCAGATTATGTGTGATCATACCTGCTGTTGATGTCCTCCAAGCAGAATAGCGGAGAAAAATGTTTCGGTTTTGATCTTCTCCGTGTTAAATTTACATCAAACATCAGTCCCTCAGCTCTGCCAGGCCTGCCGGTCCAGCAGTGAGTCCCCAAATCATTTCAGATTGCAATGCTCCTTTATGTCTCTCGACTGTCACTCAGAGAGAAAGCAGTGTTTCCAGATGAGTGACATGATGTCAGAGAAGGTTTAACCTCGTGGATTAACACCAGGCTATAAAACAGAAGCTGTTGTTGGTGTCCACTGAACAGCCTGTTCCTGTCTGACTGACCCGACACTCACACACGATCAGTTCAGGGCTGTGGGTGTGAACTTGCATTTATATGCATAGTTGCATGCACATGCCCATCTGTGCATGTGTGTCAATCAACACATGGATACGTGTGTGTGTGTGTGTGTGTGTGTGTGTGTGTGTGTGTGTGTGTGTGTGTGTGTGTGTGTGTGTGTGTGTGTGTGTGTGTGTGTGTGTGTGTGTGTGTGTGTGTGTGTTTGTGTGGGTGGGTGGGTGTTTCCAGCAAGCTCAGTCTGACAACATAATTGCATGAGCAGCTGAGTTTGGTCCTTGCAGTGTAATTGCCTTCTTTCACTTACTGTGCTGCAGGTGAATGCAGGAAGCGGCTCCCTCGGGTGCTAACTAGTTTCCTTTCGTTGTGGCACACACAGAAGACAATTTGGAACATGTTAAAGATAATCAGCTGCCTGTCAGATTCAAGCCAGGGATGATGGTAAAGTCACCACAATAATCATGAGGCATGCTAAGTCAGGTTTGCGGATGCTTTCTGATAGCATGGAGTCATTTTGTATTTCAGTGAGGATGGACTGATTGGAGCCTTTGTTATGTCCCATCTATCTCTCTCTCTATCTGAACACCTCGGTGTCTAATTACAGTCACTCTAGTGCAAATTCTCAGAATAATTTGGCTGCTGACTTTGTCATGGTCACAAATCAGATTCATCCCACTGTCCATCCTGCTCTCCGACACTGACCATTCCTCCTCTGCTCGTCAAATATACATGGACAGATGACGAAACTTGGTCTCTGTAAATCACCGAAAAGGTAACTCACATTTGCAGTGACAGACTTTTCAGTCTTGCAGCTTTATTTACTGAAGCTGTCAGCAGACGCCCTGCTCATTTCAGACACTGGGAACAAATGTAACTCCATAACCATTAGCTACATATTTCAGCCCTGGAATCTCACTGAGTGTCTTAAGAGGTGACTGGGATTGTTCTGACACCTCCGCACTCTGATTCGTCTGCCAAAATCATCATTGTCACCTTGGCCTGACTTTTTTATGTGGCAGCATTTATTTTTGGCAACAGAGCATGTTTGTTGGTGTGTTTGTTTGGTTTAGTTAAAGGAGCGCAGGGTTTAGTCACAGTGGTGAGAGCTACCTCATACAGGTACGCTGTGTGTGTGGACTCATCCACAGTTTGATGAAGTATCCATGGTGACACAGTGTCTGCCCTCCCATTTGGTTCAGACTATAAATAACAGCACCGTTAGCCTTCAGCACCAAAGGTCATTTTTCAACTATATGCACAGAAACACACATGCATACACACCTGCTTTGTTACACAAGCAAAAACACCCAAGAAGCTCTCACCTGCCTGTCTCAGCTAATCCGTCCATCCACCTAATAAGATGAATCAGTTGAATTTGAATAAGTCTTTCTTGCAGCCATTGGCAGATGGCCCTGGTCATCCTCACAGAGATCTCCCTCCAAAACAGAGCTTGTTTATTGTTCCTATTTCATCAGAATTTGTTGCTTTGTTATCTACTTGACTCCCACTCATGCACGACAAGACTATTCTCTGAAAATAACTGTTTATTTTTTTGCAATATGCTTAATAGCAACACCCGGGGAAAATGAGGTAAACATAATAGCACAGTGTTAACAAGGCGTAACAATAAAAGGGAACCAGAAGGAAAAGCCAGTGAAAATAGATGTTACAAAACAAGCTAAACGCTGATAGCTTGTGTATTCACATAGATGCTTTTTCATATCATGGCTGAATGAATGACATGTTCTTACTAGCACAGCTCATCAAGCAGAACCAGCAGCAATTATTGCCTGGCCTGATGCAACCAATTAGCATTCTCATCATGTTTTAGTGTAAGCTGTCCAGAATAAAAGCAGAAACTGTAGCTTCTATCTGGAGGAGGAACCTTAGCAGAGTAACAATTCATTAGCGCACCAACTCAGACAGCAATGTACACATAATTAGTTATCCCCTAAAATAGGCAAATAGTGTGCATTTCCGCAATTACGGTATACTGGATTTGTGTTTTTGCAGCATTTATCAGCCACCTGAATGCCTACTAATACAAAATGCAGGAGGATGATAAATTGCACGGGGCTAATAAGGAGTTCACGGAAGAGGATAGTTGCCAGCCTGCACCTTCATTATACACACTTCTGTGGACGGGATGCCATTTTGGCTCATTTGCAGTCTGACTCCCCCAGTTGTATTTTAATGGCTCCATCCATCCACCATTGTATCTACCAGCTATCTTATCTTCCACTCAGCCGTCCGTCCCTCGTGACCTGAACAGCGCCTCTTCCAGTTTCATGGAAACTGTGCTGCTAATCTCCATGACAAAGAAATTCAAAATGCTGTCCAGTGTATCTTTCCATCTGCATCCCAAGAATGATGGTAATCTCACTGCTTGTGGTTTCTCACGTCATAGATGGGAGAGAGACTTTAAAACAAACGCATTGTTTTGGCAGATTACTGTCAATTCGGCACAAGTACGGACTGTGAAAATCAGAGAGAGCGCTGCTTATGTTACTCAGGAAAAATGACACCAAAAATGAAGATGGGTGTAAATCTGTCATGCTCAGTCCACCAAAGAGAAATGAGACTTCTCTGAGAGCAGCATTGCAAGTTCTGGCCAGTATGGCTGATACTATCCACAGACACACGAGAGGGTTTTAAGCCAACGGACGCAGATCGTGGTGGAATGCGGCTGAGATTAAAGCCTATCTTTCTCTCTGATCAGTTTTTCGCTCGCTGTTGAGCTCCGTTCTAACCCCACTCTCGCACGAGTTCAGCCCCCATTACTCCAAGGACCTGGAGCATGAAATAGGCTTGCCAGCATGTGGATGTCAGATTCTGTGATGTTAAAGCGTAGACTACTTGATCGACACAGGCTGACTAGAACAGAGGGAGTCATGCAGTGGGTGACATCGTCATTTGAATGCCTTTGATGTGAATTAACGGTGACGGCCTCAAATACTGTAGAATTCAGGTTGTAGTTTGTGCGGTGAAAGCATCAAGTCAAGAAAATATCTGTGCAGCTTTTCTGTTTTTATATGATAGGTATTTAAGAAGACATCACCTTCTGGTTGTGGAACTTCTTCTGTTTTCTTACATTTTACAAACTAACTAACTAACTAACTTCACTTGAGTTGACTGATTTGTCTGGTACTGTGACATGAAGCAGCAGTTTCTTAGTTATAATAAAAAACAATGTAATGAGGGCTGCAGGGAGACTAACACCATTGTCAAGCTGTTGTCAAGCAGTGCACTGAAACCAGTGAGGAGTAATAACAACAATGGTGAGCTCATAGACAAAATAGATGCTGCTATCGAGGCTGCTCTAAATCAACATGTCTTCTTAATATTGCCCAACATCATAGTTTGTTTTACTTTGCTCCACTTTACTCTCAAAATCACAGCAAAACAAGTACATTGGCATGGCGAAGCATCAGTGTGGACTTGAAATGACTGTAGATTCAGACAGATTTGTCGGTGTTTAGTGACTGGTTAGGGAAAATCAAATCTCCCTCCCACAGGAATCAGTTAGAGTGGACTCAGTGTCAAACTGAAGATGTAAACAGACTGTAACAAGTTGACAATTGTGTCTAATACCAGGCAAACAGGCTAAATGATCCCATACATTTACTGGCATGTTAAAAGCTTCAGTGACATCTTCATAGTCTTCCCTTTATAATCCTCAAACTTCTAAGCAATCATGAGTTTATATGAGGCTAAAGACCACGGGGACTGGAGGCTTGCCTTCACACTGGTGTGCTCATCAATAAAAACCAATCCATCCCCGTATGCGTTATCCTGAATACCAATATCTCTTCATCACTGTCTCCGTTAATACAGAATATTAGAGTCTGATTTCTGTGATGGAGTGCCCTGAGGCAAGATGTGTTTTTTTCCCTTTTTTTCGGTTTTCATCAGGCGTGACCCTGTCATCTCCTCGGGCGACGCAGGGAGATTGTTCTGCTCATGAGAATTGACTAGCTAATCCAGAGCAAAGCACTCCCAGACAGAGCAGACACTGCAGGCTGCCTTCATCAGTCAGAGCTCAGGCGTTACTACCGTCATGAGCCACTGATGAATTTGCTATCAATGGTCCATAAAGATCTGTGTGTGTGTGTGTGTGTGTGTGTGTGTGTGTGTGTGTGTGTGTGTGTGTGATAGCAAGACAGAGAGAGACACACTCTGACTTTTATTAATGACTCCTGCATCTCATTCGAGATGAAAGGCTTTATGAAATATATTTTGGCAATCTGCCCTGAATGACATGCGCAGGATCCGAAGTGAAACTGTGCGCATGTGCTTTCACTTTCACGAGGACCTGCATGTGAATGTTGCACATTTTACCTTTGTTGCTCCTCTGGCAGATTTTGAACAGCTCATCTGTAACCATGACGATACCTTTCTCTCTGAGTTTTATATAAAATAATATTAAACAGCTCAAATCACAGGCAGCCAGTTGAAACTAAATTAAAAAGGACCATATCAGTGTGTTTGCATGTTATCTACTGTTTGTGTTTATGTATTCATGATGCCGATGTGTTTTTAGGTGGACACCAGCTCAGGCAGCTCTTGGTTTCCGTTCACTTCTGTACAATATGAAAATCAATCAGCAGAACCTTGAAACTCACAGTGGACATTGAGTCTGCATTTATCTATGCTAGTGTTACAGTTGTGTTGTATTGCAGATTGATTGCAAAAGTCAGTAGTCCATTACCCTGTAACAAATATTCAAGCAGACTTGATGTTCCCTGTGATTAAAATCAGTGAAACTAAAAGAACTGTGTCTCCCTACAAAAACACCTGATATCAGGGCTGGGTGATATGACACAAATTCCTATTTTGGTATTTTCAGGCTGAATGGCGATACACGATATATGTCCTGGTATTTTCTACGAAATGGGCTACATGTTCAACTGCAAGACAAAGCCACATTTAAGATGTCAGGAAAACTTTTATAAAAACAGACTTTGATCAAAATGAAATGCAAAGTAAGAGATGCACAACATGTAAATAAAAAGTGATGTAGAAGAGTGCTGGAGCTACAGAGGTTTAAAGGTTTGCAGCACAGGACACAACTATACACTATAACATGACTTTAAAAGTATCAAGTAGGTCTCAATCCATTGTAGTTTGAAACAGTTAAAACTCTTTGTGGGTGAGTTAAAAAGTCATTTCCATGGCCTTTCATATTAATCAAGCGCTGGAAAATGATTGAAATAATCTTATTCATTTAGGTTATTAATCTTATTAATGCACACAGCATCACCAGAGAGGCCGCGGGAGGGAGTGAGAGACACTTGCGTCTTGTATATGACATGTCTGTGTTGTCGCTGCATCCAGGCGCTGTCTCAGTGTCGCACAATAGACTACAACAACCAAGAAGAATTGTGATGCACTGTGATCCACCTCACACACAAACTAGCAAACAAACGCTGACCTGACATGATGAAGCAGCTCTGTCTCTCACACATGCAGCACAGCGCTGGACTGCACGTGTGCTAATTTCATTCATCTCATAGACTGATTTGGCGTGTTCAACATACAGACCGATGTCGCGCTGTAGACTAATTAACAGACAGATTAAACAGAGGAGCAGCTCTGTGTCTCTCTTGGTGTCGCTGGAGAACTTGTGAGTGAGTGAGTGAGTGGGGCTAAACTGTGCAGAGAGAGAGAGGAGAGATGCACACGGCATGGCTTTTCAAAAGAACAACGTTATGTAACGCAACTTGACCCTATATCGATATAAACAGTTGTGTCTAAATCTATATCTTGCTTGAAGCCCTATCAGCCCTAACTGATATGGTGCTTTAAGGCGGGGAGTGTAAGGCAGTAGAAAAGTTTCTTTCTTTTTTTATCTTTTTATTTTGGAAGAGTGCACAATAATGCACAATCACCAATGGGTGAACATACAAAAATCTCAGTCCACTGAGTAACGTTATCTAGAAAGCTAGAAAGCTAAAGAGCCTTTCTTATCATTGTATTGGACTACAACAAAATTAGTTGTGACGCTCAAGTGATGCATTGCAACAAAGAACATAAAAACACAAGACACATTCTATCCCCCTATCCTCTCCCTTCATCCCCATACTTCAGAGTAAACGAAACAATAGCAAACAAACAAAAAAGAATACATCAGCATACTCTCTAACACCACACTCTACATGCCTTAGTCTCCCTTTTATCTGTTCAGAAAGTTAACTAAATCTGTGCTAAATTGAAATCTCTCAAGCTGTACTTAGTGTGTCAACACTTGTATTCAAGATGTGCTTAAATGTAATGAAATGATGGTCGTGTTGTTTTCCTGGGTACTATTGCCAACCAAAATAGTACCTTTTAAAGAAATTTACAAAAGCACAACCTAAATCTCATAAACATTATGTGTGTACTTAAGAATACTTAAATAACAATGAAGCAAATCAATAACCGCAACACTGAATATAATGAAGCACTAAAGACACATTGTAAGTATCCCCTTTAGGCCCAAACGCACTGAAAGCATCTGACACGGGTTTTGAAGCACACCTTTTGTTTTACATAGCTGAACATGCACCATAAGTCTTAAAAGGTGGGTCAAACTGCTTTGATGCCTCTACTCCAACCTTGTTCCGATTTTGAAGTGTCAAATGAGGACTCAGAGACCAAAGTACAGAGTGAGGCAGAGAGGTGAAACGATAGACAGAGAGGCAGTTATGAAACCTGTCAGATGAGGCACGTCAGTTATTGTGTTAGTGCTTTTCGGCCTTGAGAAAAACACATGTAGAAATATACATTTAATAGACTCAGTATACCATATATGTTCAGTGTAGGAAAATGTACTTGTTTTTAAATTGAGTGCACACCTGCAGGTATGTGCATTTATGCATACACACACATACATAAACATGTGTGTGTGAGAACAACATAGACAAAGCAAAAACATCAAGTTTTTAAGCAACAATAATATAATATGTTATATAATTATTCTGTTTACATACCCACAAAGGCTCAGGGCCTGAAATTGTCGAAGTTCATTATTGATCACCTCTGAAAGTTTTCCAAGCAAGAAAACAACCACTGTTTTGTTGTTCTAGTCAGTCAGAGTCAGTCTCTCTAGATTTTCTGACACAGGTTCAGGAACAGCTCAAAGTTGAAGTAGAGCAGAAAAGTTTCGAAGCATCACATCATTTCCAGCACAGTTTGTCCTGTGAGGTTTTTTGTCCTGAGGACACAAATGGATTCCCGTAGGAATGAAAGGTCAGATAATGGCTGCTGTTTGCATACATGCCTGCAAAGGGCAAACATTAATCAGTATCCCATCATGCATTCAGTAAAGCGTGGGAGCGTGCACATACCACATCTGTGTGTGTGGAAATGTTTCACATGAATGAAAATGTCGAAGCATTCTGAGTGTTTCTGCTGCGTTTAAATAGGAAAGAAAATTGAATAATTCAGCAGATTAAAAGTTGATGCTCATTAAATAGAGTGTATTTCTATGGAGGCATCCAGAACAGCTTTGAGTGGATAGAATTTTCACTACCTCTCTGTGTCAATTTTTCTATCACTGTAGATTGTGGATAAATCCTTGAAATTTATGTGCTTCCTGGGATCTAATCATTACAGGGAAATGGAGCCGTGTCGGAGGTGGGTGCATTAGCCTGGAGGCTCTCTTGCATGTAGTTTCCTACTGAATAACACTGCTGATTCTCATGGATTTTAAAGGAGTCTCGCTGGTAAAGCGCTGGCTCGTTTGCTCTTTGCTCTGTCACAGACTGCAGAGGCAAGAGGAAGAGAACAGTCAAAATACCGAATGAACCCAGAGACCCCGGCTTGAGATGTGCTGTAGATAAACATCTGCATGTAGGGCGTGAAAACAGAGTACTCCTTTGTACAGTTACATAATTACAAAGGACATGATTACAGTTCTTCTATCTCAGCACTGTAATGAAGCACTAAGTATGTGAAATTGTACAGGGTTTGAATTGGGCAGGAGGTGGGAGCTGACATGGCTGAACAGTGTTTGCACTTTGGCTCATGACTGGAGCAAATAAGGAAGTCCTTGTGCTCATCTGTTTGTCTTGATGCACATTATTTGGTCACAGAATGATTTCAAAAATCTGCTAAAAAAATCTCATATGAGTTTGAGTGTTCTTAAAATCAATTTATTTATTTATTTTCAAACATATTCAAAGAAGTGCTGAGAAGGGTAAAGCTTTTAACCCAGCGTGGCATCTCTGAATGGGTTTTTAGAGAAAATCTGTTTGAATGTAATTATTCAAGCGGGGCCACGGCTGAGTTGCCAATTCCAAAACAAATAAGAGGATGTGGGCTGTTGCCTCCCATCATGAAAGCACTCGCTGCTCGAATTCTTGACCCCGACTGCTCTTTCATTCCCTTTTGTATGTGACACATTCTTAATTTGGGTTGTTCTTTTGTCCTGCACAATATGCTCTGCAGTCAGACTGCAGATAATGTTTTAACTGTACACAGACACATTTCAGGGTCTGAAATCAGCACCTGCCACCTGCCAAGTGCAGTGGCATAATCTCTATGAACAGATATCTGCGTATGTATGCAGAATCTGCAGCAACTGGACATGATTCTGGCATTCTGGTTTCAGCTTATAGACCAAGCAGTATTGACCAGTCAAGTTTGAGTAAAGTGAAACCTTATTTGTTTTGACTGACAGTCCAGGATCACCGAATTCCAATACCAAGCTAGTAACCATCAATAAAAAGGTGTGCACACATACTGTACTATACACACCAGCTCGGTGCATAGCGAATGTGTGACAGTGACAGTGAATGCACTCAGAGCAGGCAGCTGTTGGTGATCAGAGCAGAGGAGAAATTAGCAGGTATGTAGTCACATGGCAGTAAATGTTCAGTGTAGGTTTGAGTTTGTCCATGAATAAACACTGCAGCTGCTCAAGACCCAAATAAAGTTCATGGGCACCTTAATGTTTGTGTGTAAATGTGCACAGGACAAGAGGGTTGCAAGAGGGTTCCTGGTTCAAATCCAGGGTGGGGGAGCCCCTCTGTGCGGAGCCTGCATGCTCTCCCTGTGTCCTTTCTCTGGGGTACTCCAGCTTCCTCCCACAGTCCAAAGACATGCAGGTTAATTGGTGACTCTAAATTGTCCATAGGTGTGAATGTGGGTGTGAATGGTTGTCTGTCTCTATGTGTCAGCCCTGTGATAGTCTGGTGACCTGTCCAGGGTGTACCCTGCCTCTCACCCAACGTCAGCTGGGATAGGCTCCAGTCCCCCCGCGATTCGTTCATTTAGTGCTTGGATTTTAAAAGTGGCAGACTAAAAATAAACAAAAAAAAAAGTTATATTCATACCCTGGATCCTTTCATCTTTGCTTGAGAAGTGATGTTGGAGCTTCACTATTGCTGCACATCTTTACAGCATTGTCCTGTCATTAAATAAATATGGCATTCTCCATGGCGATGAATGTTTGAAGAAATCAATTACGTAGCACTGTAGCTGGACTTGGTTTGCCATGATGTGTTGGTTTTGTCAGATGGGATATTATATTGCAGTAATGGAACCAGTACGTACACATAATATGTCTAAATCACAGTTATTATATGACATAAATATGAACGTTAGTGTGCCCGCTCTATTATTTAGACATTGTTAAGCAGCCTGCCTGCAGCATATGCATCCATTATATAGTATCAGCCATCATCTGCTCCATACTGTGGGCTGGAGCTGTACGTCCTCTCTCTCTGCAAGCTGGCTGAATGAGAATTCTGTGGGAACAATAGGCCCGTTAATTGATTTTGTCTCCAGTAACAGGCAAAAATTGAGCCCCACCCCATCGTACACTCCCACTCACTCTGAAGAGGGAGAACCAATCTAAAAATTTCCCCCCTCTAGACACTTACTGTCATTCCCTATCAATTTTCGACCTCCAATCCCGTTCCCGCCAAGTCCAATTTCAGCTGCCTCGTGGCCACTGGACTCTCTGACAGATTGCTGGACCTTTTGCAACTTTGGTTTCTGACTCCTGCTGTTTTTGTAGAGGAGGGAGAGGAAGGGGAAGAGCAGTACAGGATGAGAGTTTGTGGGAGACAGTGAGAGTGACATGGAGTGAGAGGCAGGCAGAGAGAGGCCCTAATGCGTTACTATATGAGACTGTGCTGAATACAGTGTCTGAATGGGCTTTGTGGACCCAGAAAAAAAGCACATTTTAAAACAAGTGGTGAAATCTTTGGGTCTAAAACATGTTCACGCACAATGTAAAGAAGCTTTCGTAATTTTAGGAAAAAGGGTATTTTTTTCTCCTGAAAATTTTTTTAATCTATTTTTTGCACCATTAATTCCAGGAGATGACAGATTTTGATTCCCCAGAGAAGTGCTGATATTTTGGAACAATTTTACAACCGGTCTCGAGCATGCTGAAGCTGTTAGACGAAAGCTGCAGGATTATTTAGGAGGACACTTTCAGCTGTTTTGCTTAAATCATACAAATAGGAAATGACACTGATCAGATTCATAAATCACTGGTACCAACTGCACGTCAGCTGATGCATGGCCGCTATTATGCAAATACACACATTTAGGCAGTCATTTACATCAGTGGCCGTGGATGGAGATTTTATTTACTGTTTCGATGAATCATAATAACTAGAGGCGATCCCGTTTAGGGAATTGGAACGGAAGGGAGGCAGAGATGGAGGGAGGGTCAATGAATGCACATATTTCTCCCCCCATCGAGTCAGAGACAAAGATCAGTCGTCATTAGCCTCAGTTTAATCCCTGTGGCACTTCACTGTTGCATAAGACTTCAGTCAGAGAAACACATTAAGCCCGTTCTATTTAAAGAAACTCTCTGTTCACAGTTTGGTGTATTTCTGGTGATTTGACACAGGAGATGCAAACACCATGCTAATGCTTCCACTAGCAAAACTGCTAATGCCTCAGCCATCAGGGACTTTTTTGTACCAAAAGTTTTGTACCTTTTATTTTCTTTAAATTTTTAGAGAATATTGCAAGAAAAGACCTTCAGTAAGTATTAGTATTGCTTAAGGTGTATTTGCTTCATTTTATTTCATTTTTCTTTTTCTAATGCCTTTTGTAGTGTTGTGTATGTGTGAGGGCTGTGTATGTAGAAAATTGTCATATATTAGAGTTACATTTCTCTGCACACTAAAAGGTTTATGACACAGGAATTGTTGGCTACTGCTTGCTAGTTTTGCCAACCTAAGTTAAAACCAACTGCTTGGCATATTGCCCCACTATGTTTGCATTTTGATGGCGCTGTGTCCGTGATTTTCGAAGCTTCCTCTTGGAAAAAAAAAATCTTAATAGTATAACTTTAAAAGTAAACTCAAGACAGAATAAGTGCTTTTCAGATTGCGTTCACAGTCGTGCCAAATCAGGTTACATCAGTGTTTTCTTAAAAAATAATCCCACATATCACACATGGATCTTATTCTTGTAGATTTGGCTTTCATTCCTAATGGTGATTATAACACTGAACTTACTGATTTAATTATTCAGCTCAAGGGGAACAGTAACATTGGTAAACAGAAGTCAGATGGGGCAAGAAACTCAAGCGGCTCAGACTGTCGGACAGGTTGTAAACAAGCCAACAGTTTGGCCAAACTTCTTTGGAAGAGAAAAAAAAAACAGGCGACTGGTATCAAATTAATATCTAGTATGGGAAAACATGTCAATCACCAGCAGAAATTATACATATACAGTATTTTTATCAGATTGTAGCATGGTTTAAGGTTGTGTTGTTCTATTTATAAGGCTGACAGTTAGTTTGGCAACATGAAGAGTAGCAGCAGATTAAAGGGAAGAAGACAAGAGTTCTTGTCAGTGTCAGACAAGAGTGGGAATAAATGGCTATATAGCTAAATCTGTTAAGAACTGAACTTGCATAAATATCAGAAGAAAAGAATTGTTTGTTTATTTTAGGCCAGCGCTAGAGCGGAGCAAGTAGAAAGACACTTGGAAAGCTAAAGGTTGGGTACCAAACTTGGCACTTTTAAGAGTACCAACCGATTTACATTGGCACTACCAAGCACAGATTCACATTAAATCACCTGGAGCCAAATTTTGGAACCTGAGAGCGCATCTGGGTGAGAGAGTGCACGACATTCTGGCCACTGGAGCTGATCGCAGCCGCTCTAGACAATGGAGGATGGAATAAAATCATGTCACAGCCAGAACACGGTGCAGAGGCTCCATGTGGAAAACTCCCCCATATGTACAGTAGAAGTGAGATGTGAGATGAGAAAGAGTGAGAAGCGTTTTTTACTTGCACGCCTCACACAACAGATGCTCCCTCATTCTAATCTATGCAGCTGTCTGCACTGACTCCAAGCAGGCTCTCATGTCCACTGTGTCTTAATGGTTGAACAGCGACCTAAAGCATTTACACACGCACATATACAAGAGGTTGATGTACAATAAAAAGGCACTGAATGAATATATTTATCGACATCAACATCCCACAGACTCTCTTTTCACTTTTATCCAGCAGTTGGAAGTTTGGACTTAATTTTTGCAACTGAAGTTACATTCATGTTATTACAGAGGTACTGTACTGAATTCCAGGTGAGCTATCCGTGTTAATGTAACCCAATCCAAAGGGGTAGCATGTTCCCAGATTGCTAGCTGTCATGTTATCATAACTAACAGATATAATGTCAAAAACGAAAATGATACCTACAAAAATGAATCCCAACTTAATGCCTAAACTTGAATATTTTTACCAGATTTTACCAGAATGCCATACTGTACGTCAGACTTGTGTGGTGGCTGTCATTTAGGAGCAGAAAACATGTCTCCTCTGTCAGCCAGTCGGGAACAGGTGGTGTTGAAGGCTGAGCTAACATCAGAGAGTCAGCAAACATCCGACACTGTTCATCATCTCATCCCTACTAGGTTGTGATGGCAACAGAGTCGCATCACTGCAAACTAAAACACAAACCTGCGTTGTCAAACTTTCTGTGTGCTCACAGTCCCACACACTGACCAAAATATCTTTTTTTTAGTTTGTTTTTCATTTCTTTTTTCTGTTTGGAGAAGTAATTAAGGCCAGAAGGTTTTGTTGACAGTTGAGCAAGCGTGCAGCTAAAAACAACAGCCTTGGTTGAGATGTGTAACATCTGACCGTAGCTGCTTTGGTGAAATGATTTCATGAATACAATCTGAAAAATGTATTCATTTTTCTCTCTCTCAGGGAAACATTCTTCTTTTTATACAGTTTACTTTATGCCTTTGTGTAAGAAATTATTCAAGGTCCATGATTTATATGAATACCAGCCATTTATTTTGCTAATACATATTGTATCAGGCTTTTTTTGTCAGGTCTTTTACAGTAAACTTGTTGTAGTACTTCATTCTCCCTGACCTCCCCCTCAATGAAAACATGTGTGATATTTTATATAGATGCTTTGTGATAGTTTCCAATGGCTTCTTTCCACCAAAGTATCATTTATAATCAGCAGGAATGTTGGTCTATTTGCACAATATTTATAAGAAATAGCAACTAAAATGTAAAATAGTCAAAAAATGGAAGGCAAAACTTAATACCTGAAACAAGTAACAGGATTATGATGTTAATTTGCATACTCATAAGCATGCGAAATCATGAGCCTCACACTTTCCACAACACAAATGTTGGCAGACGTTGCAGGGAGGAGCCTCCATGGGAATGAGCCGCACAGAGTCCTGGAGGGCAGAGCAGGAGAGATTGCACTTATCAGGAAGCTCCCACTCCGACTGTCATTTGTAATGCAGAGCTATAGTGCTCGCTTGTTGCCAACCTAGAGACGATGCGGACATTGAAAAATAGGTGGCTGTCTCTGCTCCCCTTCACCCCACACCCTCCCCCCCCAACCTCTGACTGTCTTATCTAGAGAGCTGCAGCACTGTGCTCGCCTGCACAAAGCTGGAGAAGACAATAACATATCTGTTTTCACCTCACACACTCTGCTAATAACTGCTGTGGCATACTTAGACAGTTCATCTTGAATTTCCTATCATAGATGTTGAGGGTCCTCTCGCTGGTAAAGTGTAGGAATTTAACCAGTCATGGCTGCAGTTTTTCACCGCAGACCTGCCTGGTTGTCTTATTCAGTGTTATGACATGTATCTGAGTCACCACCAAGTGTTTCATTTAAATCAGGAAGCAGGGTGTAAAATCAAAATCTCCATATTTTCCATAGGTATATTTTTAGCATGAAGCATCTGTGTTCTTGTGAATTTTAAAGAGGGAGGGAGAAATGGTATATTTGTCTCCAACATATTCACTACATCACGCTAAAGTATGAACGGCTTGTGTGAGCAAAGGTTGCTTCTCTCCCCGTAAAGTTATGCACTGTGAAAAATATGTTCAGAAACCTTTACAGTGCCATCCAAGTAGTATAATTAATAACTTCTTCATGAAAGTTGTTGTTGTGCTGTAACACTTCAGCATGTGTGTTTTATATATTACGAACACATCGACACCTCAGTCTAGCACTTCCTGACGTCCAGGGGTAAGGAAAGAATTGATTTACTGAAGTATTGAGATTTATTTTTCATAATTTTTAATCAATTTTTTAATGCCTGAATAACAGAGGTGCAGAGCTGAAGGTAAGTTGCTGCAGTAATCTGAGCAGAGTGATGCAGAGTAACGTGACCTTTGAAAATAAAATTAAAAAAGCACAAAATCAGAAAATGGCTGACAATCTGATGACACAGACCTTTAGGAGCTGCTGCAGAACTTCAAACTCGCTCTGCACTGGGGCACTGCTGCAGCTGCTACTGAAGGTCCGTCTCCAGAGCTTCTGCCTGCTCTCCTCCTGGCAAATAGTGTCCTAGCGACAGGGAGTGAAGAGGTGCACTATCTCGCTACTTCTTGTCTCATTTGTGGTCTGATTAACAAAGAGAGTGGGCGAGAGCCTGAGCAAGTCAGTGCGCTGTGTGCAGCTCTAAAATGAAATATGATTTTACCCACTTTAAATAAAAAAGACAGAAAACCAATGAGTGGCTGGTAATGCTGATAATGTGGCAGCCTTCACAATTAAACCAATGTATTGGAAAGACTGCAGCTAAATGTAGCAGTTCTGATTTACTTCAACAAGTATATAATTTTTATTCAGTCTATCCTACATGTAAGTAAGTAGTTTATTCAATATAGCACCTTTCACAGAGCAAGGTCATATGCTAGAGTATAGTAAATTTAAATAAAAATTGATATTTAAATAAAATAAATGGTTGAAAATAAGACCATGAGAACAGTTATTCATCACTTTTCTTTAAAGTATAAGTAAAAAAGTGAGTTGTCATTGTTTTTGGAAAATATGTCTCATGATACACAGTCTCTAGAAGTGTATGATTTAAGTTTTTCCCAGGGTCTAACATTAAAAAGTATTCATACATTCACAGTACTTGTAAAATAGCAATACATATTGTCATGGTATCGAATCAAGAGCTAAACATGACATGCCAGCTCCACTGATGTCTCAAAAACTTGAGGAATGTCGATGCTCACCTGTTGAGGTTGTGAGTTTGTATATAATTTAAAGGTCTTTTTAGCAGTCAAAGTCACTGAGAGTCATCTGGATGTTTGTGTGAGCTCTATGTTGCATGATCACTAAAAGCTATTTACTGTGAGCAGCTAACAAACTACCACTAGGCAGCCAATTCATCATGTTCCCTGTCTGTTACATTGTTAAACTGGTATTTGTTTACTGTTTTGCGATGTCCCACTGTGACACACAGCAGGAAATGCTAAATTACACCTTAGCAGTTTGCAATAACAAGTTTCCTCTCTTTGTTGCAGCACTGAAATCAATTTTTATATAATTATGTTTGGTTGATTATCTATCCTTCGGCAGTGATCAATCTCACAGAGGGGTAAAACGCTTTTATGGTGACGCTGTGGTTATTACAACTTACTGCGGAAGGTTTTAAATCAATGTCTCTGTATTTTTTATACAAAGATTTGTACTGGTGACTTTACCGGCAAAAATTTTAAACATATCAGTTCCCAGTTACCCAAGAAGCGACCGTTCTATAAGGGACTGAGCGTCATATAAACCACAATGGTTAGCCAGTATTTATGGGCCAGGCTATTAGACATAAAACCCACATTTTCAGTGTACTTGTCCTTTATTTGCGACTCCCTGTTTTGCTGCCTTCGCACAATCAATACATGCAAACTTAATGAATAAGTAATCAAGTTGAGTCTGTGACTATTATAGGATTTTTAAACACCAATGAACTGTATCTTGCGGTCGCTGGTTTCCAGAACGGGCCAGCTCTTTGGTTTGCCAATAAGGGTGTTGCTGCTTGAGTTGCTCCGTAAAATGTGGTTCTATTATCGGGTCCATTAAGTATACCTCTGTGTAATGACACTCCGCTCGCCGACGTTTTTCTCTCGACCCTTCTCCTAATAACCCCTTTTACGTTTCATTTTCGTTATTTAGCAGGCAGCCCTCATCCTCAGCCACTTACATTTAGTCGGTGAGCACAAATTAAAGGACTCAAAAGCCCTGGGAAGCAGGTGCACGTCGTACAAGCAGTGAACTGGTCTTAAAGGCTCATTTTAGTTTCAGGGGAGGAAAGGTGAGAGCTGAAGTGATCTGTTTGATGCGTAAAATGCATCAGAGCAAGGCTGCGTACGCCACATATTCTCCATTATAGTTTGTTGTCACAGTTTGTTGTAGTGTTGAACCGTCCCTACTGTCCTAATGTAACATATAAATCACAACCGTGGAGGAGAGATGGGAGTGTAATACAGAGAAATAACTGTTAGTGTCATGGCCGAACCACAGGATCAAGAATGCATATGTCATTCACACAGATGACAAGCAACAACTTGCAATAGCAATAAATATGACACAGGTGACACGTTCAGGGAGTACACAGAAAAACTGAAATACTGCCTTTGTGAAGCTTTTCATGTTCAATTCAGGTGCAGTATTTGAGGTCCTTGTTCGTGGTGGTGTTGTCACAGGGGGCATTGTGTTGCGAGGTATTTTGTGTTTGCATTTTGTCTGGAAAACATAACAGAAACTCCCCCTGTAGATGACATATTAAGGCCCCGATCACACTGATAGTGTTTTAGCAGCTGGAGGCGGCTATCTGAAATTGTTTTTAATGAGACTTGAGCTTTTTTGCTCGCAGTTTTTGCGTTGCTGTACGTCTTGTGTTTCTGTACTTTTAGGCGCCTGCCTGTTTTTGTGTGAGCACTCTGAACTCCTTGTGTTGAAAAAAACTTCAACTCAGATCGGAAATGCATTGTCCAATTGGATAATTTGAGAGCGGGCCTTCTGTGGTGGTCACGACAAGTGTATAGTTGGTAAACAATGGAGGAGAAACTAGTGGTAGCAGTTTCTGGATATCCAGAACTATACGGCTTGACGATAGACAGCAGGTTGTCACACTGCCCCAGAGTTATCCTAATATACGCCTGGAAACAGCCATCATTATGGCGAAGCCCCTGGACCAACTGGCGATACTCCCCATGATCCATCCTCTTTTTTTTAGGATTTAGTGATTGGCAGTTCAGCTCAGTACAGAAAAGAAACAAATGTGAGGAAAGTAAACAAAATTGATTATGTTTTTTTTAACCACTGAGGTCTATAGCAGAAACAGTGTGTAATGATTTGTGTTACTGTTTGCAGGCTCACAGTAAATGTCCGTTGCTTACTCAGCATCAGGCTGTGTTGTTAATTTGCTGGCTAACTAGCATCTTGAATCCGTCCCGTCAGTCCAGCGGTTTTCCTTTTTGAATAACGAATATGGATTACCACCACCTGCTGGAATTGGGAATTATTTCCTCTTATACAGTTACAGTTACAGAACGTATGTGCAAGTTGGCCGTTGGTTGTAGTCTTTGTGGTGTGTTCATGTGCAACTTTTTGGCTGAGGAACAGGTGACATGAGGTGACCCAACAGTCGGCCTGTGTTGCCACTAGTTCTTTGTTGTCTTTTTGGTGTGTCTGAGCCTTAATGCCTTACTTTCATGATAATACAGATGTGGTTTAGGGACTTAAAAGCAACTTGTTGAGTGACTAACTTATACTTAAAAATAATACTGATCAGAAATCCTGACGGTGGGAAATACAACACTTTTTGACTCTGCTACTGTGCAGAGGTTGCTTACAGTGTGACCCATCCGATTTTGTGACACAAGAGGTTCAACTGTAGGAGAAAGATTTCCCTTGTTCATACCACAGTCTAAAAATTCAAGATTTTTAAACACAGATTCCTTAAAAAAAAGATCTGCTATTATGCTGGCTTTGCTTTCTTACTCTGAACCAAACAATGACAGTATCATGCTGCCCCAGGTGTGTGATTTTAGATAGCATGCTGGCATTCTGGAAGCAAAAGAGGCGTGATGTGTAGCACAACAGCGTCTAGTTTTACACAGATGTTGATTCAGGTCTGTTACTACCTCCACTACCGGCATAACAGCAGGACAACAATACCCCCACATTCCTTGTTTGTGGCTCTTATACAGAACATCAAGGCCTAATAACTTTCCCGCCTCGAACACACTGTATAAAAGGAGCCATGGAGCACTGTCTTCTCTGAGATATGAAATAACAAATCTTACGAAAAGAGGCTCAATTATTGTTAATTCTAAGTGGAGAATACTGGACTGTAATAACCAGGCTTTGTTTGATGGAAATGTAAAGTTGCTTAACATTTTCTGAATGATCATGTACAGATTTCTTAATCTCACTGATGGAGTACAGTAATAATGGTGAAAGACACCATGCAGTATTAAGTGGGCATAACTTACTGTATGAGAGGATTATTTCCACTGATACTCTGCAGAATGCAAAGCATTTGCTGTTTTGCTGAATTGACAAACATTACTGGAAATCCACTTCAGGCTCTGTATGTTGCTCTGTATACATTTTCACACTGCAAAATAATCATTCTACCCTTTTCTAAGAAGCTCAAGTGTAATCTGTATTTTGTCTTGAATTTGTTCCTCGCTGAGTATTTTGGCATATTCAGTCCCCTATTCTCAGTCCTCCCATTCATCTCTGATTGATTTTATTTTTTCAGACAGTAATATTGGAGCTGGGATGTGAGAGTGTGAAGTGTGATTTATGCGAGGCACTTGATAGTGGAGCCATGTGAGATGGGGCTGAGCACTTTTCCTCCCCTCCAACCCTGTGCCCTGAGGATGCATGAAATTGAGCAGAATGACTCAACTCATCCTTATATGAATTACTCTCCATATGCTCCACCTAGACGAGTTCATTCAGTATGCAAAAAAAAGACATATTTTAAGATTAAATATTTATTTTTTGAGGTTTTTGATGTGGGAACTGGAAGTGTGACATTTATCTGTTGTGGCTTGTTTTAAAATCAAGTGAAACGCTCTCTCTGTTGCTGATTCTTTGAAAGCACTTTGAAACATTTCCAGTGAGTCAAATTGTGGGGAAAAAAATCTATTTCTCTCTGCTGCTGTTTTCATTTTGTTTGTGTCTTTGTGACAACGCCAGGGAGGAGATCTTTAAAGCACCAGTCACTGAATATTAAATGGACGTCTCTCCTTTTCTCATAATTTCTGCATTCACAGAGCAGGTTCAACAGGCAGCAGCATAGAAATTAATTATAATATCAATGTCTTGTCTCAACTCATCTACTGGACCCAACCTACCCCTGTGATGCTTATTACCAACAGTAATTTGGCACTGCTGTTACCTCAATCACAAATGAAGACATAACCTCACACAGTGATGTTAAATCGATTTTGCATTTCAGACACAACCATCTCTGCAGTCACGTAACTATTCAAAGCTAACGCACCTCTGTGAGATTAGATTTCAGTATGCATATGACCCTTTTCTGGGGACTAGAATTACATTGTTACTTTAGCTTAACAACTGTTCTCACAAATCACAACCACACAGATTTTAACAAAGAATATATTGAGCCATGTTTTGCTTTCAGCTTGTTAAACCCTTTGCTCTTTGTGTGTTGTAGTCTTGCTGCGTGAGGAGGTGGCTCAGCTCCAGGAGGATGTGCACCTGCTGCGCCAGATGAAGGACATGTTAAGTAAGGACCTGGAGGAGACCCAGGGAGGCTGCTCGGCTGACGTGCTCTCCGCGACCGAGCTCCGCGTGCAGCTGGCCCAGAAAGAGCAGGAGCTGGACCGAGCCAAGGAGGCTCTGCAAGGTAAGGACCTCGCCAGTCAACAAGAAGCTGTGTGTGTTGTTTAAAACACTAACACCATTATCATCATAAAATATGGACAGTGATGCTGCCAAAGAAAGACAGTCAATAGTATTAATGAATTATATTGACAGATCAGTTAAGTGGTTTGTAAATGGTAAAAGAAATCAAAAATAATGTAATGCTATAATTTAGGTCATAGACATGTACACAGTATCCTCATACAATGGTTTATTGATCTTACAAAAATACACATACAACGGTTGGTACGATATCTAACAATTTAGCGCCCCACGTAAAGTTACTTTGGTTAGGTTTAAGAATAGAAACATGGTGACAACGTACCTTTAAATAACTCAGGTCGCTTGGTTTCACACAGCTCTGAACACCTGGGGGAAAGTCCTGTGTTGTTGGACACATCCACACCACTAACCTGCCTCCTTACACCTTTCTGTGTTTATACTACTACTACTTCCTTATTTAGTCCTGTCAGAGCATTGGTCACATGATCATCATGTGATGACAGCCTCCCCGATTATGAGGGTTATACTTAAATGACATGATTACATCAGTCATATATCTCTATCTGCATTTGTTGTTTACTTTCACCTGTCAATTAAAGGCAAAAATCTCCTAAATATCTTAAGAAAAAGAATAATCAGCTGTGACGATATCGAATGATACGCCTATTTTCTGATGTGCCCTTCCTGTAAACTTGTACATGCTGTTGCCAGGAAAAATTAACCGACACTTGTAAGATATGCTCTCAAGTTATCCAAAGTAGTATATGCATTATTATTTTATTTGTCAGGGACTGTTCTCACACATGTAAAAGAATAGTCTGATTCATGTGTTGTCCTCAACGACATGTTAAAATGGCATCATAAAAACAGAATAAAACAGCATTTCACATAGAGTTAACAGGCATAAGAGCTTTTCAGCAAACACACACTCTAATAAATTATTCAGCACTTAAACACGTGCAGTAGTAGTTTGCTGCAGTTCACAATGAGAGAAGAACAAATGATATTCACCTACTTTACATCTGAACAATGTATAAATTTAGAAAACCCTTATTTGATGAACACAATAGTAAGTGTGGGTGGGTTTGCCCTTTTAGGCCAAACTGTGAAATCTGCAAGTATGCAAAGCAGAGTGAAGCCGCAGCAATTCTCACTTCCTGCTCAAAACATGCTGTAATCATTTTGTTTCCAGCTGCTTATAATTTTTCTGTTTGCCAGAACACTCAGAGAAAACCCGCTGCATTTTGCACAATTGAAACCACTGCTTTTTACTTGTTACCATAATGTTGGTGTGAGTGTCTGTGACAGTGCGGTTATTGCTACCCATTAACTGCATTATGGTCCATTAGCATGTTTTCCGCTGGAGAGATGGAGTGGTAACTTGAGGTGAGAGAGCACACGGATGCCTTCGTTTTTCAAAAAGGCCGCTCCACGCCGAAGGCAAATCACACTGCTCTGTTCCCACTCTGTGCCGCCCACGCACTCTGATGTACATACAGCACGATGTACTGTAGAGGCTCCACTGTATCACCACTCTGTGCTAGATTCTGGATTTAAAGATGAGGGAAGATGTGTCAAATGTAACACATGTTAACATGTCTATAGTAGCTTCACCTAAACCTTTCAGCTCAAAGTTTATGACATTCTTTCTGTATATTTCTAACTTAAAACTTCATATTATAAACTTGAGTTAGTCTTCACCAAAAAATGAATGTAAGACTTGACTCCCCAAAGAAACACCCACATAGATTGTTAGTACAAGCAGCTTATTACTAAGGATGTGTGAGATTAGCTGACTTATCAATTAAACATTGCTACAATCACTAGTTGGCACCAAAATATTAGTCGGTTAATTGAATCTCCTTCTTTTTTTAAATGGTTATTAATTTATGCAATTGCATTTAACCAATAAAAATGCTGTTGTAATAATCAAACAAGTTTCCAAGGATTTATTTTCAGTACCTTTATTTAGTGAATTGTTGTCATACTTTGTAGGGTGTGCAGTGTTTATAGGACACACTGCAAAGTGCCACACATTTTAGCAGAAATTAAAATACAATTTGGTTGTTGCAAAATGTGAATAACTAGTTCAGATGTCTCTTTTAATATACTTAATATTTTTTTGGACAATTTTTCATTTTTACCCCATAGAGTGTTAAGACTAGACGACTAGTCTAAGTTTAAACTACTGTTTTAAAATGTCAAGGAAGTAAATCGACAGGAACATTCCTACTCACTATGACCCATATTTATGACCCGTAGTTATGTTTATGTCAGGCGGCAACCTCTAATCGTTGTAGTAATTATGACGGGAGCAAACAAGGAAATAAGGTGGCGTAATGCAATGAGTGACAAAGTCCACGGAGGAGGTTGGGCTGGATGGGTGGGTGGATTGTCAAACAAACACAGGACTTTGACCCAAAAGACTACAGCTCAGGTGCTGTGTGAAACCAAAAGGCATTGTTGAGTTAGTTAACTTGGGCACTTAAGTAAGTAGTGTCTACTTACAGGTTAACATATGTGTGTAACTTAAGTAACACAACAAATATGCATATTTTATTCAAAACTAGGATCTTTTCTTAAACTTAACCAAGTAGGTTTGTTGTCTTAACCTAACCTTGCTAATCACGTGTTTAAGATTGTGACCGTCATTTGGGAGTCACTGGTGAACGACCTATTATGCCGTAAAACTACCAATGAGTCTGACTTCAAAGCAAAAACATTCAAGTCTGGTGTTTTAAGTTGTTGAAATTAACCAACAGTAAGAAATATCCAAGACAGTAATAGGAACGTCTCGCATCACCATAGACTCTGAATATTTAATTATTAGAGCCATGACCTGAAAGGACTTTGTCTCAATTATGTATAAAAACACTTAACACATTCAAAAGTTAAATGTTGTGTCTTGACTTGCAATTTTCTTATGAAGTCAAATTACTTGAGCTGTACTCACACTCAAAAACTTGAGAGCTGACTTTGTGCCTTTTTTTTTTACCTTAAGTGGTGTTTTGAATGAGGTGTTACATATTGGTGTTTTCTTCTTTGGCACAGACAGGATAAATATGTTGAGTAAGTGTTAATTAAAATGGAAAAGTTATTGTCTCAGCTGCTATGAAAGATTTTTTTAAATGTTTAAATACTGGTTAAATTTAATTACATATACATTGTACATGGACCTTGTGACGACAGGTTGCCACAGAAATTTTATTAGCAAAAGAATGTGCCTCGGATTATTCTTTCAGAACTGATAAAGTACCCGTGTAGAGTACAGATTCCTCTCTGTTAATGACCAACTTGGTGCTCTGTCTCTGTTTTATGCATGAGTGAATGTGAAATGGGAATACACTTACATATGCCTTCATGGGGACTTTCCACAGCATAGGGTAAAGTAATGAACAAGTTCTGCTAGGCAGTGCACAGTGGATTGCAGGGCATCAAGCAAAGATGTCATCAGCGTGGCAGTGAATCATTCTTTTCAAAGAATAATCGCCCATGGAATGAGGCAGAGCACAAAACCACCATTTGGTATCAGACAAACACACGACATGCTGTCAGGGGATTTTGTTGCTGCGACATTTCACTTGACACTTGCAGCCTACGCTTTTTTGGAAGAATTGAACAAAAACAAAACAGACTGGGGCAGAGTAGAATAGAGCAACACATCAAATAAATACTTATCTCTTCTTCAGCGGGATGTTTGGCTGTCTGAACAGACTGCACACAAGCTCATACAGTCAACTGTATGACTCAGGCCTTGTTAATGAAGGCCAAAGCCTACAGAGCCCAGCAGGCACTGACAGCAATCAGCGGCTAATGAAAGCTTTATAAAAGGGGACTTTGGTTGGCTTACGAGGTCCAGAAACTTTAAGCAGGGTGGATCTGGTCTGCAATTAGGATGGGGTATGTGGGAGGACAACAGGAAATTGGCTGTAGTCATATTCAAGTGTAGTTCTGTTGGAGCTGCTTCAGTTAATCAAACTGAAGCATGAGAAGTTACTCCTCTTACTACACTGTAGTTGTTTTCCCTCTTAAAGCTGATTTTATACAAGCAATAGAGCAGAGGTTGATGTTCAAGTCCAGAGAGTGAACCGTTGGAAAAATATATATATTTGCATTCAGTGGTGAAAGCAGCAAGATTTCTGAATTATTTATATTTTTCAGTGTGATTTTCCACATGACCTGGCCTGTACAGCAGGAGCTGGTTCCCAGCTCTTTTGTTAGTCCACGGTTGTCACACTCTATCTTCATACACTGACACTGTGGCTCGCTCAGACTCCAAAGATACTATTTTTTAAGACAGCTATGAAAAGCCAGCAACAGCATTAGCTAGCTCTTTGCTCTTTGGTTGCATGAGGTGGGATGCAGCCAGTGAATTTTGGCTTTATCCCCAGCAATATTTACAGTTGTTTCCAAGCAGAAACAGGAAGCACATCTGTCATCTTATTTTCTAGTTTGTGTTGCTTTTCCAGCTTCTCCCACCAAAGGCATTCATGTTCTGTGTTGCGGATACTTGTTGGCTGTGGTACTGGACAGTGCTGCTGATAACTGACAGCATGCAGAGTGAAACTGTTTTGTTTATAGTAATATGTTGATGAGCTTTTCAGGCATGCCAGCCGTGAGGGACACTGAAGAAAAAATAGGAATAGTAATGAGGCTAAAACCAAATGTTCTATGCAAAGCAAACATTTAGCAATTAAAGACATTTAGGGTGAATGTAAGGTTGCAAGTATACTAGCTTGCAATTCATTTTTTTTTACTGCACAGTAGATAAGTGTTATGATAAAAACATCTAGGGCTGCTGGACTGTGGTCCAAATACACAAAGATGTTTGAGCCAGTTTCCAGCATGTTTCTGAGATAGAGCGTGTCCCATCTGTGCCTGAGAAACAGCTGCAATAGGTCATCCATATCCACCCACGTCTAAAGGGAGAAGTGTTTGTACCTGTTTCAAATGGCCACACTCAAGAGCAGGGCGAAAAGCCTGCCGTCATACCAAAAAGCGAGATGCAATGAATCATACAAAGGGAGATTACAGCATACTCTGTCAGTGTTTCCTCAAAGGCTTTTATATTTGTGTAAGACAAATGAGTAAGGAGTGTGAGCAGAAAGATTTTGGATGGAGTGCAGAGTGGATTATTTAAAAAGTGGGCCTGACTTTCAAGACCAGTTCCTGAAGTGGAACCATGATATGCATTACCGCACACCCCTGGGTGTCTGCAGGTCCTTTGAAGAATATAAAATGTCTTAAATTCAAATTTTGAATATTAGGCCTTAAAAGTCATTACATTTGTGAGGTCTTAATTGCCTTAAACATTTTATGTAATTTCATTTATTCATCTTTTGATTTCTCTTTGTCAAAATGCATCAACCTCACATTTCTGATGTCACAAATCTTTAAAGCATTTTACTTTTTACTTGCACCTACCTGTTGGCAAAATGTACATTACCCTAACTCACTCAAATAACCATATTCCCATATAAAGCACACCTCTGCACAGGACCACATGTATACCTTTATTCTCACCTGCAATGCTTGAATAAGAAAAATATGATTCATCTTAAAATCTGTCTTAAATTTGGTTTAAAGTGATTTCGAAGGGCTTAAAAAGCAATAAATTCAAATATCTGATACCTGTAGAGAGCCTGACATGCACTATGATCAAATTGTTCTGCAACCAAACCCAACCTGCTGACAATAGACCCGCAGTTAGGCAGCATGTTTAAAGTGATCATTTCATACTTGTGAAGCTAAAATAGTATGTTGTAAAACAAAAATAATTGAGGGAAATATACTATAAATGAATATTTTTTGCTCATAATATTGAGCAGCAGCACATTTCCACAGTTAATGTTCCTGTTAGTAACACACCTGATTGAAGCAGCCGTCATATTCCAGCTGACATAGAAGACAGAGCCGACACACAAAATCAGCAGTCAGAGAGTTAAAACGTGAGATGAACAGGTTATTCTCATTTTATTTTAATATATTTACCGTCCAACCCTGTGTTTTGGCCCACGTGTTCTTTTTTTATTCGTCAAAACCTGGAAATAAAATCACCACCTGTGAATCACCTGCCCAAACTACTGCACTTGATCACTCCTTGATAAACAGATACCTGGTTATGTTTATCTCTAATGTTCCTAAAGCCCTCAACATTCTTTGTTTGGTGACTTTTAGTGTTTGAAGGGTTTGTGATACAGGAAAGAAAAAACGAGTCATTAGTTGTTGGAGTTGGAAATAGTTGATTTTTACAGTGACTAAAAAAAGAAAACACAGACCAAATGTTCTTGAGAATACCTCATTAACTACAGTAATTTCCGTATGCTGCCAATTGATTGGAGGCGAGATGTCGACTCTATTTGATTTCCCCCAGTTTTCACAGGGCTGGCATATTGTGAACATCCCACCAGATGCTCTGGCAAAGTGTTTTCCTCGAAGAATGAGAGATGTTTGGAGAACTTAAGAGCCCTGGGGGGTTTTATTGAAGTGCTACCAACAATTATTGTGAGGCAGAGTAGCTTTGTATTTTTTTACCTTTTATTTTTTTATTTTCTGTGGTTCTGCTTTGGATGAAAAAGCAAAAGGCTGGAGCGATGAAGTAGCGTGAATGAAATGCATCATCCCCTCCTTTACTCTCTGCCTCTTGAGATAATACCTGTTTACTTTGGGAATGGTTCACAGAAAACTGTGTTGCCACTCCTACCATCAGTTCAGACCATTTGCAGGTAAATTACATGCAGATTTTCAGTTGCCTATGAATACAAAATGGAGAATGCAAAGAGGAACACTGCTTTTCAGTCTGTTATTCTTCATTTTCTCCCTTGCTGTGTCATCCTGTGTCTCTCCCTGTGCCTTTGTTTGGTGTGATGCCCACACCGTTTCGATGTTAAGGCCTGAGCTCACTCCCACTGTGTGCCAGACATTAGCCTGTGAGCACTATAATTGTAATCGTGGGTAATTGCCAAGCTCTCTCAATTGCAGGTTTTGTTATGATGCCTGTAGGCACTCGATACAGCCCAAGAGCTGCTGCTTTGAGTCATTTCAACCCCCCGACCCCAAAATACACAGATGACGATGGACTGAAACTGTCTTGGCAATCTCCAAAGCCTAAACTGAAGGAACAATAAGACAATAAACCACAGTTTGGCTACTGCAGTTGGACCCTTCTCCGTAGGCCAAGACACCCCTACCCGACATCAAAGAACTAGCGGCGACAAGAGCTGACTGTTGCGTTGCCTCATGTTGCCTGTGTCTCAGCCAAAAAGTTGCACCTGGGCAAAAACTGCAGCCAACAGCCAACCGCCATGTACGTTCTGCACCTTCATGAGAGGAAGTAACTCTCTGTAGCAGCAGGCAGCGGGGTATTTGTTGTTCAAAAAGGGAAACCAGGACACCAACACGACAAGTTCAAGACACATTAACAACACAACCTAATATTTAAAGACCAAAGCATACAATAACACGAAACATTAAGAAACATTTCCGCTAAAAAGCTCAATGGTTAAAAAAAAAAATCTTAGCTAATGTAACAAGTTTGTTTCAATCTCACGCCCTTTTAACCGTTTGTTTACTTTCCTCACTTCTGTTTCTTTTCCCGTGCACTGAGCTGAACTGCCAGTCAGAGTGATTCATTCACCAACAGGCTCCACCATCTCTGACACCAACTCAACATGCTGAAGTGGCTAGAAAAAAGTTGACAAGGGACGATGAGGGCAAACGGTGCAGAGCATACTGCAAAGACTAGGGCGTCAGATGCTCAGTGATAGCCCAACATTGACTGACAGCTGACAGACGGCTTGGTGTGTCCAGACCTTAAAATGTGGTTCCTGGGGATCCTTAAAAAGTGTTTAAAGCCCTTGAATTATCATAAAAGTAAGTCCTTAGTTGGTTTTGAGATGTATTGAAACGTGTTTTTTTTTTTACTTTGCATTTTGAAATATCAAAATAATAGCTAATATTATTTTTTTTTTTTTTTTAAATAACTTACTGAATGCCTTTAGCATTAACGCCAGTCAGGATAATGGAACCAGCATTTTTCATTTCAACACAGAACACACTGTCTCCTAGCCAGCTGTCACTCTACCTAGGATGACTATTTACCCAACATTTTGCAGGCATAGCTGAACGGTACGTGGCAATGCATACGAGACTTTGTGTATTCCATGCAAAAAGTTTTCAAACTCATCATGATGGGAATCAAGGCAGTGGAATCCCACATGCCGAGTAAGACATACAAATTGCCAATAAAACCCACCAACACATGCCAAGGATTTCCCTGTTCTGTTTTACCATTGTCATTGTACCAAGTCGTGTTTTATGTTACAACATTTGGGTAAAATTGTCCCTTAGGCTAGAAGCAAAACTCAGACTCAGGACTGTAGAAAGCAAAAAGTTCAGTCAGTCTTTTTAATCAGGTATTGACTATGGTGATATCATTTAAATGCATTCTCCTACCTAAACTCTTAAACCTATCGATGCAGTCTATCACTCCGCCTTTAGGTTGAAACTGGGGACGGTTTAAGAACGCATTGTTATTCATGGTATGAGAAAGTTGGATAGCAGTCGTTGGCAGGGGAGAAGAAAACAACACCACATAGTATTTATTTACAAAGCACATCTTGGCAAACTACCTGACTGTCCTACATGTCTATTAACCTAAAGATTAAATTCACACTGCATCCCACAACTATTTGGATCTAGAAAATCATCATGTTAATGTTCAGACCAGAAAATTGGCTCTTAAGTACTTTGCATCACACAAGTGGAACATTTGCAGAGGCTTGTAAACTCAGACAAGCTAATACCTTTTAATCAATTTTAATCTCTTTTGACTGTCTTAGAACAGTGTGAATGCATTTCCTGTAAATTGATGGTGTCCCCTATGCTGATGTCCTTGTCCTGTTTCTTGTATTATTTGTTGATACATACTGTGCTCACTGGGTCCTTCTGTTGTTTTACAATAGGGGTATGTATACAGTAACTTTTGTGTGCTTCTGTTGTTTTATATGTAGTGTGATCAGGGCGTGCTTGCTGTCAGTGGCCTTCCAGTTAGAAGTGATTGGTGTCAGGTTCATGTTTTTTTTTTTCCTTCCTTCAATTGCGATTATCGTAAAATTGGTCCTAAATTTTACTCCAAGTGGCATTAAAAAAGTCTCAAAGTCCTAATTCTAACTTCCCTGTAGCTATAGGAACCCTGTTAAAGGTGTTTATAAGTTTACTCAACTCTTATTTGGACTTTCTCATCAAAGTTGTGTTCATTAAGTTTTCAAAGTATAGCCAGCCCTCTCTGGTGTTTTTAATTAGCTATTTCCGCTTTGGCTAATTACTATCACTAAGGGACTCCCAGTCAATCCAGAGCTCAAATGAAAGCTGCAGACAGCTATGTATCATCAAAGCACAGTCTGCCTGCTCTGTTTAGTGTCATTTCACGCTACACCGTACTCAGAAAGCGGCTTTGTCCTTGACTACAAGGCCTCTTCCTTCACTAGGCATTAAACACCAATACACACATACATACACAGACACACACACGCTCAGTGTGGCCACATCACGTCAGGTTATTTAACCTGATTACATTAAGTAATTGCAGCAGTTTTATTGGTATCTTTTATTTCAAATATATTATGGCTTTTACCTTTCTAAAAAAGAAAAAAAAAACAACTGGAATTGAATTTTGGAAACTATAAAAAATCATTCTCAGCGGTTGTGTTTTTTTCAAGTCCTCTGTGATTTATTTCCTCAACACTGGCAGCAGCTTTGTGATAACAGGTAATGAGGTCGGTTTTGCTATTCAATTTGCACCTCAATTTATTCAAATTGGAGGAGAACACATGTTTGAATCACAGAGGCCCCTAGTGGTAATCAAGTGCACCTCGGTTAGACGGAGAGACATTGTACCAGTACCATTGTATCAGAATTTACGTCACAGCTGACCCACTTTTCACACTCAGCTGTTCCAGCAGAGTTACATAGCTTGCACCTGAACAATTTGGCTCAGCCTGTTTAGAGATTACAGCTCAGGTTAATGTTGTTTTTTGATCCAGTAAGGACATAGAGGTGAGTAATGAGGTGCTGTTATGGGATCAAAGTGTGATTCTCCCCTTGATTCCCTCAAATGTCAGTTCTGCTGCTTAAATAGCTTGTGTACACACTAATTCGCACACACACACACACACACACACACACACACACACACACACACACACGTCCAGATCACCTATTAGTGAGCAGCGTTTGATCTATTTTTAATGGCTGTAGCTTCTCGGTTGTGCATAAACTTATAACAAAGGTCAAATATCATTGCTGGGTTGCTAATTAACTTTAATTAACGTGTTTGAATATCATAACTGAGAAGAAGTCTCAAACCGTATTAACATGATCTGCTCTAATAGCACCAATACAAATATCGACCTCGTGCAACCAGTGGGTTTGTTTTTACCGAGGAGGTGAGCGCTGTGCGGCTCTGAGGCTCCTACTTCATTATTCACTTGGCAGATTTAAAATCCCAAACCGTGAACAATGGACTCCCTCCAATGAGCCGATGTCTCTTTTGTTCTCTCCCTCCAAATAATTATGATAAGAGCTGACTAAAAGCCCGTCCTTTCTCCTTAGGGCTGAAGTTGTACGGAGTAGTGTCACTGTGGAGTGGTTTCATTCATTAATGTGAAGAACATCATTTTCCGAGGGGGTGTTGATAAGTGGTCTGTCTTTGTGATCCTGTTGTTTGTTGTTGCAGGTGAATTGAAGTTGTCCCGCAGCGCAATCTTTGCTAAAAAAAAAACAATATTTAAAGATTCTGTGTGTGACTTTGAGAAAGTCATTGTTATGGATGGGTGGCATGTCTCTCTGAACTGCAGTCAGCATGCTAGCTAGGTGAGGAAATCGCCAGTTTCATCAAGATACGATATTATATCCATTCTCTGGATAACAATATGATATTTGCTGATATCAATACGATTTTGATTCGATGCAATTCAGGGGCCTGTGATCGATATGAGATGATGTCATCTGCCCATGTAACACAATCAAACAAACAAACAAAACAAAAATTAAAAACGGCACATAAGTAATGTAAGTGTAAAGCTTACTCTAAATTAACTCCACCAGCACACATACGAACAGCAAAAGGCATAAGTTTAACTTTGGGGCTTTCTGTCAGAAAGTCCTTTCCTAAAGAAATGTTTTTATTCTAACTCAAACCATCATCTTTTTCCTAAACTTTCAGGACTATCTGTCTTAAAGCCCTGAAGGCAAACTTCTCCCAGCAGCCATAAAACCTGGATTAACAATAAGATCATTTAATAACGCCATAAAATTCAGCTCAGTAATAAATGTCAAGCTTCATAGACATGGCAGGTGTTTTTTGCTATCCACCATTATTAGCTGAAGCACCTTTACATTGTGTGAATTAGCCTAGTGGCTATAGCGGACTTTTCGTCTAGTCATAGCTTAACTTGCATTATTTATACTTTTTCTTACTCCCCGTTGGTTTAAGTCACTGCGTCTCCCGACAGAACAGCGCAGTTGAATTTCAGCCTGCATGCACGTATTTTTAGTCTGACAGTGTAGAAAGAGAGGAGCTAACGTTGTTGCTGTGTTGCTGCAAACATTTAGTGGAGCGTCCAGTCAGACAGGTTAGTCAGACAACGTTAATTTGTGTTTTCTCTCATAACGGCATTGTTGACATACAGCATGTGCTCTGTCTGTTGACCTGTGTTATCTCCGAGATCAAAAATATTTCCATTCTGCTGATTTATTCTTCATTAAAAAATGTTATCCTTGTCGTCTTTCACCTGCCTGTGTGCCATCAGCCTGCTCCTGTTTGATGGTTACATAGAATTTCAAAATAAAGGCGTCAGCTAACCCTATTTCTAAGCTAATGTTAGCCACTATTGCACTACAGGAGAGCTGAAGAGAAGCAAAACACTCTGGAGCGCACATAAAATCAAATCCTTTGGATTTTCTGGGAAAAATTTGTCCAGGGTCTTTAGATAAAATACAGCCCACAGGCTGTAAGAGGCAACTGAGAGAGTCAGAGAAGGTCTCAGTTATTAAGTGATGTTACAACCTGTTCACCACTGGCATTTAAAAGCAATAAACATATGTTGAAACTTAAAAACAGTACCTTCAATTGCAATACTGCACACTCTCTTGTTGTTCATTTATCCATCTCCTTCAGTTAGAGACCAAACAGAAAACTTGATTGTTACAGCGAGGTGAAAACAGAAAGGCAGGAAATGTTATTCAGCTGAAATCACGGCTGGGATCTTGTTATATTTGTACCATAATAGATGGGGCACACCAGATAATGAGGGTTGTTATTTAACCAGAGAGGAACAGTGAGTGGGATGTGAAAAGCGTTGCACAGTGATAGGTAGGAACTGCAGTGAACGAGATGGTTGAGTTTGATTTTGTTTTCTCCACATTCTGGCATCATCAAAGAGTGTTTTTCCTAGAGCTGGATAACGTTTGACACTTGATTATCCCCAGAATTACCCACAGAGTACTTGGCCTCATAACGTTATATATTCATGTAGTGTTTTAAAGTGATAGCCGACTGAAAATCTATCCTTGGAGTATCGAACAATGACCCCCTGTAGGCTTGAGAGGCAGCTGTAAACAGCTTGGAGCTTGCTTCTTCGCAAACAACGACAGCTCTGGTCAGCTTGAATCATGTCACCTACAAAAAGGGGTTCCTGTGGTGGCATGTTTTCACAGCAGGGGAAAAGTGCTAACACATGCAGGATAGTCTCCTCCTGCAGTACAATGTGCCCAGAACATATTCTAAACATACTTGTATTACCAGGAAGCAAAACGACAGATAATACACTCACAACACAAACCACACAACAACAACATTTTTTAAATAAAATACTTGAGACAAAACAGATAAGTATAACAAAGAAAGCTCACCATGTTCTCTAACTGCCTATCCTTTGCTATCCTTACCACCATACTTCCAATCATTATTGTTTATCTGCATCTACTTTATATGCAATATATATGTATGTCTTTCTCTATTTAACCTATATTTTTATCTGTACAATTATTTGTGTAAAGGAATAGCTTGACACTTTGAGAAATATGCTGTCAGTTTTACTTACTTGCAGGGAGTCAGATGAGAGGACAGGATTAACTCTCATACAAGCTAAACATGAAGCTGGAGTCATCATCTGGTTAGCTTAGCATAAAGACTGGAAGGAAAACAGCTAGCCTGGCTCTGTCTGCAGCTGCTCTAAAGCTGGCTCTATGAGGGCTGTGTGAGGGACGTGAGTTTGCATCTCCTAGGATAACGAAGCTATGACTCGCCCTGCTGTCCTTCTGATCAGCTAGCACTCATTGCTGCGGTCGGTTGGGTTTGTTAGGTTTGGGCAAGGGGAGTGAGATGGGTTAGGGTAAGAATGTCAGGGTGAGCCAATGGGAGGCAGAGTAGGGCGGGTCGTGCCTATCCTAGCAAATGCAAAATCACGTGAGGGACTGGTTCTTGGCTGGTGGCAGTAACGTCCCAGAGTCGCGTTGCCACTGTGAAGCTGCCAGCATAGACCGCATTAAAGAATGGACATAGCCATGATGCCATCACCCATTGGTTTGTGGACTCCCATTTAGAACCCTCGAGTTAGCTTTTCAGTTGTGGCCATCTTTTTTTTTTTGCTTTTTTTTTTAAGTCAGAAGTGACCACATTTGGATGAAGGAGCTGTGGAGAGGTCAGGGGTCGATCAGACTCATATACTGTGTTGATGTCTCACAGGCAACCTGTCACTAGAAGCAGGCATGCCGTTAATTATGCGTAACTGCAAGCATTAATAAAATGCAAATGGGGGAGTTGTAAAAAAAAAAATTCACCCCTCTTACAGTTTTCATGAACAGTAAACTTAACTATAAAGATCAAAACCTTTTTTGCACCAGGCTGTAAACATGTTCATTTCTGCTGTAAAGTTGGGCATTTTAACATGTGTGTCTATGGGGATTGACTCGCTTCTGGAGCCAGCCTCAAGTGGCCATTCAAGAAACTGCAGGTTTTGGCACCTCCCTTGTTGGCTTCATTTTTAAGCCTTGGTTGTCGCTCGATTGCCAGGCAGTCAATATTTTTATGCTAAGCTAAGCTAACCAGCTGTTGGCTGTAGCTTCAAATGTACTGCACATGAGAGTGGTTTAGTCTACTCATCTAACTCCCAAAAGTTATTTTACTTAAAAAAGCAGCTCCAGCCAGTAGAGACTTCCAGAGAAGTCCACACACTAATGAGTTGTTCCACTTATTGTAGGTAATCTAAGCCCTCCAGTAGCAAAGCATCATAGAAGAGCCCAGTAGACAAAGGCTTTTAGCCCGCTGCAGCAGCAGAGACTCACATTAAACTACTTTAAAGCACAAGAGCTTTGGTAGCAGAAGAGCCTTTGTGTGGTGAGCTAAAAACCACTTATGCAGATTTTAGAGCGTGTGTCAGAAGAGCGTGATACAGGCAGGTGTTTTTGTTTTTACCATTGAGCTGTTGGAACAGCGGCTCAGACTTTTGATGGTGATGTTTGTTTTGCGTGAGGCCTGATCGCCTCTTCTTTCGCTTCTATTATCTGGGAGGTTGGCATGCAGGCACACACAATTTTGCACAAAGACAACCACTGATACACATTAGATACACACAGACACAGAGGAAAGGTACCCAGATATACAAAATATATTCCTGCAATGCATGGTAAGAGAGGAGATAGGTGCTTGCACGGATATCATTCTTTCATAAGACGATTATTAAAGTGAAGCCTTTTCAATAGCTTCCTCGCCATGTCTTCTCCTCCTCCAGCTCCACACACATTAGCTTCAGCTCTGTATGGTTCCCAGGTGGTTCCCTCTTGTTTCATCTGGTTATAATTCTTGGAGGCTTGGAGCGAGCCACAGAGTATGTTAGTCATTAATATGGCTGTCAGCAGGAGGAGACATGCTAGTGCTTCCCCATCTCGCTTTCATTCTCTGTAAGGTAACTGCAACGAGCCCCAGGACCATCTCTGGTCATTAAAAGTGTTCGTACGCAGGTTACACATGGTAAGTAACAGTGCTAACATGATTAGCGAATGTGAATGGACCCTTTTACTGAGTCACAGTGAGTGCTTTCTTGTATCTGACACCAGGAGGGTCGATGTTGCCAAACGGTCACAGGTGCAGGATGTGAGGCAGCAGCAGTGTTTTTGGCTCATCTCAAAGACGGCTTTGATTTCACTTCCTGAGGCAGGTGCTGGGAGGTTTCCTGTTTCTCTTGGCCAATGAGGGATGTTTCTTGTCTCCATTCGCCGGCTAGTTTGGCTTGAGTACTGCTTTTGCTCAGGAATTCCACCTCCTGAAGAACGGGTGAAAGAGAGAGATATGAAAGGGTGACAGGAGAAAAATGAAGGAGAGGAAAAGAGAGGGTGAATCTGTCCTTGTAAAACTGCACTTCCATTCCACTTGCCTGAGCGTGCTCCCCTGACAACAACTTGTGAATGTCACGCAATTAGCCAGGCTGTGATATAAGTTAATTAATGACACACAGCTGGCTCGGAGGGGGGAAAAAAAAGAGGGAAGGGAAAGAAAGGTGAACACATGATAACAAGCATCAAGAGGGAAACAGAGAAGCGTGTGATGTTATGAAACAGCCAGCAGTCAGACCTGCTGTGCTGTAAGGAAATAGATGTCAAAGTGAAGAAGACAAAGGTGGACAGACACAGCGAGAATACATAAAATGTAAATAAAGCATATATTGTCAGTTTTGGAAGCTGTCTGGAGGGGAACTGGATGTCTGGAAAACAGCCTCGCGCGAAGAAGGAGAGTAGATCAAGAGAAAGCAGGAGATGCAGAGGAGAGGGAACGGATATGTTGTCTTTGAGGAAATTAGAGCTTCTGTGAATAACTACACTGAACCAAATTCTTTATCATGATGCGTGGGTGAGGTGCCAGAGGATTAGAGAGAGTGTGTGGCAGAGAGATAGATGAAAAGAGAGACCCAGCCTCCAAAGAATCCAGCAGCAGAGAGGAGATTGACAGGAGGGTTCATGTGTGATTCACTCCTTTATCAACACGCAGCTCCATCACATCAGACCAGCAGGTGTATTTAATGTTGCTGAAAACGCTTCATATCTGAAAGTGTCTAACAAGTTAATTTATCTTCATGAAGAAGCTTCAACAAACTGGACCTGTGGAAAGCACAGTTTAATACCACAGAATAAGAAATGCAGAACATGACAGACAGGGTCTTTAATACGTGACCATTTTAAGGGAATTTCACTTTTTTATTTATGTATTTTTCCAGTATTTCTCCAGTTTATATGTCTGTACAGTATGTGCGGCTGTTGTGCTGTCATTTTGAGGCTTAGCCAATGTCATGAAGCGTTTGCTAATTAAAATCACTGCTCAGTAACCTGGGAAGCATTTATTATTTATTGTTTATGTGCTCTGTGGGGATATACATACATAACATGTTTCTTTCTCTCACTCATTGTGTAAACAGCTCTGTTCAAAACACAAGGCTGCTATTTTTCTGACAGTTTATATGGTGTAACTCACCACCACCATTAAGTTATGTAATCCATTGTTATTTCCTCCTCGAAATGTAAATGTATGCTTTTTCACACACACCAACACACAGACACTCGGTCTATGATAACTAACAACCCCCCCCTTCTCTTTCTCTCTCTCTCATCCGTCCTTGCAGCCATGAAGTCGGACCGCAAGCGTCTGAAGGCGGAGAAAGCAGACCTGGTGAACCAGATGCAGCAGCTTTATGCCACACTGGAGAGCCGGGAGGAGCAGCTCCGTGACTTCATACGCAACTATGAGCAGCACAGAAAAGTATGGCTCCCATGCTCTGACCATGAACTGTCACACACAAGTGCATGCACAGAAAGATCGATTTAAAGAGTCTGTTCTTGGGCAGCTGTGTTGGTTGTGTGCACGTTGAGCACTAACAGACCTGTCTAAGCAACAACAGAGTTAGTTTTAAAGGTACAGTTCACCCCTAAAATCAAAAATGTATATGCTTTCTCTACCTGTAGTGCTGTTTATCAGTCTGGATTGTTTTGGTGTGCGTTGCTGAGTGTTGGAGATATCGGCCGTAGAGATGTCTGCCTTCTCTCCAGTATAATGGAACTAGATGGCACTCAGCTTGTGGTGCTCAAAGCACCAAAACATACATTTGAAAAAGTCAACAGCGATGTCTCTTGCTCAGAAATCATGACCTGGTTATCAAGATAATCCACAGACTTTGTTGTGAGCAGTTTCATGTAGGAACTAATGGCGTCCTTCTTAGCTGAACTGTAACGCTACCTAGCTCAGTGGTGCTAGGTCAGCTACCAGTGGATGCATGCTTCTTTCTGTGAGGTGATGCGGTTGGTGGGTGTAGTTTGGTAAAAAAGAAAATACTTCTTTCATGAAACTGCTCACAGCAAGGTCTGTGGATTATCTTTAATAACCGGATCATGATTTCTGGAAAGAGACATTGCTGTTAAGCTTTTTAACTTTTTTTGTTTTGTCTTGTTTTTTTGGCGCCATTTAGTTCCACTATATTGGAGAGAAGGCAGACAAATGTATTTTTGACTCTGAGGTCTGTTTATGTCATCTCAAGCAAAACAATATTTTCAAAATCATTGACAAAACAACACAGCAAGTAGTGAAATTACCAGATTAGACCCTTCCCTTCTCCTGGACAAAACAATCTCCCAGACTGAGATTTGGTTCGGTGCGATAACTTCGCAGGTTTGACTCATTCAGTTTATTTTCAAAAGTATGCTCGATGTGTGAACCAATCCATCAGGATCTCTGTGTCTACTAGGAGAGCGAGGATGCGGTGAAGGCACTGGCCAAAGAGAAGGACATGCTAGAGAGAGAGAAGTGGGACCTGCGGCGGCAGACCAAGGAGGCCACAGAGCACACGGGGATGCTGCGCTCCCAGCTCGACCTCAAGGAGAACCGCATCAAGGAGCTGGAGGCTGAACTGGCCATGGTGAGACAGAGGGACAGATGGGGGATGGGGGGGACTGACAGACAGACAGACTGGGCAGGTGGAGAGACAGACTCAGTGTAATGCTATCTCTTGCTTTGCTATTGTACACTTTGATTTTCTCCATTTTTGGCATGTAAAATACAGTCTTAAAAAAAGAGCCAGAATAAAGCCCTTTGCATACTGAGTCCGTTTTTTTCATCTGACGTCTAAACACTGAGTCTGAACAGGTTCCATTTTTTGCATTTCTCCGCATCCGTCAGAAGCCTTTAGAGACATTTGACCAAGAATCAGTGAAGAAAGTGTGGCAGCGGGACACAGCCGCGACAAGACAGAGGAGAAGGGCACACAGAATCATTTCATGACTCAGATAGCTCACTTTCAACAGGCCATATAGTAATATTCAGATGGATGATGTTGAAGAGGAGGAAGATGTGGACCGCACACAGAATGTGGAGGACAGAGAGGGAGGACAGCTCCACCCCTTCATGCAGCTGCGGTGCCAAATGAAAGACAGGGAGGGAGTGGTGACAGCTTGATAGGTAACTCCGGTGGAGAGAGGCAAAGGAGGAAATGTGTCTTTTAATTTTGTTGCATGAACACATCAGAATCAGTGTGCAAAATTTTGATGCTTTTTCGGATGACGGATTAAAAAAAAGTATCTGAAAAAACTGACTCAGTGTGCAAAGGCGGTAAGGGAGAGAAAGAAGGACACTAAATACATATTGAGTGAACCAAAGTACAATTATCAAGGCTTAGATACTTCACGTGTTGAAACTACTCATGAGAACAGTGAAGAGAGGATAATCACAGTGCAGTCAAATACAAGTATGAAAACACAAGTTTCATTACATGGGTATACAGTATGTCTGTCTGTCACTATTTTGGGTGAACTGCATATAACCAAGCACAGAAAGCCTTTAAATGTACAGTACAGCCATCCATCATGTCTCCAACCCCCCAGATGAGTAACTGTGTCAATCAGAGAATGGAGTTCCGGGTGTTTGAGCGGGTTGCGGACAGGGACTTCTCTCCTAGGGTCATGGCGGTAAGATGGGCCCCCAGCTTTAAAATCTGACCTTTCTTGACCCTCCCGCTCCCTGGAAATCTGTCCTACTTGTGACCTAAATGTGGTTTTGGAAAGCCCCCCCCCTATCAGCTGCACGTTTCTGACTAACCCTCAGCCGACCCTGATTGATCCCAGTGATCCTAACACCAGTGATCCCATGGATTCCCGCTGTGATTGATCTGAATGTTTTTAATTGAGAAAAAAAATTGCTTGAGGGGAAAAATATTCAGGCAACTAATGATTACTGCAAAGGTTTGTGTTTGTATTCCGTTTTGCATGTCAAAGAGTGTGATTGATAATCGTTTGACCGCTGGTAGGTAGAGATGATTGCAGAGCTGATTGTGATTTGATTTGCAGCCTGCCGTCGCTTGGCATGATGATAAGATTCGCACAATAACAAGATTTCAAGCATTTGTAAAACACCGACATGTCAAGGCTAATCAGAAAACATACACACAAAGAAACAAAACTTTTGACAGACACAAAATACACTTCCACAAACACATCTCCCAAGGCTCCAGCAGCTCATTGTGGCTCCTGCTAAAAGATGGTGAATTGTGCTTTGTGACGAGGCCCTACAGAGCAAATGTATTCATTAAACTTCTAGAAAAGCTTCATTATTTCCATTTTCTCCATTTTTACACCCCGCCAACCTCTAACTTCCTCCCCCAAAAGGGAAGCAAACAGCAAACACCTCCTCCAGATATTCTGTTGTGTTTTTTCTTCTCGGCGCTCTCTGGAGTGGTAACGAGAGATTTCACACAACAAAAGACGAACATGAATACAGCTGCATTTTTCATGAGACAACAACCACGCGAGGAGCCCAGGGGAGAACACACTTGTCCACATGCACTCAGTAGTAGTAGGATTTTGGATGCAAAAATCAACATGTACATGTGGACACACACGACACATAAATAAAAACAATGATAACAGTAAAATGCCACCTCACTTAAAAACAATCTCTCCAGGGTTGTTGCCTGATGGGCTTTTGCTTCCTAACTAATTGCATCTGTCTTTTTACTTTCTTAAGGCCAAACAGTCTCTAGCCACTCTAACCAAGGACGTGCCAAAGCGTCACTCTCTGGCCATGCCCACGGAGACAGTTGTCAACGGCAACAACCAGGAGTGGGTGATGCAGGCCGACCTTCCGCTGACAGCAGCCATCAGACAGAGTCAGCAGACTCTCTATGTCCACACGGGGCATCCCACTGACAGACAAGGTAGGCCGACATGCACACGTACCGTACCTGCATGCTCATGTGGACCTGCTTCACACACATTCACTCCTGCCATCTGCTCAGTACGACCACATTGTTGGCCACTGATGATGCTGCAGTCGTTACATTTCATGCGCTTTATGTAGCAGTTACAGTGAACATTACTTTTGGCTTTACAGCTTCCATTCGTCTTTGCCGCACACAGATATTTCCTCTGTATTTTAAAAAGGTGGCAGCTGGGGATCAGTTGGGTGTCAAGTACCGTTTCTGTCTGGTTAAGTGTAATTTCACACCCAGGTTCTAAGGGAAACTTTTTAATTTTTTTTTAATGTGTTGTTTATGTTTTGCAGCTTTTTTCACCTGACTTTTTTTGGCCCCTATTTCTAATTTTCAGGCTCCTCACAACATTTGTAGGTTCACCAGAAAACTGACTTGTGCAGACGTACGGAGGAAAAAGGATGAAACAGCTTTCTCTGTCACTACCTATACAGTAGCCCCGTTTCAACACTTTTGGTATAGTACCTTTGGAACCAAAAGTAACCCAGACATGGTACCTAGACCCTAGGTCTGCAAACAATGAATTGTGGGCAGAGTTGTTGTCACTCACTGCTCCGTTCAGCACTACATGTATGTCCTCATCACCTGCAGCATAGATGGAAGTCTGCACCTTATGCTTGTCCACAGAACGGGGTTGCATCCCGACTCATTCAGATCAAAATAAAACAGGCTGCAGTGAGAGTCTCTCTCAATGGGATATTTAAAAATAGCAGGTTTGTGCATTTAGTTCTTCTTAGGCAAGCGTGGGGGTTTAGTGTTGCCATAGTCCACAGGAACAACGCTCTGCAACGCTTTTTTTTTTTCTCAAAGTGAGGATTAGAATTATGCAGTTCACACAATCCAGTCAAAATCAGTATTTTAACACTCATTACTAGTGTATGTCATCCAAGAGAGACAATAAAAACTAAAGTAATGGTCAAAGTTGTCTCTGACATTTAAGGTCCGTTGATGGATTTACGTCATCAGCTCATGCATTGAGTAACATAACAAGTAAACGTTCCACCTTAAAAGTTACCGGCAGTCGGCCCAGTGAATGAAGTTATTCTTTCTGAGACTACAGCTGCTGCGAGAGGCAGTGAAACATCCTTTATTTTGTGGATATAGTTTACTAATGTATGTAAAACTCTCCTCAGTATGAACAGTGGTTACATGAGCCTCAAAACCAGCCACAACTCAGCCCTGAGCAGAGTGACTGTCCTCTATTGACCAATCAACAGACTGCAGTGTTCACAGCTCCACCTTTTAGTACCAGATCTGTGTGCTAGGTACCCCAACAGAGGGGGGACCAACAATGGGGACAGTATGGAACCATTCCACTGGTACCATCCACAACTTTTCACAATGGAAACAGAAAAAAAGGGTACCAAACTGAACTGAACCGTACTGGCCTGCTTAATTGAAACTGCAAGCCAATATAGTTATTGATTCACATTCAAAACACAGTTAACACACAGCTTTCCCTTATAAAGCTCATTCACTTTGACTTTTGTGACTTCTTGTGGCCGGAAAAAAGAACCGTGTCCTTTCTTTTCCTTTGTTGCAGTGCAGCAGTGCAGCTAGCCGATTTTGGCCCATCCTAATATAAAATGGAGGCCTGTTTTCAAATTCAAGTAAATTTTAAAATACGGTTTAAAACGCAGTGATTTTCAGCTACAAATGTCAGCACACAGGAGTTTGTATGTGGTTAGTTAAGTCAGGAACATACAAAAGATCTTAAGTAGTTATGAAAATCTGTCGTCAGGAGGTAACATTACCGGTGGGGTTGTATGAGGTACTTATCCATCTGCTGAAGTGTATGCTATATTCAGAATATTTTCACTTCTTTACCTTGCCACAGACAGCCAATTCTGACAGGAAGGTGGTTCACTGCTTCAGACCCTCATCTATTCTCTTGTCTAAGCCACCAGACTCCATTCACAAAAACAGTTATTTTACCTTGCAGAACACAAGAGTCGCTGATCTACCACTGTCTTGATCATTTATTTTGTTTATGTGACTTTGGCATTTGAAAGGGTTAGCTCGGATTCACCAAAGTCAAACACCAACACAGACTGACTGATCAAGGCAGCGATAGACCAGCAGCTCCCGTGTTCAGTGAGCTAAAATAATACGTGGTGAACTAAAGTCGTAAACAGCATCAGAAAGGGATGTCTACTGCAAGGTAAAGCAGTGAAGATACTTTGAATAAAGCGCACATTTAAACTGTTACAGATTTTTTTTACGTGGCTAAAATCCGTTTTGCTGTTGCCCCCATCCATTTCTTAGCGTAATACACTGACTATGGATAAGGACCTCATAACACCCCACCTCAAAAGATCTGAACTTTCCTTTTAAATAATCTCCCCTCTCAGAATCCATGCTTGAATAACTAAGTGTCATCGAAGCTGTCAGCCTGAGAGGTTCATCCAAAACTTCCAAAAACATGAAACTAAACACATCTCAGGATAAGAGCAAAAACTGGACTACTGGCACCTCCCAGCCTAAAAAGAAAGTTCTCCACAAATTAACCTTGTTTCCACCAGAGATGGAGTCCATCTCAGTCCACCTCGAGCTGTTTTAAAGGGGCAGCCACGGGTTCAAACAGGTTACTGACTAATTGTAGACATCTGGAGGGAGAAGAAGACAAAGTGTGACAACGTGTGAACAGTCACGATCCCCCAAATTGCTATGCAATTGGTTGTACTGTATGTATCAGTCTCACTGGTACACACACTCGCTCACACTCTGTGAAGCTGTTTTCACTGTTGCTTAGCAACTGCAGATGATTGCAAATAATTTCAGGCTTTTAGTCAGGGGCTTTTTAACTATATTTCCTTTTTTTAAGGATGTTGTGGCGTTGTTGAGAAGAATCAGATTTTCCCTGTTCACTAGTTTTTGGTGCCCAAACACACCCCAAAAAGAAAACAAGTCTTCTCTGTTTTCCCTCTCGTCCCGTTTAGTGGCTGCCGTGCGGGTGAGCCCGTGCCACTCGCGTCAGCCCTCCATCATCTCCGACGCCTCGGCGGTGGAGGGAGACCGGTCATCCACACCCAGCGACATCAACTCACCACGCCATCGGACTCACTCCCTCTGCAATGTAAGAGCTGCCCACCACCGCACCCTCCCAAGTAATCAGCTCCTCTAGTAACTGCCAACTGTCCTGCTCCCTGGCCGCTGTCGTTTCCTCCCACCATCGTTCTGGCTGAAACCATGTTTGCCCCGCGCAGCCTGTCGTGTACTCACTCTGCAGCTGTGACTTGAATTTATGTGAAAACCAGTTGTGGTTGTTGAATACGTGCATGCCTGGCAGCATGTCAAGTGACACTTCCCCTTTGTGTTGTGATCTTTATCTTTCCTGGTCTTTATCGCTCACTCTGCACCACTTCACTGACTTCTCTGCTCTTGTATCTCTCTGTCCCTTCTGCCCATCTCTTCATCTCCTCCTTCCCTGTGCTCCCTCGTTCTCTCTCTTCTTTCAGTCCCTAGAAGATCTGGAGGAGGCGAAGCGTAAGAAGAAGAAAGAGAAGATGGGGCTGGGCTCTCTGTCGCGTGTCTTTGCCCGGGGAAAGCAGCGCAAGTCCCTCGACCCTGGTTTGTTTGATGGTACTTCAACGCCTGATTATTATATAGAGGAAGATGCAGACTGGTAAAGCACACATGTCCGAGCGAACCACCTGGAGAGCCTTTGTGGCCATTATCAGAAGACAGCTTTGTGTTGTGTGTGTGTGTGTGAGAGAGAGAGGATGGGTGTGTGTTTGATGTCAGTGTGTACAGATACAGCAATGCGTGTGCCTGCGCAGTCTCACACGCATGCATACTCGTGTGTGTGAGAGTGTGTGCATGCGTGTGTCGTCCATGGTCAGAGGCCATGTCAGGAGCCGGAGGCGCGTCTTGCTTCGCTGAAGTGTAAACCTTAACGAGCAAATTGCACCTGTATGTATGTACAGTCCTGTAAATAGAGTGGACAGTGTGACACAGCGACCATGTGGATATGTTCTATTGTATCTGCCCTCCAAAAACGGCTGTGTTATTGGATCTTTTAATTGTTCTTTACATTTTGACTTTTTGTTTTCACTCAACTGGAAACTTGAAGGACTGCTGTACTTGTAAATAACAACAGTTGATGTGCACTTTGTGCGTGTAAATGTCTCCTTGTCCTGAATGCCTTTTGTTATTTTTTGACATGTACTCCCCTCCTCTCACTACCTTTTAACTTGAACTCCTCCCTGTTTATTGTCCTGCCTGGTCCATCCCCCTCCCTCCTTCCACACTGCCATGACGAGAACAGTTTCCTGTCGGCAACATGCAGACTCCTCAAATCCGCCTCTAATTCGGTTGTACAACACATCCCTCAACCGCCAAGAAAACTGTGCACTCCTTGATGTTCGCTCAAATGAGACTTCAAAGACGCTGCTAAGCGAGGAATAAACTTTCTATGCAGAACAGTTTGTTCCACGGCAACATGAAGCCAAACAGGAAATGTAAGAAATGTGTTTTCTATCTGCTCAGATAGAAGGTACATGACGAAGGTACATGTGTGACATGCATGCACATAGTCCCAGTCCCCAAATGCATGTTGAACAAAACCCTACTAAACAGAAGTGTCTTTCTCTGGGTCTGTTGTCGAGGAGGTGTTTTTTAAAAAAAAAGAGAGGTCAGTTGCTGATTTCATGATGTTTATTCATGATTTCCTCCATTTTTAAATGAAGTTATTAGATTTATTATTCAGAAAAAAAAGTTTAACATCCCAAACTAAACATAGAACGCTTTAATCTGCACCTACAAGGCTCTTTATGCAAAATTACATTTGAAATATTAAAGGTCAGCAAAGTCAACAGCCACAAAGAAAATCCAGCGCTACACTTTGAATGATTAAATCATCACTCCACATATTCATGAGGCCTTTGTACCATTTTCTCTCTGTAGGACCTTACAGTAGCTTGTAGCTATCGTTTTATTAATGCATAAAAAAGCTGCTGGGAGTAGAATTATTCTGGGAAAAGTTAGTCTAACGAATAGAAATATGTTATTATAGCATAAGTGAGAGCATAAACATCAATTATACTAACACTGTAGATATTATACTGATGGTCAAGGCTTTTCCAAACCTTAGGAAGTAGGTTATTTTACCAGAAAATCCTGAATTCAGTTTAGAGGCCTGAGCGTGGAGCTGACACTAAATGAACTGTTATAACAATAACGAGTGCCAACCCAGGAGGTTAAAAATCAGGCTAATCAAACTGAAGCAAATGCATACCTTCTCCCACGACCCCCAAATTCAGATGCAGAGTTCAGGCCATTGCTGAAAAAAGCAATTAACTTTGTGCCAAAGGTTAATAGCGTTTCTTCAAGCAAAAGAATGTCCACAGACGTTGGATTATTTTCATCCTTTCACTGGATTGAGCCGGAGTCTGCACTGCCACCCCCAGGAAATCTTTTCTCTCCCTGATATTAAACTAACACTGGGTATTTGTCGGTCTCATCTGAAACACTATAGAGTCACAGATTACATTGGAGCTGTATTTAACCACAGTGCTTGTCAAAAGAGCGTCCGTGTAAGCGGCGAGGGGGATTATCGTTTAACCCTCAGCTCAGCCTGCATTTGGGCTCGCAGATATTGGATTTAGAGGTGAATCACTAAGCTAATTCATAGATAAGTCATCATGTATTAAAATGTATGTATAGGAACAACAGCTCAATCAGTTTATTTCATTAAGCCTTTAATGAAATGTATAAAAAAAAATCTAGGCTATTTTTATTTTTTCATTTAACCAACCTCTGGGGAAAAAACATATCAAATGAGAAGCATTGTATGATCTTTATGTTTTGAGCCACGGTCTCTTTTGGGTTTTTTTTTGTTTGTTTTGTTTTTCCACAAATATTTTACTTTTTGTAAATGAGATGACATTACAGAAATAAAATTAATATTATTATTAAAGAGTTTTTATTTAAAGTCAAAGATGTAGGCCTCAGCGGAGGACTTCTGCTGTGAGGTCCTGAGATGTTTAGAAGTGGATAGTAGCGAACTTTTAAAGGCATGGCAACAAAAATTACGCTCAAAAGAACTAAATGAGAAAAATAAGATTATTTTAAAATAAAATAAATAACCTTGAATTTCCATGTGGCTGTCCTCTCTTTCCCTGTGTTGATGTTTGTGTGTTTACGTGTTCATTTGTCGTGGTATGGCTCTAATCCTGATTCGTCCCTTTACGCTGCGGGGGCTGCCATTTTTAACATATGCGTTAGCCTCCCTCAGCCCTGCAAGTCCATCTGTGACAGGACTGCATCCCAAAAGCTTCCAAATGGCCTCCTTTCTTCTCTTTCCCAATTTTCACTCCTTATTCGTCCTGAGGAGCATTTCTGTCTCTGTGATATTAAAATCAGTAATCAGGAAACTGAGAGGGGAAAGGAAGCCATGTCAGACTGTCGGAGCGGAGCTCATATGTGTCAGCACATGATGTCAATAATGTTCTGCTGTGATTTGACCCCTGACCTCTAACACTGACCCCCCCCCCTCTTGCCTGCCCTCCTCCGGACTCTCAACACAGTGAAGTGACCCAAGAAGTAATCAATCAGACTCAGTAAGACCGAGGTACACAAGTTCCGATTGCTTTAAAAATGAGCTGTGCTGGGTTGCAGACTGTGTTTGCAGATGCCTTCTAACTCTCAAACAGTATCACAGACTGACCTTGGAATTTAGCACTTCTTCAAGTTCAAACTAACTCTGATGAAAATCATCCAAAAACAGTGCGTGCCTCTGTATATGATGTGCTTTAAGGGGCATCAGCAACTTTTTTTTCCCTGTTTAATAATATTAGAAACTTTCTGTGACGTACTAATATAAGTTTAATACAGACTGCAGATTTCTACATTTACCAGATATCTCTACAACAATGCACACTTGTATTTAGCAATTGAAGGAAGGCGCTTATTTGCTTTCTTGTCAAGAGGTGATGATACTTTAAAGCCTGCAAGCTGAATGCCATGCTGCCCCTTAGCTTAGCTTAGCATAGACTGGACACAGACTGGCTGTAGCTTCATATGTACTGTACAGACATGAGAGCTGTATCAAACTCATCTGCAATTAACAGTATTTCTCCAAAGCTATTCTCTTAGAGGATCACACTTTTCGAGAATGAGATAGTGGCGTGCTTAAGGACTGTTGTCAAGAAAAATGCAGGTGCTCTTGAAGACAAGGGTCAGCACGTGGGAAGTAAAAATAAACTTCAGGCAACAAACTGAATTAAGTTAAAAAGCTTTTATTCAAACAACGTGGCTGCTTACATTAAAACACTAACTGGTTTCAACCCTGAGGTCTGGCAAACGTTTTTATAAACTATGAACCTGCAAGTTTATAAAATGTTTGCTTGACTCCTGTCCTGGAGTTCTTTTCTTCTTCTCCTGTTCTTTTAAAGGTTCTGTATATGACATTCAGAACATTAACACAGCAGCAAGCAACTATTTGCTTTGTATAAATATCTTGGAGTAATGTGTCCCGAGACGAGACAGAAGTCACGCTGCTTCTGTGTGTGAGTGTAATCTGAGCCTCTCTGCTCTTTGATAGTGGTAGATGGTCCAGCGCTGTGCGTGCATGGCAATGCATGAGTCCCTGTGTTTGTATCTCACTGACTAGCTAATCGCCTCCGCTCTGCATTGCGCTCATACAGAGAGGAAGCCCCTCCTCCTACGGCGTCCCCAGTGGGACCTCATTTTAGAAAAAATATGTAGCCTTCAGTAGTCAATGGTGAGAGCTATTTTTTGATTGCATTTAAACTGCCATGAATCACACCTATGACGTTTGTCAATGTGACAGATAATTTGGCAAGTCGAGAAAGTCGCAGCTTGTCACAGTGTTATTTAGTTTTGTGTGAAACCGGCTAAGTGAACATCATCTCCCATCTCACACTTAGTATGACACCTACACCAGCTAGCTGAGTAGCTCAGATATATGCCACACACAAATGTAACATTATTTTACCTGATGTGTTTTACACAGTGACACCTGGTCTCTTTATCAGCTGAAACGCAAAGGAAAGAGCAAGACCTGCTGGTGTGAAACGCACAGGCTTTGTAGCTTTAGAGAGAGACAAAGCTGTGACATCATTAATGCAGCTTGTGTAGTTGTTCTGATCACAGTCGCCCTGATCACACAGAAGGCAGTTTAGCAGCTGGAGGCACCATTTTGTAATTGTTTTTAATGAGAACAAAGTTTTTTGCTTGCGTTTTTTGCTCACGTTTTTTGGCGTCGCTACACGCCTCACGTTTCTGTGCTTTGTGCCAGAGCGCTCTAAATCCTCGAGTTAAGAAAACCCCAGCTCAAAGCGGCAAAACACCCCATGTCATCTCTATTTGTCGTCTTTTTTCCTATTGTCCAATCAGATGATTTGAGAGGTGGGCCTTCTGTGGTGGTCACAACAACATGTTTACAGATGTTAAACAATGGAGGACAAACTAGTGGTGGCGGTTGCTGGATACCCAGAGCTATACAGCCAGATGTTAGACAGCAGATTGTCAAACTGCCCCCGAGTCAACCTAAAATATGCCTGGAAACAGCCATCATCGAGGGGAAGCCCCTGGACCAGCTGGTGGTACTCCCCATGATCCACCGTCTTTTTTAGGGTCTCATGTACCCACACAGATCTCTGCTCCCCTGTGGCCAACAAATCATGAGCTGACAGCCTCTCACTCTCAACCAGAGCTACAGCACGCACCCTCTGCCTCAACATTTTAGGATTAGTTACTAATTACTGTCAAATACTAAAATGAATAAATAAACAGTAGATTGATTACACAGGAAGGTTAGAATAAGGAGGTGAGTCTGTGGCTGCCTGGCAACAATAAAAAGCAGTACAGCGCACCTTGCGTTTTTGCAACCTGCAGAACACTCTCCGTGTGATCAGGGCCTTATACTACAACAGTTTTACAACAAACTGACTTCCTTGACCTGCAATATTATCTTTTAAATTGACAGTCATCATGTGTGTAATTCATGGCACAAGTCAAACAGGATCAAAACATTAATTGTCTCTTGCCATTAACGACTGCTTACCCATTACCACGTCTGAATCATGTATATTACTCCTTAAAGAAACTGTAGACAAACTGCTTACCACAAAGACTTAAAACAGATCAGCTGTAGTTTCATATTTAATATACAGACATGAGAACAGTATCAATCTTATCTCACTGCAAGAAGGCAAATAAGTGTGTTTTCCAACACCTGGATCTGTTCTTTTGAGGCTTTTTACTTTAAAGTCAGACAGCTACTTGGTACAGTTAATTAATATATCTAACATTATGAACTTATGTCCATCTTGAGCATTCAATTATGAAACACGTTTTAATGGGAAACATCCAATATCATGTGCGTTTGGTACACAACATTACCTGCTCCTCCATTCCTCATCCTGAGTGTGACTCGCTGTATGTAGCAATGACATCCATTACACCAGCTATTGAAGGGCACGATTAAGGATTGATTGCCTAAACAAAACAGTCCCCTGTGTCTCATGTGAAGTGTACACACTGCTGTTCTCTCCACGCAAAAGGACTAACGATCCATCCCAGTGTTTACCAAACACACCTAACACTCGTGGCCTCAGATAAAGGATCAAAACTCTTCACAGTAGTAGCTACGACCACATCGCTGTAGGATGTTCTGCTGACCCGATACACTTTCAGTGAGGTTTTTTAAAAAGGTACGAGAGGGTCAGCCCCACAGGAGGACCCAACTTTCAGGTCACGGAGAGTCCAGTCTCCAACAGTTTGGCCTTCAACTGGATGTCAGGCAGTCAATTCTGCAGTTCTTAATGTGACATGTTTTTGTAAGGACTTTTTCCAGAGTGAAAAACAGACCTTGTATCTGGACAAGAGTGCATTCCTGTCCAAGGAGCAGATTTATTCCGCTTAATATGAATTGCTCTCTGAGGGGCACTTAGAAGTCCACCTTCAGTTTATGTATTGCTCTCAGGAGAGCACATAAAAGCATCCGGCTTGAGATGAATTACTGAAGTCGAGTTTAATAAAAATCTGTTTATTTGGACCCTGCAATCATTCAGTGGTGAATCTCTTTTTAAATAAACACACAGTGGTGCTGTAAAGTCTGCCATAAAGTAATGTAGGTGTATGTTGGCTGGAGACGAGGAGACACAAAGAAACAAATCCACAGAGGGAACAAAGAACCTGTTGAGTTATTTTTTGGTCTGTTTTAAGGTTGAAGGCCCCGGGCAACATTTCAAACTGAATGATTCACACAGGGAGCATCAGTCAGTCTCACAGCTTTTACTTTTCCCCTAAAAATAACAGCTTTGTGGTTGTTTTGGCGAGTAAAGATTCTTTACAACTGTACTCTCAGGTGGATGCTTCTGTTAAAAACTCATTAGCTTCCCAGGAGTTCTTACAGTTTTAGCCTTGGTGGCTAAAGCCCATGCGCAGCCATAGAGTACGGCTTTATTCTGAGGACTGCGGCCCAGCGTTTGTGCTGATGTCGAGGTTTTCAGAAAGTATCAGACGAGACAGGTGACTTTGAGGTGTGTCACTGGAGTTACCAAAGAGAAAAGATGAAGTGTTGCTGCACAGGAAGGACTATTTGAACTTTGGGCATTCTTTTTAAACAACACCTCACACCCTAATGAAACACCTCACCCACAAAATCACTATTTGTACGTCAGTACAAGTCTTGTCGCGCCACCTTGAATTTGTGATAGTTGTCACACGCCTCCATGGAAAATGGCAAACATATTGCTATACTATATCAAAACATCTGTCAACAAACTTTCACACAACCCCTGCAGTATAATTCAAGTCTCATTTATCCAGTTGTTTGCTCAATACTTTACAAACACATGCATTTTCACTAAAAAACCTTACTGGAGTGTAGCTGCGAATAGAACATAGTCACATTTCCCCTTCAGTTCAGCTTTAAATACTAAGGTTTTAGCAAATGTGCATGTGTTTGGGAAGTACTGAGCATGTCACTGCATGAATGAGACCTAGATTAAGTTTGTAAACAGATGTTTTGATATAGTTTACTGTTGTTAAATGTGGCCCCCAGTCAGTCAGTGAACCAATAATATGTTTAGTTTTTTTCACAAATTCAAGGTAACAAGGCATCACTAACTGATATATAAATAGTCATTTTTTGTGTGGAATATTCCTTTAAGTGCTGCACATATGCTCAGAGCAAGAGAAACAATGATAGTGTGTCCAATATTAAAGCAAGACATGATGCCATACCAGCTGCTGAACCTAAAACTTGGTACGAGGTTGCCACCTGCTGGTGAACACAGAGAACTGTCTGTCAGTGATAAACAGTGAGCTGTGTTGTTGGCCAATATATTTAAATCATGAGAGAAATGTAAACAAGGAAACATTTGGCCCATTTTAGTAACATAGCAGGTAAGCAATAGAGGAATATTTATGGAGCATTTTAAGGACAAATTACAATTTCAAGGCACATTTTTACCCCATCGTAAATGACACTAATGTGGGGCAGATTTCATAATGCATTGAATTTTACCATCATTTTCCAAATTGCAGGCTTTTTGTTTTCATGGTGCTGTTGCCTCAGGCTAACTTAGACACATAAGTCATGTTAATTCAACAGCTCAAACAGCTGCCTCTTTAATGGACTTCTTAAGTGACGAGCTTGTTTATAAAAGCTGCAACTTTGTTTACAGCATCACTGGCAAACGCTTGGCTTGTTGTCGTGCAGCCAAAAGCTTAGGACGCTGTTAAAAGCGTGTTTGTTTTGAAGAAATTACTCACCGTCTCGTTTCCCTTCCCTCACTGAGCTGATTTTATGTTAAACTAATTTTAATTTGTTGCAGTATGTTTGGATTAACGTTTTGTTTTTTTTTATTGCTCACTATACCCACTACCACCTCTGCCTTCACTCACACCCTCAACTACATCACCCACATGTCTCCCCTCCCTCCCCTCACCCACCCACCCAGACTCAGACAGCCTCTCCAGCCCCACCCGCCACAGCCTCAGCCTGTCAGACGGGTCCGAGGACCAGCTGGACCGCCTCCAGCAGGTGGAGCTGGCCAGGACGACGCCCATGTCCCAGTGGAGGGCGGGCACTGTGCAGGCCTGGCTGGAGGTGGTCATGGCGATGCCCATGTACATCCGCACCTGCTCAGAAAATGTCAAGAGTGGAAAGGTAGGATTAAACCACTGGCATGATACAGGTGGACTCACTGTGCATTTTACATACCAGCCTGTCATAGCTCAGCCCACCTGGCACTTGTTTATCAGATTCTTTGTATCTTCAGTTGCAGTAAACTGTACCTCATTTCACAGGTGTTACTGGGGCTAACAGATGAAGACCTGGAGCTGGGTTTAGGTGTCAGCAGTTTAATGCATCGCCGGAAACTCCGCCTGGCCATAGAGGATTACAGAGATGCTGAGAACGGTAGAGGGTGAGGAAGGGAAACACACAATTCTTGTACAAACTTTACATTATTATGTGATAGTGTAAGAGGGCCATCTGTTGGTGATTCACAGTAACAGCTGTTGCATTTCTCCTTAAAACTCTCATAAGTGATAATGTTGACTTTAAATCTAGAGGTACATTTTAGGCATAAAGTTCCATAAATGCAACAGTCTCATTGTCTTTACAGCTGTTTCCTTCTTTTAGATTTAGACTAATGACATGCAGCTACTTTAAACTGTAAGCCCAGAGATGGTGACCACAGTCCCTGCCTGTATGAGCAGAAATATTAACTAGGTTAAAGGGTCAGTGCACCCAAATCACAAACACAAAAAAGGATATTTCTCCCTTTTACCTCATAACACTGAACACTGACATATAAAATAAAAATTTATAGCAATGTTTCTTTTCAAAATCAGTGTCCTTGTTACTCTGGATACTCTAAATTGCCATCATAATTTTTATAAACGCAGCTGAAACATTTGTGTACATATGTTCATTTTACTGGCATAGAGGGTACTAGAAAACAATAAAACTCTTCTCTGATGAGCTTGGCATTATAATGACAAAATTACGTAAACATTTATTAAATCATCAAAATCCAAATGTCAAGACATGTCACTCAAAACCCTGAATATCAATCTTATTTTGGTGTTTGGACAAAGGTCAGCTCACCCAACTCAGTTTGATTGATCATCTTGGAACCCTGAACATCATACAGAATGTTATGGGAGGCATCCAGTAGCTGTTGAGATACTTAAGTCTGGACCAAAGTGGTGCACCAACCAGCCTGATCTCGTTCCCAGAGCGTCAAAATACGCCGCTTGAGCAGTGCCCCCACTGTCACTGTAATGACGCTGGGGGCAGCCTGTAGCATCTGTTTGAGACTCACCGGGCTTTCGGCGGACTCCTGTGTGATCCCATTGGTGTCATTATTAGACCTTCACAGTTGCTTTTTCTCCCTCTTCCTCCCTCTTGTTCACTTTTTTTTTTTTTCATCTAAGTAACGGGGCGCCAGTTCGTATGGCGACCCACAGTTCTCCCGCTCCTGTCCTCCCCCTGTTATGTGTCACTGTCTTTTTTATGTTTCTTGGAAGGGCTGAAACTGAAACAAATTTCGTTGCTCTGTAACATGTGCAATGACAATAAAGATCATTCATTCATTCATTCATAATGGATGCAGATTAAAGATCGTGAAAGTCCACTAGAAGGGGGATCCAAAAAGCACAGGACTTTGACCTGGGAGAACAGTGTTCGAGACCAACAGACAACAACAGTGGCTGTTGTGTTTGTACCAATCAAAACCGGGTGTTTTTTAGCATCATCCACAGTTCTTTTCCCTAACCATAACCAAGTAGCTTTGTTACCTGACCCTAAATGCTGACCTGTTTTTCCTGCTGACCCCTTCTGCGTCAAAATACAATGAAAAGGCTGCCCTCAGAGTCATTATAGAAACACCAAGGCTTCTGCCTAATATGCAAAATATGAAGAGTAGGGATTAGATCATGTGGAATCAAAAGACTATAAAGAAACAGGTGTATCTTGTCTAGATACACCCCCAAATCACCCCCAGTGACCATTTGTATATCAGTTAATCACCCTGTGAAATCAGGAGGAAAACTTTGTTTTTCTCACATGCCTCTGGTGAATGAAGAATGCATTTACTGTTTACATATCAGATTACAAACTCATGCAGTATGATCCAAGTCTCATTTATCCTGCCGTAGGCTCAGTGTTTCCCAAACACATGCATTTTTGCTACATAACTATTTAAAATACTTGTGGTTTTTACACAGAAGTGTTTTTAATAGCAATGTTTTGGCGAAACCAGCATGGGACTGGATAAAAGAGACTTGGATTATACGGCATGACTTGTGTTAGTTCGTAAAAGGATGCTTTGATATAGTTTTGCTGCTGTTAACACAATCCTCTGTGACTTCAACACAGCAAGAATTTTTGGAGTCTTCGTTCACTGTGGAGGCATGCAAGAAAAACAACGTTTTCTTTATGAATTCAACATAACACAGAGTGAGTAATTGCTATACAAATGGTCGTCTGGGGGGGTGAAGCATTCCTTGAACAAACTGTTGCACCGCTTGTCTGCAGGCTGTCCAAGGCTGCAGATATGGACCACCACTGGGTGGCCAAGGCCTGGTTAAGTGACGTGGGCCTGCCTCAGTACTCCCAGGCCTTTCACAACCACTTGATAGACGGCCGCCTGCTGAACTCCCTGACGCGCCGTGACCTTGAACGTCACCTCAACATCACCAAGAAGTTCCACCAGGTCAGCCTGCTGCTGGGCATCGAACTGCTGCACTTACTCAATTTCGACAAGGAGGTGAGTGAAAGTTTGCACCGTGTTTACAAGCAGAGCACGACAGGGATTATACCTGGGTATGCAGCAGCAGCAGCAGCAGCAGCAGGTGAAAGCAGCACCCATCAGCTGAGTAAAAGGTGTTTGTTAAAATGGTTTCTAGGCACTGCAGGCTCGCCGGGTACAGTGTGAGCACCAGAACGTGGATCCGTTGGTATGGACCTCTCATCGGGTCATCAAATGGATCAAAGATATTGACCTGAAGGTAAGGAGGGATGAAGAATGCACCTGTAAGACAACACTGATTTCACAGGTCTACCTCTATTTAAACAGTATAATATCCTTTTTATACTCACATTTTGAAAGAAAAACAGAAGCTAGAGTGATTACAACAAGGCAAATGTTTGGATTAAATATGAATAATCAAGAGATACTTCTGTATCAAGCATTACAAGAGCGCTATCACGTGGTATTGTGGGTAATCAAGGCTCTTGTGTTTACCCAGCACTCCCTATCTCCACAGAGTGATAGGCAGGCCTTTGTTATTGTATTTCTAAGCTGCTACTAGTTGATTATAAAACCTTTAGATTACCGCCTCTATGGTGACGCTGCAATATGAGTATCCCTAGTCAGTATTGTCTACTGCCTGGCAGAGGACATGTTTCCATTATGAGGCAAGACCACACTCAGGGTGTGTAGAGATAAGGCCGTCTGGACTGACATCCTGTTAATATCCTCAGGGAGTGTGATTTTATACTGACATCAACTCATGAATCAATATGCTCTTTGTCTAGGAGCCAATTTGACATCATTTATGTGAGACTGTTGATATCCGTACCTTTTCCTTTGGCCAGTAATGGCCACAGTGTTACATCTTCATACATTATAAGAGAGAGATTTAATCTTGTGAATGAAAATTAATCACTGTTCGGCGCTCTTTCTGTCCACCTGTCCAGGAGTTCGCTGAAAGCCTTCAGAGCAGTGGAGTTCACGGTGCTGTCATGGTGCTTGACCCCACTTTTAACACTGATGCCATGGCAACAGCACTGGGGATCCCTAGCAACAAGCACATGGTCCGCCGACACCTTGTTGAGGAGATGAAAACCCTGATTGGCCCGGCCAGGTGAGAGGAGACATTCACACAGAGACACCAAGATGGATCCCACAATATAGCTCCACGTATTGTAAACTCTATTTATGGATAAGTGGATTAAATAAGAGATTCCTTAAAGGGGCAGTTCACCCCAAAATCAAATATACCTATATTTCCTCTTACCTGTAGTGCTGTTTATCAAGTTAGATTGTTTTGGTGTGAGTTGCTGAGTGTTGGAGATATCAGCCGTAGAGATGTCTGCCTCTTCCTGAATATAATGGAACTAGATGGCACTCAGATTGTGGTGCTCAAAGCACCTAAAAAACACATTTGAAAAACTCAACAGCAAGAAATGATGACAAGTTACTCAAGATAGTCCACATTGTCTCTGACTGTGTGTGGTGATTCAGAAAGAAAGAGTAAGAAAATAGTTCCTACATGAAACTGCTAACAACAAGGTCTGTGGATTATCTTGAGTATCTGGGTCATGATTTCTGGAAAGAGACGTTACTGTTCAGTTTTTCAGATGTGTTTTTTTGGCGCTTTTAGCACCATAAACCGAGCGCCATCTAGTTCCATTATATTAGAGAGAAGGTAGACATCTCTCGATATCTCCAGTACTCAGCAACTCACACTGAAACAATCTAGAGTGATAAAAAGCACTACAGGTAAGAGGAAAAATATGTAGTTTTACTTTGGAGTGAGCTGTCCCCAAAAAGGGACAATCTCTGATAAATCACGCTGTATTTATCTGTAAATGTTGTACAAAGGTGTATTATACGACCTTTGAGATGCTTTTTGCCTTGTTCCCTGTAGGGCGGATGCCAAACAGGACTATGAGCACCTCGGTCTGGGAACACCACCAACCCTGCCTTCGCCAGAACTCCCTGGGCAGACCGCCCAGCTCCACCAGCCGACACACTGATGACGAAGGCTCCTTGAGAAGGAGGGCTGTCAAGGTGGGGGGAAAAAATACTCTTCCTGAAACTTTGACAGTTGTTTCTCTTAATTTCAGCTTGTGTTTTGATATAAGAATCAAACTCAGGCTCGGTGACTCACTCATAGTGCAGAAGAAATGGAGCTTAGTGCTGACACATTATGACACATTAGAAGAATGTGAAATTTTACGGATTTGACACAGCTGGTGGTAATGAGATCAGTGCAGACAAGACGGTCTGTACGGCCGCAGGCTAAATACAGAATAGAAGACATAAACTACAACTGCGCCGATGGAATGGAAAAAGGTGCTGTAATAACACACCACAGAGAACATTCCCCCATAATGCATCTTGCCATCATGTATTTGTTGCAAAAAATAAATGTGTGTTTCTGTTTCAGCCTCCAAGTGGGTTCAGCCCCAAGGCTCGCAATGGGCGAGACCTGAGTTGCCATAGCAGCTGTGGCTCCCTGCCTCGAGAGGTTCGAGACCAGACTCCACCTCGAGCCGAGGGAAGCCCGATCCACGGCTACACCAGCATCGAGGTCACTAACGTGTGAGGTCATCATTGCGTGACGAAACACCAGCCATCAGCTTCATCACAGCTACGTTATGGACATTTGTCATGTGCGCCTGAACATGGGACGGTTATTTTTTTCTAAAGATGAGAATTTACAGATTGCACTTTTTAAATGGGACAGGATGCTTTTTTACAAGTTTCCTGATTTAAGAAAAAAAACAAACAAACGACTCGTTATAGGTAGGTGGTATTTTGATGTTTTTGAGAGCAGTAATTTCCCTCCCCCAACGCCAGAAGGACGCAAGCTAAATTATTATTTTTCTATATTTTCGTGTGTGTAAATGGTATTTTGTGAATTGGGATATGACTTGGCAATTTGGCAGTTTGTTGACAGGTTGCTGTCGAGTGTTTCTCTGAGGGATATGAGATTTAAAAACAAGACTGTTTGTATAATACAGGGTACTTAATGACTAAATGAAAAAAAAGTTTCATATCAGTGTAAATTGTTCTTGTTTCATTCAGTTCTGCTGTTTGTGATGCCTTGTCGATGTAGCCGAGGACAGTGGACAAGAAAACAAAAAAAAAAAGAGAGAGAGACTTGAATTGAATTTCAAATTCTAGAGTTTATGTTTGATAGTCATTTTTCATCTTGCACAGTTACACACTTGTGTCTAAACAAATGTAGCACCCTCTTCTGATGTTTTATACTGTGAAGTAAACATGGAAAAATATTTGAACAATGCCAAGAAAAGATGACTGCAGAGCTGTATGTCCATAGAAGCCTAAAGGCTGAAAGGTGTGAGGATGCATCTATGTGAAAATGAAAGTTTCTTTTAATGAAATAAAGATGACATCTCAAATATAACAGTCCTGTTACACCCATCCTCAGAGAGTTACATTTAAAACAAGTCACAGTAACAATGAATAACATTAACAATAGCTCTTTTAGTTCATTGTTTTGGTGTTATGAATCTACTATTCAGTGTTACTGAGCTTAATTGCATGTTTTCAACAAAAATAGGGCTAGTAAACCTGTCTGTACGATGGCTGTCCAGCACCAAACAACAGAGAGTCACATATCAGCCACTTTAGAGACAGGTATTTGTCCCAGGAGTTAATGGAGGCCAACACAGAAGTGGAAGGAGAGTCAATATTTGACTTCTATTTATCAGGCAACCAGAAACACAACACCAACTGAAAATTACTGTTGCACCGCCTATGCTTGATGTGTAAACAGGCTGCTGCGTGTTAATACTTTAGGCACAGAAACTTTATGAGCCCTTAGGGTTCTACTGTACGTCTTTCGGGCTGTTTTGCACTTTTTCTGTCCCTGAGTGACGACAAAAACAACACAAACCCCCACGTTATTACTGCGGCTTTAAAGATCAGCATTCAACAACTGATTAGTTTGTTGACCGCAGGAAGTAAACTGATGGCTCAGATTTGTGGTGGTGTATAAATGAGAGGAGCTTTGACAGTGTGAGAAAGAGGAAATAATAAAAGATGCTGGAAATTTATGAATGAAGAATGACAGAAGGGCTGGAACTTAGTGCTGTAAGGTAGTTACCAAGGGCCCTGGTGCATGCTAGGTACTAGCTCTGAAATACACACACACCATTAGGTGTCTATATCCTCCTGAGACCCTGTGTTCTCATAAGAGGACATCACATTTTGGCTTTCCTGGACTGTATACTTACATTTTACTAAGACCTGTTGTCCTCATTCGTGGACACTTTTTTGTGCCATCTAGTGGTAGTAAGAGCACAATACACTAGTCCATGTAAGAACAAGATGGCAGCGATCTCTGCTAAGTCACTCTGCAGCCGAAACCAAAACAAAAGTGGACAAAGTCCAAAACCTGATCAAATGTAATGTTTGAAACTTGTTTATTTATGATTAATAATGTTCATTGTTGGATATGGCAACACATTTGACCAATATCAGTGACAGTTCAATCTAAGACACTGTTAATTAGGAAGTATTCGTTTGAAGACATTGGGACTTCATTGTCATCTTGTATGAGAACACTGAGACTCAATTATAGTTTTTTATTTATACTTATTGGGCTCTACTGGTCCCAAATAGCTAGGACAAATTTAAATGCATACCAAACAAAAACTCAGGTCTCAAGAGGATATATTTTGCCAGTAACAGCTTTGCTGCCTTCTCTTCCTGTTCTTCTCTCTCTTGTGTTTTCTTACTGCAGCTTTTATGTCCGAAAGATGTGACTGCTTGCTTACCTCTCAAAAGTGCTCAGCTTGTCAATCTTGACAGATTTTTTTTTTCATCACATGTTCAAATCGAGACATGACACTGGACAACATCAGAAAAGATTTTACCAGCAATCATCACTGCATATCTGTACGTGACAGAAATACCAAGAAAATAAGAAAGAAAACCATGATGGAGCTGAGGGAATATTAATCTACGGCTCACTCCTCAGCTGAGCTGTAACGTTAGCTAGCTCAGTGGTGTCAGGGCTCATTCTTCACCAAACATGTTGGAGGCCCCCACCCCATCCCACGGGCCCCGGGGCAACTGCGCTGCCTGCGCTGCATATTTACCCTCCTGCTGGGACTGTTGAAATTTAGAATTAAAGAGTAAATGTACGAGAACTCACTTGCATGAGGAAGTGTGTGGTTCACTACCTCCACTGCAATGCAAATAGGTTTCCATATTAACTTAGTGATTACTTTTCTGTGTTAATACTGACTCCGTACACTTGGCTGATTTCTCAGTAGCATTTTGGTGAGTCACTCTGGTTATCTCTTCTCTCTGCCCCTGCATGTTAAGTCAAGTCTCTGTTTAGACCTCTACGCAATACAGCATGGTGCAACTTCCTCCTCTTACTCACAGTGACTCGATCATTGTGGCGAGGTAAGGATGACACAGCACCAAGTGATACGGCTACTCTCTGTGCTACAGTAGGTGCGCTGGGAAAAATCTGGCAATTCATTTTATGGTGTCCCTTTGTACTGTGGGATATCAGTGGTATGACGAGGGAAGGAGCGTCAGGGGAGGCTCTATCTGAGAAATGACCTGAGCGACTTATTAGGGGAAACAGTCAGTGGTGAAATGTGATTACATGCTCATGTAGCAGCCATAAAAACCAGGATCAATAATTACACGTCACTGGATGTGAAGGAGCTCGCAGGTTAAATTACACCATTGACTGTGGTTATTTTATTTGAGTTGTGTATGGATTTATTTATAGGGAAAGGTGCACCGCATAGAATATTGACTGTATAAAACAATGCCGTATATATTTATAGCCTAAGTTCATTTGCTCCACTTAAGGCTATGAGGTCGTGTAAATCAGGCTTATCTATGGTATATCTCAGTGTAACATTTTTCCTTTGTAGCTGCCGACATAGCACTTAATTTGATTACAGGCTGACAGTGATAGGACTTCCAGATGTAATCAAGGCTTGTTCACTGTGCTTCTCTAGTGTGTGTGTGTGTGTGTGTGTGTGTTTGAACAGAGGAAGAAAATCTCCCCAGAGGCCCGAGCAGCAGGGTTGCCTAACTCAAAAGGAACAATACATTGAGCGACCAGGGCTGTAGCTGGTTTTGTCGTTATTGTGAAATAGTCCAGTCCTCATTCTCGCAGGCCGAGGTGGACTCTGGGAAAAGGAAACGGGGCTGAGTGGAGCCCATTTTTTACTGTCTTGGGTAACTCTGCTGCAACATGTAAACCAGATACATACAAGCACAAACACAAAAATATCTGCGGTCAGTGGTGTGAGGTAGTTGCAGCAGGGCCCCAGTGCACACTATCATGATGGGCTCTGAAGCATGATAGATAAGAAATTATTTATTTATTTTAATGCTTTTATAATTAATCTATAGTTTATGTAGAATCAGCATATTGTTCTAGATGCTACCGCCTATTTTACCCCCCCAAAAAAGCCAAACGGCACCTTTTCAATTTAATGAGAGTTCTTCTTTGAACACAGGCATATTTTTAAGGTAGCAATCACTCATAAGGGGCCATTCTCTGCCCAACACATTGTGGGAGGGCCTGTTCTCTCTATGCCCCCCCCACAGTGCAACTGCACTTGCTGCATAGTCTACATTTGCGCCCCTGTCTGTACTGTGTTGTCTTTATGCATGATAGGATCATCTGCTTCATGTGAATGTCAGATCTGTGGGTCAGTCTGTTGGGCTGGTTCTGTCCAAAGGGTTCAAAAAGAGTGACAGCAAGTACGTAGTAAATTTACAAAGAGGAAGTAAAGATCTGGTTGAATGAGCCTGATGCGAAACTAACTGACGTCAGTGGTTACTGCATAGGGAAGTATTGAGAGCACACTGAGTTACTGGCATTCAGTCTTATTTGCCAGTTGTTATTCAGTAAGAAGTGAAAGACAGAAGTGTCACATATATTTTCATGGGCATCAAAAACTTTGTCACCATTTTGTGGTGCAGTTTCGCCCTTGAGAGAATTATGCAAATCAGTGTAGGTGAAACAGAGAGAAAATGACTGTTATATTAGATTCTGCAAGTGATCTCCATTCATGTGTTTTCTCAAGATCTCTTTGAACCCTTTCATTGACCCCTGCTTGCCCTTGCACCGCTCTATGAAAATTGTTGGTGTCCAGCAGCTGGATGATTATTATGTTTTTATCTTATTTTATTGTTATTGTATTGGGACAAGTATGTAAACCACACACACCACAGCATTTAAAGGCTGAGCTTATTTGCAGTGCACATCCTTAGATGGCAGCTTTATTTACGGAGCACATTTCATGAAAGAAAGCCAATGTACTTCACATTTTAAAAAAAGGACATAAAAAACATCAGGCATATGCGACTCAATGGCATAACAATGAAAAAAACAACATCTACATATATTAATACATACTTTTAATACCTAAACACGCACTCACACTACTGTTTAAAATAGATAAAACTCAACAACAGATACATAAGAAACAGCACAAAACACAAACTCAACAATAAATATGTATACATTAAAAACACAAAACTCAAACTCAACAAGAAGATATAGACAGAAGAATGCAAGACACAAACTATAATATAATAAAACTCCATAAAACAACCATAAAACTGCTTTAAATGATCAGGATCCAGGATGCTTCATGTATTACTGAGCCCGAAGCCCTGAGTGGAACCACAGTGTCACTGAGCACCCAATGACTTCTTAGTATTTCATGTGAGTGTGTCAGTCAGAATGCAGCCTGGCAAGAAATAGGATTAATCAGTCTGATTGTCGTCACACACAATAAACACAATTTCACAAATTTGTTCAAGTCAGCTCCACAACGAAAATATTCCACTCTGGGATTTTAATTCAGTCTGTACATTCCTCTTTTTCATTACCAAAACTTTCCTCTATACATATACAGCCTCACTGTGGATGAGTCCTCCAGGTCTTTGATGACTTCATAATTTGTCATCATTGGAAAATCAGTGCATCTTGTCTTTGGTATGTATGCAAAATGAGCCTGTCAGCACATTATAGAATCATAACAACTAACTGTCTACCAACTGAAATCACCAAACAGTATCTTTATTGTACCCACACCAGAAGAAACTTTCAAGAGTCCTATACATAGCTAAATAAGATATAATTAATCATCCCTTCATTTAGCTTCTTCAGTCTCAGGGTCTTGGTGTTATGCATGCTGGATCACTGTCACACTGTCATGACTTACTGCAACACTCCAACAGAGCAGAACCATTGCTAATATAATTTAACACCTGCAATGACAACTCTAAATGTCATATAAAAAAGGCCTAGCAGCGTGCTTCAATATTGTTGTTGTGTTGAGTTTAAAAGCAGTTATTGATTTTTATTCAAACCCTAGTAAATATTCATTCATTATTCATTCACAACTGGAAACTTTCTCCTTCATATGTTGACTTGAATGCTCCCTGCAGACACAATGGTGCATTTCTGCATGTTCAGCTGACTGTGCTCTGACTAAAGCCTCTCCAGGGTACACTAGCTTAGCATTTAATTGGAAATGTGCTGAATGTTGTCTCTAATTTGCATACAATTAGTGCCAAATTACATAGTTCTTTACAGGAAAGTCCCTAGGATAATTTAAGGGAGTGTTTTTCTTTTGTCATGAGATGTTTTAAAACTTGGTGTTAAAGGGGAACACCACCTAACATAAGAATTCCAATATGTAACATGAGCTACTATCTCTCAAACCAGACACCAGCAGTGTTGGGCAGAAGCGTCACTACCAGAAGTTACTAACTTAAATACATTTCTCAGTAGCGTGGTGGTGACGTCACTACTTTCTGAGTCAAATAGCTTTTCAGTAGCAAAGTTGATGAACTGATTGAGTAGCGCGGCAGTGTCCACAGAACTTACAAGCTCTTTTTCCCCAAGAAAACCTCCTGAGGTCCAGTAGACTTTTTTTGTGAGAAGGTCTGCATAAAACTAAGGATAAAAAAAATGAGGATAAGTAATGTGACTGAATCCAGTGCCACACCAGGCATGTAGACGAGGGTCGCACTTCCACATGGCATCACATACTAATCCTTCAGTTTATTCTGCCTGCTGCTTCACCATTGGCTCTTCTTGGCAAGACCCTCCCTACTATCACTCATTGACTCATCTCTCACATGTCTTTCCCACGGACTGTGTATATTTAGTGGGTTTGCAGTGGACACTAGAGAAATAGCCACAACAAGGGCTGAGAAAAAAGCCAGGAGAAGTATTAAGAAGGAAGAGAGGAGAGACAGAGACATACTGATACTGTAAAAGTTTTAATTTGGAGTCTGTTATTTCCATTTTTTACATTACTGTCTTTTATCTATTATAGTTTTATTGGCTGAAAAATGCATTTTGGAATTCAGTTTTTGAATTACTGATGCAGTCAGATAGCTGACTGAAAGAGGCCAGGACAGAGAAATGCATTGAGTAGGAAGAGGAGAGAGAAAGAGAGGGCACAATAGGCCGTCTGATGATGTCATGTTATTGAGAGACAAGTTCAAATGTCATAAAGTCTTCAAAAAGAGTTTTATTTATAGTAAACCATTTAACTGAACATTTTTTGCCTGCCTCTTTGTTTTTTCTTACCACTAAAATAGGGCTGATTTGACATCATGTAAAAAAAGTAAAAATAAATTAAAGTAGCTTTGCAAGGTAGCAAGCAACTTTTGCCATTTTCTCAGTAGCTTAGCTTGCTACATTTTTCTGGAGATAGCTTCAATGTAGTGAGATTTTATTTTGATGTAGAGTAACTAGTAGCTTACTGTAGCCCATTACATTTTCCAAGTAGCTTGCCCAACACTGGAAACCAGAGAAGTATGTCTCAAACTTGTGATGTCACAAAGTACAAAGTCTGGAGCTGCTCCATAAACAATGAATGGGAGACTGATAATGAGGACCCACAGGATGTTTGTTTTCTTTTTCATACCAAAATGAGCTTTATTATACTGAAGTGTTCTCAGCTCTTAAACAGAAAATGCACCCTTATACATTCCCCAACTCCTGATTTGAGTAGCACTCAAAGTTTTTGGATTTGGGAGAGAGTCGTTCATGTTACTTTTATATATCAGGTCTGACTACTGTTCTGACTGAGTGATTTGATTGGTGCTTATACACAGCGCAACATCACTGGAACTTAAAATTACCCATGTATCACTCCACTTTACAGGTTTTCCAAACTGTTAATTAGGTTAACATTTAATTAGCTTACATTAATGGTCATTGTGACAAACTTTGCACCAAAAAATGAACATATTTCCCCAAATAACATCTGAATTAAATTATGAATGGTCGTCAGTAGAGGAGGAGGAGAGGAAAGGAAGCGTAGAAGTATCCGTACTTTACGGCAAACCTTGGTGAAAACTGGGTCTTGCCGGGAAAAGCCAACAGAGAAAGCAGCAAGCAGAATAAACTGAAGGATTAGTAAGTGATGTCATACTGAAGTGCTTCCCTGTCTACATGCTGCAGTGTGGTGCAGACCTCCAGGTGTGTTCATATGACATCAGCCGATGTTGTAATGGTTCTATCTGATCGAGGTGTTTACTCAGATTTGTCACAAGCCAACACCACAACTGTGCTGATATTCAGTCAGGCCTCAAGGATTACTGGTAGTATTTCCGCAAAAAATCCCCTGTGGACCAAAGAGCATTTTCCCTATAGGCTATCATTATAAAAGAGACATCTGTGATACTGTTGAAAGGACATCTCAGACTACAGATGAGGTCAGTTATGACTTTTTCTATTATGCATTTTTGACGCATGAAGGGTTTATATTTGTAAAACTTTCCTCAAGCCAAGAAAAGCACTTTAAAATTCTGTGACATCATCAAAATCTAAAGTCACGAGCCTAGCAGGAAGTCACAGGCAGAGCCAGGGGGAGAAACACTGCTGCTCGTATTCAGTGAGCTGCATACCACAGAGGTAAACATACAGGCAAGGCAAATTTATTTATTTACATAGCACATTTCATACCCAAAGGCTTGCCTCAGTGGGCTGTATAAACCCTGCTTTAAAGCATTCAACATCCCTCTGTCCTTAGACCCTCACAGTGGATAAGGAGAAACCCCCACCAAAACAAAATGCTTTAATAAGGGAAAAAATGGTAGAAACCTCAGGAAGAGCAACTGAGGAAGGATCCCTCTTTCAGGATGGAGAGACGTGCAGTAGATGTCGTGTGTACAACACAGATCAACATGACACAGTCACAGTAATCCATATGACAGTTCCATCTTGCAATCATGTGGTCCAGTATCTACTTATAATGATACATCTACCCTAAAACTTCAATTAATAGCCCGGCCTATCACTGAAATCAAAGGGCCTATATCTGGGACAGGCGTCTATATGGGACAGGCCTTTGATTCCTTTCACACAAAACTTAATAAGCAAAGTTTGGGAATTACAATCAAATTGTTTATTTAAACCAGCATGACTATTACTTGTATAAAAATTGGGCTTCAGATAATATATTAATCATGAATCATTAATTTGATCTAGCTCAGACAAACAGAGCATCAGAGAGAGAGACTGAATTACGGCACTCAAGGGTTACAGCACCTGGCATACTGACCACTTTATCCTGTTAAAACAATACTCACAACTTGGATTAATTTTAAAGAAAACCTCTTTTAATTCTTTTGACCTGAGGACCCTTATGGACTGAAGGAATACGAATAATTTACAGAATAATCGAGGAATAGACACATAATTTGGGGTGGCCAACGACCAGGTTTTATGCATTTTAAGAACTTCTATTAAAAAAATAAATTAACCGATGGCAAACCAGGAATCGAATTGACCTTTTGTCAAGCCCCGCCCCTTTGTGATGGTCCGACAAGCTGTCAGAGTGAGCATGGAGCCCACACTGTAACTAACTGCACTCCCCAAAGAAATATAATCATATTTTTGGAAAAATGAAATAGTGATTACAGAGAGAAGCAGACAGAGGGGTCTACAGTCTGTGTTTGAAGGATATATCCAGGATGTCAAACTGACTCAGCAGCAACAACAGGTTAAAAAGACAAAGATAGTTAGAAGCTAAAGCCCAACTATAGGCTACAGATCACAGTGTAAAAGTGAACCACCACATCACTGCTGATCAACACAGAAGACAATGAATATAATGCTGATTTTGAACCAGCTGTGTGGCATCGCAGTATGCGCAGATGAACGGTGTCTGGCTTTTCAGGGTTTGGTTTTGTTTTTGGTACAGGGAAGAAATGTATATTTCCTCCCAACCTCTCCAGGTAACGAGTATCATTAATACACGACGTGCCCCAGGCACAACATTTAGCTCCAACTCCACAAAACCAGCCTGAAAATGAAGGAAATCTGAAATGATTATTTAGAGTCAGTGGAGCACAGCTGTGTTGTTGTTGTCAAACCTCTGTCTGGGATGGCATGATGCTACATTATGATTGGCCAGTCTGTGTCCAGGGGGCAGGACTTAGCAGTTGACAGGTAAATTTGTCAAAATGTGTAGCCACACCCGGCTCATAAAAGGGGACTGGGCATTTGATCGATTGAAGTTTTAGGGGTATGTATTCAGTACAAATGTATTTAGTACAACAGCACTGCCTCTTTCCTGATATTGCTTAAATATTTTTGGACTGTCTCAGACTATAGCAATAACATAGTGAAGTTTGAAAATGGATGTAGTTCCCCTTTAATTGGATATACACTATGTGTCTATTTTGTATACAATTAGTGCCTAATTACAATCTTCTTTACAGGAGAGTCACTAGGATATACATTTTTTCATGGTCACAAGATAAAAATATTGATTGTTTATGTGTATTTTTCTGGCAGTTTACACCACAGCATACATAAAAAGGGACCAGCACACTTAAATTAAACTCACTGCAAAATATGCTGCACGCTGAAGACAGCTGAACTACAATGAAATAAGCAGAAATACCCAAAATATTTCCCCACATACTTTCCCTTCATCTGTCAACAGAGCGAGAGTGAAAGGGTTAATGAAACTGGAAGTGCAGCAGTGAGCCCCCTCCCTCCTCCTCCTCCTCCTCCTCCTCCTCCTGCTGCTGCTCTCTGCCTCTGTCTGTCTGGGCCCATCGTCTGACTAGGAAAGTTCGTCCTGACCCAGAAACGCTGTCTGTCCCCAAATTATGCCACATACGCTCCTGTCTGTCTGTATAGGCACAGTTTGACAGTGAACGCAACACCAGCCGGCTCCGAGAAGAAGAAGAAGACGCGACTTATTGTCCAAAAGATGCAAAGGTGGGTGTAAAGCCGATATACTGGTATACTGGAGTTATTCATTTGTGTAGCTGAAATGTTAGTAACAGTTACACTGCAGCGGAAGTTTTTAAAGCTGCTGGAAAGTTTTAGTTGCGCTGCGTTCACGGATCCTGCTGTGGTCAACGTAAGAAACCCGCCCAGTGTTAGTCCGAGGGACCCTGCACGGTATGTGTTGGCGAAACAACGGTAAACACGGCTCATAGGAGACTTTAAACAGGGTCTAAACTTACACAGAGACACACAGATATCTGTTAAATGCAACAAACTGTACTGTTTAATAAACAAAGAGTCGTTTTAGAGACATTTGGCCGCAGAGCTATTTCCGACTTTGCTGAAAAATCCTCCTCACACACACCAGATCACACTCCATGCTGTACAGAGCTGTGTGTGTGTGTGTGTGTGTGTGTGTGAATAATGTCTTTATGAGCGGGAATGTCAGTGTCTTTATCGTAAGGCCTGTCATGGGGTGAAATAATAGCCCTCAGGCTGGACTGTAACACGCCCTTCACCAGCCCATAATATGTAACATCTTCATATGAATGTCTCTGGATTGCTCAACAGGCTTGTGTGTGATGTCTCTGTGTGTGTGTGTGTGTGCAGTCTAATATGAAGAGTCCAGTTTGTATGTGCCCAGCTGCCATGATGAGCATAATTCAGGCTCATGCCGTGCATTCTTTGGAGATGGTGCTTCAGACTAACCCCTCACTCCCAGCAGGTCTGGGCCTGTTTGCACACAAACTTTGTGGCTGTATTCATGAATAGTCACTGAGGTTATGTATACACATATAGATAGTTCATTTCTGTCTCTCTGACTTGTGTTAATTGCAGTTCCCAGCAGTCCTCATAACACTGATGTAGCAAAGTTGAATTAGTTTCACTGCAGGCTGGCCTTGTGATCAGTGGTGTGTTCAAGTATGCAGTGGATGTGCAAGTATGCCAGCTGGTCATGCTCACTGCATTTTAGAGAATCATTTCACCGTGTGCAACAGTAAAAGTAGACACAGACAACTTTTTAACTTTAATCCCCTAGCGTTTCCAAGTGGTATTGTTGTTGTGGCGCTGACTCAGAGGCAACTGGATCACTTTCTGTTTTCTTCTGAGAAGTACCACAGTGTCTACAGTCACTGTGGTTGTTCCACTCTCTACCATTTCTGCTACTGTGGATAGTAACTGCAGAGATATTACACTGATACTCTTTGGTAACTGTTGGAAAATACTGATACTGCATATTTTTGTGTGGCAATATCGTATCGTATTTGTGGTTGGCCTGGGTGGTTTTTCAGTCCACTAGATACATTCTGCTGCAATAAAATAGACTGAAGTGAGATGAACAGGCTAACTACTGTATTGTATTTGATAAAACTGTTGATATTGACAAAGTTTTCCTTTGGGGACATAATTTGCGCTTGAAAAAAGGGAATAAATCGCAATATATTTTATCGTAATACTCAGCATATCACAAAAGGTTTAAAATTGCAATAATATTGTATCATGGGGCCTCGGGGGATTCCCAACGCTGATAGCTACTGGGGAATTCAAAAGCGTATTGACACACTTTTTGTGACGAAAATCGAACCTTCATTTTTCAAGGAAATCGTACCCGGTGGCAGACAGAATTGTACACATCAGACCAGCAATACGTCATCCAGAGCAGGCTCTCATCGCCGTCGTCCCTTTTTGGGGAAAAACATGCTGACTTGCTCATCTTGTCAATCCCAAAACACCGATCTTTGCTTTGTTCCCCTGCCATGTCCTAAAAGATTGAAGATAGAAAAGCTTTGTCTCCAAGCTTTAGACCACACTGACATGGCATCATCGAACGCTGTGTGCCCTTTTTGGGGAAGGAAACACACTGTCACATAAGGAGGGTTAACCAAGGCTCTCACATTGAGGTTTGAGCACGTTTACGATAGATAGCTAACTTTAACTTGAATGGGAGGCTGCTACAGTACAGTCATACTGACTCAATTAGTATTGCACCATCAGACTGTCGTCTCCGACTAAATCTCAGCCTAGATCAAACAGCTGGCTGTTAACAGGCTGGTGATTTAATCAAATATGTATAGATGATTGAATTAGCAATATCCAGACATCGTGGTGGGTCACTGATCAGCCCTAATTTATTAAGGTGTTATGGACATTCAGGTCAGACAGGGCAACAATATAATTATTAGACATGTCTATAAAACAGGCGTTTGTTTAACAAGAAATAAATGCATACAGATATGTCACAATTATTATCTAAACACACTTTAAATTGCACTGACCTCTAGAAGAGTCTCAGCTTTCTATTCTCTAAAGGGGGCGCTGCCTTGACATAATGTGCAGTACCCATATGTGCCTGGTCTGATGTGTAGTGAAGGTGAGGCTTATAGAGGACCGATCTAAACACTGGTGGTGTCATTATTCTTTAGCTTTTACATTGTACAGTCAACATTTACTTTATAATGACATGTTGAAGATACATTATGATGGATTTTCCTTAAAAAAGAAAATGCATGGACTCCTTTCAGTCATCACTTGTGACCCACTCACAGTGTGTGGTGGTGTATATTTCTGCAGAGACTCTATCCTCTGCCTGTATTTTTTAACATTTTCTTCTTATTTTCTGTGTTTGGGATGTTTATGGGCGTCTCCCCCACAACACTCAAATGAAGTTGGGGATTTCAAAAAAGGCTGGGGCTAGCTTCCAGATCATAAGCAGCAGGCATCCAAGAGACACAGCACCAGAAAACACAAAGGGAGTTGAAACACCAAGCGAGGCTGTCCTTATCTATCCTTTAAATGTGTTGACAATGGGTAACTAGTTACTTCGAAAGGCAAGTCTGCTGTAAATTTTTACTATGTCACACACCCATTCACAGAGGGCTCTACAGAGGTACTTTTACTCCAATGAAACTCATGGTTTGTCATTTCTCTGAGAAATAGGTTTGGCCTCTCATAAAGAACAAAACTCTGAGTGGCAGTAACATCTTCATTTAACAGGATAGCTCTGACTAGTGAGAGCCACTCCACCTCAGATCTAGATAAATATCAGAAGAGTCAGGGGGCTTTTTGTGTCTTTTCAGTGTGAGTGGTGTTTTACAGACAGGCCAGGAGTGATGTTAAACATTTAGATTTTTTTGTTTGTTTTCTGTGACGTTCTGATGTGTGTTTCTCAGTGTGTGTCTGACCTCATGTGGCTTTCTCTCCACAGTTTTTGACCTCACTGGAGCTGGTTTGACTGAAGTTCAGGGACTGACAAGATGCGTTCTAGCATGGCTGGACCACCAAGCCCTCTTGACAGAGGAGGAGGCACTGGCACCAGCAACAATAACAACAACAGCAGCAGTGAGAACAGTGGAAACTCAGGTTCCCAGTATGCATTATGTGCTCTGGGGGTGGGGCTTGTTGCCCTCGGCATTGTGATGATTGTGTGGAGCGTGGTACCTGCCGACGCGGCCGGTAACAACAGCAGCAGTTCAGGTGGAGTGAGTGATACTGTTGAGAGGAAACATAAAGCATCTTCCGTGGCCTTTGTCTTGGTGGGGTCTGGGGTAGCCATGCTGCTGCTGTCCTTGTGTCTGGGAATGAGGAACAAGCAGCGGGAGCAGCAGAGGCTTCTGGAGGCACAGAACGAAGGAGGAGCGGCAGCTCGGCAGCAGGAAGACAGAGAAACGTGAGTCTGATCATAGCTGCCTGGCTGAACAGGATTTGGACCTTAGGAATGATAGATTGGTTTTCCAGAGATGACTGATTTGCCCCTAACCCTAACCCATTGAGCTGGTGGAGTTGTTTATTTTGAACATCATTTTGTTTGCAGATTGTGCATCTTCTCTTTATTATACGGGCAAAATTACTTAACATTATTTTCAGTGTATTATAAAAATCAGTGATTAGATGGATTAAAACCAAAACTGGAATTCATCTTCTCAAGTTATAGAGGTTATATTTACTTTTTTTCTTTAAATTTACTGACGTCATAGCTCATCACATCCATGTTGGGTGTCTGTGAGAGCTCGCACATATTTGGCAGTAATCACAGAAAGTGGTTTGTGGTCAAACAGGCAATACGCTCTACAGTTAACATGAAACATTTGAGAATAACAATATATTGATTATATATAGAGTGCTGCAGGGATTACCCGCTGGTTCCTTTGACAAAAACACTGTCTTGCATTATTGCAGCATATGAGCTCTGTGGCAAAGTTTATGATACTTGCACATTTTGTCCAGCAAGATAATCTTCAATATAAGGCTATAAACAAACTACACCGTGGTCACATGACTTTAATGTCACCACCACAAAGCTTCCAACTAGGGCTGGGCAGTATGTCAATATCATGATGATAGATATCAAACGAGATTGCGGATATTGTAACGTCATAAATGTTGTCTTTTCCTGATCGTAAAGGCTGCATTACAGTAAAGTGATGTAATTTTAAACTTACCAGACTGTAGCCTTTACTCATTTAGTCATTATATCCACATTACTGATGATTATCCCTCAAAAATTCCAGTGTCAGCGCACTACGGACATTGAGGTATGTAGTAAAAAAATACCGTGATATTTTATTTTCTCCATATAGCTCAGCCATACCTTCAACTTAATTTTTGCACACTTACTTCTTCTACAAAAGCCTTTCGTGTTAGTCTGAATTGATCCAGCTCCTGATCATGGCTGTGTCAGTCGCCAGTTTCACATTCTTTTTCAAAGAAGACCCAAAAAAGTGTAGCAGGAGTATAAAATCAATGAGGCTGTAAAGGTGGATTTGTAAGTAAATTAGTTTTGTAGAACAAAATGTGAAAATCTCTTTAGCTTGTGTTAGCCGCAGACTTTATTTCCGACATCTAACCAAAAACCCATTCAAAAAATCCATTGACTTTAAAATGAAGGAACCAGAATTGTAAAAATACAAACTTGTTAAGAGGTTTTAGGACTCATTTTTCCAGCTTTTAATCATTCCCCTCTTTTTAGCTCCAGTACAGGACCTAACAGAGTACACATAATGATTACACATACACTTTGTGTTTCTCTAAATGTCTGCAGTGCTGAGGAACAAGCCCAGCGCTACGCTGTACCCAGCTACGAAGAAGCAGTAGGCAGTGGCCAGTACCCTGTCCGTCAGAGCAACCTTCGTCCCAGCACCTCCCAGCTACCTTCCTACGATGACCTTGTCCAAGTCGATGGTATACAGTATGAGTTCGAGGGGTCAGAGGTCACAACAACCGGAGCACAGCCTACTCCGGCTCCCAGCTCTCCCACAGCTCCCACAGCTCCCAGTGCCGCTGCTTCCGCATCGAATCGCAGAGCTGGGAAAAACAGCCGCAAGCTCCTCCCTATCAAGATCCGCAGGATTAAATCAGAGAAGCTGCACATGAAAAACACTGATAACTCTCAGCCGCCAGCTGGATTCAGTATAGAGCCACTCACTCCTCCGCCGCAGTACGAGGATAAAGTTCCTCCGATTTGAGATCAAGCTGATGGTGTTAAGAACAATCTACTGAAACTCCTGGAGTCCCCCATGATCACCTGTCATGGATCTGGATCTGTGTTTTTAAGACTTGAAGATGGCTTTTCCTGCAGAACATTCTCAGAGGCACTTTGTATTTTTTTTAGAAAATACAGCATCTGTTTTAACTCATCTCTTGTGCCACATCACTCCAAAATGCCAAATCACGGAATAGAGAAACCTTTTTTAAATCTTGGATCTCTGAAACAGATACAGACCGATAGTAATGGACATAGTTACTGGAGCCTTCTTTACAGTTTCACCGCTTCTGTCACGCTGTGGCACGTTGGATTAAAAGCACACGCCAAAGGCAGTTTTCCTTTATGTCAAAGTCATTTTCTGTTTATGCATTATCTTTATGTACTCCACTCTGCACTGACTGTACACGTGAGGACATCACTGACTGGTTATGGTGAGGATTTGTGTGCACACTTAAATAGATATATGCAGGGAGCTCATTTTGTAAAGTAGCTGCTGTTTAGGCAGTGTTTCACCCTGGGAGGCTTTGGATTACTACTGCCAGCGGTTTACCAAATATAGGCTCCATGGTGAGTAGCTGGCCTGACCTGCTATGGTATGCAGACTCTCCCTCACTGTCGACGGTATAGTCCCTCCGGGTCTTCTACAGCTTTGCAGCAAATAAGCAACTATTCTGGTCAATGCTGATCAGTGTTGGAGAGAGGCCTACTGCTGAATCCCTCCCCACTTCCATATTAGTTTTGGTTCAGACGGCTTTCTTTATCTGCCCCCTTGAAAAGCTGAAACATGGCACTGGGTGCCTACTGGACACCACCATTTAAGAATCTTGTATTTTTTTACCACGACAATACAAAGCTTTGTTAGAATTTATCAGCTACAGCTCCCATGACTCGCAGCAATAGGCACTCGACCAAAACCCAATGGGAGTTGTAGTTGTTGCATGCTAACAAAGTATCGCTTGTTTCATCTTAGACGTATCAAGTCACTCAAATGTTACCGTCCAGTGCAGCAATAATGAGAAAATCCAAGTTTTATGTTTCTCCTAGGACAAAACGCTGTACAGTACAAAGTCTGGTGGAATGAAATGGAGGCTGAAACAGAACTTTAGCTGTTCACAAGGTTGAAGGGATGTTCAGATCTTGTGAAATGGGGTTGTGTGAGGTACTTATCCGTAGTCAGTGTATTACACACAGTAGTTGTCAGTCGGGACGCTCTAGATTTTGAGAAGCAGGCTGGAGTCCGACACGGAAGCTAAGCAACGTATGGGGGCTGCAACAAAATGTGTTTACGCCACCTTTAAAGAAAAACCCACCCAAAACAATCAAGTGTACACTAAATTTAGAATATTTTCACTCTTTTGCTTGGCATCAGACATCAGTTTCTGAATCTGTCGTGTCTTTGTCTTCAAAGCCAGACCCCATTAAGAAAAACAGTGATTCAATCTTGCTGAACACAGGAGCTGCTGATCTACCGCTGCCTTGATCAGTTATTGTCTTTGTTTTACTGTGATTTTGAACTAAAACAGACGGAGGCAGCAGTAGACCAGCAGCTCCTTTGTTCAGTGAACTAAAATCATAGATGTGGAACAAAATACTTTTACGGCTTTCCTATTGTAAAGGTCTGTCTACAGAAAAGTAAAGCAGTGAAAATACTTTAAATGTGGTGTATATGAATACTATTACACAATAATGTTTTTTTATGTGGCCTGACCAACAGTTCCTGTGTTAAGCATTGTTAATGTTTGTACAGTGGGGTCTGGCTTTGAGGAGAGGGATGTAATAGATTCAGTTCTCCATCAGTCAGTTCACTGACTTGACTGAAGGCAAGTTAAGGTCAGTACTCCTTCCTGCTTCTCCAAACTGGGGGCGTGCCGACTGATATCTGCTGTAGGTAACACAAAGATTTCTGTTAAGTACCCCATACAACCCAACTTTAAAAATTCCAGACTGTCCCTTTAAAGTTGTGGCAATTTCTGTACTAGGCAGGGTATGGTCTAAAATCACTGAGTTTCTGTGTTTGGTTGTTTTATTGAATATGCCATGAGCTAGTATCTTTATTTCCTTAAAGCTGTAGTAGGGGATTTTGACCTCTAAAGGGCACAAAGACGCTAAAACAAACTTTCAGAGACACAGCGCTGATATGCTATCATCTTATCGATTTGCCATGGTTTAAGTGCTAGCAAACAGCTCACTGATTACAGATTAAGATTAGCACACCACTGGAGTTGTGTTTCAAGCTAACTGATTAATGTAAGTCCAAATTTTACTTGCTGTTTAGTTCGGCTTTGAATTGCACCAACTCCTGACGAAAATAACTGTGTCCTCTGCTTCCTAAATGCAGAGCTCTCCTCACTATTAACTCATTTCCTTTGGTGCTGGGCAGGCAGCATGTTGTGCACATACATGTCTCATGAGACCACCATACAGTCTACTGTGCAAAAAAACTAAACAATGAGCTATAGAGCTAGTTTGAAAAGACGACCAAAAAGCTATTCAAAAGTATAAATTAGTTGCCTGTCAGTTTGGTATTTATTTTATCTTATTTTGAAAATAAAGGGAGACAAACATTTTTTTATCTTGTTTTAATTGAGCAAAATAACATATATGATGTTTGTTAGTTTAAAACATGTTTTTTCAAGTCAAGAAAGTCGCAGTTTGTCGTAGTACTATTTGTTTTTGTTTTTGTGTGTATCAAGCACAACACTTTATGTTTTCTTACTTGATGTTTTATCCAGCCACTCTTGGCCTTTTTATTCGCTGGGAGCAAGTCCTGTTTCTCGTGTGAGTTCATCTCGTACAAAACACACAAGAGAGAAAGGTATGACGTCACCTATGTGACTTGTGTAGTCTTTCTAAATACGTATTTTAATGTCTACTTTAACAGTTTCACAACAAACTGCAACTTTCTTGATTTGCAAGATGTTTTTTTACACTGAAAAACATCAGGTGTAATTTATGGCACAATTCAAAGGAATTAAAAATTGTCTCTCCCCATTGACTATAGTGCATACTTCTTTCTGAACCAAGGCCCCATGGCGGTCCACCAGACATGGACGGACTTGGCCTCTCTACAGGAGGGTGCTCTGTGAAGGATTTAATGCATAAAATTTATATTTACGCTTACTAGTACAGCATCACTGGTCATCATTAGGTTGCTTTTTAAAAAAAACACCTTACTAGGAACAAACTATTTTCTGGGAAGTTGACAGTCCCATCTCATGGAGTCTTGAAAGAGTGCTAACGCTAACTGATTGCAGCAGTTTTCCCTCCAGTTTTACACCCTAAAGTACAGTTAAGTGCCTTTGTTTTCACACCATCACTGCTACTCTTCCTAAGAGACATTGTATGACTGAACCTGAGCTCTAATGTTGGCATTCCAATGCAGTGTTGCTCTTACTCCTGCAAACAGCGGGTAGGGGAGGAAGTTTGTGATAGCATAATGGAAGGATCTCGTGTGAATAGTTGAAAGCCTTCCCCCCTGTAGCCATGGTGAACACTGTTGAGCTGTGAAGGCTGTAGTCTCCGCTTCAATCTGGGCTTGTTTTTGCTCGAGATGACCAACAGAAAGACTCTTTGAGTGTGCAGCTGCACCGAAACAACAGCAACTATTGCTCACTCGCTTGCTCATCACCATTCCCCCAACCACAGCTTGACTTGCAGCCCTGTATTCACTCAGAAGTATGCAGAGAATGAGCACAACAGAGAAGAAAGGCAGATGTGCATTATTTTATCAATACCTGTCATCAGACTTCTTCGTCTTTTCTTCTTCAGGGCTGATGTGTTTTGATGTAACAGCTGAGGCCAAATACCAGTCACTCTGTTGAACATTACACTTTTTATAAAGTTGCACATTGAAGATTTTTGTCCTCTTTTGTTTTGTGGGACAAAAGACACTTTTCATTAGTGACGTCATCATCCCCCTCTTCACTGTTTTTAAATAAAACTCAATGTAGTTAATGCGAAAAAGCTTCCTCTGGGTTTCTGTCAAGCTAAAGGCAACAAGGTCATTGTGCACTTCAGGTTTTTAAATTCAACATTTCAATGCCTACATTCGTCCGATTTATTTTCAAAGTGGAAACTCACCACGTAGCCTATTGAATCCTTGTTTTTTGTCATGTTCAGTACTGCAAACATAGTCATCGTACCTCATTTGCACAGTACCAGTTAACTACATGATTGATTTTATTACTACATAGTCGAAATGTTTTACATTGATGGAATGAGTGTTCTGATTTAGTCGTCACCTTCTGTTTTACTTAGACGAGTGCCCGAAGCACGTGCTGTTTGTTCATTTATTATTATTGCTTTTTTATTACTGAAATCTTCATTTCTTTTATATTTACTGTGAAAATGTGCTTTTCTATGGTAGTTCTAATTTGTTTGTGGAAAATTATTTTTTGTCTCTGAAGAGTAAAAACAAATTTATCTCATGAATATTTTATGAGAAATAAAAGGAAGTATTTGTTAAATAACCCAGTGTTGAAGGAGTGTATTTTGCTGTGATTATTGAAGAGTTGTGTGTGTTATTCCATGTTGACTGTTGCACCATAGTCCCTTGAACATTTTGACATCCCTATTTTCTAACTTTGTTACTGTTCACCGGTGCTTGGTTAATATGCAGCTACTGTACTGCAAGTTGAAAGTGAGAAAAAAATCTGGATGATATATCAAGGCTCTGACAAACAGTATTTTAATTTTACTTTGCAGTAGAAACAAATGACACAACATGCTCTAAATCATAGTTGTTCTTATTGCTGACAAAAGCACCCGAACAGCCTCTTCAGTAGCGGGTCATAACCTGCAGAGCGAACAATAGAAAACACAATTATAATACACTTCCTGTTTTTGAGAGCCTTCAGGTTACATTGTTTATGCTGGCAAGGTAATCACAAAATGAATATGTTCCTCACTGTGTTGATCCATTTGATGTAGGAGCTGACTTGTGTGAAGACCGTGGGCTTCTGGAGGACGTTGCAGCCCTGACCAGAACCGAAGCTCACCACGCCGTGGACCTCCCAGGAGCCATCGGGGTTCTGGCAATTCAGGGGGCCTCCAGAATCTCCCTGCAGGTCAGCACACACACTATTGGCTATGGCTGTTTATGAACAGACACCAAGAGGTTTCTCTACAGGTGATTCCCCTTTACTCAGTTTTAAAGTTCAAGGCCTTCTATACTGTGCTGGAGGGAAATTTTACAGATGACGTAACTCATCACTGTCGCGCCTTGAGATAACACTTCCTGGTATGAACTCACATTGCAGCCAGCAGTGATGCCGTCACCTCCGGCACAGACCATCTTGTCTGTTGCCAGGACGCTCCACCAGTCGGGCTGTGAGCAGATATCGTGGCCAACCACTGGCAGGAGAGCCTGCTGCAGGATGTCAGCTCCAGGGCCGCTGGCTGTAAAAGAAACAGGCTTAACTCGGGGTAAGAAACGAAAGAAAGATTTTGCTTTGACAGAGGTTCACTCGGGGGACAAGTAGGGTGCTGGAGGGAGATAATCTTTGCTGTTACAGATGGTGTGTAGGGTGGAGAGTTAGAGGATGGAATTTATAACCATAACTAGTGTACATGGGATGCCCCTGGAGCCATTTAGCTGCAAATGTGCTGCATTAATTATGCTGGATTACACTCACTACTATTTATAGTTGTGTGTAGCATTTCCCAGGTAGCTTTAGCACTTACAAACTCTCCCCTCTGTTGCAATTTCTAACAGAGCGTAAACACAGTCCAAAGGTGCATGAATGGTGTGTAGGCTCTTAAATTATAGTAAAATACCGGAAGCTTACACTCACAATCACACATGTTTATGTCTTTGACTGATAAGAGGGCTGCAAACCATGCTTTTATCTGATTTTACTACGTCTGAGTCAAAGGAAGGCAGAAAGCAGAGCAAAATCAAGTCAGTTTAAACTAATATTAAACAAATAAAAAGCATGGTTTGTGTTTCCTTTTCACTGATATAACACATCAAGCCTACATGACTAAACTGTGAGTGTACTAATTTTTAAAAACAAGGGCCACCCTGGTTGTTGAGGTAAAACTATCATCTCACTCAAGTGTGACTGTGCAGCAGTGCAGCACGTTCCCTCAGCCTGAAGCTATTGTTTTAAGAGGATCTGGGTCAAACAATAGTCTTTCTATTCTTTGATGTATACATGGAGAACCAATTGTGGACTTTATTTTGATCCTTATTTATCTCTTTGGGAAATCACTTGCATGATAGTATTCAGTTGACAGTTTTATCCAAAGTGCTCTGCAGATGCATTGTATCTACCCCAGTTCTTGGTCATGTATTTTCTTTTTTATTTCTTCTGACGAACTAATTGTGTCGACAGATAACCATAGACTCGATCGTCAGTAGGACATGAATCCAGTCCCCAGGTATGATTAACTTAACACTCTGATAATGTAGCAGGCTGATGGATATGTGCCACATTTTTCTGACCAACTACTGGGTGTGAATTTTCCAGCCCAGGTTGGACATTTGTAAAGCAGATTTACAGTGATTCATTCTGCTGAGGTGTAGTCACTCACTGGTGAGTCGACCCCAGCCAGTGACGTAGCAGGGAGCACCGTGAGGCAGGACGAAGCCCCGTTCTGGCACACAGGCAGGCATGATTGTGTCAGAGAAGGTGACAGGGGAAGGCAGCTTGATCAGGGCAATGTCGTTACTGCAAAAGAGAAAACAATGCACCTACAGTTAGGAGGTAATGACAAACAAAAATAAAGCTGCAAGTACCGAGTCAGGGGTTCAAGTCAGCATGGATCTTTAAAACCTGAAGTCAGGGAAGGGTCAAGACCCCTTGCAGTTAACAACATCTGCACTAAAGATAACCAACAGGTTTTATGACAGTTGGAGAGATGCTCATATATTAATGCCTAAACCTCTTCCAGGATACGCTCTCATTCGGCAACACTGTCACTTCCCATTGGTCAATTGTATAATTGTTTTTTGAGGCTTTTTTGAGAGCACACTGAGCTGGACTTGTGTGTCAAATTTCAAGTCAATCCGACTCAGGGTGTCAGGGGTGTGGCCTTTCCGAAATTGAATGATTGGACTTTTAGCGCCCCAATCTGGCCAATTGATGTCATTTTTGTTGAGCAGTATTTACATACAACTGCCAATCACTGGTGGAAATTTCCATGTGTCTACGATGTAACATCTTACGGGAATTTGCGAAAACATTTCTGAAGAAAACAAAACTTTAAAATATAAATTCAGCCCATCGGGCTCGAACCCTCGCAGAAATGGTTAATGCTAAAGTAATGCTTTGCTGCATCAACTTCCTTATTTCAAAGACAACCAGCGACTGACCGCTAATACTCTGCTTCCACCCGCTGATTATGCTCTCCACATGGACTCATGAGTTGATAATGAGTTGTTACCGGCTCAGCATGGTGTTGTAGTCTTCATGAGTGATGATTTTGGCCGCCCTCAGAGCCACAGAGCCCTCCTCGCTCGTCTTCAGGCTGTGTTTACCCAGCTCCACTCTGTAGTTGTAGCGGTTACTGTGGGATGGCAGATGACATGTAGGTGGATTGTAAATGCTTAGTAGTCCTGTAGAGGTAAGGCATGGTTGCTTTGGGCACAGGGCTGTTTTTAACTGATTAAAGTGCCAATCTTTGACAGCTCCTACTTGTTGTAAACATTTTTCTGACTATAAAATGTTTTTAGTGTGAAGAAAAAACTTATCGAACTTCTCTACATGCCACCCTTTTCTTTGTTTCTGGTCAGGCATGGCGGCTATTGCTGCTGATTCTTGAAGAACTTTCCTGTTCTTCTGTTCATTCCCCAAACTAACATCGCATTAAGAGCAAAACGCATAATTTCCTGTTGGGTAGAGGAGAGTTTCCTGGCACAGACCTTTGGTTTGGCATTGCAAATATGACTGCCTCCATGAGCTGGGAATATTGAATCACCACACAGTATAAGTAGATGATAACCAGCCAAAGTTCTTAGTTACATAAAACTGACGTGGATCATCAACGAAACAAAATCGACAGTTTAACAATTTGATTGGTTCCCAGTGCAACCAGTAACACGCATATGTGTAACCATAAATAACTATCTTCAGAAACCTCCACCACAACCTTCCCGCCCTTTCAGAAAGAACATGCTGTATTGTAATTGTGATTATACTGACAGGGTGGAGTTACACATACTTGATGCAGTGTGCAGCAGTGAGGACCCAGTCAGAGGAGATGAGGGTGCCTCCACAAACGTGCCTCCAGCGCCCACTGCTGTCAGACTGGAGCGAGATCTGAGCAGAGCAGAGAAAAAAAAAATCATTATCAGAGATTTAACATTACTAAAATATATAAGTTTTTTTTTCTTTTTTTGGAAATGTGCATTATTTTTAATAATATGACTTTTTATGATATCATCATCATTGTTTATTTATTTATCTATTTTGCCCCCTTGCACACTCACAATCATACAAATATTCATGCATACCATATTTTTAAAAATCCCCGAATTTAACTGCAACTACAAGTTATTATAAAAATTGTTATGACTACTATTTCATCCTTATTTGTCTGTCCATTGATATATTATTCCCTGTATCTATCATTTTTGTACCTGCAAAGTTTCTACTGTTTTTGTTTTTTGCATCAGTAACAAAAAAAGGAAAGTAGATGTATTTAAAAAAGAAGTCACTTTTCTGTCTCTAGTAGTAAAATGAAAATGTGTCTGTGCTGTTCTGTGGTTGCCAGAATGAAGATGTTTTTACACGTTCAGACCAGACCTTACCTGCCAGGGCCAGCTGTTAGGCCTGGCGTCGTCTCCTGCCACCACCCTGCTCAGCACGGGAGGGAAAGTGGGAACGCCACATCCGTAGGCTGGGACAAGGTTAGGAATGTATATTGTGAATTTTCACACCAGACAAAAAAACTCAAATGTTTTATTCATTCAAAATTCAGTGAAGCTTTAACAATGTTTTTCAAATAAAATGCAATTATTAGCACTCTTTACATGACTAATATGGGGCTATTTATCTTTATTATACTACAGTAAATGAGTTACTTATGTGAGAAGATTGAAAGTGTCTTACCGCTAGCTACCACAAAAACAAGAACCACCAGACTCCTCATGACTGTAGAGTATGTAGTGTGTGCCTAAATTTTGTGTTAAGAACAGGCTTGTATTTATACTGTATGTTAGCAACTTCTATCCTGTGTAGAGACTATCCTGAGAAAGCTGGCTGACACATGCAGAAAGTCAAACAAACAGCAGTGGAAACTGAGAACACAGCATGTGGCTGGTGGCAGGATTTTCCCATTACTACTCCCACTGGGAACATTGGATCTCTGTCTGCTATTTAAGTGTTTAAACTTTAAAGATTATATGTCAGCCAAAATAAAAGTGAGTCAATATTCTGTCTCTGATCCAGTTGTGCTTTATTGCTTTTAGGGATAGTGCTAAATTGATAATGAAGATAAAGACGATACACAACATAAAAGAACACAGATCTTGATATTTTATAGCTCCACATTTTATTCATTTTTTATGCACACAATGGCTCTGATCCCAAAAGCCTGTCCTCTCAATAGGCCATCATTTTCTGTGGAGGAGATAACATGGACGTGTTAGATCAAGTGTCATTAAGCATCATGTTTTCATCCGTTATACATTAGATACTCTTCATCCAGATTCTTGAATAATTATTGAAACTTCAATAAAAATGGCGCAAATAAAACAACAGCGATGTAGTGAGAGGTTCGGGAGCTTACAGAGTTCATCCAGTCGATGTAGGCGCTGACTCGGGTGAAGACGGTGGGCTTCTTGGGGAAATTGCAGCTGAGCCCAGAGCCGAAGCTGACGATGCCGTGAACCTCCCAGGCGCCATCAGCATTCTGGCAGTTCAGAGGGCCGCCAGAGTCACCCTGAGTTATGTGAGAGAAAACATGATCGGTGTGCAAATTTTACATTGAACAATAATTTCATATCCTTGAAAGACGCTCAGTGACTTTATTCAATGTTTACATCTAACATTACATGCCATAACTACAGACTTAAAGATCCATTAATATTTTTTAGACATTTTAACTGACAGTTTTATGCTGAAATTCTTAATATTATTCACCAAAAAAAAACATTTAGTGTTTGTAAATATTATTAAAAATGACTTAAACAATCAATTGTCAAAATAGTTGGCGATTGACTTATGGATTACATAACTAAATGTTGCAGCTCTGCTTTGTTGCATTGCTTGTATTTTGTCTGACATGTTATGAAACATTAATATTAAAATGAAAAATATATGTTCCCTTTCCTCCACAGGTAAGTAAGGAAATTAAATGTGATTAAAGGATGACCCTCTGTAACAACTGAGGTTTAGGAAACATGACTTATGCGTGCTGTATTCAGTTTACTGCTGCAATAAAGCACCGGTGCCACAATAAAATGTGTCATTTCAGACTTACGTTGCAACCAGAGACAACTCCATCTCCACCTGCACAGACCATGGTGTCCTTCACCTGAGGACCCCACCAGTCAGGCTTGGTGCAGGTGGCGTGGTCCACCACGGGCAGAAGAGCCTGCTGCAGGATGTCAGCGATGGGACCGCCGGCTGTGTGGAGGAGAGATGCATATTAGCTCAACTTCAGGTTAAGTAAAAGACCGGTGAGAAACACAACCTTAATGAGAATGATGTGTCATAGTTTCAAGAGAGAGCACTCTGCAGTAAAAATTAATATCAGTCACTATCTAATTAACTTAACCAGAGACAACTGCAATCAACAAAAAGGCCCTCTTTACTTTATTGTGTTGGCACAGTATATAAAGCTTAATAGCCTGATGTAAAATAACAGCTCAAATACTAAGACGATACTGTATATTAACCTTCTCAGCTGGTTTGTCTTTTGAGATACAATGCTCACTACTGGAACTATTATCTGATGATATTTCAAGTAATTGATTAAATTAAGAGAGGCGAAAGATTTGGCACTCACTGGAAGTGCGACCCCACCCAGTGACGTAGCAGGGCTCGTTGTGTGGGAGGATGAAGCCATTAGGGGGGACACAAGCAGCCATGATGCTGTCAGAGAAGGTGACAGGGGACTCCAGCTTGATCAGGGCGATGTCATTACTGGAGAGGAAACACACATATTTAGAGTCAACATAGACCTGCAACTTTCACATTTACTGAAATCATTTGTAAACATTCATGCTCATCGGTGAATCCTTAGTGAGAAGTCAGTTTTTTACCGGATGAACAAGGGGTTCCACTTCTCATGCACGATGATGGTTCCGGGGGTCACGTACACAGCACCCTCCTCTGTCTCGATCAGGTTGTGCTTTCCCATGGCCACTCTGTACTCCCTGCCATTGCTACCAGTCGACAGAGAGGAATATGAAGCATTGATGTGTGAGGTCAGAGATCATTTTCTAAGATTACATTTCTAACAAAACAATCACTCGTCAATTAGCAGCCATGGAATATTATTATTGGGTGTCACTGTTTCATACCTGATACAGTGAGCAGCAGTGAGGACCCACTGGTGAGAGATCAGAGTGCCTCCACAGGTGTGTCTCCACTCGCCCTGTCTGTTGTACTGCAGGGAAATCTAAAACATACGTATTATTAACGTGATCAGCTCTCTGTTTTGTTTTGTCTACATGCCCTCAAAGACTTACTGTTTACAGGCCAACATGCTGCTGTCTATCAGAATCAGAAATACTTTGAGAAAATATGATTGTTACAGTCGCTCCAATGAAAAGAATACAGAATTCTACGAAGTAAGAATAAAAAGCTGGAAATAGCACATGACACTTACACCATAAACTGGTGCAGAAAGGACTAAATGGTGCATAAATGCCACCAGAATGCAGCAAATTAAGTGTTTGCACTCAAGATTGTTTGGGGAAGAAAACAAAACCTACACCCTTGTAAATATGCTTGCCTCAAAATTCAACACTGCTTTATGTGAGAGTTTAAGTCTTCAGTGTACTTCTCACATTCTGCACTGTATATTTTAACTATGAGCTTATAATTAACTTTACTCTTGTGGGTGCAGTCTAAAATAAGTGTTTTTCAGACAGCTGTTGTGTTGTTTTCTGAGCATGTTTTACCTGCCAGGGCCAGCTGTTAGGCCTGACATCCACTCCTCCAACCACCCTTGTCACCACAGGGGGGAAGGTGGGCAAGCCGCACCCGTAGGCTGAAGGGACAGACAGAGGCAGACCCAATTAAAACTCAACTGTTGGAGAGAGCTGAAATACTGTATGTGAACATGGCTCAAGACAGATGGCTGTGACAGTGTGGTGTGTGTGTGTGTGATCCTTACCACCAGCAACAAAGAGAGCAAAAACCACAAACTTCATCATGTCTGTATCTCCACAGTTTGAAGTGAAACATCTGACAAATTTATACCTTTCATGATGTTATGCAACCTGCAAAAACTGGATCAAATTCCTGGAAATATGCCCCTTGACAAGTCTTAGTAGTGGGGTGGAGCTAAGTGGACATCAGAACAGTCAGAAGTGACCAGGAGCGCCAGGCCAAGGTCAAAGTGCCCTGGAGTTATGTATAATTTAAACCTGTTTGTTGAACAAGTCAGTGGAATGGAGTTTTACCTTTACAAAGCAATGTAGTGCATCTTCCAGCAGCTGAAGTTTCCACTGCTCAGGAAAGAACTTAATGCTTCCTGTGACTATACTGTAGTACTTATGTGCAATTAGCAGTACAAAGTTGTGTCACAGTCTAATACTGATATTCCACACTGAAACCAGTATGGAGTGCCTCAGTATGAAGTCAGACCACTACGAGCCTTGTGAAAAGTTTCAGTGCTACCTTCCAAAGTCTGTGGAACTACAACCTGTATTTAATCAAGAGGTCTTTTTTTAAAAGAGAGACTTGAGTCGAGCAGATAGAAAGAAAAACAAACATAGCCAGACATAATAAAAGGACTTATAGCATCAGAGACAGTCGCAGACACTAAATAGATTTGAATATAAAAGCTATATCATTTGGTCTAATGGAGATATAATGGACACCATTATCTTACACCAGGGGTTGGCAACCTTTACTTTGAAAAAATAAATAAATTGTCTGGAGCCACAATACATATTTGGGCCTAATAGTGACAGTCACACACCCTATTTAAGCTGAATTTGCCTATAAACATTCCTAATAGGTCTTAATGAGCACTCATCAGTATGTTTTGCTACTCTGCAGTGAGCTATATGTGATTATATGGTACTTCAACTTTGCAGGGTTAGTGGTCAAAGCAAACAAATCTGTACACTCGTGATGAAATTCTCTATTTTCTGCTGAGACGTTTTCTTTTATGGATCTGGAATCAATAGCTAGCCTCACTAAGGAGACTCAAGACTAGCTATCACTATTGAGATATGGCAAATTACAGGAAAAGGGCGCCAGGCTGTAGAGGTGCAAACATTTTTTTATTCGGTATATAGGCTACACATTTATACAGCTGGAAAATTTAAGAATCGCTTTAAGGCTGCAACGACGATAAATGAAAATTACGATGTTAAAAAGGTAGCTGTTATTCATTACCATGTCATTTTTTTCCTTGGAGCCACTGGAGAAGGGCTAAAGAGCCACATGTGGCCCCTGTGTCACAGGTTGCCTATCTCTGGCTTACACATTTGTCCAAAATCTTCCATAGGTGTGAAACTGGTTTGAAATCTGGTGACTGTGAAGGCCGTAACATTTTATTAACATCATTTTCAAGCTCACCAAACCATTCAGTGAGCCCTGCTGCATGGAAGCATCTGCATATGATATGGTTCTCCACCCCTTTTTTATGCAGGTAGACAGGGGACAAATTTAAGAACAAACCTGCAAAAAAAATCTGTTTCATTGCAATAGCTGCTCGTAATACATTAAGCGGCTGAATCAGTGAGTCGACAGTGACAACAGTATGTGATTTCACATATATATCAACATTTAATCTGTAATTTATTTAGAAAACAAGTTGGAGCAGTGCAAAAAACAGCGCTTTTAACCAAGTACCCAAAGAGGAAAACCACTGCACAACAACTTAAGTACAGCTGTGGTGTCAGCTCAGAAGCAGCCACAGAAACCAAACTGTTACTATGACTTATACTATGACAGTGAAATGAAACTTGAAACACAAGAGTACCACGTGATATATGTCTATGAATGTACATATCTGTCAGTACAGATTGACCATTTTTAACTGAACATTTCAGAGTGCTGTTTAAAGGAGAACACCACCTAAAGTAGGAATTCCAACATGTTATTTCCAAAGCCTCAGAAAGTTCAGTCAATATTTGTGAACATGAGCTTCTCTCCCTCAAAGCCAGAAACCAGAGAGGTAAGTCTCAAACTTGTGATGTCATCAAGTATTAAGTCTGGAGCTGCTCCATAGACAATGAATCTTGTAATGTTTTTAGTTCTGAAACAGAAAATGTGCTCATATACTCAGAACATTCCCCTGTGTGCTCTTAGTGTTATTTATAACATTCCCAATTCGTTCCCTGTGGAGCAGCTCCAGACTTTATACTTGATGACATCACAAATTGAGTTTTAGAGCTCTAGTTTTTGGATTTGAGAGAGAGTTGTTCATGTCCACTAATAATTTTTGACTGGAATAACATCTATGGATTTTGAAAATGAGCATAGTTCCCCTTTAAAGTTAAAAAAAGACCTGGCCAACTCAGGTCACAGTGAGACATCTGGGAGGTTCACACAAAGGTTGAGTCAGGGAGATAAGGTGTATTTGGGGATATCTGTGGCTGCTTATCTCCAAGGTTGATTTATTTTTCCCACCAACTTTTCCTGGCTGCTCTGAGGCAGATGTTAAGCAACACATTTTAGGTCTAAAACAGGTCTGCTCTAGCGCTATATAAGGAGGAGCACGTCCCCCGTAACTTCTACTGAAGACAGTCACAATGAAGTTCGTGATCTTGGCTTTGTTTGTTGCCGGTGGTAAGCTCTGACACTATTCTGACTATCTATGAAATGTGTTGTTACATACGACTGTCCACATTCTTTACATGAAGTGAATTAGATATTTGATAAAACAGCATTTAGTGTAGCAGATTCACATTTTACCCTCATGCTAAAAAGGCTTTGAAACATTAAGTCACTGTCATAAAATCACCATATTCTGTACTGTTGTCTCTTAGCCTACGGGTGTGGCAGACCCACTTACCCTCCCACCGTTACCAGGGTGGTTGGTGGAGATGATGTCCGTGAGAACAGCTGGCCCTGGCAGGCATGTCCCTTTAAGTTGTCTCCTTTAAATTCTGTGTCTTCTGTCCATTTCCAAAAGTCATAAACATCATTGTGCTGTCATTGTTTGTTCTCCGCAGGTGTCTCTGCAGTACAAGAGTGGCAGCAACTTCTACCACACCTGTGGTGGCACCCTGATCTCCAGCCAGTGGGTCCTCACTGCTGCTCACTGCATCAGGTGTGGATAAAAGGTTATGAAATCAAAGAGAGCCAGGCCTGAGGACAGGCTGATAGAGGCAGTACGGAAGGGAAAAAAGCATATTTTACTCTAGCACTCTGATAAGTAAGATAACCAGTTTAGTCTTTACAGTGAACTCTGTTCACTGATTGCTAGTATTCCTACTTTAATTCCAATAAATAATTATCAGGAAGCTATTTCATAAGAATCATGATATTTATAATTGGTAATCTGACTCTTGTTTACACTGGCAGAATTATTTTTTAACACTTTCAGAGTCAAATGAACACGTATTTATAATTAAATATACTTTGTTTATCCCTAAGGTGAAATTGGTTCACGTTACAGTTGCTTCTATATAGAGAAAAAATTGAAAAAAAAAAAAGAAGTATGTGAAATATGTGCATTACACTATAATATATAAAACAACACACAGAAAAAAAAACAGAAAAAAATTGAAACATAAGTAATGCATGCATCATGCTACAATACATGATCACAGTGTAAATAAAAATAAAAAATGCTAAGTAATGGGATTGAAAAGTGTGTTAAACATAAATGCAAGAATAATATAAATGAGATTATTAGTTAAAATGTGCAGTATGAATGCAAAGTCAATTCCAGAGCTTTGCACATTTGAATTATTGCACAAATAATTACAGTTAGGTCATAACCATGTTAGCAGCTTTTGGCTATATAGCAGCAAAGGTAACTGTACTGGTACTTGTTAAATTGGGTGTTCTGATAAAGTGCTCTTGAACAGGCAACTCTAACCCTTGTTTCCTTGTTTTTTTTTTGTGTCCAAGCAGCAGTCGCACCTACAGAGTCTTCCTGGGAAAACACAATCTGAAGACCAACAACGAGCCTGGCTCCATCGCCATCAGCCCCGCCAAGATTGTGGTCCACGAGAACTGGGACTCTTACAGAATCCGGTGGGTTCAGTCATGTCCCTCCATCTTGTAGACAACAGACTGTTTAAAAACCTTGAGTCCATTTGTATTTCCTGTTGGAATGTTTGTTAATGCAGTAACTGTCAAGAAACCTCTATACTATTATCTATATTTTCTAGTTTCCTTATAGCTGACATGCTACATATTGCAGCTGTGACTGTTTTGTTCCACGTGTACTACCCATGCTTTTAATCCTCATTAACATTCTGTTGCTAAATGTGGTGTTTGCTCTCACACTCTAGTAACGACATTGCTCTGATCAAGCTGTCAACCCCTGTCACTTTCTCCGACACCATCATGCCTGCCTGTCTCCCCAACTCTGGTGAAATCCTGTCTCATGGTGCTCCCTGCTACGTCACCGGCTGGGGTCGTCTCTGGAGTAAGTCCTATGAGCAAAACTAAAAAGAAAGGATGGCAACATTAATGTTGTCTTATATCTTTTTTTTCTTGTCAAAGTTTTTCAACTTATTCCACCTTCTCGTCTCAGTTTTACGATACATTGGGAGTTGCTCACAAATTAATGGAACTTATCATAATATAAATAAAGGTTACATATTGCACCACACATATATGTTAAGGAACTACTCCTCTTTCTCACCATTTTTCTATTGAAGAAGTCAAAATTCTCTGATACATAGAATCAGGATCAAATAGACAGGATCTCCAATCCTTAAAGCTTTCTAAAGTTTTACAGACTTCGTTCTCACCACCTTTGAATGGAAGCAGGACTTAGTGAACTTTTGGAATAGATTCGGCCTTAAATAAGGTGGTCTTGACTGCAGCCCTCACTCTGAATGCCCTGTTTTCTCCTAAAGCTGGAGGTCCTATCGCTGACATCCTGCAGCAGGCCCTCCTTCCCGTGGTCGGCCACTCCACCTGCACCAGGTCTGACTGGTGGGGCAGCCTGGTCACCAACAACATGGTCTGTGCTGGAGGAGACGGAGAACTGGCCAGCTGCAACGTGAGTCTGATGTTTAATAACAGTCACTGTAAAACTAAATCCGAGCCTCACACTCAAGCATCATCTGTACATTTAAAAGCATTTGCTGTCTTCTGTGAAATCGTTTGCCAAATATCCATTCATCTCTTTGTTCCCCTTCAGGGAGACTCTGGTGGCCCTCTGAACTGTCAGAACCGTGATGGCACCTGGGACGTCCACTGGTGTGGTGAGCTTCGGCTCTAGCATGGGCTGCAACTACCCCAAGAAGCCCTCCTGTCTTCACCAGGGTCAGCGCCTACATCCCCTGGATCAACAACGTGAGTCATACAGCACTGGATAATACTATATACTAGATACAATATTGTTTATGTTTCGGCTCATGCAGACAGCAGTAAAACAGTTTCTCTCTGTGGAGTTAGAGCCACTCGCTGTTTAGTGGCTTTACAGACAATTCAAAATGACTTTTACATGACTGTGGATATGTAAGACAAATATCTGAGTAAACCCCAGTTTTCTGCTTGTTTCTGCCATGTTTAAATGATTTTCCAGAAACTGTTGAATTAAATTATACAGATTAAGAAATACCACAGTAATAATCAACTCAACTTGAATTTAGGTCACTCAGCAGCTCAGAGAAGCACAGGTGGTCTAGTGCCCTCTAGGTGGCAAAATATTCAAAATATTCTTCCTTTTCTTTTCCAGGTGATGACCAGGAACTAAGATACTGGTTGGTTTGTGACATTGTTGGTGGTTGCACTTCATCAAATAAAGAATATAATGATAAATTTAGTGTCTTATGTGTTTTCTAAACCACAGATCAAAATGGTGTCAATATGTTGGTTCGACAACTGTCACAAATCCCAAACATACAAACATACAACGACATTCAGTTACACTCAACGACCGGGCTAACACATAAAAATAAGTACTAAAACAGTAATAAAAATAAATAAATGCCTCCATTCCACTCACATTCTACACATTTGTAATACACTACTTGCCAACGTATACAGTTAAAATGGGATGAAAAATATTATTGCACATGAAATAAGTTACTGCACTTAAGAAAAAGAACTGTAATGTGTTTTAGTGACCCTAACCCTAACATGGTGATGGCTTTGAGGTAAAGACTGTTTATGAATCTGGACCTGTGGCGTTTTTTGGAGGGCAACAGTTCAAACAAGTGATGAGCAGGATAGAATGAGTCTTTTAGGATGTTATGTGTTTTCTGAATGCACCAGGAGGTGAATGTGTCATCCAGGGCAGGTAGCTGTTGTTGTATGATCTGTGCAGTTTTTATGATTCTCTGCAGAGCAGCTACCATACCACACAATAATGGCGTATGTGAGGACACTCTCAATGGAGCAGCAAGGCTGTTGTGACAAGTTTACCTTCCTGAGCCTACTCAGGAAGTATAGCTGCTGTTGTGCCATCTTGTTTAGTGCTGTTGTGTTTGTCATCCATGAGAGGCCCTCTGAACTGTGTCTGCTAAGGAATTTAAAGCTAGTCACTCTCTGCCCCTATATGCCTACACTCAACTTCACATTTTGTTTTTTAATTTAATAATAATCTGAATGTCATGTTTACTATTTCACATTATTTTAACATTTGTCAGATCATCTTCTTTATAAAAGGCTTGCTATGAAAGATATTCACTAATAAGGTTTCCTGATATGCTGTTAACGTTACTCAGAATTTTAGATTCCAGAGATCTGTAGGTCAGTAGAAGCAGAGCCTCATGTAATCTCCACTGTATTTGACTGTGATTATCACAAACTACATTTAATCAATGACACCTGATGTTAAGAATATAATTTATTTCAGATGACATACTGAGGATTGAAATTAAACAAACCAACAAACATTTGTACCATTTCAACAGCATCATTTTAAAGTAATTAATGCTAATATTTTATTGTTTATAGAGCTTTTAATATGAGCAGAAATGTCAACCTTTTTGTTGATACTGTGAAACACGTACATCTTCTGGAACAGACTGACCTATTCCATATGACTCCGAAAAGATTGGGAGAAAAACAGTGGAGAAAATGTTGTGTTTATTTAGCCATGAGACAGAGCTCACATGATTAGTGTGTGTTCTGTCTGATATTGTACTTTAAATTAAGAAAATTTGCCTTGACTTTTTAAACATCCCATGACCTTGTGTCTGTCTTTCCTTTCCTTTATTTATAAATGCTTATTTTTTCTTTTGTTTCTGTGCTTATTGAATGTAAAAAAATATTAATAAATAATAAGTATTAAACAAAAAACAGCAGAAATGTCAGTCCACTGGAAATGTGCAAAAAGTATTAAGAGCTTGGTTTGGAGATTAAAAAGCACAGGATGTATTGAACAACAGAAGTCAAACAGCAAAGACAAATTTTGCCCATGGCTTATCTAAGAAGTTTCTTTTCCTTGTGTCTTCCTGTTAATATTAATCACATGTCCTCCATTTCTTCTTTTACAATCACCGGAAATAATAATCTTCATCTTTAATAGAGGTCGGTCTCCCTAGTTGCTCCTTCAGTCATTTTTCATCTTCCTGTGTTGCCTTCAGCTCTCGCTTCAGTGCTTCATACTTATTACTGTAGATGGCCAGTTGTATTGCAGGACGAGTGCATCCATCTGTTTTCATGGCACCAGGTCACATTCATCTGCTACGCCTAAAAGAGAAAACCAGCCATAAGCTTCTATAACCTGAAAGCAATATATATGTACATAAGAATAAATATAATATCTCCATATAGCTCTATATAGATTTTCATACTTGTGGAAAACTTGAAGGATGTGGTGTGAATGGCTTCAGGTGGAACATTGGCTCCAGAGCACATTCTCTTCCTGTGAATCACAGTGGCTCAGGAAAAATGACACTGCCTTTCAGTCATCTGTATGAGCTGATAAACAGCCAGTGTAAGCTTGAGATAACACTGCACTATATACAACACAGAGTACATGAAACAGACAAGGAAAATGTTGTGGCGAAGGAGGCTGTGATCACTACTGACAGAGCACCAACCTTGTGGTCCCACACTCGGTCTTCTGAACATTATGGTTAAAAATAGAGAGTACAAAATGTGGGCTGTCATAGTTTGTTGATGCTGGCTTTCCTGACATGAGAGGATTTGACAGAAAACACAGTCAGTGATGTGAAAGAGCAGGGGTGGGCGATGTGACAATATATGCAGTACAAACACATGAATTTGTCAAGATTTTTTGTACCGTGGAGCTATAAATGTAACAAATCTGTGTGTGCTGAACCAATTCCTTTTGTATATGTGGTATTTGTCTGTATACTGACATAATGCCATGTTTGTTTGTCTATTAATAAAAAGCAGATTAACAAAACAGAACCTATTAAAATGCATGAAAATTGCATTCACTACTACAGGTGTTGCTTTGACCAAATGTGGCCACTAGATGTCCATGTAGAGCACAACTGTTTTGATGATAAAACAATAACAACAATAAACACCAATCAGCCAAAACATTAAAACCACTGACGGGTGAAATGAATGATATTGATCATGTTGTTACGATGCAATGTTCTGCAGGGAAACTTTTAGTCCTGGTATTTATGTGGATGCAACTTAACACCCCACCCACCCAAACAAACCAAGAACACCCTCTCTTGGCAACAGCACTCCCTGATTGCAGTGTCCCCCCAGCAGGCAATGCACCCACTGCAAAAACTGCACGAATGGCCCAAGTAACATGACAAAGAGCTCAAGGTGTCGACGTGGCCTCCAAATTCCCCTGATTCCAGTCTGAATGAGCATCAATGTGACATGTTGGTACCCACCTCACAACCCACAGGACCCCTGCCAACGCCCCAGTGCCAGACACCACAGGACACCCCCCAGAAGTTCTGTATCCATGCCTCCAAAGGTCAGAGCCACATTCAATCCAAGGAGGCCCCTCTGTGGATAGGGGGTAATTCTGGAGCACTGACACATCCCACAAATACTCAGACTGGGATCTGGGGAATTTGGAGGCCAGTTTAATGCCTAAGGTCTTTGTCACATTGCTCCGACCTTTCCTTAGCAGTTTTTGCAGTGGGGCATGGTGCATTGTCCTGCTGTTGCCATGAGGGGTTGTGCTCGGTCTGCAGTAGTGTTTGGGTGGGTGGAGTGCATCAAGCAGCATCTACATGAACATTGCATTGTAAGAAGGTGATCAGTGTTATTCACTGTTATTCACTCACCACAGGTTTAAATGTTTTGGCTGATTGGTGTATATTATATCATACATAAGTGCCAATAGGCTACTTAGCAAATAATATAGCCTCCATATGGTGGTTTCTCCCTTGTGTGTATGTGTGACTGCTTAATCTTGTTATTTAGGCTACATGGAATTTAAATTTCATCATGAGGCCACAATAACAAGAACTGCACAAATACTGAAGGTAAGAGTCTAGTTCACTCAGTGCAACCCAATCTCCCCACGAAAAAGCCAGGAGCCATTTCTGTTTATATTTTATCATGTCACATTTTAGGTTATATATTAATTTAGTTGTTCAAACAGAAAAACAACTTTAATATTTATTGATGGTGTAAATTGTGTTTTAAACCCTCATTTGCAAAGACCAGAGGTAATTCTGTTTTTGTTGTGGTCTAGAAACTGTCAGATTTAAGAATCCAGACTCCAGACAGAGAAAAGTATATCAGAGTTCTCACAGGTTACATCCATTTGTAGGCTGTATTTGAAAGCTTTACTTGATAATATTCAAGTAGCCAATAGTAGCCTAAATGAAAAGTTTTTAATGCCAAAGGGTGAACCAGCTACTGCAGATCATGGATGTACAGCAGAGAATACTGTGGATTAGGCCACAACCTGGGTCGTCACTAGGAGGTCCTCAGAGTCGCTGCAGAGGGGCCACAAAATGTCCTCCCATATCATGCAAAATTCACTTTACAATGGTTTTCTAACAGTTATATATGTCCCCATAGCCTGTGTATGAGGCCCAGAAGTGAAGAAAGTCTGTCATCTCCCTCACTTGCTCTACCTTTCAGGAAGTGTGCTCAAACAGGGTAATCAGATATTTTCCCTTCATGACGTCATCTGGGGAATAACCACTCCCTCTGGTCGTCGATACGACCTTTGACCCTCCCTCAGGTAGATGAGCTCTGCCCTCTGAAATTAGCTCACATTGTTTCTCCTGGCAAGTGAAAGCAGACATGGCAAAGGTACGAGCAAAGCACGGCAGTTGCTCTGTTGTTGGCTGCATCAACGAGCACAGAAGTCTATTTTTACTCCCTTCGTCTGAGCCTCTGAAGACCCAGTGGATCGATTTTATTTTTGCTGGAAATGTACCAACAAAACTTCCCAAAGTTTTGCATGTGTGTGCCCAGCATTTCACGGAGGACTGCTTTCTCAACATGGGCCCATACACAGCAGGCTTCGCTAAAAACCTGAAGATAAAGCATGGCTCGGTACCAACTGTCCGTGACTCAGCTACAAACATGGGAGCTGTAAGTTATTTCATTTCGTGTTGCTTTACTGTGTAGGCCTGCTCAGCGTGATAGCCTGTTAAATGTCCCTGTAACGTTAGCACTGCAGCTAATGTAGCTCAGTTACTGTTGCTAACGTTTGTGTTCTTGAATAATATGCCAGAGTAATTAATATCAGGGGACATTCAACATAAGATGTGTGAGCACAAGCCTCATGTGAAGCTAGCTTATTTGTAATTTGGATGCTTGTGACAAGTGCTCACGGTACTGTCGGTGCATTGTAGAGTAACGTTAGCCTCTGCTGTTTGTATGAACGCGCGGTCTGCAGTCGTCACCAAGAGTCTGTGACTAGTTACCGCATGTAAAGAGTAAAGAGATGTAATGAGTTATATGCAGTAATTCTGATGGGTATGATTGTGTTAACGTTACTTTTGTTAGCATCAGGCCGGTTAGTTCATCATACGTGATAGTAGCCGCCATAGACATATAGACCCTTTCTGAGCCTACGTCACGATTAGGTCACGTGTTCAGCTGGAGGCAAAACAAACAGGCAGCTACTAACGTTGGTCGCTAGCTGGCGCCAGGACTTTGCCATCTCTGCTATCATGGTGTCATCTTGCTGTGCGGTCGGGTGCCAGAACCCAAAGAGTAATGGCTTAAATCTAAAATATTATCGGATACCACCTGCCAGTCAAAAAAAAACGAAGACAACTATGGCTAAATGCGATCAGAAGAAAGGACTGGACGGAGGCAATCATCAAAAATGCTCGTGTTTGCAGCGCGCATTTCATATCAGAGGGGTGTACTACGAAGGAAGCTCAACACAGCCAGGCTTTGTGTTCATGTTCTGGCTTAACAAAACCTAAAGCCCCTAAACAGAGTTAAACGGTGTCACGAAGGTGGTTATCAACTTGGTTTGTCAAGTCCGGCTCTCAGCTTTGTGCTCCTGTGCGTTCACATAAAAAGAGGCGTTTGGCGTCATATGATTCTACTTCCGCACATGGTCCCTAATTTCAGCCAAGAGGAGCAGGTTGTTTTAATGGAGAGAGTATGAGCGATTTAAAAAAGCGTGATCACAGCCAAAAGCAACACTGTTGCTGCAAATATGATAATTAATAATAAGTAAAGAGAGGAGGCTGATTTTAATTTCTGACAGCTGAACATTGCGGTACTTTTAAATATGAAGCTTTATCCATTCAAACAAAATAAACTAGAGCAACAACTGTCATTTTTAAATTGTGTTTTATATTGTTTTCATATATTTTACTGATCAATTATAGAATGAGTGTGTTTTATTGAAAGTGAGGCTGGGTGTGCGTATGAATATACAGTGAACTTTTTAGGTGCTGTACAAGTAAATCTCATAGCCTATTGTCTCTGTACAATGACAACAAAGACCTCTGTAACTGTGAAAATAGCATAGACCTATTCAAGATTTGTGTTTGGGCAACACTGCCATATAACAGGCCAAACACTGACATTAATTTATTCATGGCCACGTCAAAGTGAAATGATTAACTTTACTGATTAGCTATCTGATTATCTGTAATGCTTGTTTCAGTGTCCTCCTGACGCTCGGCTCAACAGTGAGTGGCGTATTCCCTCAGCTGAACATCTGTAGGCGGAGACGCTCAGAGAGAAAGTAAACACCAGCGGATCAGTGCGATCTCTCCCTCCGTACAGATGCTCGGTTCTGATCCAGCTCCACTGGACTTTCAAAGTAAAGGTTACGCCAGCTCCAAACGCGCTAAATTGTGAAACAGCGGCGCTTATATAGCTGATTTTAAGATTAAACTCTGAACATAACCTGGTCGGGACCAGGCTATGAGCTAAGCATCAGTTACCATGGTGATCTAGCCAGGTTAAAAGAGAGCCACCTTCGTGACACTGAAAACTCTGACTTTAGACTCATCATACCTCGCTAACCCGTTAATCTCGCTTCGTAGTACACCCCTCAGGTAATTTCTACTAACGTTACTAGCTAGGTAGCTAGCTAAATAAATCATTTTCTGGTGTATCTTGCCGTGCCTAACATTACATTTTCAGAAATTAGTAATCAACTAACTTAGTAGCTAAAGTTAACCAGCCCAACCAACCAGTATATAACGTTAGCTTAGGCTGCCTGACACTGATAAAGCTTCATCTTATTTTGTAGGCGAGGCTTCTACAGATGAAAACGATTTATATGCCCTTAGTTTCTCTTTACTGTAGACGCTTGGTTTCTCTATTAAGTAACTGTAAATCTCCGGCCATTCAACAGAGGGTAAACCTGTCACGTCGTCCTTCCATTGAGTGAGCGCGTAGGGGTCTGTCAAGATGGTCCCATCTGATAACGTCAGTTTTTTTTAAATAACACTCCCGATCCCGTATAGTGAGTGTCTGTACATACTTCGATAAATTAGCATCTTCTTTGGCCATGTTGTGCACGATAACGATCGCCAAAAAGGCCCAAAACAATATAAGCTAGCTAGCCGCGCTTGGACTCGCCACTGTGCTCATTCTACTTCTGCCTCCAGTGATCGCCCCGCCCACCCGGATGTTTACGTTCTGTGAAGGGGTCTATAAAGAGTAGACGCCGCATTGGTTGCTGGGGTGCGAGAAATGCGGCCGCCATCTTGGACCGGTGTTTCGGATTATCTCGCGATCCTGTTAACTGGCGACCTTCAGCCGAATGCGTCTGTGGTTGTCGTAGTGACAGCAGCTGTTTTCAACCAGGAAGAGAACACGTAGCTGTCCTCGTGAATGCCTCTTTGTGCAATGTTACACACAGTGTCAAAACAGAACATACCCGAGTCGTCTGTGGAGTTTTATTTGAGGAAATGCATGACGTACGATTATCCACTCGCGTCATGTACTTCATTTGTTGTGACGGATTTTTTGATAACAGGAAGGAAGCAAGTCGCTCTTCCTGTGAATTTCTGTCAGTAATAAATTTTCGCAATACAGTTTTTAATCTTTGGAGTCTCTTTGAATTTACACGAGTTACATAAAACATTCAGCCTTTTCCTGCCCAACAAATTAAAACATGTTTTGTCGGGGTCTCGAACTCACCTCGTCGTGGGGAAAAAACGACGACCACGACGTTGCTGCACTTAACCTGCTGTGCTATCGTGTTGCCTTTAATAAACTCGTTTTTTTCCCACGTTAACTCTCACACAGTATGTCCGCAATTATGTTGCTATACGTTTAAAAAACTAACTAAACCAATAACACGGTGTATAGGCACGTCGTTGAGTCCTTTTTACTGCCCTTGTCGCATGAGAGTTGTCTGGAAACTGCTGTCATTTTGCAATCTGGGGAAAAGGATTCACAAAAACAGATAATTGGAGTTCAGTTTTCAATGGTGTAATGCTCTGTGTTTGATAAGCAGTAACAAAAACATGTTAAAATTCAACTGTTGCCTTAAAGCGACACCATGTGTTCATGATTCCCCACAATGTGTATGAATCTGAAATGGCATGGATTTTAAACCACACGTTTTTGAATAAACTCAAAAAGTATCAAAATTTAAACAGATGAGTGTTTTTTTTCCCACCTTATTTTGCCACCATTGGTACCCTGTTGCCTCAGTGTTATGTAACCAAAAGCATACCCCCTACAAATACATTGTTAGCAAATTCCTCAAAATTAGTTAAAGTCTAGTTTATGACAAAAAAACCCCCCTGAACACACATTTTACCAACTAGCGCCATAATGACCACCAGAAAGGACGAGAACCTTTTTAGTTTGTCGCTGGTTTTAAACACAAAAAAGGTAGCCGTTCAAAACCAGATCACTAAAAACATATTGTGAATTGTAGAGTTACAGATCATTGGTCCACCTCAAAAAATAATTAAAGTTTTGCAGACCAAAACCGTATAAAATGAAGGCCCCTCCACTGCTTACAAGTCAGTCAAGAACACAGTTTAAGTTAGTCAATTTAATTTTATTCGGGACAGGCAAAAATCAAATTCGTGTCTACTGACATCTGTAAAACATGTGACATCGTCAAGGGAAAACTCATGTAAAAAAAAATAATAATAATGAGCAGACATCATCCAATGCTCTTGGAACAACAAGCGCAACTGGAATGATGGCAGGTTACAGTCCATCTACTCAGCACAGTGGATGATAATGTTGCAGCACACCAAGTACATCCTCTGCTGTGCTGTTTTGATGAGGGAGCTGATGTTCAGCTGGTGTTGTCCTGGGCAGTGAGGTGGGAGAGAAGAGCTCCAATTACAGGTAAGACAGGGAACCAAATTCAGTTCAGGTGAGTGGTGGACAGGCTGGACAAACAAAAATCTCATCCATGTTTGGCCTCGCCACACACACCCAATGAAACCACCGAGAGCATATTGTGCACTCAATCTGAAAGAAAGAGCATAAATTAGGCCTTTGTTCATCCTCTTAATTAACTCCCCATGTAAACAACTTTGAAGGCTCCCTACCCATTGATCCACAGGTGCATCTGAGGGGTCCCTGTCCCCAGACTCTTCTTCCCCGCACATCCTGCACAACTCCTTGAGGTTGTCTATAAAGATATTCAAGTTACACAGTGGGTTTAAGTATATGAAAATGTTGCTAAGAATGATATATTGTTGATTGTAGCTCACCAGAATCATCCATTAGTCTCCTGGCCATCTCCATGCGCATAGAGTTGATGCTCTCTTCGTTCACATCAAAGTTCATGCTGCTGCCTTTAAGCAGCAGCTCTGCAACCTTAAAATACAGGGCAATGTTATTGATGTCTTTGCAAAAATTATTAAATGCTTTCTCGGGTACACAATCTTACTTTGCAGATCAGCACTCCACAGGATGTGAAGTCCTGCTGACGGGGATGTTCAGCTGTCTCGCAGGACCACCTGGACAAGTTAAGGCCCATATTTTTCTTTCGCATGAAAGCCCTAAAAAGAAAAGAATTCTGATTTTTTAGTAAATGTTGTTACCAGCACATCAGCCATTTGTCCCATTTAAGAAATGAAACACAGGAGAATAAATCCTGAAGTTACCTTGTTGCATCCCTACAATGTTTAAGCTGTGTGATCGTGGCCCCAAAAGGCTCAACAAATAGGGCCTGCCTGTCGTTTGGGTACATGGCCTGTTACAGATAGCATACTTTAATATGAAAGATTCTCAGAATTGTAAGTACAGTTGAATCAACAGCATTTAAGTGCACTTACTACAAGAGTCCAATGTCTGTTCTTGCAGACGGCCCCAATCGACACGTCCCATTCCATCACGTTAAGCTGCAAGTAATTGTTTTAGTTTTTAGAGATGATAGCCTTTAATAGTAACCAGTAACTTTGAAAGTACCAGTTATCCTTACCTTTCTCATCCCCCTGGGTGTACCATCCCATATTGCAGTCATTTCAAATGAATCGATGACTCTAATCTTTGCGTTTGGGACTTGTTTGGTGGCCCAAAGAAGGTATGCATTTATAGTCTACACAAAAATAAATAAATCCGTTAATACAAACATCAAATTAGCTTACATGTCAAATATGAAAAGTCTGAAGCTGCTTACAAGTCCAAACTTACTTCGCTCTCCAATTCCCTGCCTGGTGCCAGGCACTGCAAGGCACTGAGGTGAACAACTTATATGGCCCCAGTTTTGCCCAGAGGACCTCCCCCTTCTGCGAGGTCCATAGGTCTTTGACTACTGGAAATTCAGAACAAAAAAAGTCATTTAAGAGAATAGGCTTATATAGCATTGTTAAACTTGAGGTTACTTTAAAAGACAAAATGACATACCACTATGGATGGGTTCACCGGTTCCTTGTGGTGTGGCTGGCAAGGGTCCAGGGGAGCTGATGGCACGCGGAGGGGTGTTGGGACTGGATGGTGGCTGTGGTGGGGGGCGAGCCAGAGGAGAGTTGCTAAACTTTTTTAGCTTCGCTGGGATTCTCTCCTCTGGCTCTGTGTAATGTGTGAGTTGGTCCACATTTGCTATTGTTTTGGAATTAGCACTTGAAAGGTACACAATTTTTTGTTTGATGTTCTCCATGGTGTGATCAACTAAGGAAAAATTAGGCACTAAATAGCGAAGTCCAGCAAGCCAAGCTTGTGGCCAACTAGCCTGATTACACCATTTTTGGGAAACCTATATAAGGTTGTGCAAAATTTACAACACTGTTGAGAGTAGGGAGAATTTGTCTAGAGAAGAAAACAGAACAAACTCAAGAGAAGAATGGATCCTCAAGTAGTTAAAGAGATCATGGATTACAAAATCCAGAACTGTTTTCCGGAGGGCCTCACAAAACACCAGCGTTACACAATTAAGAGAAGAGCGTCCACCTTTGTGCTCAAGAGTAAGTAATGTCACATACAATCAACCAAAATAAGTAGCCTACATTTGTGTTTTTACACTAATATGAAATTGACTTTTCTTGTGACCAGATGGAGTTCTGCACTACATTTGCAGAAGACGTCAGGACAAGGCAGAGCACCTGGCAAAAGTGGTCCTCTCAGCTACTGAGGCTGATGCTATATGCTATATGCTTATGTTTGGCAGGGAAGCCAGATACCCGTCTGAGGTGCCTCAGGCGTATGAGGTAAGTGGCTGTTTGTCTTGGAGTGGAGGGATTGGGATCATGTTTGGTAAATAGCTCAAAATATAATCACATTTGGCATTTTTGTTCTTAGGTGACAGAGGAGAGAGTGGAGCACCTCATCAACAATGAGAAGGCCTTTGAAGGACTCCAAAACCTGACTGTCGCCTACAAAAAGGTCCGACAGAATGTCCTCAAGGGTCAGGAGAAGATCCGTAGGAGGAAAATTGACAGAGGACTGGAGGAAAACTTCCAAGTTGGGGATGTTGTCCTGAAGAAAAATATCAGAGAGCAGCAGCGTAAAGGGGGGAAAATGGAGAGCGACATGCTTGGCCCGTTCACAATCACAAACATCAAACAAAAAATTGTGTACCTTTCAAGTGCTAATTCCAAAACAATAGCAAATGTGGACCAACTCACACATTACACAGAGCCAGAGGAGAGAATCCCAGCGAAGCTAAAAAAGTTTAGCAACTCTCCTCTGGCTCGCCCCCCACCACAGCCACCATCCAGTCCCAACACCCCTCCGCGTGCCATCAGCTCCCCTGGACCCTTGCCAGCCACACCACAAGGAACCGGTGAACCCATCCATAGTGGTATGTCATTTTGTCTTTTAAAGTAACCTCAAGTTTAACAATGCTATATAAGCCTATTCTCTTAAATGACTTTTTTTGTTCTGAATTTCCAGTAGTCAAAGACCTATGGACCTCGCAGAAGGGGGAGGTCCTCTGGGCAAAACTGGGGCCATATAAGTTGTTCACCTCAGTGCCTTGCAGTGCCTGGCACCAGGCAGGGAATTGGAGAGCGAAGTAAGTTTGGACTTGTAAGCAGCTTCAGACTTTTCATATTTGACATGTAAGCTAATTTGATGTTTGTATTAACGGATTTATTTATTTTTGTGTAGACTATAAATGCATACCTTCTTTGGGCCACCAAACAAGTCCCAAACGCAAAGATTAGAGTCATCGATTCATTTGAAATGACTGCAATATGGGATGGTACACCCAGGGGGATGAGAAAGGTAAGGATAACTGGTACTTTCAAAGTTACTGGTTACTATTAAAGGCTATCATCTCTAAAAACTAAAACAATTACTTGCAGCTTAACGTGATGGAATGGGACGTGTCGATTGGGGCCGTCTGCAAGAACAGACATTGGACTCTTGTAGTAAGTGCACTTAAATGCTGTTGATTCAACTGTACTTACAATTCTGAGAATCTTTCATATTAAAGTATGCTATCTGTAACAGGCCATGTACCCAAACGACAGGCAGGCCCTATTTGTTGAGCCTTTTGGGGCCACGATCACACAGCTTAAACATTGTAGGGATGCAACAAGGTAACTTCAGGATTTATTCTCCTGTGTTTCATTTCTTAAATGGGACAAATGGCTGATGTGCTGGTAACAACATTTACTAAAAAATCAGAATTCTTTTCTTTTTAGGGCTTTCATGCGAAAGAAAAATATGGGCCTTAACTTGTCCAGGTGGTCCTGCGAGACAGCTGAACATCCCCGTCAGCAGGACTTCACATCCTGTGGAGTGCTGATCTGCAAAGTAAGATTGTGTACCCGAGAAAGCATTTAATAATTTTTGCAAAGACATCAATAACATTGCCCTGTATTTTAAGGTTGCAGAGCTGCTGCTTAAAGGCAGCAGCATGAACTTTGATGTGAACGAAGAGAGCATCAACTCTATGCGCATGGAGATGGCCAGGAGACTAATGGATGATTCTGGTGAGCTACAATCAACAATATATCATTCTTAGCAACATTTTCATATACTTAAACCCACTGTGTAACTTGAATATCTTTATAGACAACCTCAAGGAGTTGTGCAGGATGTGCGGGGAAGAAGAGTCTGGGGACAGGGACCCCTCAGATGCACCTGTGGATCAATGGGTAGGGAGCCTTCAAAGTTGTTTACATGGGGAGTTAATTAAGAGGATGAACAAAGGCCTAATTTATGCTCTTTCTTTCAGATTGAGTGCACAATATGCTCTCGGTGGTTTCATTGGGTGTGTGTGGCGAGGCCAAACATGGATGAGATTTTTGTTTGTCCAGCCTGTCCACCACTCACCTGAACTGAATTTGGTTCCCTGTCTTACCTGTAATTGGAGCTCTTCTCTCCCACCTCACTGCCCAGGACAACACCAGCTGAACATCAGCTCCCTCATCAAAACAGCACAGCAGAGGATGTACTTGGTGTGCTGCAACATTATCATCCACTGTGCTGAGTAGATGGACTGTAACCTGCCATCATTCCAGTTGCGCTTGTTGTTCCAAGAGCATTGGATGATGTCTGCTCATTATTATTATTTTTTTTTACATGAGTTTTCCCTTGACGATGTCACATGTTTTACAGATGTCAGTAGACACGAATTTGATTTTTGCCTGTCCCGAATAAAATTAAATTGACTAACTTAAACTGTGTTCTTGACTGACTTGTAAGCAGTGGAGGGGCCTTCATTTTATACGGTTTTGGTCTGCAAAACTTTAATTATTTTTTGAGGTGGACCAATGATCTGTAACTCTACAATTCACAATATGTTTTTAGTGATCTGGTTTTGAACGGCTACCTTTTTTGTGTTTAAAACCAGCGACAAACTAAAAAGGTTCTCGTCCTTTCTGGTGGTCATTATGGCGCTAGTTGGTAAAATGTGTGTTCAGGGGGTTTTTTTTGTCATAAACTAGACTTTAACTAATTTTGAGGAATTTGCTAACAATGTATTTGTAGGGGGTATGCTTTTGGTTACATAACACTGAGGCAACAGGGTACCAATGGTGGCAAAATAAGGTGGGAAAAAAAACACTCATCTGTTTAAATTTTGATACTTTTTGAGTTTATTCAAAAACGTGTGGTTTAAAATCCATGCCATTTCAGATTCATACACATTGTGGGGAATCATGAACACATGGTGTCGCTTTAAGGCAACAGTTGAATTTTAACATGTTTTTGTTACTGCTTATCAAACACAGAGCATTACACCATTGAAAACTGAACTCCAATTATCTGTTTTTGTGAATCCTTTTCCCCAGATTGCAAAATGACAGCAGTTTCCAGACAACTCTCATGCGACAAGGGCAGTAAAAAGGACTCAACAACGTGCCTATACACCGTGTTATTGGTTTAGTTAGTTTTTTAAACGTATAGCAACATAATTGCGGACATACTGTGTGAGAGTTAACGTGGGAAAAAAACGAGTTTATTAAAGGCAACACGATAGCACAGCAGGTTAAGTGCAGCAACGTCGTGGTCGTCGTTTTTTCCCCACGACGAGGTGAGTTCGAGACCCCGACAAAACATGTTTTAATTTGTTGGGCAGGAAAAGGCTGAATGTTTTATGTAACTCGTGTAAATTCAAAGAGACTCCAAAGATTAAAAACTGTATTGCGAAAATTTATTACTGACAGAAATTCACAGGAAGAGCGACTTGCTTCCTTCCTGTTATCAAAAAATCCGTCACAACAAATGAAGTACATGACGCGAGTGGATAATCGTACGTCATGCATTTCCTCAAATAAAACTCCACAGACGACTCGGGTATGTTCTGTTTTGACACTGTGTGTAACATTGCACAAAGAGGCATTCACGAGGACAGCTACGTGTTCTCTTCCTGGTTGAAAACAGCTGCTGTCACTACGACAACCACAGACGCATTCGGCTGAAGGTCGCCAGTTAACAGGATCGCGAGATAATCCGAAACACCGGTCAACGTACTCCTAGTTGAGCAGCAGAAGGAACAAGATGCCAGAGCACTGATTACTAATTACTTTTTTCTCTCTCTGATACTCTCTCTCTCTCTCTCTCTCTCTCTCTCTCTCTCTCTCTCTCTCTCTCTATATATATATATATATATATATATATATATATATATATATATATATATATATATCAGAGGCGATTTCTTTAAGACTGCAAGGGAAACTCAGCTTCCCCTAAAATGTCAAAAATTACATGGTCAAATATGTACGGTTGTGTTAACATTTCATTGACTACAGATGCGTTAAAACACGTTCATCTCGAAGACGAGTTCGTTCAGAATCAGCTACTTATCGATGTTGTTAACTTCTCATACATTCCCGTAGCGCAGTTTTCTCATACGGTCTATGGCATTTGCCTGTAGAAGCTGATCGTCCATGCACTTCAATGGGACTGCAGGGAGCAGTTTTTTTCATTGCCTCGAAACTCGACGGTCATTGGATAAATGCCACGATTTTGTCCCGCCCCCGGACGCTCAGCGTCTCTGGGGGTGAATGGCGCTGTGGGCGGGCCTCGGCCGGGCTGGACGCTGAGCTTCTGCATGATGATTGGAGGATCAGTCGAAAGGCTGAATCCCGTTTTGATTGACAGCTATTTGGAGATTTGACAGCTCAGCTCAGTCCCATCGCGGATTTTGAAAGCGGAGTCTTCTGAGTCATAGCTGTCAAGTCTCCCGTTTTGGCCGGGAAACTACCTCTTTCCCGCCGTCCTCCCGTATTAGTATTCTCCCGTAAATCCCCTGTATTATAATAAAAAAACATTCCTCTACCTCTGCAAACTGAACTGTCACTAGCCTCGCGAGAGCTGCCACCTGCAGTAGCCTGGGTGGCAGTTGTCGCGAGGTTAGTGCCGACAACGGGAACAAACCCGGAACAACAAAAGAGAGAGATGGATGGATGTGACGAAGGAGAAGGCATTCCTGCCAAAAAAACAAAGATGTCCAGTAAATATCTCGAAAAATGGGACAGCGAATTTACTTTCCTACAGAGGAGCAGGATGGGGCACATTATGAACTGAAAATATGTTTAAGCAATAAGCCCCGAGAAGCCGTGAGTTACAGTGATTTTACAACGGCTGAGGGGCGTTCAGGGCCCCTCCGCCGTTATAAAATCACTGTAAATCACGGCTTCAAGGGGCTTATTGCTTTATAAAACGGTTACCCTACATATAGCCCATAAAATAAACACACACACAAAAAAGAATCAACAATTTATTGGTAATAATGCAACAATTACACTGAGAACTATTCATTCTTCCACCAAGCAAGATGGAGTGGACAGAATGGTTGCCAAGCAACACAGACGTTGCAGTCTACCAGTGGGTTACACTGATTTTACAACGACCCTGAACGCGGCTCAGCCAATCACATTTAAGGATGGGAAGCACCCGTTTTATAAACAATAAATAAATGTGCTTCATACACCCTTTGTGTTTTCATTTAGGCTGTATTATAACGTAGGAATGTTCACAGCATTTCAATGTCAACAAAGGTTGGCCTATCAGATTCTGATCACCTAATTGTAGTTAGTAAGCGGTTGACAAGTTGTTCTTAGATATCTTGTACACCTGTCTTAAAATGTAAGGGATATTGGAGCTTGGTTGGGGTGGTGGGACGGCTCGCAGCGAGCGCCGGAAAATTTCCCTTGTTTTCAAATCCAAAACTTGACAGGTATGGTTCTATGGCATGGGTGTGGTTGAAAAACGGCTTCAATTAAATGTTCCTTTTATAAGTTACTGCCTCGCTACAATATGACAAATTTTATGATGTAAATTTAAAGTGAGCTTCCCCTGTTTGAAAGACCAGCAGCCGCCACTGGTTTATATGTGGACTCAACAATATGAGGTTAATTTTTGTTGAATTGCAGATACACAAATTTTATTTGTCCGATCTGAAGGTTTATTCTCTTAACATAATACATGTTGTGTGACTGATGGAGACTGAGAACAAGCTTATATACAAGTCTGAAAGTATTTTAATGAATTGACATCATATCGGACAGGATGTGAGTGTTTCTCTGACTTCAGGTGACTACCTCTTGAAGCTCATGGAGAGAATGCCAAGAGTGTGCAAAGCAGTAATCAGAGCAAAGGGTGGCTATTTTGAAGAAACTAGAATATAAAACATGTTTTCAGTTATTTCACCTTTTTTTGTTAAGTACATAACTCCACATGTGTTCATTCATAGTTTTGATGCCTTCAGTGAGAATCTACAATGTAAATAGTCATGAAAATAAAGAAAACGCATTGAATGAGAAGGTGTGTCCAAACTTTTGGCCTGTACTGTATATATTATGTATAATGTGTGTGTTTGTAGTGTTTGCAAAATACCTGTCTACAGTCTAGGCTATATCAGAATATTCTATTACTGTTAATCCCACTATGAATATTAAAAAATGTCTAACAATTTGTCCTGTATCATAGCTACATGTATGACGTTTGCAGCAAAAAAGCGTGAAAATCAGTTTAGTATTCAGAGAGTTAGGATGGCTTAAATGCGCTGACACTTCATTGCCCCAACCACTGAGTGGAGCGGGTGACCGGTCCAAGATGGTGGCCCCACGGCTCATCAGCGCCAATAGGCAGTAGCGGTCGATGCGGCGTCTAGTCTTTATATGTCTATGGTAGCCGCAACAGCTCAGGCTAATGAGAGGTGTTGTACATGTCTGCAAAGTTGAGCTGATAAAGGCTGCAGTTAGATCAAATGTAGGCTTTGCAGAGCTTTGGTTTGATTACTGTGAAACGATCGTTTTATTTATTTCTCTGATTCAATGGTGATTCACGATCACGTCTCCTGTCCCCCACTCCTTATCTGATGTTACGTTGTTGTCTCAGTGTCGCATGTGTATAGTTAGATAAGTGCATAGTTACAGTGTGTATGTAAAAAGTGGACAGAGTGCACGTTTTCTATATGGTGAACATGTAACATGTACTGCATTTACAGGCTTTGAATGTCTTACAATTAACAGTGGAAGTGAAATATTCTAAGTCATTTATTTTATATAATTGAGTGCATTTGCTGTCACAATTTTTGCATTGCCTGCAGCTGTTGTAACTACGAATTTGAGAAGATGTTAGTGTAAACCTCTTTACAGGTCAGCACATCGAGTGCACCCACTCAGTTATCCCGCATCAAGGGCATGCTGCATGCCAGACTGAACCACTGGAGACACGTACTGCAGGCACACAGCTATCCTTTAGGACTCTTCAGCCCTACTTCAGAAGTGCTTGTATGTACTAGCCACCTTTAGTACAATTAGTTCTGATGAAGTTAGTAATAATTTACCTGTTTTAATGCTTACTATGTAATATTTCTGCTGTCTTTGTGTCATTTTCGTGGACTGTCTTTAGTTTAGTGAAATTATATTTGGTTACAGTTGTCCAGGCTACTGTGTCCTGCAAGGATTTTGGTGTTGGAACATCCACTGCAGACCCTTTCTATTTTTCATCAACATCTGTGAAGAGACCCTCAAAAAGATCTCGTCTGGACGTTGAAGAGGAGCTGGAGCAGGAGGACAGTCCATTAGAGGGCAGCTCTTCAATGGCAGCTTCAAAGGGCCTGGATTCCACATATGACCCTGCAGATTCTGTCACAGCATTGACAGAGTCGACAGTTTTGTCGTAAGTTACCCAATATGTCTGTGTTTGTGTGTGTGAGTGAGTGCGCATATGGTGATTATAGTTCACTAGATGAAACCAGTGCAGTAGAACACGATAGTCCTGTAAAATTAACATGATTTTTTAATATTCATTTTTGTGTACTTCAGTTTTGTTGGAAGACTTTTAGACAGATTCATGTAGATCTTATGATGTATTTTTGGCTCATGATCATCTCTTTTTTCATTATACTGACATTATTTTTTGTTTTTCATTGTATAGCACATAAACATAAAAGATCAGTCTCTATGGAAGCTGAAGTACAATTTAACTGCTCTGGAAATATCCTATAACCCCCTCTTCATTGCAGGACTGTTGTGGTTTACAGCATTAATTTTAGCTATGTTTATGTGCATATAAAAGATACACAGACCAACTGGAAATAGTATAATGGTTTAAAGTATGCTACTGACGAGAGCTCAAGCTCTTTAATTGCTCACGATGCGTTTTCCATTTATTTGTTTGATATAGAGAAGAATCATCCACTCCCACCCACAACATCAAAAAATACATAGTGTACGAGAGCTGCATTATGGAGCTGTTTGCTGTGTGTCCTGTCTGTACGCGGGCATGTCATGTGAGGACCCGAAAGCTGGGGACATTCCTGTCTGTGGAGCAGCGGTGCCCCCATTGCGAGTTCTACAGGTACTGGAATAGCCAGCCTATCCTTGGAAGCACACCAGCTGGGAACCTCCACCTTTCTGCAGCTGTGTACCTGAGTGGTGCATCTTTCTTGAAAATTGCAAAGGTAAATGATGTGCAACTGTATTTCCTTCGATTCTGAATATGGCTCTGAATATGAAGTTAATTCAGATCAAATTACATGTATTATGTCAACAAACACCTTTGTTTTTTTCCTACCAACAGGTCTTCAAGGCAATGCAGCTACAGTTGTTTCAGTATGACACGTTTCGCCGACATGCCAGAGCCTTCATTGAACCTGCAGTCATTCACCACTGGAAAACATCACAGGATGTGATGCTGCAGCGGCTCAGTCAGGAGGACAAAGTAATAGTTGGTGGCGATATGAGGGCTGACTCTCCAGGTATTTATAATTTACTGAAATACTACAGTTTATACAGGTGTTTGATATTTTGTGAAGTTCAAAGAAGTGACATAAAGAAAATGCCACATATGATCAAAAAGTACTGAAATGTGATGACGAATATTAAGATTTGAACACATTTTTAACAGGACACTCTGCAAAGTTTGGGAGTTACACAATGATGGACCTCAATACAAACACTGTTTTGGACATCCAGTTGGTTCAGGTCAGTGGTTAAAATTCAAATTATAACAAGGTTATTCAGTGAAATTTGAAAATGAATGTCCATTAGGCATTTTTTTATACTATGTATTTTGGGGTTTTCGTGGTGGGGCAACAGAGCAATGAGGTTGGTGGTAGCTACCACATGGAGAAAGAGGGCCTGATGAGGAGTCTGGCATTGCTGGAAGCACATGGTGTTACTCTTGATTGCATTGTCACCGACCGTCATCCACAAATTCAGAAGTTCCTCAGGGAGAACAACATCACCCACTACTACAATGTCTGGCACATAGCAAAAGGTATATTTCCTGATTTTCATATGTATCCACATCCTCATCAGTCCTCATAGTAGCTGCTTCTAAAAGTGCATCATGAATAAAGCACTTGTCTGTATGATTGCACATTACATCTGAGGAACATGCACTTGACTTATCACTCAATTTAGGGCTGTTCTTACTTAAAGGAATGTATCGTACATGCACTTTAGGAATTTCAAAGAAACTGGAGAAGATCAGTAAGCAGAAAGAGTGTGAAAAACTCCAGAAGTGGATGAGAAGCATCAATAACCACATATACTGGACTGCAGCTACCTCAACCACCGGGCCAGAGAGAGTAGCAAAGTGGACCTCGATCCTGAACCATGTGCAAGACATCCACACACATGAGGATCCTCTTTACCCCAAGTGCCTGCATGACGTCCACCAGACACGGGACAAGAAAAAATGGTTCCAAGCAGGTGTTTTACTTATAGACAGACTGAAAGTTATTACATTTGTCCTCAATTTTAAATAGTGATCAGACATTTTGTATAAAAGGCAACTACACCTAGTAATTTAGTAACTTTTAGAAATTCATCACAAGTAATGTAAATATGCATTTTTTTTATTGTTTGTAGCAACTCCTGTTTTCTGCAAGTTAGAGAAGGTGCTGACAAACAAAAGAACTCTGAAGGATGTTGCAAAACTGAGCCCTCACCACCAGACTTCATCTTTGGAGGCTTTCCATAGCGTCATCCTTCGTTTTGCCCCGAAGAATGTTGTTTTTCCATTTATTGGAATGCTGTGCAGGTAAGTCAAACTTGGGTTACTTAAAACTTGTGAGAGTTGTAGCCTAAACTTTGTTTCATTATGAACATCTGTGATTTTGTCTTTCTTGTACTTCAGACTCTACCTGGCGGCCATGTATTATAACGAAAACACTGACCGACCACAAGCCAAAACACGGGAAGGTGTACCTCTCTTCAAGGTCCACTTTCCAAAGGCTATGAAGGGAGAATGCAGAGCTAAACCACATAAGACAGAGCCGACATTCCGTAAGTGTTAAATTCCTTTAATTCTCAACCAAAACATGTTTTCGAACGTGTTGTACTACGTATTGCTCTCACGTGTGAAAAAATTTCAAACCCAAAACAAAGTAAAACCAAAACCTTAAAAAATAAATATAAAATAAATAAATAAATAAATAATAGTGGCAAGTACCAGGATGTATTTAGGACATTTTTAGTGTTTTGTAAATGGAAAAAAAAGTAACAATAAAAGTAAACAAAATCTTTGTGTTTTATGAAACAGGGTATGTTGCCGACATGATGGACCTCATATTTGAAAAAGTCTTTGTGGATCCTACGCCATACACAAATGCACTGTTGGCCATCCCTGTCCCAGAGGACCTAACTGTGCAGTATGAGCAGCCTGACAAGGAGGAGGTCATTGCCAGCTATGTGTCCAGGTTTAATCGAGGACTAGTTTAAATCCCACGTAGTGGCCTTCGGCATCAGGAAACTCTGTGCGGATGCGTAGGACCACACAAGCTGGAATGATGACCCGGATTCTGCGCCCCAGGAAGCCCCAGCACCAGCTCACAAAACTCTGATAGGCCAGATACCTGTAACGACTAAAAACAATGGACACAATATTTAGTCTTGCAGAAATTTATTAATGGTGTGTATCATACCTTTTTTTTAATGTGGATTGTGCAAGGTTGGCCCTGTGTTTCAGTTGTGACTGTTTTTTTAGGCACATTGTGTTATACAAATAAATGCTTGACAGTGTCTGCAGAAATGACTCCTGTGAATACATGAAAAATATGCACAAATCTGTTAATGAAAACTATACAAATAAAAAACAGCAAATTCAATATATTAAAATGTAATATACTTAGATCTGTCATGTGTTACTACAGTTGCAAAATAATGCCTGCTGAAGCAAAGCAAGACTTCAACATCTTTGATTTTTATTCCGACCAGAACATTTTACAAAGCACAACATACTGGTGTATTCCTCTCAGCTGCAAAGGACCATAGTCAGTTCAGTATATTTGGCAGGCATTTTGCAGAGAGACATTGAGGCAGACAGGCTCCAACCCAGGATGGTCAACCATACATGACAGGGTCTTCATCGACCTCCTGTAGCCGTCTGGTGACCTACAGTGAATTACAGACAGAAAATGTCATTGTTATTTGTAAGTGTAACCAGTAGCCTAATTAGACAAATTAGTTCTCAGTTTAGCTATGAGATTGGTACCTATGGTATCTCCAAGCAGCAAATATTCTCAGCTTCTGTGGGCATGGTTGCAGTTTCCACAGGAGCACCTATCAAAAAAACTTCTTTTTTTGGCATATTAGCAAATTAGCTGTATTACTATTGTGTGTGTACAGACATTTTTGTGAGCCTCAATGGATTGTTTTATAACTTTCTACTAGCCTCTGTCACACCGTCCACCTTGGAAACCACCGTGCAAAGTGCAGAGGGGAGGTTAATGCACCTAGCCATGCTACAACTGCTGCTGACTTAGCAGCTACAGGCAAACAAGAGAAGGCCAGAACTCCCGAAATGTCCCAAGTGCAACTCAGTCTTATACAATAAATGTAGTAGGGGGTTCCAGCAGCCTTCAGACCGTACAGGAAGTCACAGAAACACACACATCCTGTCCGATATGATGTCAATTCATTAAAATACTTTCAAACTTGTATATAAGCTTGTTCTCAGTCTCCATCAGTCACACAACATGTATTATGTTAAGAGAATAATCCTTCAGATCGGACAAATAAAATTTGTGTATCTGCAATTCAACAAAAATTAACCTCATATTGTTGAGTCCACATCTAAACCAGTGGCGGCTGCTGGTCTTTCAAACAGGGGAAGCTCACCTTAAATTTACATCATAAAATTTGTCATATTGTAGCGAGGCAGTAACTTATAAAAGGAACATTTAATTGAAGCCGTTTTTCAACCACACTCATGTCATAGAACCACACCTGTCAAGTTTTGGATTTGAAAATAAGGGAAATTTTCCGGCGCTCGCTGCGAGCCGACCCACCACCCCAACCAAGCTCCAGTATCCCTTACATTTTAAGACAGGTGTACAAGATATCTAGAAACAACTTGTCAACCGCTTACTAACTACAGTAAGGTGATCAGAATCTGATAGGCCAACCTTTGTTGACACTGAAATGCTGTGAACATTCCTACGTTATAATCCAGCCTAAATGAAAACACAAAGGGTGTATGAAGCACATTTATTTATGGTTTATAAAACGGGTGCTTCCCATCCTTAAATGTGATTGGCTGAGCCGCGTTCAGGGCCGTTGTAAAATCAGTGTAACCCACTGGTAGACCGCAGCGTCTGTGTTGCTTGGCAACCATTCTGTCCACTCCATCTTGCTTGGTGGAAGAATGAATAGTTCTCAGTTTTATTGTTGCATTATTACCAATGCATTGATGATTCTTTTTCGTGTGTGTTTATTTTATGGGCTATATGTAGGGTGACGGTTTTATAAAAGCAATAAGCCACGAGAAGCCGTGTGTTACAGTGATTTTACAACGGCGGAGGGGCCCTGAACGCCCCTCAGCTGTTGTAACATCACTGTGACTCACGGCTTCTCGGGGCTTATTGCTTAAACATATTTTCAGTTCATAATGTTCCCCTCCTGCTCCTCTTTAGGAAAGTAAATTCGCTGTCCCATTTTTCGAGATATTTACAGGAGTTCTTTGTTTTTTTTGGCAGGAATGCCTTCTCCTTCGTCACATCCATCCATCTCTCTCTTTTGTTGTTGTTCCGGGTTTGTTCCCGGTGTCGGCACTAACCTCGCGAGAACTGCCACCCAGGCTACTGCAGGTGGCAGTGCAGTTCAGACATGCAGACACACAGACTGACAGACACACAGACACACAGATACACAGACAGAGATTCCTTGCTTTATAGATAGATATTGTTGTGACAACATCCAAACCAATCAGCTGTTAGATCAGGTGAGAGCCAGGCGGTGCAGTCGGTGGAGAGCAACTGCAGCGCCTGGGTCTAAAAACTGCGGCCGCCTCGCTCTCACGATTTTATCGCCGTCCACTTTTGTAATACGTCGTCGGGGTGAAGTCGGACACAAAACTAACCGGCATGCATTGTGCGCCGATCACCGGTGATCGAATCTGTGCAGGCCTGGCTCATCTCGAACGAGCCTGCTATCGCCCGCCATCTTGGATTGTACATTGGTTGGATGAGTTTCGGCCTCAGCTGCGCTCCATCTGCGCAAAGTGTGTGTTTGTAACTTTACAGACACCTGTCCGTCGCTCAGAAGTTTACCTGCCCTGCAGTAAGTTTATGTTTGCTCTTTAAGCGACTTCATTATCACCAGTTATCTGTAATAAATATTTATTTTGAATAATGATAGTCACTCAGCGTAAATGTTGGAACTTTGAATGCTAACTGTTGCTTTAAGCTAGCTTTGGAAAGGTGCAACTGTTAAGCTGTAAAGCTAGCATAATATTGCCACTCATGAATCATGACACGTAATTGCAATTTCTCGGCTTTCTTTTTCAACATAATAGTGCTTTAATTTTTTCAGCCTTCAGTATTTTTTCAATATGCTAATTGGGTCCATATTAATCTTTCCTTCTGTCAGGTTTGTCCCTACAAGTCTGATAAATATACGACTTTGGTCCATTTACCTTTGGATTGCAGCCTCAGTGTGCTACCTGCTGCCCCATTCAGACGAGATGAGGTCCCGACACGTGTTTTATTCCGTAAGTACAATAAACATTACAATTCATTACCTCTGAAAAGTCTGTACAGTGTCCATAATTGTGATGAGGACCAGATACAGGCCACATGCCCGTGCAGCATGATGTCACCACTGTAATAAGAGAGAGGACACAAGTAGAGGGTTGTGTTTTAGGTGCTTAGGTTAGCAAAGAATACAAAACTTAGAGGGTGTCAGTGAGATATTAATTGTGGCATTTTTGGGCGGTTGGAAGCATATAAACCTTCTTCAAATGAGCACTTGGGATCCATGCATATGCTGTCTAATTCTGCTGAACAGCTTAATCACCATTTGACCAAGTGTATGACTGGTGGAATAGTTTTGCGTGTTCTTGTTGTGGTAGCTCATGCACAGAAGCTGTTGTGTTTAAATGATGTAATAAGGTATTATGGGTTTGGAAAGGTAAGGTAATACGGCTTGGAAAGACACCATTAATATAATTTAGTGGCAGGATTCTACATACTCTGATACAGCAAAAATAGGAAAATGAGTGCAGTCTGTTTTCCCATCTCTTTTAAAAAATGTAGCTTCTATTACAAGTCCATCATAGGTGACTTGTTTGAACCACCTTTCAGACGTCTTTTCACAGTATCAAAACAATATTTGCTCACTGAATATTTTTGCTTTAAAGGCTCAAGCACTTTAAGAAGTACTAAAGCCGACAAAAGATTTCAAGAATTTGATATCCAACAGTGATGGATAAACCTCTTAAAATTCATTTTTCTGTATTTTTTTTTATTTTTTTTTAATAGAAGAGCAAACGGAATACCAGTGACTAAAAGGTCAAGAAGGAGAAGGCTTTTTAAAATGCAATACAGGGATGGGTAAAAGCAAACTACTCCAGACCAAAAAATATTTGTAATTAAGATCATTTTCTATATCCACTATGGACCACCCTCCCCTGGGAACTGACACACACAAAATGAACAGAAACCATTATTACACCCACTTTCCAGTTCACATTTTCTATGTTACAGGTTCTTCAGTCACAACCCCAATTACTGTCCTGTCTTGTACCTGGAAAGATCTCATTTATAACCATGATGTTCCACAGTAATTATTAACAGAGAACCACGGTGCCCCTATTTTGCTCCCAGGGCTCATTTGCATGTTAATTATCATTAGCAACACAGGAAAACAAGTCATGGCAGTTAAATAAGAAACCTTATCTTTCATTTCTCCTCACCATTCCTCTGTTTCCAGATGACTTCCAGTGTAGTTTTACTTGAGATCACAAGCTTTCATCTTGGTTGTTAGCACTTGACTGCTCTATTTTTTATTAACGCAAAGATATTGTAATGTAACAAGTGACTTAATGCTTTTGGACAAGATCAACAGTAGAAGAAATGTTTCAGTCACACCATAGCTCTGAAAACCTGCTTGATGTTTTGTAAAGACAAATGAGTGGTATTCAGAGAGGTAGAGAAAATAGTGTAAATGTGAAATGTAGAAGGATTCAAATATATTCAAGTAAATGTAATTTAATTCATTTGCAATTATTACCACTTCCAGAGAGATGGGTTATTTTATATTTTCAGCGTGGGCTGATTCTTGTTGGTGAAGGACCTACAGTTGCACAGTCAGATGTGTTTTTTCTTTTTTTTTTATATATTCTTTATCATTAAACTGTGATGAGCTTTAGAATAAAAATAATCAGTTTTACCATGTTTTATGCATTTCTAGGTTACGCTGAGTGGAATTTCCCGAAGGAGCACTTCCCCCTGCTGGGCAGATGCCAGTGGAGTTTTTCAAGACAGGTAAAACTTTGATTCACTTGTTGTTGACATTTCACAGGGGATAAATTGTTTATAATTTATTCTACATTGGATATTCCTAGATAAATATTTGCACGTCTCTTTCCATAAGATGACGAAAATCAATAATGACACCTTGGCACCTGAAATGAGTCCTTTTACTGAAAATGGCAGGGATTCAATGCCAAGTTTAACAGTGAGTCTGAGAGTTATTTTCATTTGCCACAAGATGGCGACAGATTACTGTTTAGGAGACATTTCACACAATGAAAAGGCTGCTTCACTTTTACAATGTCCAAATAAGAGAGTGAACCACAGTGGCAAATAACCCAATTATTAATCATTTATACTCTATATTGTAAACCACTGTGTAATACTAAAAATGATAATATCCTTATTTAGGTTAGCATTTAAAATGCATTATTGTAAGCAACAACAATCGTGTAATTAAAGAGGAAATCCCTCTCTGGTGTCTTATTAATAAAGATTACTAAGCATTTTAAACACCATCAAGTGAAGCTAAGACACAGACAGTTAACAACAAACACTGTATGTTACAGTGGGTCTTTAGCTATTTAGCAGGTGGATGGTGGAGGATATTTGCTGTAGAATGAAGTTGGTTCTCTGAAAAAATGTCTGTAAAAATGCTCCTGATTGTTTTACGTTAAAACTGGAGTCCCCTCTTTTGTTGTCAATAAGCTGTGATGTCATTTGTCTTTGTTAACTGGAGCCGGATTAAAAAAAACTGTAACTTTCCTGGCATTTTTATGCTGTCACTGTGGTATACTATATGTTGGATAACCATATAGGGTCACCAAAAACAGCTACACAGCTCCTTTTTATGGCGTTAAATTGAGATTTACCCCAGTCAGATGTAATGCTTGTGGGAATGTGATGCTGTTAGTGCCTACATGAAAATGGAATTGTCAGAAAAAATCTTTATTACACAGAAACACAAAAATCTGCATTGTTGTTGAACAGATCTACTTTGACATGGAACAGGCCTGTGTCTGCCTGAGCCTCGGACACCAGCAGGTGTGAGGTTTCCAGTCCGTGCACTGAACCCAACAAGCAGTAATGTTGAACAAATGTAACCTTTCAGCCTCTCCTGTGCTGCGATGAGATGTTTTTGGCACTCTGTAGAATTCCTGGATGGCTCTGTCTGACTCAGCTGTGACCCTCGCCCATCTGTTACCATGTCCAGGGTTAGAGGGCTACCGAATGCTACACATGTTGTTGGCCTCAGGGTGTGGGCAAAATGTTTTTGGTGTGAGGTGGATGCTGTGATGGACTGTGAGGGTAAACATTTGGCCTATGCACAGACCTTTCAAGTTCAAGCACAGTTGAACCAACAGCATGCAATGTATCTGATGACAATGCATAGGCTTCATTGTTTGAAGTGACAGTTTCAAAATGGCTTGTATCGTTGAACTAATCTCTCCCTTTCTTGTTGTAATAATCACAGTTTCTAAATAAAGTGACAGCTGACATCTTAGTTCTGCAGTGTACAAAGAAAAAAGGAAGAAAAGAACTGCAGTTTCATTTATTAAGTGCTTCTCGTTGCCACTCCAGTATTAGTCAGGGCTTGCTGGCCAGGGCGGGTTTGCTTCTGGGAAATGGAGTTTAAATATAGCACAGGGCAGAAGCTGTTAAGTGGCCCCTCTGCACCAGCTCTGTCAATACATATGACCAGTGTTTAGCACCACTTTGGTTCTTAGGAACATGATTTTAAGTGTGCCAAGTGTCAACCACAGTGACTTCATGCCAGATATCCTCCAAGTCGCCCATAGCCTTTCACTTTGCACACTTGGGTGTGCTAATCACCTCCTTCAAATAGGGCCATGAGATCACAATCACATTTTCTTGTTGTAAAAGACCACTGTGAATGAAAAGAGCTGCAGGTGTGACGTTGTGTTAGTGACATTAAATGGGTTCACTTGTCACCTCCTTGACTTTGTACACTTTTCCAAACAGGATTATTGGCTGATGAGATCCCGTTGTAACAATTCAGAAATTTACTATTCAATATTGAAGTTTTATTTGCTTTCATGTGCCCATGTGTAATTCCCCCATTTTTTTTTTTTACGAAGTTCTTGTTTCACTGTTATTTTTATTAAATGCTATACTCAGTATGTCTGATCTATATTAGTTTCAGCATTGCGCACATTGCATGGTGGCACGTCTGTTTTTGCTTTTACTGAATGATCTGTCTGTCATAGGTCTGGGATTTGGTAGTGCCGTGTGCTGCAGTGAATAGCAGACATACAGGCAGAAAATCAAACATTAATATCAGCACAGTGGAAATGGACAGTATTGGAAATATTAGTTTTGACTTTTAGTTGTGCTGTTTAACAAGGGGTACAGTGGGGCAATGCTCTATTAAAGTGTTACCGTCTTTGGGGAAAATAGTACCTTTATCGACATGGGCTCAGTGGCCTTGCTGATGTCATCATCACCCTATGTGCGTGTGTGTACAATGAGGCAGACTCTTCCCGTGTGGGCATCAGGGGACAAAGTGGTCTTTATGCAGTGTGCCGAGCTCCAAGGCAGAAACATTGTTGAGCAGTAAAACATTCTGTAACTAAAACCACATGTTCCAGAGTGGAGGACAGACAAACACAGGCAGCCTCTGCAGCTCCACATCAGGAGTTGGTGCCCTATCATCAGGGGCTCAGGGGCTCCTTTTTGACTCCAATGCAACACCCTCGTTCAACATTGTGCATTTTATACGTATCAGGAAGCGCAAATCAAGAACAGATTGTCCCTGACAAAAATGCTATGATGCAGATAGGTGTTTGAAGGAAGGGAACAAAGGTTTGGTTTTACATTTTAAGTAAAACTGAACATGTTGAACACTTATTTAACATACTTCAGCAGATGTTAAAAGACATGTACACCTTACTTACCTTTGATTATGCACCAGTATACAATTGCGCATGTAGATTTTAAAATGTTTCTCCCAGCCAATAGCCCGTGGCTCACAGGCACTTACAGAACATGCCAAACATAACTGACAATCAGGACACCATTACTGAGCCACTATCAGACAAGATTTTAGCAAAATTTTATCTGAGTTTATAAGCAAAAAACTTGACTTGATGCCATACCAAGTCTCCTTAAGTGAATTTATTATTTATGAATTAACTGTTACAACACTTGGTTGAGTCTGCGATTGCAATCCATTTTTGTTAATTTCAGCAAATATCTGCTAGCTCACTGGTTCCCAACCTGGGGTCCCAGCCCCCACTAGGGGTCGCCAAAACCTCATGGGGGATCATGTGGCCTTCTTGATTTTAAGGGGTGTAGGAAAACTTTAAAAAAAATACATATACAGTAAGTCTGTATCTTAACATTTTATTCATTTTTTGAAAAAAAGTTAAGTAAATTGTTATTTGCTAAATTAAGATTATTAATCGAGCAGGGCATTGTGAAGACCTGAACACAAGGTATCCTTACAGAGCCTTCTCTCTGCTAAACAACCTTGTCCTGCATCAAAAGAGCACACAGTTAAACCAGCCAAAGAGTTAATAGCACAATGGCTAAGTGTAAGGCCAAGAAAGAAACCTGTTGTGTATGACTGTTATACAAAAAAATGAAAACATAATACAGACAGAGAATTGTATTAAACTTTGCATCTCTGATGCAATGTTTACAGGAAATTACCTGCTCAATTTATCACTTGCTCTGTACTGATATTCTTATGTATTGAATGTAATATGAAATATCAATAAAATATGTCACTTAGTCAGAGGTCGTCAGTTTACTCAATGATAGAAAATGGGTCCCAGGTGTATTCTTTCAGGTGATGAGTTCAGATATCAACAATCATTCTCCAGAATCACAGACTCAACCTTTAGGCCAGAAGAGTTAATTCTAAATGAAATATAGCTTTTTCATGCAAAATTGTGGTATACAGTGTTTTATACCAGTAGCAGATTGTGGATGTAAATCCCAAGTGGCTGGTACAAGATCAGTGTTTTAAAGATGCAGTATCAAAGTATCTGCATTAGCAGCTGAGGCAGTTTAAACATGTTGCAAAATCATAACTGAATGATAATGAAGCCCCTCTGATGTCATCTCAACCTGTTTGGACGTGGTCGGGCGGGCTGTTGGTCTTACTCCGGAGATGACTCATATCAGGTGTGGCATGGAACAACTTGGCGTGACAATACAAGTGCAAACTGTATGGTCTGGCTCAGTGTGGCCAAAAGCACCAATGGAAAAGTTCAAGTGAGCAAGTAAAGAGTTTTGCTAGTAAAGTTGTTTACAGTAGTTTCAAGCGAAGGGGAATAAAGCAAAGGTGATTTGATAAATAAAAGATCCCTCCAAAACTCCCAAATGTTTTTCCACAGCCTCTTTGCATCTTTAGGCTTTTATTTCATTCTCTCAGTAACCTCAGTGGATAACTGTTACCAGAGCTACTGTGTTTGCTTAATGGCGGCGGCTTAAATTATTGGAAAACTTGTCAGTTGTGGTGTTTTCCTTCATAAAACTGATGCGCAGGCTGGAGCTGCTGATTCACTTCTGTTGTTCAATGTTGTGTTTCCATTCTTCTCCCAGTCCAATAAAGTTTTACAATTCCCTCACAGAGCTCTTACCAAATGCGTACTTTGGTAATTAGCAAGCTGGTAAGAGTTCATTTTCAATTGATTCCCACCCTTCTCAGATCATTAGGTGCTCTACCTTGAAATGCTTTAAACTACTGCTGCCTCCCTAGGAGGTCAGCCCTAATTAAAGGGACAGTGTGCCACATTAGCCGTGCACGGAGTCAAGCCGGTAACAGAATTTAGATCAGTCAACCCCCAAGGTTAAGACTGAACCCTTGACCCAGACCCAGTGCCCCTTTTTCCCCTCTTCCTTGTAATGCTGGCTCATACTGTCCTCACTTGGCTTGGCTGAATGCCCACACACTTACACCTAAACAAGGACCAAACTATGGGTGCATTCCCATCCTCCTCTTTTTGTGCACTTTTTCTTATTTGCACAGTAAGAAACTAACGTGGAAATGCTAAAAAGTAAAAATAGAGTGTTTACACTTAAACATTGCATAGGCCAGTGCACACTCTCTTCTTCCTCTCTGGCATGCTCTGTCTTATTGTACAGCACATCTATTGTTTTCCTTTATATGAGATTTGACTGATGTCTAATTCAGCGGTGGTATAATGGCCCCTGATGTGAGAATTAGTGCCACCTACTGCTTATCTTGATGAACCAACTCCCATCACTCGCATAACAGTAGTGGATGGGAGAGCGCACAGATTTTCATTTTCTTATGCTGAACATTTCAGCCAAAATTTTGCACTACATTTGGATGGAAACCCACCTTATGTCTCATTTCAGTGCTCTCTTTTTCTCTGTTTACTTCTTAGCTCAGATTAGGGGACTTCATATCTATAAACAATAGATGTTAAGCATCACTTCAGGTTGCTGTGTCAGTGTCTCGTTTGATTTTTGATGAAGGCCAAGAGTTGGATAGTAACTGAAAGACAGATGTTACTTGCACAACTGTGTGTGCAGTTTAATGGTTAATAATTAGCCAATAATTATGAATTCAGAGCCTGGCTGTGAGACAAGCTCTTTAGTAGACTATAAATAATTTCTAGAGTCAAAACAGCCTTGAACTTCTGCCTTTACAGGGCCAGTGTAATGACTTTGTGATTGTTAATATGTGTCTTTAACTGCTTTAGCTAAGACCGGTAATGGTTCCTTTTGAAGTGCTGGAGCTGTGTGTCAGGGGCCATGTTTGTGTTATTGCAGATCCTCTGAGAGCCCATTGTTTGGAGACCTCACAGGTTCCTCCTAATCTAATTGGCCATGGATGTCCTGGCTCAGGACCTTTCTCCATGCTCTGGGGATTGACAGAGCTGTTCATGGCTTGAAAAGTCACTTGTCCAAATACAGCCTTGTTTAATTACAGGGGGATGCATGCGTATCACCGCACAGCCCCACCCCCCCAAGCCCAATAAATGCCCAGTCTAACTCTTTTCAGACTAGATATTCAACTCCACCTCCAAAAGAATCTCTATCCAAATAGGAACTGGATTTGGGTCTCCTCTCCTCCTTATCCCAAAGCCCTTAAGCACCCTCTACTTCTCCTCCGTTCACCTTCACTTTGCCAGTGACATACCTCCCAGTGCTTCTCCATCCAGTATAAACACAAGGAGATCCTCCTATGCTATTACTTACACTGCGCTTCCCTGATCCTCACCCCCAACACCGCCCCCACACCCTCCCATCCCCAGCCAATCCCTGACCACCTCAGCCTCCACCTCTGTATTCTGAATTGCCAATCCCAATCTAATTTATGGAATATTTTGGAGGTAACTGTATACGGCGGCAGGGGAGATAACATCTCCAGGCCCCTGTGAAGGACAGGAACTCGGCAGTGTGTGCTTAATAACATAAACTGCTGAAAAAGGGCCCTGGCCGGTGCATTGGCAGAGGAGCAGGCCGGTGAGACGGATAGAGAGAGAGCAGAGAGAGGGGACCCAGTGTTCTGGGGTGGGGTGGGGGTAATTGAGACCATGTGAGCCTCCCCCAGTGGAGGGATTAGAGAAGAAACGGAACTCTCTCAGCCCCGAGATCGCTTTCAATTAGATGCGCCCAGAGCAAGGGTACTGGGGAGACAGGGAGGGTGAGAGACCAGCATGGCCCAAAATGTCTGGGCGAAGGAGGGAGGAAAGGTGAAAGAGAAGTTAGGGTCATATTCCCACCTCCTCCTCTTCCTGCGTGTCAGTGCCAAAGTCTGGGCTGTCCAGGTCATGTCTGCGTGTCGCAGTACAGCAGAGATCCGTGTCATAACCGCTAACACATAATGACAGCAGCAATACCAGCTTATTTTTTTATTTTATGTTTTATGTTTTAACTTGCGTTTATTGAAAGTAGACCAAACTTGCTTTCTGTTTCCAGTAATGCTTTGCCCTCAAATGCACATTCAGACTTTGAACTTTACCATGATAACCACTGTCTGTCTTCTCCTCTGGTGGCCACTGAGCAGAGTTCCACTGGATTAATTGTGGGCTAAATACCTTGCTCAAAGGCACATCAGCAGCCTTGTGGTCACAAACCTGCTTCTTAAACCTGAAATCTTGGCCACAGAGGTCAGAGGAGTGAAACATACCTTTATTTTCTAGTGCATACTAGGGCTGTCATATATAGCATTTTTCTGGGCTCTGGAGCTCCCGTAGTATTGACAGGCCCCCAGGAAGTGCACCAGGCTTCAAAGCCAGTATTTGTTGTGGCCAAACGGTGTAATTACACCATCCCTGCAGCCCAAAAAGACTTTTCGCATTGGCTTACAGGGCAAAAGAGACATCTGTAAATCAGCGGCCCAGCTGGTGAAAGTCTGTAGCGCACATGTTCTTAAGGCCACACAGTGCATAAGCAGTGCTGATAATCTCTAGATCATCCTGGTCATTTTTTAGGTGGCAGTTGAACCATTTTGGTTTCATGCACCACTGAGCAACTCTCATAGAAATGAAAGGGCCTCCTGCCTACAACACCGTATCCAGGTGTCTTTATACATCCATGGTGCAGGTGGACTCTCACCAACTGTCACCAGCAAGGAGTGGAGCTCTCATGGTATAGAGAGTGGGGCAAGAGGCTGAGGGAATCAATTTGAAATGCACATACCCATTTTTAAAAGTGCTAAAAAACAGAAAATCAATGTGTGGCAGTCAATGTTGATATTGTGGCAGGCAAAATAATTCAGTGTCTGTAAGACACTGAAATTTTAATCACTCTATCCCATCAAAAAAATTCCCCAAATACCTACTCAACAAACAAATATCTACATATTGAATATTCTGAATATTTGGGTCCAGCTGTTATGCATTCGTTATTTTAATTGCATATTTGTTTCACTTTGTGAAACTTGTTTTTCCTTATTAGATGAGACTTGTGTAAAGCATCAAGACCTGTCAGGTTAAATTGTAAAGGCTTTCAGTGTCCTTTGTAAGTGTCACAGTGTCATCAGCCATAATCAGGGATGGCACACTTACAGTGGACCAGGTTTTCCATGCCCGTCTTATCACGTCCCTTCCAGTCTGAACACCTTAGACAGCGCAGATGTAACTCGTCTCGGGTACTGGAACTTTTCAGCCATGACACTCATGTATGTGACAACCATTGGGCCTGCTGCCCATTGCGCACACAGAGGGGTTAAACCCAGTGTGTTCACAGCCGTAATGTGTCTGCCTGATGACCATGAGCTTGCCCTTTTAACATCATAGCCGTCATGCATCAGTATTGATGGGCTACTCTACAAATGTACATACCTTGCCTTTCTGTGGTTTGCCTAGTTCCCCTGCTGACTGTCTTACAAACAGAACACATGCAAGTTTCTGTATTTAGCTAGTTTCACAATGTATTACCAAACTGAGAAGGTCAAATTAGAAAGGTCATACATGGTAAATGTGACAGAAATTAGTCATGATAACCATCTGAAACATTAAATATTTAAGGCAGTTACAACAATTCATCAGTTCACAACACATGATAATTCAAGTGGAGAACAGGAAAGCTAAAAAAGTGACCATGTGCTGTGATGCGGAAAACCCCCACACAGTATAAATTAAGTTATGTCTCAATGAATGGTAAGTGACTTGCAGTAATACATAAGGTGTTTTTCTGATGAGGTGTTTTCCTGAGATATCTGATGAGGGAGATCGGTTTTGTTTTTCTTTTTTTCTTTTGGGTACTACCCCTGCTGAAAATTTCTTAGCGACATGACTGATAAAATGACACAACTAAATGTCGCAAAAATTTTTGTTAACAATCATAAGGACGTACATAAGCGGAAATATTTGAAATCAGATATTACAAGCACTCTAAATTTAGCTGATGAGTCTGAAACCCCCACAGATGTTGTAAATGGAGTCTTACAAGGCATCGCTTCATTCCCCATCTTGCAGATGCAGAGTGCTGGCCTTTTGTATGAAATGCCACAGCAGCCCCTCCTGTGTTTAGGTTTTTGTTGGCACAGCCATCCAAAAGCCCTGATTGTTTAGAATTTGCTGTTTATTTTCACAGTCCCTAACTGTTTTAGAGAAAACCCCTCACCGTAAAAGACTGACAGTCCAAAATCTCTATGTTATGCTTTCAGCATCATTTAACTCAAACTGAAGGGTTTATATGCATGCAGTTCCATTCCTGCAGTCTGCTCCTGTCTACTTTAAAAGCTGACTCCTATGGGCATTTGTATATAATTTTCCAAAGGTCATAAACTCTCACTATGCCTGACGAAGTGTTGCTACATTAAGAGGCTTGGATATTTAACCAGCAATATTAAATGGAGTCCCTGCTTTAAGTTAGTAACAGTTGCTTTTTTTTGCTATTAAATATGGAGCTGAGTGTTTTTGTTCTTAAGCAGATACTTGGAAGACTTTTACTACTTGGGTCTAAGGCTGCTCCTTTAAATTTGTTCGAATTACTGAATGGCCATTTCTAAAATTCCCTCTTATCATTTTTCACAGAACAATACATGATAAAATCTGAATCTTAAAGTTTTACAAGTCTGGTATTTTCTAAAAACACCTCACTTACACTTGGCATACAAAACACAGAAGTCATCAAGACGGCAGATATTTTGGTGGTCAAACATGGCCATGGTATATTGCTTTCACTACCATAAAAAGCGAATTTTATTTTAAGCATTGGTAGGCCCTATCCATGGTGCTTAATGTGTTATATGTGTTGAAGACATACAGTGACCCAGGAGCTTATATGACAAAACTCAAATGGCTTAATGTAGGTAAACAAAGACGCAATATAGCCACATCAAAAATGCAGCATATTTATACCTGCACACACGGCAGGTTATTTTCTCATTAGTAAAGCCACAAGGTGAACAAAACTAGACAGAGAGAGATAGTGTGTGGGTCTGTGCATGTGTGTTGTTGAATCATTTCAGGAAACTCATTCTTGTTTTTTTCATGACCATGTCATAATTTTTCACAGCACTTTTTGTTGCAATGGTGAATTAGTGCAGTTGGCTTTCACCAAAAACTCCACATCTCCAGATCTCCATCCCCTCTAGCTAAATAGTTTACAAAGCACAGCAGCTAATTATTAGTTATACTTGTAAACTATGTTAAGTTAGTTGTTGTTTCATTTGAATAACATTAACAATATGCTGAATTGTTTTGTCATAGGCTCAGAATGTTGCTGGCTTCCATAAATAGTTTTGTCCAGAGTCCTGGGCCATTCACAGTTTCACAGTGGCATGACAGTGGCCACATCAGATTATTCTGATTATCCAAAGGATAACAGTATTGCCTCTACAGTTGTTATTTGGCATGTAATAGAGTGATGCAGGCGGTCCAGAGAGGCAACGATTTCAAAATTAACTATTGCTTGACAAAAACATCTTAAATTCAGTCTTTATTAAGCTGAAAATTATATTTTCAATCACAGGTGTGCCCTTGGCCCCCTTGACCTCTGAGAGAACTTCCCACTGTACTTTAGGGAGGTGAGGTTTGTTGTCACAGAGTCTCTGGCTCCAGTTGGACATACCCAGGAAGAGACTGACAGGTGATGAACATCTTCTTGCAATTTCTCTACCTGTAAGGCCTTCATTTTTGTTCATGGTAGGACAGTATGAAAATCAACATGTACTTTTTATTTTTAATATTTTTAATCTTGCGATTGCAATAATAAATGCAAATTCAATGAAAGTCTGCAGTATTTGATTTTTCAAAAAGTCCCGTGATTTTTCTGCTTTTTTCCGGCTGACCAGAAGTTGTCCCGCATGCGACTTCATTTGAAACGTCATCAGACGCGTCATCAAACTGCGCTAATGGCATTGCAGTATGGAGAAACGCTCTGTATTGACATAAGAATTGTCACTTTGTTTAAATGCATACAATATGTGTTGAATTTATTAAAATGTTATGTTTACAGAAGATGTAGCTTACATGTTGTTTTACAGTCACATTTGCTGGTTTGAGAGCTACAATATTCACTCAGGATTTTTTTGCGGCATTGTTGGAGTCCATGTTTTGAAACTAATTAAATAAAACTAAAGAAGAGAACTGAAACATTTGCACCTGTTTTTGTTATATTCAGTATGATTAATATAGCAAGTGATTACATGACTTATTTTATTGGAGGCAGTAGTTTAAAAAATCACATAGTTTTTGTCATTAGCTGCAATTTTTGTCATTTGCCGCAATTTCCCGCAAAAAAATCACATAAAAATGCTGCAATTTTTATTGCAACTTGTGAAAAAATTGTCCGCAAATTCAAGGGTTTGGGGCTGCAAATTCAAGGTTTTTTTGCCGCGAGATCCTGGATAGGAGGGACTGTTTAATACTGCAGGCAATTAAGCACAATAAACAGGCATGTCTTCTTTAATTTTATGGGCTTTGTTGTAGTTGTGAGGAACTTCAGTCAGGAATGGGGATGTAAATGTTTCTTCTTGTTTCATTCAGTGCATGCAGAAAAGTGGAAAAAATCACAGTCAGTCTAAAAGCCTGTGTCTTACTTAAAAAACATCTAGTCAGTGTTGGCCATCCACCCCCATCCCCTCCACACACAAAGGGATTAAGAAGAGTTGAATCATTGGAAATAATTTTGGAGAATTCTGAGTTGGGCAAAGCTGCACCTGAATCATTTGTCTTGACATGCTGTAAATATTAAACTGCCAATAGAGACCAAAAAAAACCATGAAGAACCAAATTCTAACCCCATCCACACATATGAGGTTGTTTTATATTTTTTAAACGTCATGTGCACATTAAAGATTACACTGAGTTTAGATCATTTCTCTTCTTGAGCTAAAAGGACAGACAGGAGAGCTCTAAGTGTACTGGGTTAAAGGCCAGAGTCATTGTCAGCCCCTATGAAGTAATTATGTGTTTGTGTTTATAGCATGTTGACTTCCCACTCTGTCTCTCTTCCGCACTCCATCTTTCTGCCCAACTCCCCCACCTCCTCCTCCCTCCTCTCCCTTTCTCCCTCTCTGTTCTTTGCACAAGTCGTCTCCCTCTGGGAAGAGGTGCCTGAGATGTTGGTTCGGCCATACATCTCTGTCAAAATCTCTATGAATAAATTAACCTTTTAAAGATTAGTCCACCCTAATACCTCAGGGTTTTTTAAACAGAAGAGCGGAGCCCCTCCAGCCCCCACCCATTCTACGCCAAGCCTCACCAACTTGGTGTTAATAGTGGAACGAGAACTTTTAAAGGCACAGGCCTAATTTTTTCACTGAACATAGACAATGATAGGATTGTCATTACTTTTACACTTGTTTTATTATTAATTTTCCATTCTTCATGTTCATCTTGATTCTTTGTTTTTCATTGATGTAGAACTTGTGGTGTCCTGTCTAAGGTGCATTGCAGGTGAATGTGATTTTCTCGGTTTGGATGTCATTTAATTTCAGTAACATAAAAATGCACGGAATTAAATGAAGGGCACACCAGTGTAAGATTGTTTCCTGTGTTGCTCTCATATATGAATTGTAATTACATCCTGTCCTGTCATGTGTGGCAAGTTTATTGCTGACAAAATTCAAAAACAGGAAAAACACACAACATTTCTGCTATAGCATAAAGACTGTACATCCATCTGTTATGTCTGAGGCAAGTTAGTTAGATGAATTGCACTGTACTTAAACACTCTACATTACACCATAGGAAGTAAATGTTTGTAGTGTGACAAAGCAGCAATTCATTGGCAAATACAGATACTTGTGTTTGTTAATGAAAACAAGAAGAATCAGATTTTATAGACAATTTAAACTCTCCAGTTGCACAAGTTTAAATGTGTTTCCTACAATCTGTCTCAACACCGCTCTGGGAGAATGTCCAGTAACTCTCGTTGTTCCTTTACATAAAAACGTCTCCTTGAGTCCTGTAGTGAGATTCCGCCAAAAGCAGGGAGCAGTTGGATCGGACTCTCCCTGGCCTTTTTCAATGACTTGGGCTATTTAGATGGAGAACAGCACCTGGAATAGCTCCAAGCACCCGTAGGCACTCAGACTGAATGTATGTGACTCTGGCTGCCTTTGCAACATGCATGTTGATGCCCCAATATTCTGTCTTGAACAGATTTGCTGAACTCAGTAAAGACAACTGCCGAGAAGATATTTACTGCTCCCACTGCAGAACAAGACATTTTGTCATTGTTTTGGAAATGTGAAAAATTATGGCTTGCTGAAAAGCATATATTTTTTTAGCAACCAAACATAACAGTGGTCTCTTGTTGGCAATTGGGCCAGACCTATCCACCTTGGTTTTTCAAACAAATCAGGATAATTATGAAGAACAGGTTTTAGGTTGAAATTCCTTGAAAAATAAACCATTCTTGACTGAGAGAATATGACATGTATTGGCTATGTCACTGGTTTTAGGTTTCACTCTCAGGGCAGGCAGAGGCGTCTCCTGGACTTCCTGAGCTCTAACTTGTGCCAACTCATGTACTGGGGAGCTGGAGGTCCCCTCCTCCTTTATTTTGGGTAAGGAGGGGGGGGATCAGTGAGGGAGGGGTGAAGGACAAGAGTTTCTCCATTCCGCCAGTCCTCCTGGTCCTCAGTCTCCCCTGTTCGACCTCATCACTCAATCTTCGTTTAGCCCCTGACATGTTTTAGCCGAGCACTCCTGGCCTAATTTATGTCTGTAAAGACAAGCTTGGCAAAGGGGAGCTTCCAGTAAAAGGCCACTGCCTAAGCCACTGACCCACACTGCGGCAAAGTGGCTAATTTAATTTCTTTTAGATGGGAGGAGGAAGCGGTAATGTCTCTATTACCACGAAAAGAAAAAAAATCTGCCATCTTGGAAAATTCGGGGCTACACAGATGTTCTCCTGAATGTGTTTTTTTCCCTGCCACATGCAGACTGCTTGTGATGAGAGTCAAGAGGGTCATGCTGACCTTTGCTGCGAATCTGCAACGGTTGACAACATGTGGCTCCCTTCTACACAAAACACATCCTCTTATAGTAGAGAGGCCAACACTGCAGAACACCGTCCAATTATCTTAGCTGGCCTACACACAAGTCTAGAGTGCCCTTGAGATTTATGGCCCGAATTCCCACGTCTAATGGTAAAGTAGAAGTTATTAACTTTTCAAAGTAAGTCTGTCTCTCATACCCATGCACCCATGTCCCCCTTCATTTTTGCGTCTGCACAAGCTTAGTTTAACTGCGTGATTAACAATGGCTACAGCTGCTCCACAGGGCGGGGAATTTGGGTAAAAAGTAGTTTTATAACAGTTTTTTTTTTCCTGTTGCTGATGATGTTTAATGACACACCAATAGTGTTTTAGTATAAGTTAATATTCCTCAAGTTTCGAGCCTGTGGACTAGAGGACCAGAGATGGATGGCTGACTTAAATCTGACACACACTAGTTTAGGGACAGCCCAGTATGGGATGAAAGGTAGTTCTTAGTTTTCCTCAGTAGGAGGCTCCAGAGATCACAGAATGCCCCCGTCCCTCAGTGAGCCGAACAGCACAGCCCATCTTTTGGTCTGCTGCCCTGCCCCTAAGCTGCCAGACCCACAACAGCAGCAACAGTGCACATATGGAAATGCTTGATTTGATATAGTGTCATTTTACTTTGCAGAAATGAGTATATGCATGTTCTCCCCCTCTCTGCAACCCGCCACCGCCACCACTGTAACCCATGGAGTGTGAAATATGATCCAGGGTTACTACCAGTGCTGTTAAAAAAGAACACACTTCTTATTAAATGATTATCTACTGCCACCAGAAGATTATGGATTGGGGCTGGAAAAATCAGTCACTGTGTACCTGATAAGATGACGTACGTTTTATAAAGTCTGCATAAAGGAGCATATTATACCTGCATTTTCCCCTGGGGCCTGTTCGTAGACACCTCGGCACAACACAAAAGAATACTGGGAAAAAATTCCTACGTTCATCAAGATTGGCCAAAATCTTTTCATAGGGAATTCCTTGCGTGCCACTACAATGTTATGTCAGTTCAAAGAATCGAAGGCATTCGATAGGTCTGTGAAGATAAATTAAAAAAATGATTTCAAAGCGGATAAGATTAGGTAAATCATTCATTTGTCCTGTTTTCCCTTCAAGCATAAATCTTCCGCACATAAATCATGTTCTATTTTTAGGAGCAGTAGCCAGTGTCTGTGTTCTATTGTCTACAGTGTAAAGTTATTTTTGTCTGACGTCATTAAGACCTTGGACTCGGGCTCAGTTCTTAGGAGTTTTTTTTTTAAATTTAAATCCAACCTTTCACATGATATTTTCTACACTATGTATTCACAGCACATTAGCAGTACAGCTATAGTTTCCTATTGCCAAGCCTTTACGTTTCAGAGATTGTTTGCCTTCTCCATGCAGTATTTTTGGAGTAGAAGGGCTGCAAACTACAAAGCTGTGACAGACTGTGTAAGCACTGATGTGCATTAGTGTTCTCAGCCTGTGAGCAGAAGGCTGCGAGTAAAATGTGTGTTTGGGAGGAATCCAGGACCCATAGAGTACAGTACAGCGCAGCCACCAGCCAAGTTCGCTGAAGTCCAAAGGAGAAAGCAAGAAGTACAATGTTATGATGTAAGCCATCAAACCTTCGAAATAACGGTGCCAGTTGTGATTTCCTGAGATTTCCCAGAATTTTTTTTTTTTTTTTTTCAAGCTGCTGGTAGTAAATGGCATTGCATCGTCAGGGAAATTTTGTTTTCCCCCTCTTTCGGCTGTTAGCTGTTGTGAGTGGAAAAAAGGTCCCTGCTCCAAGTGGTCAAATAACTGCAGCTTTTTCAGCTTCTGTGTACAGCCCGCCCGCTGAGATGTAAGCAAGGGGCCAGACAAAACCAAACAAAACAACAGCAAGCAGGCTCAACAGACTGGACTGCCTATATAGAGACCGAGTAAACACAATGATATTCCTTTTCCAAAAGTGATATTACCAGAGGGCCCTTTGTTTCAGTTAAACAAGAGGGGTGGTAATCTGAGAAATCCTTCCACCCCCTCATATCTGTAGAATATATACAGACAGTATTTATTGGGCATTTTATTCATGATAATGTAGCACATTTTCCAAGGATGTACAGCAGTTTAAAAATATTCTGGAGCTAAAGATGTGATGATTATGAATTTGTGGTATTTCCATATACACTGTCCTGTAATCCACCTTGTTTTTTTTAGAGAAGCATTTTCTCCTAAAGAATGTGCCAGGATTAATCCTGTGTGACCCCCACAGAAAGGATTTTCACTCCTGGGATGTCATGGGGAAAGCGAACAGAACACCTATCTGTTACCTTTTACAGAGAGAACCAGAGTTCCTCCTAACTGAACAAATGGACCTGTCTTGTGCGAGAGGGGGACAAAGGCATTCTCACTTTCAACACCCACGCCACTGCAGCCCCGGCCCCGACTGCTGCCTAAAGACCAGTAAAACTGTTCAAATGTTTCCTCCGCCCCAGAATCTGGGCTAGTTCCCCTTAATCTCGCACTAGTTGAGACCTCAAGAGTCTGTCACCTTTCCTGTCACGCTCGGCTGCCTGCAGCCCATTGGCCGGCAGCAGATTTATTTCTCCCTGTCAGGGCCAATAGCGTAGCGATGTGGCTCAGCCCACTGTTTAGTTACAGTGACAAACATGCTGATTAGAGAGGCCCGGATGATGGATGGCTCCTCGCTGGAGAGCGGCCCGAGTTTTTAGCGGGTCATAATGGGCCTGACACTGCACAGCCCCTCTCTCTCTCTTTCTCCCTTTCTTTCTGTCCTCTCCTGGCGGATAGACCCCTCCCCCACAGGTCACACTCAAAAGGTCAGGAGTTAACGGGCCAGCCTTTGCGTATTGCCGCCAAATCAAAATGACCCTGTTTGGAGTCATATTTGTAGACACTCCATCATCATCATGGCCGCTGCGACACCTCTATTCCCTTCTTCCCCATGGCCTTTTCTCCTGTGACCACGAGCTCCCACTCGGGTAAATACGAGGGTACACAACCCTGTTGGCTTATTTAAACTGCTGAGCCTTCTTACTCACTTTTGTGCTGCAGGGACGCTCATGTGCACAATACACACACAGACGCACAAACACCAGCTCCCTCCTTTAATGCGGGCTTTCTTATAGTGTTGTATTGAATTTATTTTTACCAATTGGATTGAGCATGTAGCTTGCAGAGTGTGTCGGGGAGTGTTTGGTATTGAGTCATGCTTGAGAGACTGTTCTATCTGGAAATATAGGTCTACCACTTAATCCACTCTGAGGTCTGCAGCACTCAGACCTCTGCTGGAAACCTGTGCCACTAAAACCTCTGGGATGATTTCACCAAAGAATATTTCAGCTGACCTTGACATTGAGGCCAAGTTTCTTTCACTCTGTGCTACCTGGCTCACACTCTGCATATGTAATGGTATATAAATATAAATATAAAACGGGAAAGTCTGAACCGGTGGCATTTTAACATTTGCTGTTAAACAGTCAATACATAACAGACCTTTTGTTCTTGAGCTGCAACTTCAGTAAGAGGTAATGCGAGCCAGCAAGCTGGTTTGTAACAGAGTTGCTGCATAGCTTTGAATCTGAAAGGCCAGATGTTTAACCTGACTAGTGATTTTAAATATGCGGTCAGTCATATCCAAAGAGATGGTACCGACTTAGCACTGTGGAGTCCAGGTCCTGGGGGCCACCTTTTCCCTGAACATCAGGATGTTGTGCCCAGAGGCACAGTGTGTGTGTGTGTGTGTGTGTGTCTGTGTGTATGTGTGTGTGTGTGTAAGGGAGAGAAGCTGGGAAAGTGCAAAGCTAGACAGCACCTCATTTGTATTCTTTTCGAAACAGATGCTCGGCTGCATTAACGACTCCTAACTAAAACATTCATAAAGTGTTATTGGATTTTTAGCAGTGGGGTTAAGAAGTGTGACCTTGGAGGTCTGAAGGTTGCAGGCTCTTCTCTCTTGTTCCCCCCCTCCCAGCATCCTCCCCTTTCCTCTTTCTCTCTCTGTTTGGACGCTCCGGTGACATCACAGCAGCTCCGCTTCAAATTGGATGCAGAGAGTGAGAAGTTCAGCAGTAGCCCAGGGCAGTGAATATTTTTCCATTTATTTAGGGGGGGTGGAGGAGAGCAGTGGTGGGGGGAGCAGGACATGCAGACAAAAAGGGGCAGAATACATTACAGGTTAAGTAATAAGTAATCAAAATAGTACCTTCTGTGTGTACGCATACTCCACTCAATCTCATGGTTAAGTGAGCCATAGCTGTGCTCGGGTAGAATCCCCTTTGGACACCTGGTGGTTCTGATGAATAAATCAGAAAAGAGGTAGAGAGACTGAGAGAGGGGCAGACAAAGTTAAAGGGGCATCGATGGTTGGTACCTTGTTTGTTTCATCATAGTATGTAGGCGTAATATTTGCCTAGCTGATGTAGTGCCTTTAATTTCCATATTAGAATTTGGCTAGCCTCCTTTCAGCTTCACCAGCCATGGAAATGTTGCGACGGCTGGTATTGTTTTCACCGTGTGAGTGTGTGTGTGTGATCATTGCAAAATGTGCCTCTGGTGACAACAATTGAACTACCACAGAAGCCGTTTTGAATATTTTACCAGTTGTTTAGAAAATGTCTGTCAGTGGACAGTTTTTGTCAACGTGATAACTTTGCAGCCGTGCAAGATGCTGGCACAAAACTTTCCAGGTCTGTAGTTGAGATCAAAATGAAGGCAGAGTATGAAGATGGATGTGGTCTAAGCATGGGAACCAGAAGTAGGGAAATAGGAAGTACCCAAACTTCATACCCCAGAACAACATTCATTTCAAATCATGGATTGCTGTATTGCAGCTTGAGTAATCCCATTGCAAGATGATCTGTAGTTCTTTTTTCTGTTGATTTATTTCAGCCATCAGTAGTGCCAAATTGAAAATAAACTCATCTGATAAGAACTTTACCACAGTAATTACATTACTTTTTTTTTTTTTTACCAACAGAGCATTGTGTAGGAACTTTAGTAAAACTTTGATCTCATTTTGTCTCACTGACATCTGCACCAGGATAAGAATAGGTGTGAACTTCAATCATCCAGTAGCAGTACAGAATAATTCTGTCCCAAGGCTCTAATTCTGTTTTACTGAGGACACATTTTCCGTTACGCCAGTTTATGAGATGCATGATTTAAGATACTGTACTCAGTATACACTAATGCAATCTGCAGAAAACAAAATCCCTACTCATCAAAAGAGACATTGCACAAGATCCTGTGCACTGGTGGTACTCTGAGAGTTTAAATCACATCTGGAATTGTGGAGGATTTACAGTATATGCTGGACATTGTTTTTCTAAGCTGATCTGAAGTGCGTTGCTAGTTGGGGGTTGGGAGAAAACATTGATACAGCAAAGTAATGCAATATTTTTGCGTGGCAGTATTGCATTGTTACATGGCCACCAGGTATTGATTTTTTAAAATTATATTAATGATTAATGTTACAAATACAGATTAAACTTTTGTAGCCTGCTAGAGTAATTCAATCAATTGCTTTTTCAGTCCACTAGATATATTTAGCTGCAATAAAAATGACTGAAGTGAGATGAACAGACTTTAGCTCATTAGATTAAAATAGAGATAAATTGCTTAATACTATATTTTATTGCAATACTCAGCATATTGCAACACGTTTAAAATTCCAATAATACTGTATTGTGACCTATTTAAAGTGACAGTATTGTATTGTGGAGTCTCTGGTGATTTCCACCCCTAAGTGCTTGTGTGTTTCCAATTCAATCTGTTTCTTGACATTGGAAGAATTAATGATGATGACTCAATGATACATGTTGACCACTGACCAGTTATGATGTTATTCAGCTGTGGCAAAAGACCTAATCCTTCTGCCATTTGAAAGGTTTACTTATCCATATTATGATGGACCTCTCTAAGGAAATTCTCCGCTGTCCTCTTGTAGCATAATGACAGCAATAAAGTTTAATAATAAAGTAGAGAGGTCGTCTTTCCCAAGCAATCAGGTATGGTCTTCAAAATGCTAGTGATGCTTATTAGTCTCATTCTTAACCTCCACTGTTGGTTTGTGGTCAGTGTGAAACTGAGGTACTACCATCACATTTCTCCTGCTTCTGTTAATAGACCAGTATGAGTCACCTCTTTCCTTGGCCTGTCCCTCTGCTGATTGAATCTGTGTGTGTGTGTGTGTGTGTGTGTGTGTGTGTGTGTGCATATTGTTGCACTGCTGCTCATACGTGTGTATATGTGGTGGAGAAAGAGGCCCGCAGAGAAATCCAGGAAATCCTAGGCTCTGGTCCCATTTCTTGAAAAGATATGTATTTTCTGTGTGTGTAGTGTGTTCTGTGTGCTTTATGTGTTAGTGGCTTTTAGCCTGGGCCTGGAGGAAAGGCCATGTAGAGAGAAGCTCATACTCAAACAGTCATTCGCACAACGTATATCACATTACACAGCTTACGCTCTCTGAGTCAAGCTCACACTCATGTCGCAGTTGTGGATCTAATCAACAGATCGTTCTTGACGTTAACGCCACAGCTTTAAAATGAATCGCAGTTGCATCAAATGAATAAAGTTGTGGATTGGCTTGGACTGTGGCATCTATGATCCGTTCTGATTTGCTCCCCTTTCACAAGCTCTCCACAATAATATCTGGCAAAATGGATTGGTCATTGGATTGGCAAATCAGTCTGAAGGGCTGGACCCTCGTAACACGGCAAGTGTAATCTAGTGAGAAAGAAAGTGCTAAGCCACCATGAAATAGAGGTTAGGGTTTGATGCCAGGCCCAGTTTGTCTTGTCACCCTGCCAAGCCATCTGTATAGACCAGAGGGAAAGTCAGAACAGTATTTGCTCTACTTTCATCCATCTTTAACTAAACCGACCAACCAGCGGGAGCAACCTACCAGTGGGACCCCACAGCCTGAACTGAATGTAGAAATCCTCAACAATGGAAAAGCCACTTTCAGTGAACATTCACAGCAGATATGAATGCTGTGGGGTTACTATGGAGACAAAATATTTTTGACATTACGCAGTTGTTGTGCTGTATTTGGATTCTTGCTGGAACGGATCTCTGTTATATTCCTGAAGAGATGTAGCCCGGAGACTGCTCATTAAACTGGCCACCCATGCAATAAACATATTAAACAAACCACAGATTAGAAAAGGCTGTCTTTTTGTTTTACCGGCCTCTCAGCAAAGAAATTGTGCTGCCCAGTTTGAGATGGATTTGATGGTTTTTAATAGTGTCTGCCTCTTTTTAATAATGCCCAGTCTACAATGCTAGACTATGCTTTATTGGTCTGTTTGAGTCCGAGCACAGAGCCATTAGCAGGGGCCAAAATGGCCCATAAAAGTTGGGCCAAGTCTAATTATGTGCCAGTCTTTTAATATTAAGTATTTTGGAATGTGTCAACAATGCTCTATAGTTGATATCTAGCCTACGTCTTCATGGTAATTAACATAAAACAGTCAATAACTGGTCAGTCACTCTTGAATTTTCTCCTTTTAAGACCTACACTGATGACTGAACATACCCTAATTTTTATTTCTAATGGTCCAAGTTTCAACATAGGGGGGTATTCCTCACCGGGCTTTCAAGGTGGTGAACTTTATTTCACTTTAGAATTACATGCTTGGATGTGGAATGATTAGCATAATTGTCCCATGTTCACATATGGCTCGTATCGACAGTGGAGCAGAACTGCATATCAAAGAGGACTGCATAATCACCATAATTACAATTGAGGATGCAATTACTGATATTATTGCCTTATTAGTGTTGATTTTGTTTTGCACACTTACCAATGCTGAACAAAGGAAAAAAGAGAAAAGGAAGAGGTTGTGCTGTACGTGGGCAGTATTATACTTCTGTAACGGCTTGCCCCGGTGGCGTTAATTCTTAACCTCTACTGACACAGCTTCCTTGGCCTCTTCCTCAAGGTTAATATCTTTAATAAAAGTTAATATGTGGAAAAGCTAACACTCTCCTGGTCTGCCTCACCAGACGAAATTAGACTTCTCTCTGGACGCGGCCTCTCTCTGTATCATTTTTTTGGGTGACGTGTGACGAGCAGTAAATTGCTTTCTTATGCTGAATGTTCATTCTGCAGACGGCCTTGTGTTGTTTGTCTGACCCGCTTTGATTCAAAATCTCAGCTGTGGCCGGGGGTTTGGTGGAAACTACAGTCAGATAATGTATGTGCAAACCCTCTCATCACCTTACCTTACCCATCGCCTCCCCACCCGACCTCCTGTCAGCCTCTTATGTCAGCCAAATTTCTCCACAGACTTCTTTGAGGGCTGTTTTATTTCAACTAAATGCCTTTTCATTACAGCTCACTTTGGCACTTCAGCAGAGATTTTGAGGTTTCTCAGCTCTGTTGTACTGTGTGAATGTTCATGAAAATGGCAAATGTTTTTCTCTTCCCTTAAATTCACTGTTATTCCCCTTTATTTTAAGACTTTGAGGTGAGATGGTACTGTGCCATTTCTTGCACCTCGTTTCATTTATTTAGATGCCCTGAGGAGGATGATTCAGAGTGTGTTTATGCATGCCTATGTGCAAAATATGTACATTACATGTAATGTGTTCTTTGTGTATGATAAAATGACACACATTTGTATGTATGGGTATACCAAGCTTATTAAATTTTCTGTGTATCCGTGTGTGTGAGAGAGTGTGTGTGTATAGACAGATGTGCATGGAAGCGTAAAAGGGAGCATACCTTGCGCTCAGCCACAGTCAAGGCCTCGGGCCGTGTTTGCACTGGGTGACAATAACCCCTTTTATTCTGCTTCTGCCTTCACCAATGTTTTGATTTCTACTTAAAGTTTTATGTCAGTGCCCTCCCTCAAGGGTGCCATTACCTTGTATGCTAATAGAGCTATGCATATTCTATTACTGCTGTCAGGGCAAGATAAGGGACACATTCAGCAAAGGAGCACTTAGGGGCCAATGAACCCAGCGAGGGGTCCTGCTGCTCCTGCATTATCAGTCATCTTCACATCTGAATGGAGCTGGCTTATGGGCCTTCTCTTCCCTCTCCCTCCTTCTCTCTCTCTCTCTCACTGCAGTAATGACTAAGGACTCTCTTCCGTAATAATCAGTCACTGGGAAACCGCCCGATCCCTATCTTACACACACCCAGACACAGGCGGCCACGTGCGCGCACACATACACACACATTGAAACCATGCACAGCTGCAGGCTCAATCTAAACCGACCACAAAGAATGCAAGAGCAGGGCAATAACACTAACACTGTCACACGGAGACAAACATGTCTCATTTGGGGTCAGTTTGGATGGGGCTAAGTAGGTCTTTATTTTCAGACTGACTGAAGTCTTCTCTCCCGCATAATGGTAATGAAGCCATATGGTATGTGGAATTGGATTACTAACAAATGTTCCATACCACCGTCTTTCCCCTGGCTTTCTTTTTTGCTTCACAGCCCCCCTCCTCTCTCACTCTATCTCTCTCCAGCTCTCTCCCGCTTTCCCCCTCTCTCTCTCCCCTGTGTCGCTGTCCCCCAATAAAGCAGCCATTTCAAATTGGAACAGCATGTTGTCTAGGAGTGCGCACCTCATTTATAAGATTAAATTAAAAGCCAGCCATGCTCGGATGGCATTTTGTGATGATGAGGAGAAGGAGGGAGGTTATGGGAGCGGGGAACTGTTTCAGCTGCACACAATCATCTTCCTGTCATGTGATTTGCTGGTTCCTGGTGGTGACACCTTCTTCCTGTCACCTGCTATGATGTGTCAAATGCCACACCTAAGACCCTAAAGCTAATGCATCCAGGGTTATGAGCTCTTGCAGTTTCTTTCAGTTTAACCATACTTTTTGTAATGTTATGGAAGCCTTTTTAACACGTGTTATAAAGTAGCTAAACATGGTTACAGGTTTGTGCCTTGTCACAGACACAATGAAATGATATATCACACTCTGAGCTAAAGGGCCTTGCAAATTATGCTCTATAAATGGAAGAAAATCTCATTCTGTTCTCTACCTAAAAACAGATGAGCTTTTATTGAAAACGTGGAAGCGATTAGTTTAAGGGGCGTCTTTTAGTGTAATTCCCAAATGAAACGAGCAGACCCTGTATTTATGAAGCCCGTAGCACAAAGAAGGGAGCTCTTAATGAGGCAATTAAGCTGAGGGGTCGAGAGACTTTGATCTAGAGCGCAGTGATTTTTACAAAAACATCGCACAGTGATAGATACTCATAACTCAGGGGCCTTAATTGTGCTTAATTTGTTTGGAATAGGAATGTGCTTTCAATTAGAGTGTGGATTTGGGCCCGTGTGTTTAAAGGAGGCTGTCAGGGAAAATTAAGAAGCAGTTTGGTTCCCCTCCCGTGTTACTGTTTTTTATCACGGCCAGAGAGAGAGAGAGAGAGTCAGCAGATAGACAGATGAAGAGACCAAACAGAAGGTAGAGAGAGGTAATTAGGCAACAAAAACAGACCCCTCAGAAGAAGCCATGGATGGATGGATGGTTGAAGAGGGCAGACGAGGGAACTGTTGCATGTCTCCCCCCTCTGTATGTGTGTGTCTGGCTCACCAATAAACAACTGTTTTGAACACCAAGACAAGAAATAGTACAGGATGACTGCGTTTAAGTCACTTGACAATAGGACGTTACTGATGATGATGTTTCAGTCAAATGCATATTGTGATATTAGATCAGGAAATAATTGTTGTATTGTAAACTTGAATTTAATCTAGCTATTTTGAGCGTATGGGGCCCTACCTGTTTGCATGCCACTTTTTGTAATGTAATAGTATGATATCACTATACAGCATAACAAGTAAATACACAGTAATACTTAGAGTATTTGGCACATAAAACATGTTTTCATGAAAACTCATCTCAGTCTTATAAAGCAGATAAATACACACATACTCACCTGGCTAACCTACATTAATAAAGAGAATCATTATGAAACTGTAACAATTTTTTATGTCTTTGCGCTGGTGACGGTTGTGGCCGGAGGCGTTATGTTTGTCGGATGTCCGTACCTCCATTTAGAGCTGTGCGATATGGACAAAAATTTATATCCCGATATAGGTCATTTTATATCCCGATAACGATATATATCCCGATATAGTATTTTTACTTAAAATTATATATATATATATATATATACATGAAATGAATGCCATGTCGACACACATGAATTTAGAGATGGCATCTGTAATCTCGTGGTGTCTGCGGGACTGCTTGTCATAGACAGTGCCTTTGGACATTGACTCTTTCAGGCTCGTTTGGTGTGTGTTTTTCTTTTCATCACTTCGTGGTTTAACTTTAGTACTTTGTCGCATTTTAACGCTGTCTCTGTACTGTTCTTCATGCCGTGTCTTTAAGTGATAGAAAAGATTAGATGTGTTCGAGTCGCTAGTAACGACTTGTTGGCGGCATGTTTTGCAGATTACCGTTTTTTGGTCAGTGTCTGCCTTTTTAAATCCAGTGTCAAACAATGGAGCTCCTGTTACCTCTTTTCGGCACCAATTCCTCTTTCTGTTCTGTTGGTTGAGCGTCCACTGTGCTCTCCATCTCTGCTATGTTGTTTACGTCCATGCTCCCGCTGGCTCTCGCACGCATGGATGAAAACGTTAGCAGTGCCGTAAAGGAGTTCTTGCAGGTGACGTAAACTGCTACCGCTAAGTAGTAGCGTTGCTGCGTTTACATTAGCCGAGCTAACCACAGCCCACACGTTAAAATTACGATATAAACAACAGAGGATTATATCGTACGGTGGACATTTTTCTATCGCACTATGATATATATCATAATATCGCAAAGCACTACCTCCATTTGTACGTAACTCTGAATGTCCATCCCATTATCATGAGCACAATATCTCAGATTTACCTTGAGGACATTGTCTTCAATTTGGCACAAACATCCACTTGGACTCAAGGATGAAGTGATTCGATTTTGGTGGTCAAAGGGCAAAGGTCAGGGTCACTGTGACCTCACAAAACACATTTCTGTCCATAACTTAAGAATTTATTCTTTAATTATGATGAAATTTTACACAAATGTCTCATGAGATAATGAAGTGATGACATTTTATATTCAAAACTCCAAAGGTCATTTTCACTGTGACATCAGAATGTTGTGCATGAAATACTTTTCTGGCCTTTAGTCAACATCATTACTCAGGAACAGAAGGGCAGACTTGGTTGATTCTGAACTGGTGACACTAATGTTTGGTGTCTTTGCTGCGGGATTGAAGTTGAGTGTGAACCATCCATGTATTAGAATATGTAGCTTCTTTGCAGCAACATTTGAAGCATTATCTTGACAGACATGGACGTTAACTATAACTTCAACTTGACTGATTTGTGGAAGCATACAACCACAAGGCGGTGATTCTAGGTTAAGATGTAAACTTTTGTATGCCTTTCATAAAGAGAAATCCATAGCAGAGAAACCACACCCATTTTGTGATGTCAGAAATCCGTCTCGACATTAAGTAAGCTGTGCAGTTGGTAGTTTGTTTCTCTAGTACACTGCTCAGCAAGTCTGTATTTCTGTAGATTGTTTATTGTCTTGTGGCTTATTTGTATCGATCAAACAAATTCATTCTTTAAAGGACTGCTATATAAATGTTAGAGTTGCCTGATGAAGTGTGAAAGTTAGGGGTACCTAAGGAAAACATTTAACCTTCTTTACATGATGGAAACATGCATTTTTGTGTCAGCATTGAGTCATTCACACATTTGTTAGCATTGATTAGCTTTCTACAGTATTTACATTGTCAAGACAGAAAGAAGTTGAAGACATCAACCGCTTAAAAGCTGACCTTTCACCACTATCCAAAACACCGTATCCTCCTATATTAAAACTTCTGTACAGATATTTGAAGAGTACAAAGACAACCAGTTTTCAAACCTTAAAATTTCGGATCGTCCGCTCTTCAATGAACAATTTACAGATGCCTGAAATTTTAAATTTGGCACAGGTAGATGTAACATTTGTAGAGCAGGGCCTGTACCTTACAGTGCCTTATGTGGTGTGAATCATTTAATATTCCTGAGAAATTAGTTCATGGAATACTGGAAAAAGTCACATATGTTAAGAGTAGTTGAGGAAAGTTTGACCAGCAACGCACATAATGTAATGCTGTAACAATTTTCCATCTTAAAATTCAACTAATCAAATCCAAATTCTAGCAGGATTTTTTCTAATCCCTCCTGTCGGCCATCTTACATAACTACTGTTCAGGTGTTGCAATTTCGTGACTGGCAGCCTATTTCCAACAAGTGTCAGCCAGTTAAGGAGATGAGCATTGTTGATTTACCTCCCTTGACCTGAGTGGTCTGTGTGCACATCTGTGTGTGTGTCTAAATGACAGACTGAATGAGACAGTAAAAGATGGAGAAAGAGAGAGAGGGAGAGAGAGAAGAGGAGAGTCTGTGCTGTGCTGACAGGCAGATGGTCTCTCTCGCTGTCTCCCGAGGTCTTCCACTTCACACCCCATTACACCCGCCTCTTCCCATCAGCTTGTTGTCTGTCATTCACTGCACCCTAACATCCACTCCCTCTCTCTTTGCCCTTCTCCTTCTCCGGCTCTCTCACATCCCTCCATGCTTGTCTGCTTTGTTGGCTGCATGTCAAGTGTCAGGTGCAATCCCGACTGACTGATCCAGTGTGGCGTGTGCGTGGGCGTAAAACCAGTAAAGTGATGTCCCCCACTCGCTCCCTCCCTATCTCCCACGTCCCTCCTCTGTCCCTGGAGCTGTCTGCATTGGTAAAGCTCCTGCTTGTTGAGAGGCCAGCAGGCCCTCAGTGGTCTCCAAGGAGCTGTTAGGATGAAATCCCCCCAGCAAAGATACTTGGCAGCCATTTACAGCCACCAGGGATGGAACCTCCTCTGATCCCACTGTTGCACCACCACTGTTGGTGAGCAGCAGACTGTGTCTCACAGTCTCACTAGAGTTTTACTTCTCACGACAAGTAAATGAAAATGTAAAATCGATGGAACGCCTCTTTTGATAATGCCACTTTAAGTAATAACACTAGCATTACTCTACTCTATGTGGGTCTGTACACACAGTTTCACTTGATTATAACATACAGAGTGAATCTCATTTTTCTCCTCTGTTCACTCTTCATCTGTTACTCCTTCTGTGTTACACTTGGCTGCTGTCCATTCATATTCCATCCCCATACAACCATTTTTCCGCACCCCTCTATTTTCTTATCAGTTTACAAGGAGCAACTCTGTCCTGGATCACACTATCAAATCAAGTCAAAAACTTGTCCTTAGCCACACAGAAAGGACAGTTACTCATTATTGTGCTCTTTATTAACTCAATTAGCTGCCTGCACCTGTAGTGTGCTGCCTCCGGCTCCTCGTGCTGATGCCAGAATCCAGCCAATATCTACCTCACCTTCTATTCGGAAGACTCAGCATGACCAAGTTAGGAGTTTGGTTCAATTATAGGGTTTCTGAGGAGACAGGTGTGTGACTGTAGGCCCTGCCTCTCAACCTGTTTAGGTAGCTGGCAAGATTCGAGGTAAGCTATAACTAATGTCTCGTGGTAAAAATGAGAACCTTACATATGCTAGACTTTTAAGCCAATAATGACATTGATATGCAGCACATTAACGCACATCTTTTTTGACTGTTGTCTCTGTATATTGTGTATTCTTTTTATTCTATGCTGTGAACCTTTGCACTTCCCTTAATATCTCTTTTTTGCACATTTCTGCCTGGCTCTTTCATTTTAAACAGTTACATCGAACACATTTTTAATATTTTCACATTTTAACATTGTTACTATAAAAAATATAATTTTAATTATTGTTTTTTTCTGTATTTTATGTTTATCTGTTACGGTATGTCTGTCCACCTAAACACCAAAGAAAAATTCCTTGTATGTGAAAGCCGTCTTGGCAATAAACTTGATTGTGATTGTGATATTTGAATGTAAAAAAAAAAATTCCAATGATATATTTGATAATATCTGTCTCTATTTATTTTTTACGTAAACCACCATAACATAGCCAAACATTTTTGATTCCTTAATTTGTTGTAGCCAAGTGTACTGAGTGAGACATTTTACAATTAAAAAATTTTCTTGTCAGTGCTCTCAGGGGTATAAACTGTGTGTGCCACTGTGTTGAAGCTACCTCAGACACATCTCTGGCATTTCTGAAATGTTTTCCTGTCCCTCATTTGCAGATGTATAATCAGATATATGAGCCTTGACTATTTATTAGTCAGACTGTAGTTAAAACTTCTATTTACGTTGACTTCTCAGATTTAAAAAATGGAGGAGCATTGTCTGAATATTAAAATTTAAAGGATTACCAACACATAGCAGACTGTTATCAACCATAGTGATATTTCTTCCTTGAAACGTGACTCTTATAGATCTTGGTCATCATATTAATATGCTGTGTTGCATGAGATCTGTTATTTATTTTTTATTGTGGCTTAAACCCCTTCAGCAGAGCAGGAAAGATGTTACAGCTGATTAATAACCCTTTGGTGGAGGAGGGTAAGAAAATCTAATCGTTCTGAACATATTGTATAAGAAAGGATTGGTTGAAAGACGAAGAGATCAGTTCTTTGGAGAGGGTCTTTAAAACAGCTTGTCATTTATTAGATTCCTACCATAGTACAGACAAGGTTCTCCAAATTGTTCAAATCATTGTCCCCCCCGGATCAACGTATGCTAAAGATTTGCCAGCTAAGCAAAATCGCCCGAGCCGTTTCCTGCTTCTTTCTCTGCTGGCTTTGTTGTAGTGGTAAACCTGGCCTCCTAGAAAAAAGACCCTTTAATTAGCTTGAATAATAGCCATGCATGTGTGGACTTAATCCCTTTGGCCAGCCAGCTCCGTTAATGGCTTCCTTGTCACTCACCGGGCACTGCATAAAAGCACGCTCTGCTTTTCACTCCCAACACCTTTCTTTCTCTCTGCACCATCCCTCCTACCCTAACCCACCACTCCTAGACCCAAGCATCCTTCCTCCACTGATCTCTTCCTTTATCCTCCCTCCATCCCTTGTCTTTTGACTGAGCCCTTGAATTATGATGCTCCATGTCTGGTTTAGGAGTTCCTACTGAGAGACCAAATTACTTGCTGGCTACATTGGTGTTAACCATAATACTGTTTTTTTGTTGCTTCTTTCTCCATAAACTGCAGTGTTTGAAGTCAAAGCATCAAACCAATGGTGGAGAAAAATGTGGGCTCTAACACCTCTCATTTATGAAATCGAAGTTCATAGTATCCTCATGTCAAACGGTGATGTAACATCCGTGATAAACTGCTTTCGTAACAGTTGCAGATATTAATTGGACCTTCATCTTAGAGGTTTGGATTCAGTTTGAGAACTGACCCTTTGATGAGCCTTTATTAACCTTATGCTGTGTGCCTTATCTTGGGATGAAATTTGCCAAATGCCAGTGGGCTGGTCACGAGGCACGTGTGTTGTAGCCTTTGGTCTCAGTCTATATTTTGGTCCTTTGACACCAGAGGTGAAGCTCTATAGAAGAGCATTTTAAATCCAAAGAGTTTTAAGATGTAAATCAATAGGAGATGGAGCATGGTGATACATTTTCATTGTTGGTGCTCTGTCTGGACCGCCAGCATGTGACTTTCTCCAGAGAGAGACGGAGCATAGCTCACCAACATCTCACTAAGACCATTACTGAGCCAGATTGTCCTTACTGTGTATTTTCTCTCACTTTCTATCCATGCATCTGTCTCCCTTTGAGTGTATTTGTCTCTGTTTCTGGATGCCAAGAGGCACAGGTTAAACATTAAAAGACAAAAAATGGCCGTGGATGCCTGCCTCTTATAGGGGAAAGACACCCCCCCCCTGCAGTTCCAGGGGCCCAGTATAAATCTTTTAAATTATAAATCAATAAATAGTTAATACAATAATAGGAATCTTTATAAATATTTAAGTAAGAGGAGAGGTGGGGGCAAAAAGTCGCAGGAGCTGCGTGTACCACTGAGTGCACAAAGTAACAGTGGTGCATATGCACACTCGTACAGATTATGTACTGCCTTCTTGTTGTGTAAAACAACAAGAAGGCAGAAGTAGGTCCACATTTTGTATAGTCTGCTTTATGCCTTTAACTTGAATTTTTTTCACCTGTAAGAGGACGACTGTGTGTATGTGCCCAGGAAGGCTAATCCATAATGGATGTGCACACGTGCGTGTAAAAAATGACAGCGTATGGCCAACTTTAACTGAAACTGATTAAATGTTTTAAGGTTTGCACATAGTGTATATCTCAAATCACATGCAATCAACTTTGGAGCTACACTGCTTTCTGTAAACACAGCAAGCCCGGCTTTGGCATTCATACTGGCAGAATATAAACAAGGACCATGTCTTAGCTGCACGCAGGGTGCTAACATGAACCAAATGCATCCACTGACAATGTGTTTTAACACCATAACTGAGCAAAAGAAAACAGGGTAGATACCTTTTCAAAACATACTGGCACACATTTCTCTCCTTCGCTCTGCCTGTTTATCCTCCCATCCTTCTATCTATCTGACAGCCCTAACATCGTTCCCCTCCTCCGTCGGGAGTTAATTTGCTGGAACGTTCCCGCTGCACACTGTGATCACCTAGTGAATACCCCCATAATTCTCTCTGCCTCTGCCTCTCCCTCTCATCCAGCCATGGAAATGACACCGAGGGGTTGACAGTTCAATTTACCCGTAACGGATGGCAGCTATCACGGCAGCACCCGCGCGCCAGCCCTTTCCTGTTGACTTTTATTTTTACCTGCCAAGAGAGAGATGCTGCTGGAACGCGTCCCGCCGTTCACCCCTCTAGACTCCAGCGGCGCCTCCTCGCCTCATCATCACTGCTGGTCCTCTGGGGAGAGATGCTGCCACTTGTTTATGTGACCCTGTCAGTACCCTGCTACACATACACGCTCTCTCCCCTGTGTATTTATCAAGCAAATTATTCCTCCATTGCCACCCCTCCTCTTCTCATCTCCCTGTTCTTCATAACATAATGGAGGAGTTATTGATCTATATCTTTGCTCATGATGCCTCTCAGCTTGTTGTCGTTAGCCCCTCAGCATGCCATTGATATACTCCCCCTCCTCCTCTCTTCTTCTAAATGATTTTCTCCTTCCTCTCGCCTCTTTCCCATTATCCTGGTCCGCTTTACATAAATCCACCTGGTCATTAGATCCATCAAAAGCTAATGATCATCATCTTTTTTCCTCTACTCCTGTCTCTTTTTTCAGTCTCTCCCCATGGCTCACTTTCTTTTGCCTTCACATGCACACACATTACAGTACATGCAGTGTTATTACCATGCTTGTGGAGATAAGACATACTCACTTGCCTACCTTAAACTCACCCCCTCTTCCCGTGAGACATACAGATGACCAACAATGGGTAATTTCACAATTTACCTACTTTGTAATTGCAGTTTTACAGTACACTGTGGTTAGAATTAAAGACCTAGAAGTATAGTAATATCCACTAGACACATACACACACATAGGCACGCTCTCCTCTGCTCTCTGACTCTGTCCCAAGGAGACGCTCCTTCATCCTGACATAGCTGTCAGCCATAGAGGACGTCTATTTGTGTCATTCATTACCCTCCTGTCTCCTAATAATGAGCTGCACTTATAATAAAACAATTATGGCAAGGGGACGAATTCACTTCACACACCTCTGCCCCCATCCCCCCGCTGCCTTTCATTCCATCCTCTCTGATAGAAACGAACATTTCTGCTCTATAAACTGTTTGGTCTTTTTTTTGCCTGAGCTGTTTCAAAGCCATGCAGCAATAACATCATTGATGTGCCCGACAGATAAATGATGAGACACAGGACACATGTCGCTCATTTGTAATGTTAACCAGGCAGTCAGGTGGCTGCCCCTCCCCTCAGTGCCTGCAAAATGAGTTTGCCTCTTTGATGATGCATGAGTGTCATAATGGGGAATCTGTGGCCACTGCTTTGTCATTGAGCAAAGGTTGAGGTGTTGAGAGAGTCTAAGAAGTAATTTTACAATACTTCTAGTTTTTAGTTTGTGTGGTTGCATTGTATCCCTCCGTACTGTTCTCTGTTGCCAGCTGCGATTAAATTGGTGGCGATCCAGCATGAACCGAGCTCTGACCCCCAAAGTCAGAGCTTCTCTGTTTGTGACAGGCAGATACAAAATCCAATAGATTTCAATGTATAATCACAGACAGGCCTTCCCTGCCTCCAAAGTCCAATTTAAGTGCTGGCACTGAGGCGATACAAAGGTGGGCACACAGGGGTACACAGGTTTCTCTCTGCAATTTGATCTAATCAGAGCCTGATTCAAATTCAGTCAGGACACCATGTGAGAAAGGCTTTGAGCAGCTTGCCAATCAGCCGACTAGCAGCAAGAGGGGACATCCAGCACTTCTGGAGGAGACCCATGGTTTCTATAATCACTGAAACAGAACTTTTGGGATAACAAGGCTCTTTTCTTCCACCTGCAGGGTGGCCGTGACACTTTCAAGGTCTACCTCAGTCAAGTGATTTAGAAAAAATAACATTGTTTTACAGAGCATGGAACATTTCTGGCATTAAAATTTCTTTTTTTGGTGACACCATAAGGTGTCAAACATTCTTTGCTCATTCAGTATTAATAGCATTTTCCAAAACTATTTGTAAGTCTGCTAGAGTATGAAATCTGATATTTGATATTTGATATTTGTGGTTGCATGTTTTGAATTCAGAGAGCTGTAACATATATTTTGCTTGTGCACAAAAATATTCCAGCAAGTCACTTGGTTACTGTTAGGGCACTCAAATGTCTTTAAAATAATTAATATAAATATCCCTACTGATATGATGTCCTTGTGGATTAAGTGTAGCAATTAAAAAAACACATCTTTTGAAATTACTTTCGATCGAGCCGTTTAGCCAAACTAAATCAAGTTTAATGAGTTGTGGATACATCAAGGTATTAAACAGTAAAACAAGTCTACACTGTTCAATTCAAATTGAAAAGTTTAAAGAACCAATTGTTCATGTATGCCATTCAGGGGGTGAAAAAATTCTGTGCCTCAATGCAGTGATTTCTTTCAGGTTGTGAGTTTTCAACATTTTTCCACTACTGTTAAGCTTAGCAAATGTGACACAAATGATTCAAGTGGTCACATCCATAGAAATTCTATTATTTTATATATTAGATCAAGTGAAGTATGTAGGCTAGCTTTAAATTGTCAGTCTTAAAGGTTTTCTATGCAAGACTTTCCTGAAAAACAATTCATTGACTCAAACACAGCTAATACCTCTCAATCATCACTTATGACCCACTAGAAGTGTGTGGTGGTGAATTTTTCTGCAGAGACTCTGCCTTCTGTTGGTATTTTCTTATTATGCCTCTGTGCCAGTGATTGCAGTGGCCGGAGACATTGTTTTCGGGTTTTCCGTCCATCCCATTCTTGTGAAGGTGTTATCTCAAGAACACCTTGAGGGAATTTTTTTAAATTGGGTACAAACGTTCACTTGAACCCAATGATGAACTGATAAGAATTTGGTAGTCAGAGGTCATTGTGACCTTGCATCTGTTTAATTCTCATGAATGTGATATCTCAAGAACATGTCGAGGCAATTTCTTCAAATCTGGCACAAACTTTCACTTGGAGTCAACAATAAACTGATTAGAATTTGTTGGTCAGAGATCAAGGTAACTGTGACCTTGCATCCATCTCATTCTGGTAAACGGGATATCTCAAGGAAACCTTGGGAGAATTTCTTCAAATTCGGTGTCATCGTTCACTTTCACTCAACGATGATTTCTTTAGATTTTTGTGGTCAAAGCTCAAGGTCACTTTGACCTTACTTCCATGTCATTCTCGTGAATGTTATATCTCAAGAACACCTTGAGGCAATTTCTTCAAATTTTGCACAAATGGTAACCTGGAATCAATAATGAACTGATTACATTTTGATGATCAAAGTTTAAGGTCACTGTGACCTTGCATCCGTCTCATTCTTGTTAACACCTTGAAGGAATTTCTTTAAATTTGGCTCAAACGTCCACTTGGACTCAACAATTGACTGACTAGAATTTGGAAATCAAATGTCAAGATCCCTGTGACCTTGTGTCCATCTTATTTTTGTGACAGCAATATCTCAAGAAGGCTTTGATGGCATTTCCTCAAATTTGGCACAAACCTGGGCTTACTGTTAACCCACAAAACATTTTTGATAATAACTCAATAATCCACATGTAATTATGATGAAGTTTCACACAAATGTCTAATAGTGTATAATGATAAAATGATATCTCTTTCTATCCAAAAAGTCAAAGGTCAGCTTCACAGTGACATCGTAATGTTCTGTGAAAACACCTTTCCAGGCCAATACTCAACACCATTACTCAGGAACTGAAAGGGAAACATTTGGTCTGATACTGAATTAGTGACTCGGTAACTGCAACTGCAACTTAAGTGGTTCATGGAGGCATACAATCATGAGGCAGTAATTCTAGTTATCTTTTTATTTTCTGTGTTCGGGAAGTTTATGAGCATGTACCACCATAGTGCTCAGGTGAGGTTGGGGTTTTATAAAAATGAGCGACCAGCTTCCCGACCATGAGCAGCAGGCATCCAAGAGACACAGTGCAGAAAAACAAATGTAGCACTGCAAAACACCAAATAAGAGTGAATCTGAGGTTGGCTTATACCTTCACTTTCACTGGTGAGTGGTTCACGAACAGTGATCGACAGTCCTGCATATTATACCCGTAAGGAAAACATTACTCCGCTAATACTATCTTTTAGAAATATGGAATAGCCAGACTTTTGCAAAGAAGCAATACTTAAGAAAGTGCACTGGCTATGATGTTCTGTACTGTATCTTAGTGGTCAGTCACATGCCAGTATTGTCAAAATGGCTGTTTCAAAACCAAGTTTAGCATTTTGTTATTGTCTTCCATTTTACATTTTTACTTAAACCTCATCGATATAACTAAACTACTCAATTTTATATACTAATACATTAACATATAAAATATTGTGAAGATGCTTTTACTTTAGAAGCACGTGAGATGCTCATTTTCATTTTTTATAGTTAAATAAACATACAGTGCCCAGTGCATGTATGTGTGTGTTGTAGTGTGTCTGTGTGTTATGCGAGGTTATTATCAGCCTGAGAGGGGAAGAAATCCCCACTCAGCACCCAGCAAGCCTTAAACTGCAGTCATAGCACTGTACTGTAATGGGAGAGAGAGAGACCTGGAAAAAGTGAATTTTCAGCAGATTTTAGGCAAAACATTCCTTCTTCTGCTTCCTCTGTCAGCTCTGTTTAAACATTATGGCCTGCCTGTCCTGAGCAGCAGGCCATTTGAATCTTTAAGCAGAAGAAGAAGATGGAATGCATCCCCAACAAAGCCATGGTTAATGTTTAAAGAGAAAATAATGGAAATACAATGTCGGGATCACACCAGAGAGAATCAAAAATGTGTTTTATTACTGAGGGAAATGACTAAATAATATATTAGATGTGCATGTTTTACATCATTGTGAATATTGAAACACCACTGAATGGGTGGAATGTATATAAGGTGGTGACAACCCGTGGGCTTCTGCAGAGACAGGTAAACAAACAAGCAAACAAGATGTTGTAGATGTTTTAATGGAGGGTGGTGAATGTTTGATAATGGATTCGAGACTACCTGCAAATGCTTCTCGAGACAAAACGACTGTGACAGTTTTGCTTGTCTGTGTTTTTTAGTGATGTTGTTTCACCTAATCTTAATGTATTTTAGAAGCCACACAGGTAGGCTTGCTCATCTGTGAACATTGCATTAGAAATTCATGTGTTTCCTACTTTTCAAGGCAGAGGTGCATACACAAATGATGCTAACACACATCCTTTCTAATAATAACAGCTTGAAAGAAAATTCCTCACAATTATTTATATTTTAAGTTTAACTCCGTTTAACCCATGCTGACCTTCAGTCTTATTTTCTACCACTGTGTTGTGTCCATTCCTACCCAAGCAGAACTGAACTTTAACAAACATGCCCGCAAAGTATTCAGCAGCACTGTCTGTGAAGTGTTCATGAAGGTCAGAGCGCTCCGGCTGCCCTGAGGACAGTACTAAAGTCATTCAAGCCTGTTTTAGTGTCTGGACACCCTGATACTCACACACAGCTTAAGTATGACCTGTGGCAGTGAAACTGAGTACAAGCCTGTGGTCTCTGATCACTCAGGTGGTGTCCTTGGTGGTATGTTTGGCCAAAGAGTCACAGAATTTGAATACATTTGGCACTGTACAGCCATGGCTTAACGGTATACTATTCAGCATCTTCCTAAAAATGATGTATAGACTCGTACAGAAGCAATTTCTCTCAATGTTTACTTATGATGGTATATTAATCTGCAGAGATTGTGGCATCTGTGCGAATTGTCTTTTTTCCTGCTTATATTGCTGTGTTTGGGACGTTCTTTGGCATAGCGCGAAAGTGAGGTTCAGAGTTTATGAAAAGGTAGTGATCAGGTGCCAGATCATAAACAGCACACATCCAAGAAGAAGATTGCAAACACAGTGGAGCCCAAAGTGTTAGGGGGCTCCCCTGGCCTTCACCTGCAAAATGTCACTTAAATTAACATTTACTGCCCAGGAAGAGACTCAAAATGACCACATTTAGACACAGAAAAACCATAAAGAGATACAAAATAACCACAAAATCTCTGCCACAAAATTGCCTCAAAGAGACACAAACGACTACAAAGGCACCAAAAACTAAGGAGACACAAAATTACCACATACAAAATTATCACAGAGACACAAAACCTCAAACAAGACAAAGTCACAAAGTCTGTGTGCTTTGCTTTTATGTAGGAGAGGTGGTGGGGCCTTTTGCATATCTGGACCCAAGGGCGTACTCTCTCATAATTGTGCCTCGTCAAAAGTTCAAATTTAGGAATAAGGAAGGTCTGCTGAATGACCACGTGAAAAGAAGTGGGGAGCATTGCCTAAAATATTTTTATTAATCTGTATAATCTTTACCAATGACTTATGATAAGCTTGCATGTTTGAAAGAATCAGGCTTGGGACAAAAAAATGCAATAACAGCAATGCAGATTTAAAACAGCTCTAAGTGAAATTAAAGCCCCTGGCACTAGGGGGAGCAAGTTTATTAGAAGTACTCACAGCAGAGGACTGCTGTGTCAGAGTAGTGTTATGAGAGCACTGGGATGGGAGACACTGTGGTGAATGTGTGGTGGTTACTGTGGTGAATTAATTTAAAACCAATATATCATCCGTTTTAGATTTATCGCCATTTCACTATCAAAACATACAACTGTTTATTTTTCTAAAATGTAACACTGCCACAGCAGACATACAGGTATTATTTCATTACAAATATGCTCCAACTAGTTTTCAGTCAAAGCAGCCGCAGTGTGTTAAAACTCAAAGCGATGCCCTGCAGGATGTTAAATGCTGACCCAGGGAGAAAACAGACGTTAGCTTTGGCTGTGAGTGTTTAACTCTCACCAGTCAGGGCTAAAAATAATCTGCGCTGTCCAAGAACATGGAAAGAAAGGGAGGTGCAAGAAAACCAAGGCAACAAAATGGTGTCATTAGTTTTTATAGTTTGCTAAGGAAACACTAATAAGCCGTGGCTGGTAAACCATACCTGTAATTAGATGAGAGTTGAGGTAGGGCATGCTATTTATTTGTCAGCTATGTAATGTCAGGTTGTGGTTTGGGTTCCCACACCTTCACTGGGACAGTGAACGTTGCATTTGGTGAGGCTTTTTTATGTCTTAGCCAGGGAGAGATACTTTTCTTCCTTTTAGTGGTTTAACCTGCCCGGGACACCACATAGTCAAAGGAATTTACTTCCCATACAGTCTTAAGCAATACCATTTCAGCATTACAATTTCCAGTCCTGTATTCTGTCATTTATTACTTGTTTTGGTCAATGTTAGCTTTTTAAATTAGATGTTAGCTACAACTACAGCTTCAATGATTTTGTGCACACACAACACAAACTTGATTATATAAAAATGTTTTTAGGAAATCCCAAACCCTCCAAAACCTTGGAAGTGAGGTGAATGAAAAAGAATGTGTATTTTTTGGGAGAACTTCCCATGTGCCTCTCATCAGCATGTGGCAGTGATTAGACAGGGAAGTGAAGGTGAGCCTCAGGTGGACTGTCTATTATTCCCCTTTTCTATTACTCTCTTTCTCTTGCCCAGTTGTTAACCCCCTACAGCCCCTCACACATCCCCTGGAGGCCCATTATGCAGAATTATCCTCGTGTTGTGAAGTTGAGAGTGTCCGGGTGCACACGCTGGAACACTTCACCTGTGGCACTTGATCAAAATTGGCTAATTGATGAGCATCCAAAACAGGGATGTGGTGTGGGGCCAAACATATTTTCATCAGATGCCCTGGCACTGGATCTCACTCCCTCTGTTTTCTCTTTCCTTCCTCTATTTTGAACATAAGCTCTCGGAGCCAAACATGAGCTGTGTTCAACATGAACTTTGAGGAAGTCCCCAGCAGGTCATGACCTCTCGTGAACTTTTTCATGGTGTGTCCCTCCCATGTATTGTTATTTCACGGTTGCTTCCCTCTTTGTCCCTCTCTTTGGTTGTACATTTATTTGCTGAGTGACTGATCAAGTTTAATGGAGCGTCCAATGGACATGTCATGAGCTTGAACAGAAGCCAGTATAAGCGGCACTTCAAAGCCACAAGCTACCCATACCCCCTGAGGTGACAGTAGCTTCAGGGGAGCTGTATTACTGGCTCCAGTAGTTCCACCATCATCCAGTCTGTGGTTTCTCAGTTCGACCTCTCCCTTAGATCTTTCACTGATAAAGAAGACAAGACTGTGGCAAGATCTGGTTGAGAGCTAGTGTCTTGCACACATGGTTGATTTTCTGGTCTGCAGTTGCTGGCTATTATTCATAGTTTGCTGTTGAAATGCTTTGATATGGTAATTCAGTTGCACATCTTTGTCTTTAATGATGTTCCAGATGACTGGATAAATATTAGTTCCTGTGTGAGAAAGGCATGATTCCGATGAACAGTTTAAAGGGACAGTTCATCCCAAAATACTCATTTTTTGTCTTACCTGGAGTGCTGTTTATGAATCTGGATTGTTTTGCTGTGACTTGCTGAGTTTTGGAGTTATTGGCTGTAGAGATGTCTGCCCTCTCTTGAATGTAATGGACCTCAATGGCACCCGGCTTGTGGCTCTCATAGTGACAAAAAAACTTCAGTCAGGATCACTTTAGTCAAAGAAAACTTTATTTTCATTTGCAGTACTATATTTCGTGGTACAGCTCTGTTCTGGGGCCTCTGCCTTTCCTTGGGCCTAAGCAAAAAAGTCTCTTCCACATGCCTACATGGAAAGCCTTAAGGCAGAGAGAGCACACCTCTCTGCCCTCCCATGTGCAGACAAGGAGAGCCTGAGACAGAGAGAGCAAACCTCCCTGCCTTTCCATGCGCCTACAGTGAAGACTCCTTGAGAACAGAGCCAGCATCAATGACAAACATGAAAGGACAAACACAAAACATGAATGGAGGAGCTGGGGTGGAGGCGGGTTGCAAAGCGACTTGCAGAGGAAGCAGCAACAGTAGGCAGGCCAGAGCAGCTGAAATAGGGTGCCGTGAATGAGATTCACCAATCGGTTGCATAGAGAGGAATCATGAGCTGACTCCCTTCCATCAATCAGCTGCTCCATCAGTTGATTGGCTGTTTGAGATCAGCTGATGTAACTGGGATGTGAGCTGAGCTTGACATTGTGTCCTGCCTGACCTAACGCTATGCTCAGCATTCAAAAAACTCAACAGAAATTGTGACCCGACTTTGTGAGCAGTTTCATGTAGAAAATATTTTCTTTCTGCTGAACTACACCCGCCAACCATATCACCATGCAGAAGGAAGTGTGCATCTACTCATGGATGAGAGGCTCATGCTGGTGACAGCACAAGATTTAAACATTAATGGTGTCCTCCTTGGCTGAGCTGTAACATTAGCTAGCTCATTGGTGCTAGGTGAGCTAGCAGTAGATGTATGCTTCTTCTGCATGGTGGTATGGTTGGTGGGTGTAGTTCGGTAGAAAGAAGATAGTTCCTACATGAAACTGCTCACAACAGGATCTGTGGATTATCTTGAGTATCTGGGTCATGATTTCTGAAAAGAGACACTGCTGTTGAGCTTTTCAAATGTATCTGTGGCGCTTTGAGCACCATAAGCGAAGTGACATCTTGTGCCATTATATTGGAGAGAAGGTGGACATCTCTATGACCGATATCTCCAACACTCAGCAACTCACACCAAAACAATACAGATTGATAAATAGCACTACATCTAAGAGGAAAAATATGTATTTTTTTGGGTAAACTTACATCTTAAGGGCAGTGCTACTGACCCAGGTTTGTCAGTGGGCATTTTTGATTAAAGATACACAGCAGCTCATTTTGGGAAGAAAAATCCCCCTTAGAATTCTGTCAGAGCAAACTCAGGGCCCAGTCCAAGCAAATGCCGACAGATGACATATCTTCCCCCAAGTTAGGTTTGTGTTAATGAGAGACCCTCGCAGGTGGAGGTCTCCTCTTACACAAACACCAGCCGGTGATTGCCTCCACTTAGGACCAGTAAAAGTAATAAATGATGACCGATCAGGTCACACTGTAAATTCTGTCCAGTCAGTCTGATGGATGGCCAGGTCTAGGTGTGGTCTGAGCCAGGTCTGGTAGCTTTAACGAGTGCTTGGTTTCCTCCCTTGAGTTTGTGTCTGTCTGAAAATCATTCCAACGGGAAGTCACAGTGGAACATTTTTTTCCTTGGAGAAGAATCACCTTTTTTATGATCCATCGTACATTTTCCCTGACTCAATCTTCCTCATCCGGTGCTCCCTACTGTAATGTCAATACGTTTTGCTGAGCTGTGGTCTATCTGTTTTTTTTCCCAGATAGGATGGCTAAGCTAAGTCAACAAGAGTATTAGTCGAGCTTCAGATTTTGCTTAGTTACATGATAGAATTTCACACATCAGCCTCTTCACAGTCCTGTTCCTTTTCTGAAATAAACTAGGTCCAGCCAGTACAAACCTCCATGAAAATGACTTTACCAACTATTCAGGAGTTTGGGCTAATGATCAAGTAATGTCAAAACAAAGGTGTACAGTCATACAATACAGCAAGTAAGTAGCAAATATAGATTTGAATGATTCAAGCGAGGACAGTAAACCTTTTAATAACATAAAATGGTGGTTCACTGTATTCCGTAGATTATCAGCCTCTGGAAAACTTTAGTTTTCAGCATAAGTAAAGTCCAGCACAAGTTGACAAATCAATGTTCTGGGCATGAATGCCATGCTCGTCGCTGTAACTTCAGCCGTTCAATCACAGTGGAGGGACAAATATTGCAAAGACAGACTGTCACATCTTACATGTACAAGCATTGAACAAAAACAGCAATGGAGGAAAAATCTTCACTTCAATTTTTACTGTACTTCAGTACTGATAGGTAAGAGAAAACTCAAATCAGTGCCTTTGGATTAGGGTTAGGCCGTTGAAAAAAAAATCATGCTCACCTGTCCACCTGATGTTCTACTACACTTTGTGGTTCTATTCAGCTCAGTGAGAACAGCGTAGAACATCTAAAAATATATGTATTTATTACTGTACAAGGCACTGAGGATTAAATTATCTTTAAACACAGTGCATTACAGGACATACTGTGTATTTAGCCAGAGAAAAAGAATAACTATTTAACATCCATCTGTTATTTGTAGTGTGCATCTCTCTATCTGTGTGTCCACGGTTTCCAGAACATATTGGTAAATATCTGCGCTCTTGTTTGACTTGGCCGGTACACATCCTGTGGGGATTGTGCTGAATCCCTCTCCCTGTGGCTGTGTGGTAATCTTGGTTTTACATTTGAAATCTCTAACACATTGCAGAGTTCTCTGTGCTTTCATAGACGTCCATACAGGATGGACTTAGCACTTGAGAGAGCGAGAGCTTAGTTTGAAATGATACAGCTCAGGCGTGAATATTGCTTTGTGATGTGTGAAATGGGTCAGTGCCAAAAAATAGCCTTCTCCAAGTGGGATGGCTTTAATTAGTACTCCAAATCTATGTTTGTAAGACAAAATGTATTTAGGTCTGAAGTAAAAAACATTGTCTTACACTTTCCACAACTTTTTATGCAGGAGTGGGAATTAAAATGGGCGTTGAGGGCTATTATTGAATGGCAGTTTTACTCAACACAAAGTAAATCATTTTTGTGGCTACAATTAAAAAAATCCCCCTTCTGCTGTAAAACCCTGGCAATATTATGTTCGTTTCTGCAGGGTTGCGATATAAATCCATGCTGTCTGCCGCGATTCACTACGCCACATTAAATTCTTTTAGATCAATTAAACTTCCCAGCTCACTTTACAAGCCACCAGTCTTAATGTTGGCTCCCCCTCACCCTTTGAGCAGGGGAATACTCTTACAGGGTAGGCAGCATGGGTTGCTCTGCAGAATTTATTGAGCCATTGCCAAATGAACTGTGGGGTGAAGGGAATGCATGAATTAGTCATATTCAGCATTTTATGCATAGGAAGTGGGAGAGTTGCATGGCATTGACCCTCCTAAGTTTTTTGTCTCTCTCAAGTCTCTATGCAGAGTCACACACAATGTGGTGGACCATGTGCTGGGTGCTGCTGACTTAATATTGTATCAATATACATTTAAAAAATAGAAAAAAAAGTGTCCAAATGTTCTATTGGGTGACATAATCAAAGCATAGTTCTGGCACTTGCACAGTCATGGCTGCTTAACACAAGTATGGAGGCACATTATGTACGGGTCTCCCTTGGTCGCTGTTTACGACTGAGACTTGTCTGGATTCCTCTCTTTGTATTTTTAGTGGAGGGATGATCTGAGAGCGAACAGGTGGACTCGGGGCTCTGTCACCAGTAAGCACACAGATTTGCAGCTTGGTTGTCTGTGAATGTTTAAAATGCTATTAGACTGAAATAAAGTGTTGTAACTGTTGGATTTGATAGTCTTACATTTTTACCATAGCACATAAACTTTACAGTCTGCTGCATATTCCAGTCTCGTGTCCTCTTCCTGAATTGTACTTAGTGTGTTTGTGTGTTTACACTTCTACTGTGCTATTTGCGTGCGCTGTAAAGGTCATTCTCACTCTCTTTGTTTTCACCCATAGTTATTATTCACATTCACAGACCATTAAACCTTTAACAAGCTGTAAGCCAAGCCTGAATATCAATTATTCTTTAATATGCATTACCAAAGGAAATATAATGATGGCGGGCTATTGTTAATATGGTGAATAGGACCAGGTGTGCACCCTGAACACGTCAACATGTAGTGCGCTTTTTGCGAGCCATTTTTAAGAATTAATTGCTGTAATTTTGTCCACCACCCCCTCCCCCAGCCGCCCCCTACAGAGACTTAAAGAGTTAAGGTGCGTGCTGAAGTCGAGCTAAGTAAATTCACTTTATGACACTGCTGTGACATGTGCATCTGTGATTTCACACGCTTAATGTAAAATTTACAGTTGCAGTATTGAATGTCACGCAGGCTGTGGGGAGAGCAGGGGGTAACCGGAGCCCCCAGAGAACAAAGCGGGCGTTTTGGCCCGGTCCCCCCTTGCGCATGCCTCCCCGGCTGCCACCCCTCCCCGCCGCGCTTTACAGCTGTGGAGGTGTGATCCGAGCACGACGGTTGGCCTTATAACCGTTAAGCAAGCACCACGGCGCTTCTAATAGCCAAAGGCCCTAATGATCAAAACACCTGGAACTATGGGAGCGCAAGGAAATTTTGCTTTTCTCAGGGAGCTAATAGATGTTTGGGTGAATGACTGGATATTGAACAGAGGCTGGTCCAGTCACCATCTCACACATGGGCACTGACTCTTGATCACTGAGAAACCATGTCGTCCAGCTTTGGAGGGGTCGGTCGGAATGGAGTGGTCATGTTAAGAAGAGTGAGGCCCACGCTTACTTAAAGTTCAAACATGGATTAGGCACGCTCGTCCCTTGGTGTCGTGTTCAATGGCAAACCTCCCCCTCAGGGAATTGATCCCACACACTACCCACCAGTATTGATTTAGTTCTATATAGATTATCAGCCTCAATCGTGCGATTAAGCCACAGGTCCTGCATTGTATAGATATAAAAAGGCTTTTAACAGGTATTGTTTTCCAAGTCACTCAGGTTATTTGAGATCTATTGCCATTAGAGAGATTAATGTGATTACTTACTGTATGACCAGTGAAATTCACTCTTGAGCAATACACTGGGTCCATTTTCACATGTCTAAGTTCACTTAGACTCTGTCTGGCATTGTCATTATTGTGGTAACTGCTTGGTATTAATTACACTCCCACACATTAGTGTATCCTTTACAATCCCCAGAAATGCTTCTAAATAATAACAGGATGAAAATACTAAGTCTGCTTAACTATCTGTTGTTGCGCTATTCTGACAAGTTGCTAATTCTTGCCAGATTGCACCCAGTGAAGATGACCTCCCCTCCTGCTCTCAGTGAATACTTCATCTGCACAGAAGAGTTAAAGGGACAGTTCACCCCAAATCAAAAACTCAATTATTTTTTCTCTTACCTGTAGTGCTATTTATTTATCTAGACTGATATGGTGTGAGTTGCTGAATGTTGAAGATAGATGTGTGGTGTTCCTTTAATATAATGTAACTAGATGGCACTCTGCTTGTGTTGCTCAAAGTGCCAAAAAATACATTTGAAAAACTAAACAACATGACCTGGTTACTCAAGATAATCCACAGAATTTGAGGAGTATAATACCAATTACCTTGATACAAAAAAATGTTTCAAGGTTATTTGTCAATCAAACCATAATCTTGTGAAGTTGCATTTGTATTTTGTGCAGAGATTGTGGTGCAGTTTGTGACTGAATATAGGATCATGGACAAACATCTGCCTCAACAAACTATCTGCCACAATGGCAAGTAAATGTTTGAAACAAAATAGTCATATCATAAAAAACTGTGCTCAGGGTCTGTACTGTGTTTTGGTGTCATTTACAAGCAAACTGCTCTGCTGCTCCGAGCTGCTCCTCTGTTGTCTGTGTCACACACACATCAGATCAGATCAGATCAGATCAGATCAGATAAGATCAGATAAGATAAGATACACCTTTATTAATCCCACAATTGAGAAATTCTAGTGTTGCAGCAGTCAAGAAGAGAGTCAGATTTTTTTTTTTTTAAAAACTAGGCATGCAAAGGATACAAAAATACAAGAAACAGCAATAAATAATAATAATAATAAGTATAAACAGTGGCATAAAAAGAGCATATTTAATGCAGTCATATATATACACAGACGTGTGTGCGTGCATCTAAGCAATGCTGCGAAACTGACTGTTTTGAGCGCTCACAGTTTGTGTGACACTATTTACCGTACAGGACATCGCCGGTCTTCTGCTAGCTAGCGCCCATACTTATAAAGGTAATGAAATCATAACATGGAGGCCACGTAAATTGTCACTTTTTCCATTCTTACCTTCCACAGTTAAAACCCTATACATATACAGTGCACCACTGCTGACCAGAGGGAGCTCTCTTGCATGCTGATGCTGTGGTGATGAGTTGTTCAATATGTCACAGTCATTTTGATTCAAATGTTGCTCTGGCCTCTTCTTTAAGTTTGTATTTAATATAATACTTCTCAGTAACATGTTATATTTTGGCAGGTAAAAAATGTGTTTGGCTGGTGGATTTTTTCATCTACTCACCCCCTTGGCTGGTTAGTCAAAAGTTAATTTTGGACACTGATGTGGTGTATCATATATGAATATATTGTTTTGGATTTGTGGCAGTTCCTAATGAGCATTAGTAAATATAGCACACTTGACACTATACATATGGAGTCTTTTGGGGCATTTTTGCATTATCATCTTGACTAGTGATGGACTGACTTACTTTTAGACGGCTACCTTTTGTTACCTGTTGTTGTGCTAAGCCCCCTGAAGTACACCTGGTCCTAATAGTTATGCACACATGCTCCGCTCCTTTCTCCTTTCTATTTTCCCATCCTACACCTAAGGAAACAAGCTGCTGTTATTCCACCAGCGAGCAGTAAACCTGCAATAAAACTGTGGCATGGCCCCTATGTGCAGTATGGGTAATGCTCCATATACTTTAATGGTACACCGGACCAGGTCATATATTTCTCTTCTTATGTGAGATTCAGAAAGCTAAGGAAGGGGATGAGGTTTGTGGTACAGCTAGTTTGATGTACTGTATGTGTATTAATGAGTACCATCTCCACTAATAGAGGGAAGGGGAAGGCATTTTCTGTCTGTAGTCTTCATATAGATTTACATGCTAATACTGGGTCACTTATCTGTTTGCTAAATCACTGAAATGATATCCATCATTGCTTAATGACACTGCTGTAATTTCAGAAAACTGTCCGGCAGCATGTAATCATGCTTTTGCAGATTGGACTTTCAGTTGGATAGTTAAAGGAATTAAAGATATACTATGTAGGATTTACTTCAGGACACAATGTATAGACTCACATGGGACGTTAATGGGTGTTTACCCCCACAGCGCTCAGGTGAGGTTGGGGCTTTATAAAAAGGTAGCGACCAGGTGCCAGACTGCAAGGCATCCAAGAGACAGCAGAAAAATGCAAACATACTGTGTCGAAAAGCCAGAGGAGAATGTGTCTGTGGTTGGCTTTTACTTTCACTTTCACTTGTGAGCATAACCAACAATCCTGCATGTATGCCCGTAAGGAAATTAAATTGTTTAACCAAATATATACGCAGCATTTTTTAAAGGAATTTCCTCTGCCAGAATAAGTAGCAAGTTCTTAGATTTTTTTCAGGGCATGAATTTTACAACTGCAGTGTGTCACATGTGATGATCAATGACATGTACTCTTGTCAGTTAAATTTATATCCTTTTATCATTTAGGGCACACATGACTAATTCTGTAACACTGCACTGCATGCATGCTCTGACGCTAACCATCTCTTACAAATTTCATAACAACAAGAGAGGATAGGTCTTTCACCACCGCAACCGCTAAACACGCCTCAGAATTAGATCCAAATGTGGTAATAGACAACATGTATTTTGGGACTGCGGATGTAACTCCAGACTACAGCCACATGATACTGACGATCAGTGCGAAGTTGCGGTTGAAAACAGATGTCTAAACACACAACAGCGATGACAGGCTGAGGCCCGATGTTTACAGTTGCCTGAGGGAAGGATGCCGCTTTTTGGTTGTGAGGAAAAGATGATTGGATGCACAAAAACAACAATACACTCTACAGATAGACCGTCATAGGGAATCATTACAGACACTGAGTGGGGACTTTTCCTCCTCTGTGTTAATTAGCGTTCAGTTAATTAGTAATCTTCCTGAGGATCAACTGCGGTCTGACTGTGGATCAATCAGGTAATGTACCTCTAATTTACTTTCTAGCTACAATCTTGTGTGCCTGTAGTAGCACATTTTTTAATGTAGTAAATAAAAAAGTTGAATTTCAGAAAAAAATTCTGTTTCTTAATGTAAATGCTTTGACTTTTTACTCCGTGGAAATCCCCACCGCTTCTTAAAGTTTATTCATTAAGTGACAGTAGTAACAGTTGACTCCCAAAGACTTTCTTTATTCTAAGACACAGTGTCTCACAGTGGATTTATTGATAGTTTCACAGAGTGTTGAAAGAGTTAGTATTCTGGCCCCATCTTGTTTCAGCTTTAGATATTTTGATTTATAAGAATGCTCTTCCCTTCATGTTTGAAGTTTTGACAGATGAAGTAGGAAGTTACATTCCATCAGGCATCTGTTGATCCAACCACTGACTTTTTGTCTCGCTCGGCAGAGGTCAGCCAGGTTTAAAGCCTGATCATTTCACCTGTCTAGCCTTGGCTACCCCGAGGAAGGAAGTTGCATACATAAAACTGCTGTAATGGAAGTGATCCAGAGTAGTTGTAGTCTATGTGTGCTGCAGGAATGCTGAGTTTTTGTCATGAGCCATCAAGGCATTTTTTTGTCCAACCTTGACAACTCTGCTTTTTCCCTCAGGCTTGAGAAATGATGTTGGAATGAAACCTTGTCTGTCCATCCTCTTAGTAACGGCACTGTTTTTACATTCAAGCTGTACACATGCAAGCACAGATACGGACACATCTATATTCATACTCTAGTTCCTCAGTCCTACAGTGATTATCCTGAAGGAATAATTAAACACAGGTTTTGTTCCATAGTCGATATTGAGGTATGCATGGTGTGTTTGTTGGTCATCATTGGCTCGTCCCCCTGCATGTCACACATGAAGCAATGAGAAAGGGAAGAATAGTCAGCATAAAGTATTCAGCGCTTCTTTCCTTCTTTTATGTGTAACTAAAACCAACTGATACGGCTCATTTTTTAAGCTTTGAATGAGGCATTGTGTCTCACATCAACTGTGGCAATACTCGGATCGAGCTGACTTTTCCCCCCTAAAGCAAACATGATATTTTCCCCTTTTCCGTTGTGCCACATCTACACAAAATGCAGCTGAACATGACAAACATTGTAAGTAAACATAACCTCGAATTGTTTTATTTGTTACTTTCATGACTTTGTTGAATGAAAAACACAGTAATCAAAAATGTTTACAATATTTATCTTTGGTAATCTTTTGGAATACAGATTATGTTTTGGAGCATGAATTCTGTAATCACCAGTGGAATATGTATTGAAAGAAACCTTCACCAACTGCGCTCCAGAAGGATTTTCCCTTATTTTTTCATTCAGAGTCCAGATCATGTTTAATGTAACGAGAAGAAGGATAATCAAAACAGCAGTCATTCAGCCCTAAATCTGGTGTTGAGGCTGTGGCTAGACAGGAAATTGATGTGGAGAGAAATGGCTCAGTGGCAAACCTTCTCAGTCATGTATGGTAGAGATGGGTGCAGTCAGCAAAAATTGGGCTCCACACAAGCAGTTTTAGGTTTTGCCAGACTCTGCTCCCCTCAGGTGCGGCCTGTTCACACCTCGTTGTCTCTATCCACCTCCACTCGCTGATAATCACAGAGCAGGTCTCTCCTTTTTACACTCCTTCCCTTTTCTCCCACTACAGCTTTGGCCAGGAAGGAGCTTTCACAACTCAACTTGTGTGGCCACCCAAAAAGTGAGGCTCAGTCCAAAGTTTTGCAGGAACTCTGTACAGCTAGTCCTTGGGTTTCCAAAGGCTTGAGGAAATGAGAAGGAGAAGAGGAGGAAGAGAGAGAGCGTGTGTAATACATAGAGAAACACAGACGAGAGAGTGAGAGCTGTGTGGAAGCACACCAGCGGAGAAAGAAACCTGATTTATTATCACCAAAAATCAACTGCAGATGTCAGCTCACAGATTCTCCCTCTGCCGCCAATTATAGACACTCACGCAAAGATCCACTCAGCCCCAGAGTTTGCCTTCTTATGCACACACACACACACACACACACACACACACACACACACACACACACACACACACACACACACACACACACACACACACATATACACACACAGATTTACACTGAGCTACATACCTGTGCATGCGTTTGCTCACATAAGCATGCACACCTGCCTGCGCACACGCTTAAATCTGATAAAATCATAATCTGCTGTGGACGATGAAATCGAAGGCCTTTCACCCACCTGGATTATCTCCTGTTGATCTCTCTAAGTTAATGCCAATGATGGATAATGAAGATGTCCATATAAAGCATTAGCGGTGTGATGTCAGCAATAATACTCCCCGGAAAGATTTCTACCCTCAAGCTTTTTTCCTGCCGCATGTTGTTCCACTACGTCTGTCATTATGTGCTATTTCAAGTCGTTACTGTAATCACCAAACCATCGTCTGGATTTAGCATAATCTGTCTATAGATTTTTGGATTTCATTGTTTAGAGGAAGGAAGATGTGAACTTGATAATGGCTCACATAAATCATGAGAACATGAATAGAAATGGCGATTTTATCCACCATTGTGCAGTGTGTGCACATAATCATAGAGTCAGAGAAAATTGTCTTGAGTTTATATTCTGATTGTTCAGATTCTGGAACTCGTCAAGCAGACGTCGACCCCAACTAAGGCCCTTGCAGACTTGAGGATGACAGAGAAAGGGACAGCAACAGGACTTTTTGTGTCAGAACCATCCATATTAAAACATACAACTATTTTCTGGTAATTTTTGCTTCTTCTTCTGTCCTTCGATTTTCTTGACAGCCGTTCATCCGATCGTCTTCACACTGAAGGAAGTGCAGTGTTGAGTGCGAGCTCTTGAGATCTACAGGACATGTTTATTAGTGGTGTGTTACTACTGCCAGAAGTACACACTGTTTAGTGTATTGAGAGGGGACCCCTATTAAGTCATACACTGCTGAAAAGCATGCTGGGTACAGCTTATTCTTCATCATTCGCTACAATACAGCCTAAAACAAATGCAAAAAAAGAGACTGGAGATGTTACATTGCAGGAAACTTAAGTATTTCAAGCATCAGTGATGTAACTTTTGGAATGAAGGCTTTGTTCCTGGAAATAGCCTGGTCCCAAATAGCATTCCTTCATCTCTCACTGACTGTTAGCAAATGGTGCTTGCACTCCAGCATTGCTAGGGGACACAGCTATGTAATTGCAGGTGTATTGCTCAGGGCCCAAGGAAGTTTAGTGTTGAGTGTGAAGTTGTTTAGATGAGTCGCTCTCGAGAAAGTTGCAAGCAGCAACACAGGAGGCCAAGAAATCGGCTCATTCCTAACAGGCATGTTTTGGAACTGGCACTGTTAAATTGAGTAAGAAGGCATTGTAGCCAGTCAGTTACGGGCCACTTCCACCAAAGCATTTTTATCTGAGGTCAGCGTATGTTTCTTAACGCTTTGCAATGGGAGCACCATATTTTTATGCTGGGCTACAAACACAGGTGGCGTGATAACGCGCTGGGCATGAATTCTACTGCTGGTTGGCCGTTTTTTTCTGAGCGTCGACAGAGTTGAAAGATGTTCAATTTTGGGTAAAAACGCCATGCTTGTCAGTGTCATTTCAGCTGTTCAATCACGGTGGAGTAAGAACAAATACCACAAAGACAAACCATCACATCTTACATGTACAAGTGCTGAACAGCAACAACAATGGAAGAGAAATCTATTACTGTACTGTATGTATGTTGGGTTTTGTCCCGTGAACCCACACAGGCTGAGAGGTCTGTCCTCCCTCCCTGCCTGCTTCAGCCTTCCCCTCATCTAAAGCAAGTCCTCTACCTTGTGCCGACATGTTTACTTCCATGGATATTCCTTATCATAGCAGCCAGCAGAAGACATGAATGAAGTAGCTGAAGATTTTAGCTGTTCATTGTTCATCTGTACTCTAGACTGGATTATCACATCAGATGCAACAATACTGTGTTTAATCCATTCCAACCTGCTCTGCCAGATCAGCATCTTCTCTGTTATGACACCTCCTCACTCACAAATTTAGCCCTGGACAGCAAAGTTACTAACTTTGGTTTAATTCATCAGGCACGCGTGCACAAAGTGAAATACAGTTTACAGTGGAGATGCCTTCCACATACATAGTGAGCATGATAATCCCTGAGCCAAGTTGGGGTCAGTTCAGAATATAGAAGCCAAATCTGAGTAGTCATGCTTGCGGTCTGAGTCAGGGTGGAAAACAAAAGACCAAATGTATACAGCAGGCTTTGTATGTTTGTGTTGTTGGTGTTGCGTTGCTGCAGCACTGCTTAGCAGACAGCGCTGCATTCACAAGCGCTGACATCAGAAATTAAAGATAAGCTGTAAGCAAAGGTAGATGTCGTAAAAGGATAATTTGAATGTGGGAACTTGCATCAAAGAGGCTGCTGCTAAGCAACTCTAAAGTCTGAGTTTCTAAAATGGCATGTGAATACACCACAATGTGTTAGACTTCTCAAATTAAACGTAATAAATGGTGTTAAGTGCGCAAACGTGAATAGTGTTGTATACTGTTTGAGTAAGAAGTGGAAACAATGACTTCACTGTCCTGTAGCCAAAGTGCTTAAGAGGAGGAAGTTTCACACAAAGCACGCAGACAATGTGTTACTCCATCAAGGCACTATGTTACCACTATATTTGCCACAATAAACATTAATTAATAAAACGCAGTTAGTAAAATGTGCTGTGAAAAGCATTTGAATTCACAAAAAAATAATTGCCAAAAATTTTCATAGTGCAGGGGCTTTCCTTCTTTATGCAAAAAAAAATAATGCAGAAAAAATAATGTAAATAAGCTTGAAATAACTCATAAGAAATGCACATGGTTCTGGGTGCAACAGTGGCACTAATAAGCCATATCACAGGTAGCAGTGCAGGTAGCATGAGAAATGTGAGGCTATGTATGGACAGTGCTTTTTTACAAGAGCCAGAAATATTTAAGTGTGTATGTCACTGTATTTGAAGATGTGTATGTTCAAGACAGGAAGAGAAAGAGGAGAGAAAGGCCTTACTGGTGGTTTTACAGTCATATTTAAAAAAGCTAGTCCTATAATTGTAATACATGTGTTCTGTTGTAGGTGTCTAGTTTATATAACAGTAAAACAATATGAAATTGTGATGTGTGAAATCCCAGTTGCTTTGGAAACACTTACCTTCTGCTGAGTTCTTCAAAGTACCAACAGTGGAATCACATCCTGCATAAGATCATTTAGTGTTGTGCCTCTGTACTTTCTAGTCCTGGATGAAATACATGCTGCATGTTAATATCATTTATTCCAAGAAAACACAATTGTTCGCAGTTGGAACAACAGATTATGAAAATTTATGCGACCTGTGACCTTGTTGATGATTTTCCCAAGAAATAGACAGAAACGCCCACCACAGCTAACTCCATAATATTTGGAAATTATAGCTTGAGTGCAGGACTTTTATGTATAAAGGAACATCATTACATTCAAGCCCTTGCCAGACAAGTTCAGACAGTGCTGATTAAACCTATCACTGCCAGGGAAAGCTCTTTGTATTTCTCAGCATACCGAAGTTGTGGTTTCTGGTGTGGGGACTTTTCCAAGCAGGCGCACCGGGCGGGCTAAGTCTTACATGAACCATCCAGAGCGAAAGGGTAGAGAAATTAATTTATTTATTTTACATTGGATTTGTTTTATTTTTGTTGTCTTTTTTGTGTTTAGTGTTGCTTTTCATTTTGTTTTCTTAATGTGTTATCTTTATGTAATTCTTATGTTTTCTTCCAATGCGGGCTCACTCTGAAGTTCGTGAAATCCGGCGCTTTGGCATTAACTTGTGATTGATGTCAGACACTGACAAACAAAGCCGTCTGGGCGCCTTTATAGTTTAATGGCACTTGGCGGTGTCAGGGGCAAACATGGCGGGACAAGAATGAAAGTTAAGGGGTGGATAGGAGGGATGGTGGGTGGGTCCAAAAAACACGGACTGTCACCTGGGAGAACAGTGTTTGCATCCTGTAACATTTTATAAAGCCAAAACCTGTTCTATTTCCTAAACCCAACCACAAGCTTTTGTTGTCTAAACCCCACAACATGCGTTTGTTGTTGAAGGAAAAAGTCATCAACTCACAGAGCTGTACCAACGTAGTGCATTTACTTTGAAAGAGACTGTATGTAAAAGTAGGTATGGCGGAATATCCCAAGAAGCATCCAAAAAACATTTTTGTAGTGGATGGTTCAGATAAAAAAGAAACCTAGCATTTTAAAGGAAGGATTAAAGTATAAAGAAAAGACTTGAAGTGATCGTCCTGGGGCAAATTAACCTGTAGGCATACAATATACTCATCAGTCGACAGTGTTTATGTAATTACTCTTAGTACCAGAGGGGGGAGACAAAAGTTACAAACTCCAGCTTTAAAGATCTCAAGATTCTTGTAGCTTGATGCGTAACAGCAGGCTGCTTTCTCCACATCAATGAAATGTCATTAGCCACTGAGTTGTCTTCTGTGTGTCATATTGACTGCATAAATTATGTGCAAATAGAGGAGACAATAGATTATTTTCCAAGAAAGTGTTGATTGCCCAATTAAAGTCTCACAAATGCAGACAAACAGTCATGGTAGCGCTGTGTTACATTGTATTAGATCCAGACTTCTTTGTTCACGCAGCCTTTGTTTCAGGGCAGTATCCCAAACAGCATATTTTCCCCTTAGAATAATTCCCAACTCAGGCAGATACAGTATTGCCTTTAGTTTGTCAAAAATCTGTCCTCTCATAATCTTACCCATCATTTATCCTTTGATTTGTTATGAGGATTACATTAAATAGCATCACTTTGCCATGTGCTGCACACTCTTAGAATAAGTGTTTCTATTGAACCTTTATATAACTTAAGTGTTACATGTTAACACATGTAGTGTGTTTACATGTAATGTAAATAGACACATTTCTTTGATTTTGTTTTTCTTTATTGCCTCCTTACTTGGAACATGTTGAGCAAAAGTCATACCTCCAGCATTAAGAGAGATAAATGATCTCGCCTATAATACATTACAGATTTAGTAGTTCCCTATAAACCTACATGTATGCTGTCAGCTCACATGATTCAGGAATGCTTGTCATGCCTCCTGTTTTAAAGAGATCGGCTGGAGTCTTACAGTACCACCAGTTTGTTGTCCATTTTATAGAAAGTCTCATTTCTTTACGTCCAGACTCAGATTCCATTCATTTAAAGGGTTACTACACCCCCTAGATAGCTATTTGTATATCAATAACCCAATGCGTTATGTAAATTCATGAAGAAAACATTTTTTCTGAAATGGCTCCAAGGGAAGAATCAAAAATGGAGAAAATTCCTGATGAATTGGAGTAGAAGGGGTTGGGTCTAACAACAGCAAAACTATATCAAAACATCTGTTTACAAACTCACACACAAATCACCTTATTGTTTAAACCACTTTTGCAATAACAGCACAGGTACACTTTTCCTCTGTGTGAGACTACAAAACATGCTTTAGCCACCTAAAATCAATATTAGTTTAAGTGCATGCTATATTTAGAATATTTTCACTTTCATGTTTAAACCAATATTAATCTTTTTTTTTTATTTAGACATGCCTTTTTTAGGTGGCTAAAATACATTTCATAGTCTCATGCATGGACCAGTAGTTCGTCTGTTTTAAATAGTAAGGTTTAGCAACAGTGCATGTGTTTGGTAAATACCTCATCTGGAGAAATGAGACTTGGATTACACTGCACGGGTTATGTGAAAGTTTGTAAATGGATGTTTTAATGTTGTTTTTCTGTTGTTAAATATGGTCCCCCTTGACTTGTATTCATCAAGACTTTTCTTCCTTTTTGGATTCTTTGTTCACCGTGGAGGCATGCAAGAAAAACAAAGTTTTCTTCACAAATTGAATGTAAAACAGGGTGAGTAATTAATAAAGAGATGGTCATTTGGGGGATGAAGTGCTCCTTTAATATGCTCTAGTATCTGCTGAATGTCCCACTGTACCACCTTTTTACTTCCTCCTTTTTCCTGCTGCGTCCGTTCCCACCACAGTATGCCAGTCTGTCTGCTGTTCTTGGATCATTTAGACATAAATTCATGCCCTCTCACAAATAGTTTTATGTAGCAATACATATTTTGATAGGTGCGAAGCAGATACACATTTTGTCCCAGTTTCTGTTGCTCTCTTATGCTCAGTAAGACGCTCAGTGAGCTGTATGTATGATTATAAATACAGTTATAGATGTGTATGACAACATCACAGTTAGGTATCTCTTAAAGACAGTAAAAGGTATCTGAAAAGTGGTAAATGTACAAAGTAAGTCAAGTTAGATTTATTTATTTAGCACATTTCATATGACTGGTGCAAAAGATTACATGCCAAATGATATAAGATAAAAACAAGAAGGCTAAGAAGGTATTAAAATGAAAAATGAACTAGAATGTATTATTAAAACACCAATAATAACAATGCTGATTCAGATAACAGTGAACAGTTCTAGTTGTAGAGAATACCAGAGAGTAGGACCACAACTAAATAAGCTGAGTGTATCCAACAGTTTTCACTGTTTAGAGGGTTAAATTTGATCAACAAGCTGTTATTGGACCTTGCCTTTTTAAATATACAGTAAAGTAAGATACAGATAAAACACAGTCACTACTGGAGTCATGAGACATACACTAAAATGCCTAAAAAACATTCATGTTTTTACAGTGTTACTACCTTCATCTGAAGGTTTAATGAATTACAAACCCAACATTAAGAGCCACTGTGCCACCATAATGCATCCAAATTGTAATTCTGGATAATAAGATGATTAATGAGCAGTTCATTACAGCTACAGGTGACTGACCCTATGACAAATGTTATTTTCAGTGCTATGATAAATGTGGCACAGTGATGACACCGTGTTAGCACAGCCAACCTAATCAGAGGTTAATATGTTGGTTTACACTAACTTAATGGTCTGTGGGCTAAATAACAATAAAGCACAGCCTAATTAGTATGTTTATGAGAACACTTTCAATTTGATAGACGACCATGCAGCGTTCAGTGCCGCTAGCTAGCATGGCTAGCCTAATGTAAACAGCTCAGTGTCCAGCGCTCTCAGCGATGGACCAAGTTGTAAAAACATTTACGGGATTAAGAGGATGGTGGGGGGTCAAGAATGAATTGGATGTGTGTGTGTGTGCATGCAAGTGTTTGATAGGGGTCAGCTGACATACTACCAAGGCAGTTTTTCTGCTGAGTGGAGTGCCTTGGAAATGTCTTTTTTTTTTCATTTTCTTTCCTTGTTGGAGGAAACAAGTCCACGAATAAATGCCAGCACTGTTTCTCTGTCACTCCTCCAGGGCGCCAGGCTAATACTGTACACTGTATGGACACACACACACACACACACACACACACACACACACACACACACACACACACACACACACACACACTCACTCTCAGTCTCTTAGTCCCCAGTAAAATCCTGATTTTCCCTTGGGGTGTTACTGCAGAGATCCATGGTGAATATGTTATCGTCAAAGACCAAAATAAGAGAGATGTGTGAAGTTGATTTTTATCACTACTCTTACAGTAGCTGACGTCACGGCCCTGTCTCCTTCATCAGCGTACATTCTCCTTGAGACACTCCAGTCCGGCTGAAGAATTGACTCTCTGCAGCTCTTTAAGATAACGCCAGTTTTTCGACCTGACCTAAGAGCATTGCCATGTTAGAGAAGAATGTTTCCATATTTTGATAACGTGAGACCCAAGTAAGACCACTTGTTTGTGTAAGAATACTGTATCTGTATATGGAAACATTATTTTGGGCAGGCCTTTTATGAGCTAAAATATATGATCCACAGTAAAAAAATACCTAATAGGGAAATAAAGGGACTTGAGTATTTATCAAAATGTTTATTCGCTGGATAGATTTTATCTGTGCAGAGCAAACCTTACATCACTGACAGAGACAGCTTGAGTTGTACAGTTTCTTTTTTTTTGTCATACAGCAATTTTTTTCAGTAAATAATTTTAATGTTATCATTTGCCTCATGATAATAAGACTAGAGGCCATATCTAGTTTGTGAATGCCTCTACATCACGCGGTGTTAGCTGTATATGAGCATTGTCTCAGAGTCACTTGAGTGTTTAAAATTAAAAAAAAAAAAAAAAAAAAAATTAATTAATTTTCCTTTTCTTGTGCAACAAACTATTTTGGATGTTCTTTTTCCGAGTAATGAAAAATAGTTTAACAGTAAAGCTACTTTGAAACCTGGAGGGACATAGCTGCTGCTTTCAGACGCCTTCTGAAAGTGTTTAAACCTTTGAACGCTGAGCAGATTAGCGCCATTTCTTTCAAAAACATGGGGCCCTGAGCAACTTGGTAAGAAATGTTCCACAAATTGCCAAAAATTAATAGATTAAAAAAAAATATTTAAAAAAATCCGAGGACAAAACTATATTTGTAATTATCATTATTATATATTTAAAATTATGTTACATAAATTTATCCGTTTTTTTCGAGGTCATATCGTTGGTTGGTTGTTTGTACTTAACTTTCTTTTATTTTTTCCTTTTTTTTAAAGTAATTTATCTTGTTTTCAATCTTCCTTTTTTTAAACTAATTTTTCTTTTTTAACTAATTTTCTTGTTTTTAATGTTTTTTTCTTTTACTAATTTCTTGTTAATTTTTTGGGTCATTTCTTCTTTCATTGCTCATTGCCTTCTTCCCATGTTTTTGAAAGAAACCAAGCGACTTCGCTCAGGCTTCAAGTGGTTAAAAGTGCTTAACCACATTATATTATCCACATTTTTTTTGTTGCAACATCAGGTGGCATCTAATGGCTTTTTAAATGTAAAGCTGTTGACTTATCTCTGCAGGGAAATTACTGCTGTTTTATGGATCAGCCCCTATTTAACATGTTTTTCAGAACACATTTATCCACAACACAAAGAACAAATCTGTAAGAAAACCCCATCTTACTTCCTCTCTAATGTAGAGGAAGGACAAATACAGAATCTATTATTATATGTTTTTAGGCCATTATTAAGCACGGATGCTCCCACTTTGCGCACAGTTAACCAGTGTTTAGTCACAAATGAGTGAATGTGAATGTTCTGCACAGTATTTCACCTCAGACCCCCCTAATTAGTTTAACATTAGCAACCACAATCAAACATATGCTGTTCTCCAGTACGGGAAGTCGTAAACCTCAGTATTTACTTTGTGCGCCCCTGTTTGCACCATTAAAACAGCTAATAGGTAATAATGCCTTTCCCCCAATTGATAACAAGTGTATTTAGTGCTTTGAAACCGTGTGTGGGTAGCAATTTGTCTGAATACAAACTCTGAGAAAGTGAAGTAATGGTGCTTTATGAGGGTAGATTTTTAAGCAAAGTGTTCTTTTAGGACAGGAGTGGTCGCCATATTTACTCTAAATGAGCTGTGCCACTAATATTATAACTTGAAGGCTGACAGAGGCACATTAATGATCAAGTTAATAACTTCAAGTCACCTCTGCATGATCTGACATTTTCACCATGATCAGCATATCTGTCATTTCTGAGACACAAGTGTACCTCCTGGCCTCGTCCAATCTTACACCCTGACACCTACTGAAATCTCATCCAGTATCACCAGCTAATAGCTCAAGAGTGACTTACCCCCTTGGCTGTTTTATGACTGGCATTTTTTATGAGACCACAGTGGGCCTTCCAGCCCTAAGAGGTCAGACGGCTCGACAGCAGCGGTCAGAATGTATGGCTCATTTCCTAGCCGTGGCATGATGGAGAGGATACAGTTCCTCTAGCCTTTCCTCCAGGCTGTCAGTGACGAGACACACAGACAGAGCAAATCTCAAAGAGTGTGTCAAACCACTGTCTGCTAGCCCTGCTTCATGTACCCAACACCACACGGGTCATTATGGGCTGTTTCAGTGCGACAAATCTCCGCAGAAGACACAGTCACACATCAATCAAAGGGATCTGTTCCAGTGTAACTGGAAAAGGTAGCTAGTATTTAGCCACCCCCGAAAGATGTGGCTGATTTCATTTTATATGGAGTGAAACAATGAGTCAGGACGGGCTACTGCTGAGCTCTCAATGTAAAAGGCAGCCGTCCCATCTGGAGGTGACGGAGTGGGATTTGTATCAGCCCGCACTGGATATCCTTGCTGTCGTCTTTTATACGTTCATAAGGAGAAAGAGGCGAAGGGGGAGGAGTGCAAAGGGGGCCGGTGTGGCTCCAAAAAGGAAAAGGAATTCTGGCTTTTGCCTTGTGCGTTTTATGAGAACTCGGAGCAAACGTCATTGGACAGCCCACTCGCAGATCAGGCCCCCACGGCTATAGGATATCTCTGGTTTCCATCACGAGGAAGGGCGCGTGCATGAACATGCAGGAGCATGTATAAAAAGACAATTACACACACGTGCCAACAAATCCTTTTAAACACACACTTGCTTGTATGCATCAGCCTCAAACACAGGTACAAGTGAAATCTTACCTGTACACACTCACTTTCCCAACATACATCTCATATCAAACACACAATCCTTTCTCTCTCTGCCTCACACACACACACACATACACACACACACACACACACTGCAGTGAGGGTCTGGGAGCAATCAAATAGCTGCACTACACAGCCCGTCTGAATCCTGTTTTCCTGTGCGTCTGCACCCATGTACCAGCGGTTCCTCCCCAGTGCTCCAATAAAACCTCACTAATGATCCCCCTCACCCCCCTCGCCCACACCCTGGCTCTGGCACCCGGCCCTGTAGATGCACACATCGAGGGGCACTTTACGAGCTAAGCGGCCGTCCTTACCCGTGATGTCATCCGCAGCTCTCACTTAATCCCGCCAATCCCCCGAGAGCTGCCAGCCAGACACACCAGAAGAATACAGCTGCTATTTCTACCTCCTTTCTTCGCCGCTCTCCATCTCCTTTCTATTTGTTTGTTTGTTTGTTTTTCAGGCTGTAAAGAGCGCTGCCTGTGCACCACACACACTCTGAGTCTGTGGGTGGATATTTTTATAAAGGGCTTTTCCCAAAATATACTGCTTGTCCAATTACTGACACATTAACTGCTTCTCATCTGACGCACCAAGCGGCGAGCGGACACTGACTCACTGTTTTCAGAATGACTCTATTCAAGCAGCATAGAGGGATTATAGGTTTCTTTCTGCCCTCTACATGGCTGCCTCAATCCAAATAGGAAGTACTCTGACATGCACTCACACTCTGTAAATCCACCACCTCATGTTTTTTCTTGGAAAAATAAAAAGGAATATATGATCTACTATAGGTGTTCATCAGTGTGTTTTTCAGTCAGCCACAGTATTTGTATTTAAAGAAATGCACCGAAATTGAATAGAGTTCCATCTGTGCAGAAAAGTAATGAACCTCAAACTCCTCTTAAGCAAAACATACCGTCTGTAATGTCATCCTGTCTGCAACCTCAAAGGAGCGCACACCTTGTGCACAACTTTCCTCTGCTCTCAGTATAATGTTTTTAGTTAATATGTCAGGCTTTCAACAAATCTAAAGAAATACTGAAATAGGCATTCTAATAGTTTAATACCATGATGCAAGAATTAAATAGATTTTTAAAAATGATGAAAGGAATGAGGGTTGTTTCTTTAGTCCGTGTGTTGTAATTGTGTAAATATTTGTTCCAGATTCAGCACCACGGGTCACAGTGTGATGTATGGCCGCTGTCACCTAATCAGCTCTGGGTAAATGAGCACACATGCACAGGCGCACATTCAGACACACAAACTGGTCGTTGTGATGTTTCAGGAAATGTGAACAAACTTTTAGTGTATTGAAATCTCTGGTCAGTAAACATAATGAAAGATTTTTTTGTTGTCATACCGGTTTCAAAAAGTTTAGTGACACATGAAGCTGTCAGTGTTTATCTGCATCAGACTGTTGCTGTTTAAATATAATAAATGAATAAATGAAAGTGAAACTTTATTAAGAATGGCTTAACTTAGCCTCTGTTACACACACACAATGTGTTTCCAAATATATACACACAGCCGTAACACCACCCTACTCACACACACATGTGCGCGCGCACACTTACGCACACAGAGTCACAGACAAGGCGTACAAAATCAGACATAGGTAGCTAATTATGGGGGAAATGACCCTTTGCTCATTTGAAAGGTAGCCAGACAAGCTCTTACAACACCTACTCAATTAGCTGCCATTTGTCCCCTTGAAATGAATGACTCGCTCTCTCCTCAGTCACCCAAAACACGAACACTTCAGTCTTTGATCTGCTGTTGAGTTAGATCAGATCTTCCACAAGTGAAGCACTGAAACACTTAACAGTCAGATGTTATAGTGGAGTGAGGGAAGGAGTGGACGTGTTATTTGAGTAATGTGGTAAGTTGTACGAACTGTGCTGTGTACATTTTAAAAGAAGATTAGAGATTCTTTGTTTAAAGACCCAATGTGATAAGTTGCGTGGCAGATTGTTAATGGACTAGTTGTAATTTACTGAAATATCTGGTGAGTTTCAAATGCTGTATTTCATTACAGAGGCAATTACAGTACGTCAAATGTATTGTCAGTGTACACTGATGCTGTTTCTCTATCAAAAACATGAAAAAATTAAGTTAATGAAAGTTGATTTAAAAAAAAAAAAAAGCCTACCTGTAAAGTGAAACATTTTATAGAATTTGTTATACAGTAGGGACGGGCATTAAGGCCAAAATCTTCAATCACATTATGTAATTTAATATCATGGTAATGGCATATATCATGATGCAGTAATTGTTATTAAATTTTCAATGTGAAAATGGTCTCAAATAAACACAACATACTTCATCATATATTTTCTTTTTTTATTTTGAGCTTCCATAGAAAAGAAACGCCTGCCTCCAGAAGACAACACTTGAGTTAAGAACAAAAAATTACAAAAAAAAAAAAAAAAATCAGAATGGAAGCTTTAAGGCTCCTGAGCACAATAATCTCAAGAGGCTCACAAGCTCATGCAAGAATAACAAGAATCACGTGAGAATCCAGCCCCCATTAGCAGCCGCATTGCCAAATCTCTACCCACTCTACCATTGCGTCATATATATTGTTATATTACTGACTCTTAATAAAGAGGCAATCTTTCCTGTAATCGCCCTGTTACTGAGGACAACTAGCAGCTCGTGGTCCAGGTATTTCTTAATATACATATATGCAAATCCCTGTGCGTATATAATTGGATTTCAGAGTCAACTCTGGATCTAATAGTGGTGGATTTAATGGGTACATAGTGGGGAGATTTTGTCCCCTCAAAAATTTTAGCAAGGTTGTTCTTTATAAGGCTAATGTGTTGAACTCCCGCTACCTGTCTCTGGCTGACGTTTACATGGTTGCAAAAAATATAACGGTGTATGTTGAAAAGGACGGTTCATTGCAGCAGTCTCCATGGCTCTTTCCTTTGTGAAACCTGTTAACAGTTTTGGTCTGAGAGGGTGCTCAGGGCCGGAGAGGACAGGTGACCGGCCTTCACCTCCCTTCCTCCTACCTCTGAAAAGAAAACAAGTCATAAACCAAAAGAAAAAAAAAACTTTCTCAGCTAAAGAATCCACCGGGTGAATGGAGAGAGGGAGGGGTAGATGGAGCGAGAGAGTCCATTAAAAAGAATGACGGCCACAAAAAAAAAAGAGAGGAAAAAATCCCCACGGCAGCACACAATGCCATAGCTGGGGTTAAGTGCTAGGATTTCAGTCGATGGGGGATTTGGGGGTCCCTGCGTTTTTAAGCCTCTGTCCCCAAACCTCGCCTTCATCCCACCTCCCTCTCCAATACTCTCTCTATTCTTTTTGCTCTTTCACTCACACACACACATGCACGTTTCTCCCAGATCTACCATCTCCACTCCTCCTCCCCTGAGTCCCAGTCATCTGCCATAATCAGAACGATGATATACGGGCCCCATTAAAAGAGAGGGGCTGCTGACATGCAGGACAATAGCCCCTCACAGCGTGTCCAGGAAGCCTGCCCATCCAGGTGCACTCTCCCTTACAGCCAGAGGCCTGCTGCTCTCCCTCCTTCCCTCTTTCTTTCTACCTCTCTCCCCCTCTTTTTCTCCCCCTCTCTGCAAACGCAGTGTGAGCCCATTGAGAGGGAAGGTAGAAACAGGAGAGGAGCAAATGGGGAGCGGAGGAGTTGTGTGGGGGTAAGGAGGGATTTGCAGGACTGAGATTGGAGAGAGAGAAAGAGGAGGGTAGCGGTGGGGACGGAGGGGTAAGGAGAGTGAGGGAGAGCTCAGGTGTGTTGAAAAGACAGGACATTTGAGCAGTCAGCGATGGGGGGGGGGAATCAGTGAGCTTGAAACAATGGTGATAATAAAAGTCTCCCCTTTCACCCCATGTGCCTCTCTCCTCTCTCTTTTTGCTCAGAGTCTCTACCTACCTGACCTACCGCAGCGCATCACAGAGCACAGAGGAAGGCTGAGGCGAGAGGGGAGGAGGACAAGAGGGAGGAAGGAACGACTGATGGGATGGGATTGGTGGCAACAGGGGGGAGGAGTGCGGGACTGGTTGCCCATCAGCACATCCTCACTGACAGTTGTCCGTCGGCAGGTAATTTAGACCAGAGGGGGGTCTACAGCCAACCACACACTCACACACACATACATCTGAGTGCCAGGGCCCTGCCACCTCTTTTGTCAGTGTTATGTTTTTAAGTTTATCCATCAGATTCCTGCAGTATTGTAATTTTTGTTGTTTCTTACTTTAAGAGTGTGATGATTTTACTTTTATTTACTTGGTGTCATTTGTACAAACATTGTGATCATAAATAGATAGTTCTGGTTCTTGATTATGATTGGTTGAGCTGCGTTCAAAGCCATTGTAAAATACTGAATCCGCACACTTTTGTGACAGCAAAACAAAAGTGTTACTGTGCCAATTAATCATTGTTTCAAATGTAAAATTTTGTTGAGAATTTTGATTTACTGGGTGGGCTAAGCTAAGCGGAATAGAGAGGAAAGATAAAAAAGAAGGAAGAAATACTGAAATGAACAATAGAGAAATTGAAGAGCTGAGAAAGTCAAGAACTGAAGCTGGAACCGTTAAACAGACTATGTTGTCCATTCGCCATTGGAGTAGTAAAAAAAAAATCGATGAGAAGAACAAGCGTCGACGGAGGCAGACTTTCATGAAATCAAACACTATCATTCAATGTAGGTACAGCAAACCACAAAGATACCAGCGAAAGACACAAAGAAATCCAATGGGGATTTATGTCTGAGCAGCCACACTGTGTTCTGTGGCAGTGTTGGAGAAATACCTGTTGTTGCTGCCACTGATCCGCTGACCTTTAATCTCCATGCAAAGTAGACAAACTACACCAACAATATATAATAAGTTGATGATGTAACTTTCAGTATACAAGAGCCCATTGGGGTGAACTTCTTCAGCTCAGTGTTGCCACAGATTTGTAAAGCAATCTGCACTTTCCGCTGTGTCTGTTTGTTGCTTGGCAACCATTCTGCTTGAAGTCACTGAAGACCCTACTTTGCTTGGCGGAAGAATGACTTTGTTATCGATAAATTATTGCATTTTTTTTTGTTGCTGTGGTTTTATTTTATTAGACATTGCGAGTCATATGTAGTAACCGTTTTATAAAAAGCAGTGCATTGATAGGCACTCCACTTTGCATCATGCCTAACAACGCCCCTTAGCTCTAAAATCACTGTAAACTGTGGCCTCAAGTGGCTCATTGTTTAAATAGTAAATGCCTCTTGTGACATCACAATACTACTACTACAACTAAGGATGCTTGACAAGTAAGTCTTCCATTCTCCAACTGATTGTAAAACATTTATTGTCCTGCACTTTATTTAAAGTAATGATCGATAGCATATTGGTAAAGCATGATACTGATGTGCTGGTCAAAATTTGCATACAGCGTTTTTTTAATCAGCATTTAAATTCTATTTCAATTTGAAATGACTCCCAGCCACACACTGGAATGTAGTCAGTGTTTTTGAATTAACTGTTATTTGTATCTGAAAGAAAACTTTTCCACGTTTTGACCTTCAAATCATCAAATCAGTGCTAGCTGGGTAACAAAGTTATAGAAATTAAACGTCACAACACGGTTGCCCCTGTAAATCCAGTCTTTATGGAACCATGGAGACATATGTCTTTCTCCTCAGCAGCTCGTGGCTCAGACACTGTCACCAATACCGAGGGTTACCACCAGACCCCCGAGAGCCTCCAAGGTCCACTGCACAAATCCCCCCTCTGCGCCAACCTGTCCGTTAATACACACTGACTATCTGCCCTCGGCTCTCTGTGTGGTCCTCCTACGAAAGAGGAAACGGTAAAGAGAGATGACATCTCTGTCTGAGATGCTCTGCCTTTCTCTGGCGCTCACCTATCCTGTATCTATGGCTCAGAGGCGCAATTTAGATAAGAAACTCCCTTCCCTCCTGACCGGTTCTTTCTTCTTTTGGAGAAACTGAAAAAATGAAGTGTCTAACAGACTCATCTGTGTCTCCTGAGAAGGTTTCTTCATCCTCTGACTCACAAACTCCGACAGATCTGAGGTTGGCATTGTTTTACTCTTAGATACATTTCAGTGTCTGGAGCTGTTTTCCAGTACATCCCTTCCTTGTCCAATTTAAAGTTATTGTCTCTCTTGTCCTGAGCCAAGCTGCACTCCCCTGCCATCCCTTTGCGTCCAAGTACTGAAAGGGAAATGAAAGCTGGTTGGGGAGATGCAGTCAACAAGGTGGTAGGAATTTTAATGACCGGTTTTCTGCTGCCTTCTCCTCTCCCGTCGTTTTGGCACTCAATTAATGATCCGGCAGACTTTGCTGTTTGGCACCTACTGGCTTTCCTCCCTGAAAAAGGTGGTGGACAAAATAAAGGGCAAGTCCACCGCAACCCCCTGCCCACTCTCTGAGAAAAGACAAAGTGCATTTTAATTAAAGCCAAGGCAAAACAGCTTGAACAAATAGACAGACCTTATTATACTTGTTTTGGTGCATTTTATTCTTTCTGTTTATGCTTATCCATTGTGCATGTCTATTTACATGAAAAAAAAATTGACCTAATGTACACACATAATCCCACACAGTCACACATGACATAAAGGTGACAGGTCGTCAAGCCCCTTGTGGCAGACATTACCCGGGCCCAGTGAGCAGAGATCATTCGTCACGACCAATCAGAAGAGCCAGTAGAGTTTGTTATTGGAGCTCTGATTTTGGACCAGGGGTGTTCACACACACTCAGCGGTAGGTAAGGCTGACAAAGTCCTGGCTTGTGTGTGTGTCTCAGAGCAAGTGTGTGGCACACTCTGTTCCTATCAGACCTCTCTCTCCTTCTCTTGAAGCAGAACAGATCCTCTGGATAAGCTCACCCAGTGGCAGAGAATCCCCCCCACACCCCCTCAGTACACACACACACACACACACACATGCACATGTATTCCTATATTGCATGCCTCCCCTCCTTCCTTCCCACCATCTCTCCTGTCTTGATCTAATGCTCAGTGCATAATGGGAACAAAGACAAGTGTGATTTTCCTCCTTTTCTCTGATTGCAGCCTTTCAGTTTGTATACTGTAGATGAAGGTCCTGAGTTTCCCAGTGCAGGCAGGAAGCCAGGCAGGGCCGAGCGGGACTGAGCTGCTGGGAGCAGACAGCATTGTGAATGTGAGGAAACAGATCAGTGGTATTTTGCTATATGAATGATGACTGATGTCGCTGCGTAGACACCCATGTCTCGAGATATCTGTGTGTGGGACATGTTCATGTACAAACACACATACCTGCAACATCCAGTAAATGCATTTCCCTTTCAGTTTGCTTTGGTTTCTCTGTATTTGATTCAATATTTTCCCTTTGAGCCTCCAAAATGAGGGAAAAAAACATGACTGCATAATTAGAGTCTAAGTCATCTATATTCCAGAGATATTGAAAGATAAACCTCAGGTAATCCTTCTTTCCAAAATGGACTTAAAACATTCTGCAAACAAACTCTTCCCCTCCTCTTCCATGCCACGAACGCTGCCTCGGACACACTGGCAAAATCATTTTTTATTATGTTTATCTCCGTGTGGCAGCAAATGACACAGTAGTTTGTTTACTGAGATGCAGTATGATGAAAAACATCGCTCTTATTGGGCTTTGATTGCAAAATCACCGCACAACATTAAAAGAACAGCCAGATTTTGGACAGTCAGGAGTTGTTGTTCACTGCAGGCATGCAGAAACCAGAAATCCATTTATTTTTTAGTACCGCAAAGACGTCAGCTGGTGTTAACCATGGTCACTTCATTTCCTCCTCGCTGGCACTGGAACAGCGACCGTAGCTGAACTGTTAGATTACATCACACATGAGGACAACGCTAGCAACCAGTTATTGCAAACCAGTCACTGAAATCACAACACAGTGATGTGGTGACTGGTGGTGTGAACACAGCGCAGCACATGATAGAATGATAAAAGTCGGTTTTACATTGCAGTAATCTTTAGTTAAGTAGAATCTCATATGGCAGTAGAGTCCAGATGGTAATAGTGACCATTACATCTCAAACTAAAACCGTGTTATTGTAGAGAGATTCTAGAGCTTTAGTTTTGAGTTTTGTTTGCTTACATGTACCAGAGTTACAGGAGTACACACACACGCACACGCACACACACACAGATCATCCCACAGGACTGGGAAAGTTGAGAGGTGCCACCATGACCCCGGGCCTACAGGTGTCTGTAAGCCTCCACACTCTGAAGTCCCAGCAGCTGACAGGCTATAAGTGTCCCACAGTAGCCTTGTTCCAACTGACAGCTTCAAAGGTTACACTGCATGGGTCACAACAAAACATTATTTTCAGCATATGTGTGACTTGACGGTGGGGGGAAAAATCTCCAAAATAAAGTGGCAAGTTGTCCAGTTTTACCATATGGCAAATGTCACTGTGTGACATATATGGGCTTATGAAAATGGCAAGCGAGGACAGGGCGGATCGCGAATCCAATCGTCTGTCACACTTTATTAGCACGACCAGAAAGACTGAATCTTTCCCGTCTTACTATGTGACACATTTGGTCCGCAGATGCGCTCCATTGTAAAACAAGCCATTGGATGTTAACAGAAACCACACTGCCGAATAAAATCCTTCCAATGATGAGCAATCAGCATTAGTGTGCGGGCTAACATTTGCATGCCGGTGTCCCACTGAGCAACTGTCACTCTGCGCTCCTCCTCCCCGACCTCATCTGAACAAACATCACTTAAAATTCACCTCGGAGCTACAAACGCTGCACTTCGACGTGCAGGTTTATTGTTTTTTTTTTTCTTCTTTTTTTCAGAAATGAGAGGAGAAGGCCCAAGTGGTAACAATTTGAAGTCAATAAACTCTTCTCCTCTAAAATGCCCTGGCTTCAAAAGAGTAGTGTGGGTGTTCTGCACGGCGGTAATGGAATTGTTAAGCATGCTCAGGGATTTGGCAGTCGGCTCCCTTCGGAAAAGAGCAGAGTGGAGGATGACAACCTGTTAAAATCCAGCGTTTGTTTCTCTCTTTCTTTCTCTCTTGATTAGATGGAGCAAGGAATGCACACAAACATGCATGAACATATGAAAGCAAGGTTCATATGATATATGCGCTTTAGTTGCCTGCAGTAAATACAAAGAATTTCTTCCTTGACACACACGTAGGCAGTGTATAAATACATTTACTGTGCACAAATTAAGACGGCGTTCTCCTTTTGTATACTAATGTTTAACTTCAACATACATGTGGATCCACTGACCTCAGTGAAGGTGTATTCTTTGTTCTGTCTACCAGTACAAAAGCTATGTCTCCTGAAGGAGGCCAGTTTCAATAAGTGGAAATGCAGAGAGAGAGGTTGAGTGCAGGTCTGTTGTGCAACATGTGTTTGTGCGTCTGACACAGGAGGGCAGTCTTTCAAAGCTTCACTTCGTCTGTGGAGGAGAGCAGCTTACTGTTTAGTTTCACTGTGCTCTCAGGTCTCGGCCTTTGCAGTTAAACGTCTCTAATAATGATTGGTTTTTCTACTGGAGCACAGTGTCATTTCTTTTCATGCGTCTCCGCTTCAACTTGAAGAAACTTGATTTTGTCTTTGCTCTCTACCTCTCCTGCCATTAATTCCCAACTTATGCTCAAGTTCAAAAAGTCACTTCCATCCCCCGCCACCTCGTTTCACCACCACTACATCACCTGTCCCTCCGTCACCTTTTTTGGCCAAAGAGGCTTACAGCTCTGGCATTAGCCGTCATAAGTGAAACAGGTCCAGAGTCAATATTTATCCAGGTTGTGCGTGAAGGTATCTGCCATTTCAGCACTTGCTGTGCCCCTTCAACAAACAACATGCAGCTCTGATGCACATTGAAATTCCCCTGCATGTGTTTCTTCCCCCTGCTCTTTTCCTCCTTCACTCTTCTCGCAGTCAGCAGACTAATTGCACAGTACATCCAGCCTGCTCCTGTGAATGTGTGTGTCTTCATTAACTCTTCTCTGGTAATCCCCATCGAGCAACCCCAGGGTTATGTGCCGGGGTGGAGGAGATTTCGGGGAGTGGGGTGGTCCTGCAGAGGAAGTGGCGGCAAACCCCAGGAAGTGCTGTTGTTTTTGATGTGTTGCTGAAGTCCCACCCAGCCCCCCACCTCCACCTCCACCCACAATCACCGTCACCCCCCCCACCCCCCCCCCCACCCTTGGCTGGAGCTCCTATTAATCATCCTGTCAGTCCAGTAACACACACGCTTGCTTTGTCGCCACGGACGCACCACCACCACACATATACACTGCGCAACCAAACAAACAAATAAATAATGTAACTGGTCACTGCCGGGCTGCAGGAGTCTAAAGAGAGAATGAGAAAATAATCTCTATGGAAATGGAAACGGTGCAGGGGAGCTGCCGGGTTTGTTTGCTACTTGCAGTGTTTGTGCTTCAGTCGTTGAAACCTTTATTGGTCTTTGTTGGGTTGTAGAGCGTTTGGTGTTTTATGGTTTGTTTCCTATGTGATGTCAGGCTTATAGTGCAAGTGTGCAGCTTGGCCTAAGTTATTTTTTCCTCATGCTGGGAAGTCATCCGCTCCTGTGGGGAAAAGAGGCTAACTTGAAAATGTTTGCCTCGGAGTACAATACACCACACACTCAGCAGAGAGCACTGGACTTGTGTTAGTGTGTGCGTACATATGAAGCAGTGTGGGTATGTGTGGATGCATATCAGGTTGAGTTTAAGTCATTTTTGTGATTTGCTGAAATCCCTTACAGTGCCCCTTGGCCTGCGGGTCTGCGTACCTTGGCAGTGGAAACAGATTACTGAAAAGCATTTAGCTTGACTTGCAAGGCCTGTGGATTTGTGCGAGAGATGCTCACTCAGCTACAGTGAGCAGCTTCTTTACCTTAATATATTTGAGAGAGATATTTGTCATCAATTAACTATCTATTCAAGGAAACTTAAGGTGCATACACGACATGTCCAGTATGTCCACGCTGCACACGATTCAGCATCGATTGTGCTTCAAGACTGGGCGGAGAAAATGCTCTCCAAAACAGAGTCTTTCCCATACCTCCTGCTAAGCATTTTCACCACTGTGAGTATGTGTGTGTTGTGTTGTGGGGCCCCACTGTAGCTGGCTGCAGTGACGTCACTCCCCACATACAGTATTGTAATACATCAGGGCTGTGTCAGTGGTCGTATGGAGACTGTGGGATCTGGAGCTGTGTGGAAATCTAACTAGATATTCTCCATATTTCTGAAAAAGGGGTTTTTATTTCATTTTATTGGATTTTAAGCTGTGAATCATTTTTACTCATTAGGCTTTCGTCTTTCAGTTTTACATATTGCTTGAGCTTTTTTTTTCTTACCTTTGATTTTCAGTGATTTATACAGATTTTGAATGAGCAATGTTCTGACTATAACATTTCAATCAGTGATACAGCTCAGCCGTTATCCTCATCATAATAAATACATCTGGCCCTGCTTTTACAGTTATTGTACATGACTGTGTGTTACTATTGATACAGTAAAGGACACAGCAACCTCCATTTGTCCATCGCACCTTGTTACCGCACATTTCCCTAAGCCTCGCTGTGTTATCAAAGCACAGTAGCAGTGAGAAAGGGGTCACTGAAGCTGGTATGATGAGAACAAAAATCCAGATCAGATCTTTACTGGAGGTGAGAACACAAGTCTCAGGTTGGAAACCTTCAAGGGGGTTTGTTTCAAAGATGAGAACCAGAAATCCCAGAAGCTTGAGTGCTTCAAAGGGCTGCTGAGGGGGTGGCAGTCGGCTCTCTGGAGCCCTAACCCGCTGCCATGCCAGGCTGGTGTGAAATGGACACTTGTGGGCTCGGCCTGCTCTATCTGTCCACAGTTGTTAATGATAACATGCAGCGGCCTCAGCACTTTATGCTGCCCACATGAGCCTCTTGTTGCCTGCCAAGTTGTGTGTATGTTCTTGGTGCTAATACTTCCGCACCAGTGTTTGCTACTTACTGGACTCATTCTGCATAATAGCTTTCACCAGGTTTAGCAGGGGGAATTGCTGCCTACAGCAGCCTTTATTTATAGTTGCTTTAATAGCTTATCACGTGTTCTTTCATTGTCAACAACATTCACAGATTTTACCTAAAATGTAACACTTTGCTGGTTTTACATTAAACTTGAACACATTTTTTCCAATAATGGAGTGTATTTTAATTTTTTAAAAAGAAAGAAAGAAACAGGAACTCAAATATATTTCCCTGAATTATTAATGGCTTTAATAATTTCTTTATTTTAATGAATTTAAAGTGAATTATAGTCCATCAGGAATGTTGGCCTGGTGAGAAAATATCATGTTTGCATTATTCCTGAAAATAAGATTTTTTTCTTGAAATTGTAGAGACTATTTTATGATTTTACTTTAGACATTTGATCTTAACATATTAATGCTGCATTTATTGCTCGTTATTTTGCCTCAAGTTGCACACACTTTGGTGTCACTGAGGTGACATATTTGAAAGAAATCTGTAACAAACAGGCCCAAAGGCCTTTTTGCCTGCACCACAAAATGTGTGCACCGTCGTGTAAATCCTCCGTGTAAATATATTTTCTGCAGCACTATAAAGCCTGTATTGTTGCAGAGGGCTTTCTCCCTATGTGTTACTGAACTTGCATAAAGTGTGTGCTCTTTGGCTGAGTCGTAAAATATGACAGGCTGTTTTCCCCCCGCTGCTCCAAACTAAAAGATTAACACTGTGATTCCCAGTGTCCCAGCAGACAGCTTGATTGATTACATCATATTAAGGTCATTTCTACATCGGGGTAATTTTCACTCGAGCCTCCCGGCGATATTTTAATGTGCATTTGTTTGGCGGGGTTGTCGGCTCCTCGCTCCTCTGATCTGCGGGGAAATGGATGGCGACATTAACGAGCGATTAATTAAAAACAACAACATTGATGATGGTGGGACGGGAGGCGGTGGTCGGGGTGCTGTGTCGTTTTTTTTTTTTCTTTTTTGGGAGGAACACCTAATTCCCAGCCAGATCCAGTCAGACTTTGAATATTCCTTGTTTACATTTTGCAAATTGATCGTCAGTTGTGGTTCATTTTTTCCTTGGACCGAATAATATTTGTTGAATAATAATGATGTTTCTTTGACTTCAACCACATGTGATGATGTTTGAAAATATATATTCGTTGGAGGAAATTGTAATAAGAAAATATATTCACGGATACCCTGTAATTTTCACTGGTGCCATTAAATATGAGTCCTCATTTTTACGCAGAATTAGCCAACAGTTGTCACTGAAAATAAATCAGGCGGAATCATAAAAATATATATTTAATTTTTTAGTCTCAAAGGAAAAACGAAAATGATTAAACGCATTTATTGGTTTGTGTTTGGTTTTGGCCGGATCGATAGAAGGCAGTGAGCCCGCAGTGTTTGAACTGAAGTGACAGTTGAGTGCGTGTTTCAGGCATGACTGAACTGAGGCACAATTAAACAATCAGATATGAGCATTTTAACCCGTTATGTGCTGCAGTATGTTTAAGGAGCTAATTTATGAAGATTAATGCGTAAAAATATGTTGCCAAAATCGAAATATCCACGTTTACATTTGTATTTTGCAGAAAATTTTGCAAATAATAAATTTAAACGACTAATTCTAAAACAGCAAATCTGTCACCAACCCACACACTCACATGCATTGGAAACCTTTTGTATTTTAGCTGCTGTGTAGCTCTCCAGATGTGCGTTGCCAGTGAGAAGCCCGGCTCCAGCAGGCCTCCTGCAGTGTGTCTTTATATCTGTACAGTCGCTGCCCTCTAACCTCTTCATATTCCCGCTATCAGTAGCTGTGGCGCAGCGCCCGTCTGTCCCTGACAGCGTGTTAACAACACTGCAAAAGGCCCCAAAGAAACGTCTTGGATTAGCGGTCAGATTTCCCATTTCCCATAGACGCACAAGGTCCTGAACCCAATTAATGGCTAATAATTACCAAGGCAACTTCACTATGAGCGCTTCTGGGGACTTGATGAGAGGGAAGGAGGGAGCGGCCTGCTGTGGAGCGCCTCTCCAAACTAATATATTACAAAGGGAAAATTGGGATTCTAATTGATTAGCTGCTGGGATCTTTGGGAATTTCTACTTATCGATTTGTAAAAAAAAAAGTGTAGGTGGAGATGATTGTTACTGTGGTCATCATTTCTCTGGGTCATCATTCCCACTTGGTGCAGGCGGCCGCATCGCACAGTGGTGTGTGTGTGTGTGTGTACCTGCGTGCATGAGCGCGTGCCTCCTTTTGCAAGTCCCAGCGCCCTGCCGCAGCCAGTTACCATGTTTACTCTCCCATTACATCGACTGTGGCAGAATTACAGTTAGCAAATTTACAATGCTTGCGGCGCGCACAAAAGGGCCCGCTGCGACTTTTTGATGTCCCCCGGCCCGCCTCATCCTGCAGGCCGGACCGCGAGGTGCTCCATTTCACATATCTAATGTGCGCTGATGTTATCTGCGCGTAACGTCTAATCCAGAGACCCGGAGCCTTTTCCAGCGTGGATAAAGCTTGGGTTTCAGCCGCCTATGTGTGTGTGTGTGAGTGGGTGGCTGGGTGGGGAGGAGGGGTGTACAGTCACCGCAGTCTGACCACACCAGTCCACAGTGTGATAAACTTCTCTGCTACCCCCCCCCCCCCCCCCCCCCCCCACACACACACACACACACACACACACGCACTCACACTCACATTTACAGTCACACACACCTATCGTGCCTGATTGACGACGATGATGATAATAGTAAGATTATGATTATTAATTTTGTTCGTATCATTCTCGTTATTGTTTTGCGTGAATATTGTGTTTGTGTTTTAGGCTAATCTATAAACTTTTAAATTAACAGTGAACAGTAATCCTCTTGGCTAGTTGAATAGTTTTCCAGTTGTGCGCATGCTGTTGCAGCTGATACTGGTTGCTTAAATAATGTGTTATTATTATGCTATATTATTTGTATTTGCAAATAAACACGAAAAACATTAAATGTCGGTGTGCCACAGAACGTTTTTGACACAGATTACACTCAAGGCCCAGTGCCAGCTCAGTCCCGGTGACGTGAAGGCGTCATCACTTGATCAACAGGAGATTAAGGACGCAAATTGTCCTTTATACATTGTATAACTCGCCAAACAATTAGCCTACACATACATGAAAAGGCCTCAGCGCGCGCGGAAGGGGCCTGTGATATAGGAGCCGTGGAGACAATATCTTGCCATACAAACAATGCCGTCTGCAGACGTGTATATATGCAGATTACCCGCCACAGAGGCCGCACTGTGTCCTGTATATGCGCAGTTGAGCCATAGCAGGTGAAAGAATATGGTTATAATCATACAGTGATCATAAAAGCCGAACTAAAGGCCTAATTATGTTGTTTTTTTACTGGTTGATACTGTTTTTGTTTGTTTAGCACTTTCAGATGATAATGAATCTGCCTCTCTTCAGTCTAATTAGATGGATTAATAAAAGCGGGAGGGATCCTGTGATGATTGAACAGGAGCGCAGCAGCAGCAGCAGCACACCTCTCTTCCGGGGCCGGAGCCAGCGGCGCTGCCTTCCTGCGCTCCCTCCAGCCACAGGGACAAAAGAGGGAGAGAGAGAGAGAGAGAGAAAGAAAGAAAAAAAGCCACATTTCTGGAAAGCAAATACTCCAAAAAACGCAAGGTTTTTTCCTGCGCAGCCGTTCTCCGTTTCCACAAACCCCCGTTAAAGGTCGACGTTTAAATGACGCAGAAAAGTATTTCCCAACGGGCCAGTGTCGGAGAGCAACACTTTTCTTTGCGAGCGTAATCACAGTTAATTGCTCCTTTAAGAAGGTGTTGCACCATGTGAAATCATTTGTCCGAGCTGATGTGCGAGAAATATTCAAGAGGCCTGGCCTCTCGGGCAGCTGATGGAAATCATTTCGACAAACTGGGGAAAGTTGTGCTGAATGCCCTTTTTCTGCAGTTTTCCTCTGACTGAAGCTGGATGAAGGACGCGGTATCGATACAAGCAATTGATTGAGACGATGGATTATTGATGGCTTGTCGCCACGCTCCCACGCTTCCTCCAGACACTAAGGAATAAACAAAACCTTTGCACGCCGCTGTTACTCCCATAATTTATTTGTTTATCGACCTGTTTCTCTGTTTGTGTCACTCTTACCTCTGCGCTGCCTCCAAGGCCGGGAAGCTCTCTGACTTTATAACTGTTGATTCTCTATTTCAACTCATTTCTACCCAAAATTACAAAGAGACTGTTCTAAGTCTGTCACACAGTGGCCACCTCCTGACACTCCACACTCCCTATGGGTATAAAAGCGCACTCCACACGCTCCTCTGCTCTCTGTTAAGCCAATAAAATGAACTTCCACGCCTCATGATGCCGGGACAAACTCCCTGATATACAGATAATGAATGCTAATTACTGCTGATTATTATATTGATTCATGATCATTCATTTTTACTTCAACTCGTGGGAAAAAACATCCCACGGCCATTTCTGTCCAATATAGGCTGGAGACGTGTTTGATGAACTCTCGCCTTTATTCAAATCAATTGTTGTTGCACGTGCGTCATAATGAGCAACAAGCTGCGGTTCAACCGTGCAGCAAGAAACCCAAAGAAATGTCAGGCAGACCGCGACTCATTTGCAGCGGTTTTATGCCAATGTATTGTTCAGTAACAGTAATAAATATGGCTAGAAAAATAATGCAAATAATTTATTAACAATAATAATACTAATACGAATACTACTACTAATAATAATGCATGGATTTGAAAGTATCCCATAAAAGTGGTGGTGTAATTAGTGTGCAGAGAACTGATCCCTGCCGCTCTCCCAGCAGACTGCAGTTGCTCCATCACCACCGATCTTTAATAGGCTCCAACATAGAGCCGCCTTTATGCAGCCAAACTAGACGGAAACCATTCCCATATGACATGCAGGCTACAGGCCCAGGCACCACATGAATATGACGAGCAGCCTACCACCATCAGTCAAACTGGACTTTATTATTTTTATAGATAATAAAATACAAATAAATTGGCATATCCACAGCTTCTACCAAACCTAATTTTGTTCCTTAAAAAAAAGTATAATTTAATAAGTCGGTCAATAACAACAAAAAAATACAGCGTTAATTTTTAATACATTTTTTAATTTAATGATAATAATAATAATAATAATTTGGTAGCCATAAATATATTACAGATTTTAAATCATGCAAAAATAATTACAATAATAAATAAAATGTTCCCCAGCTGCCTCATATAAATACAGTAAATGGCCTAAATTACAACTTTAATATCAGCATGCAAGTCAGTAAAAAACTGTTGCTAAATTATTTATATATCCGATATTTGTGTTTGCATAATTTTTTTGGTAAATAAAAAAAATTACCTCGCAGTCCTTCAGGCTTCATCAGACTGCTATAGCTGCACGGACTAACGTAAAGAAGGTCTCCTCGTGCCTGCAGCAAACAAACAAACAGGTGAAAGTCATACTTACGAAGAGAAAGCGCGCAGGCTATCCACCTTCGCTCAGGTGACTTTACGCGGCACAGTGGCGCAAACAGCGAACACAAACACTTCTCCACAAGAAATAACTGCTGCAAATATGGTGGTTACAAATGTGAACATTGGAGGAAAGAGAGAGGGAGAGAAGAAGAAGAAGGAAAAAAAAAAAAAGCCTGGGCTTTCTCCCCCGGTCCGGACTCTGCTGGTGGAGGCTCCATGCATGCGTCAAACAGCTGCTGGCCGCTGCTTGTCCTGAGGGCAACAAGGCTTACACACACACACACACACACACACACACACACACACACACACACACACACACACACACACACACACACACACACACACACAACCAAATCATAGTCTGTAAAGTGCAACTCCAATCGAGCCGTGCACCTATTACGCCTGCATGTGCATTAATGAAGTTAAAAATAACCTCTGCAACTCGAGCACGTTTTGGCACAACATCATCTCCAAATGTCTAAATACAAAGTTTACAAAGTGAAGTCTAAATTCAGAGAGGAATTTATTTTATTAACAGTTTATAGCAAAAAAATAAATATCCTGAGAAAAATTACAAAATAAAAATATACTCTTATAATAATCATAATCATAATAATATTAATAATAATAGTAACAACAATAATAATGATTCCGTTTCATTTCCATAGCTATAATACGACCTTGACCTCACCATACCTCACTGTGTCCATCGCCGGCTGGAGAAAACCAAGTTGTCGCTGTTAAAGGGGTAAAAACCAAAGGAGGTGCTGGCAGGAGCTGAATGGGATATGTGGGGGGTGCCGGGGTGAGGAGGGGGACGAGGGTAAGGGGATGGCAAGGGGGGAGGGAGGGAAGGTGAGATGGTGAGGAGAGAGCAGGAGGAGGAGGAAGAGGAGGAGGGGAAGAGATAAGTGATCTAAAGGGGAGACGATAGGACAAGAAAGTGATGATGATGAATACATTGGAAAGTTTTTTGGCCCCGGCGAGGGTGTCAGATTGAATGGCCTGTGCGCATGTGCGAAGGTGTCCAAACTGACAATGCTGGTGAGATGAAGATAGTGTTGTTGCTGCTTCTGGGCTCACGGAGGACGACGAGAGGAATCTACAAGCCGACAAGATGAGATCCAAGGCGAGGGCGAGAAAACTGGCCAAAAGTAGGTCTTCTTTTTGCCGCTTCTTATCGCTTTCAGCCGCCGGCTCCAAACTCGTGGTTGTGTAGATGGTCCAATGTGTCCTTGTCATTTGTCATATCCTTAAGAGTGGAGGGGGCGACTCTTTGTCCAGAGTTAACTTTTCTGCTAGAAAATGTGTCCCGCTCCGGCTGCTCAGGCTCGTTTCTCTGCATGCTGCGGTCTTGGCTTCGTTGGTTCTCAGTGTCAGAAAGTTTCATGTGTGATGAGAAACGCCGCTGGTGCTTTATGTTGATCACACTCCTTTAAATGCACAGATAAACACCGCCGTCCAAAATCTGAGCTCCATCTTGTAATTTGCTCTTTTCGGGTGTCGGAGGTTCAGCGGAGGCGCAGATTCGTTTCCCGAAAGTTACCAAGAAAGTTGTCGAAACGGATAGTAACTTTTTTATAGAGCCGTTCCAAGTCTTGTGAAATAATATTCCCGGCTTTTGAAATAGTGGGCGCTGTGGCACCGCTGCTCTGCTGCGAGCTGCTGCACACCGAGCTGAGCGCACTCCTTCTCTCGCCTGCAAAACGGAGACGCCAACATGTGAATTTAGACTGAAAAGAGCCATATTTTAATGCAGATATTTTTTTCTCCCAGTCGATCCCGCTTGAACCGCACAAGATATCGCTCTCCGGCAACTTTGTTTTGTCTCGGGGCCCTCGGACTGCTGCAGACTGGTTCCTCCTCCAGGGAATGCCAATCAATAATGCGTCTTGTGCAAGAAAGCGCCCATACCACTACTGAGAGGACTGCTGCTCGCGTCACACGGAAAATTCATGTATTCAGTTTTTGTGAACATGAGCAACTTTGTTGATGGAAATGGACCATGTTTATTGTTTGACATTTGTTTATTGTTGGTGGGTTGATTTATGAATCGCGTTTATTTACGCCGCCTTTCTTTCTTTTTTAATTCCTGCATGAATGCACTTTGTTTTCTACGGCAATTAATGTGGGTCAATCTGCTTTTTTATCCACAATTCATTTAAAAGACGATTGCCTACCAAGATTATGCTTTATGCAGGCCTGTTGGCATGTCCTAATATGTTAGATTTTATCCATAGTGAGTTTCGATTTGTAGTTTTGTGAAAATGCAGAGCAAAAACACAGAGCATATTTAGCAGTGTATTTATTCTTTTCAAATTATCTTATCTTAAAAAGATTTATTTAAAAATACCTGGCATTGTTTTTATGTTGGGCATGCTTGACTGCATGTTTACAGGCCTTTAAAAACTTTGTAACTTTGCCAAAGCCACTGGCTCTGTGAATCCAACGATCTTTAAATCAGACATAATTCAGGCTCATTTAAAAAATACTGATATTTACATTTCAGAACTGAAGTGAAATAATTGTTTGTGCACAGATTTTTAAAACAAACCAGAAGCGTGCACTTCTTATAATACATTTAATAAATGCTAACTGCAACATCTGATTGTATTATTATTAAATATTAGAGAGGGCTTCAGATCACATGCATTCAGATAAATAATAAGAATAAAAAGAATAACCAGCACTGTTTTTTGTATTTTTTTTTTTCTGTCATTATTACCTTATTACTCATGCATGTTCTTGGTGCACAGGGATCATGTTCCCGTGTAAGTTAAAGACAAAGACAGGAAAAAAAGAAAAGCAACGAAAAGCAAAACGCTAATTGGGCTACTTTGTGAAAATACTTAAACATGTCGAGGATCCTGCTTGTTGCCAGTAATTGCACTTGGTCTTGATCTCTAAACAGCCTCGATAGTCTGTTGATCCGGGTGCTAATGAACACAAATACCTGGCTTTGTAGCACCCTCACATCGGAGCAGTGCAGCCCAGAGGCCTCAGATGTGTTGCGTTGCAGCGGTAGTGGAGACAGAAACAGAAATACCGTGTTGTTCTGAACATTCAAAACATGCAGGCCCACAACTTTTGAATGCGACGCGTGGGAGTATATTCCACCCTCCCTTTTCTCTCCTTTTTTCTGCCTCTGAGGTAAAAATCCTCTCCTGTAGGCCCACAGCAATATCCACCAGCTGCTTTATCATTTATTTTTAACCCCCGTGTATATTTTCTTGTGTCGGCAGATAGCACACATAGACTACACGTCAAAGGCCACGGCTCTGCAGAAACTCCGCGGTCCCACATGTAGAATATGAATATGTGTGTTTTCTTGATTAGTATGCAGTCGTTCTGGTTTGTTTACTTAATGCTTTGGGGTCAGGATTAAGTGAGTGTTAGTGTGTTTGGACTATAATGTGATATCGCCCTCACAGGTGGGCTGTTTTTTGTATTTTTAAAGAAATATTCCACCCTGGTGCCCACACCTCAGGCCCATTAGTGAATTTCTTGTACACACTTTAATTTTAGGCTCTCCGTCTCATTGTTTTGGATTGTTATTTGATTTCATCTGCACCAATACAGTAGTATGAATTCATTTTTATGCATTTAAAATATTAAATAGGCCACTATTTTCTCAGTTGTGTCATTAATAAAGAGGAAATAATCCGATAAATATGAGGCCATAACACATCTAAATTAATCCAGGATAGCGGCTTTGATATGAGACTTGTGTTATCTTAAAAACTAAAATCGATACAGGCATAGCAAAGGCAGCACCAAATGACAATAGCGTTTTGCTCACATTGAGTATATATCCATATGTGTGTATTTACGCGTGCTGTTTTATTGTGGCATTCTGCTGCGCCCATGGCTTCAAATTAGATTTGGATCAATTAAAACTTACAGTTTGGTGAGTGTAGATTTTTTTTTTAACAGGTATTTTTCATTGCACAGGTAAGACGGATAAAACACACACACATACACACACACACATAAACAGACGCTGCTCCCCCGCGCCTCTGCACGCGTACAGCCGCGCTGTAACGTCTCCACAGAAAGGTAAAGAAATATAATTAAAACAAAAACATGTAGCAGCTCTGCACACATTCAGAGAAACAGGAAGGTGTTGAAACCACACTGATTCCGACCGCAACTTACACACGTTATTGATTTTCTAAACCTATTTCAGTTACCGGGGCCGTCTGCATTACCAAGTCAATAAAATAAAGGGTAGCGCCATGCACGCGTTTTTTTTTTACCACCTTTTCTTTTTTTTTTTTTTTGCTGATTTTGCACAAACTGACCCCCACCCCACCCCTCTCCTCACCCACCACACAGGTTCTGACACTTTTCCTCTCATGCACCCCTCTCTCTTTCTGGCCTATATACTAATTGCCAGATATCCTATTGATCTTTGTGTTAAATGGCCCTTATTAGATAGACTCCCAGTCATGAACTTGGCCTGGCTCAACAGCTTCTGATGTTTTGACAGAAGTAATAAAACCCAACCCATAACACTTTAAAACCAACAATGGTAGCTATGTTGAACTTCTGGCTAAACGTTCAGGGTCCCGTGCAGGCTCCCATGTATTACTGCTATGCAGCTGTAATGTGTGTCAGATAGCACTCCTCCATGTTCACAGATTAGAGCCCGGACATAAAAATGATAGGATCATTAAATGAAAAGAAAATGTTAATGTCAGTGACATGCATGTTTTTTTTTTATTTCAATTTTATTTTATGAAACTGCAGTTTTAGTTGCTTTTATTTTGAAGTTAGAGCATCAGTGAGCCAATGAGGAAATGTATAGGAATCTTGTTGATGACTCTTATTTTGATAGTTTTAGCAGATTCTCTTTATGGTGCAGTGTAATTCTGACAAGTTCAGTTTAATTTGTAATGCTAATACTGTTGCTCATTGATGAAGGCTAATTATTAGCCTACCTGTAGCCATAAAGTCATTTATTTATTTATTTTGAATGGCAGTAGTTCTGGATTCAATGCAAAATAAAAATACCTGTGAGATCTTTATTTTATTGCTGCAGACCTTTCCTAGATAACACACGGTGGGGAAACCTGAGACTCTTGTGGTTCCACAGAGCCCATTTGCATTCATGTGTGATGATGTGAATGATCTAAGCAGCGCTCTGAATCAGGCGACACCAGTTTTGCAGTTTTACATCTCTGTCTAAAATGACAGACTGTGACCGCTATAATAATCACAGTCTTGTGATCTTTGCACCCAAAACTGAAGCCACTGAGTGGATGTCAGATTGTGTGTGTGTGTTGGTTCTTTACACTAGTCTTTTTTGTTTTTTTTTTTCAATTCTCAGAAATACTATTCATTCACCATCCAATCAGGAAGACCACCTGCTTTGCAGTGATTTTTTAAAATCAGATTTTTGATACAGAAACGCTTCAATTACTTTCTTTTTCATGCTGTTGGGGAGTTTTTTTTTCTCCTGAACATTTGGACTGATTTTGGGACCATTTGTGTCAATTTCTGAAGGATTGAAAAATTGTGTAGCCTAACTAATTGCATCAGTCCACATTTGGCACGGCCACATATGCTGCATAAGTACTTGATTATGGAAGTTTGTGGGATGTGAGTTCCTCATCCCAGTTTAGCGTGTGTTGTGAGCAGTGAGGCTCCTAGTCTTCTTTCCATATTTATTTCCAGGGCTGGTTCTTCGTCTTTGTCCGGTGTAATACCTCCACACGCTACATGTAAGACCACTGTACTCTCAGGACATGCTCTATGATGTCCCATGGAAGGACGAACTTTTTTTGTCACAACCTCCCAAACATTAAGGGACATTTATTCTTAACACAGCCGTACATGTGCCTATTTGTAACACACTGATATGTCACAGGGGAAGGTTACTTTGGTTAACGTCTTGCTCATAGTTACAGTAAGTTCAATGTCAAGCCACTGTCTGTTTTAAAACATATGGTCCACATTTGATTCACATAATATGATACAAATAAAGATGCATTGCTTTTGGTAACCATATCTTCAAATTAGCTGTGAGAGCAGACTCCTGAAGAATGTTCTTTCCAGTAAAGTCTTCATATTACCCTGAAATGTGGAGGACAGTGCAGTCTGAAGTCTCAGTTCTGCTTACTAGTCCTAAATCTTTGAAACAGTCAGCCATTATAGAAAACGTCTTTTCTCTTCCACCTATGTAGGGAATTATCTGAAGAAAGAAATACAATGCAAGGAAGTGGTTACTCTATGAACTACCTGCACTGTAAAGCTTTAAAGAGAGAAGACTAATTTATGGGAGCATAGTTCAAATGGGATACTGCAATCCCTTTTTTAAATAGTCTGTTTTACGACTGTTCCGCTGCCAACTTTTTAATGTCTTCTTTCACTATCAGCGACTCCCTCTCTTCCTCCCCGAGCACTGTGAGACAGTGTTTTATCTCCAGGGAAATGCTTTTATTGTTATTCAGTCAGTTGCTGCTGCTGCTGTTTTGGCCAAGTGTCCCTTGCAAAACTGATCTGGTGACGTACAGGTGCCATAAAGTGTGAAAATAATTTAGGAATGTGGACTTAAGAGTGACTCCTGAATGAATCCAGGTGTGCCTACAAAACAGAGAAGAACCCCTCAATATTCTTCTTGGTTATGAGGTTGTTATTCATCATTTAGCTGTTGCAGGTGTCAGTTCTTTATTTATATGATGTAATATTTGCCTCTCGTATCCATCTCTTTGATCCCCTACTGAGTCTCACATCACTGTTTATTGCAACACCTTAAAAATATGTTCTAATTTTATCACATCAAATCAAGATGTAATGGTGAAACAAAAACTTGGATGGCCTCAAATTAAAGATTTATATGTTCATTGAATAACCCATGGTCTATATTATGTTTGTTTGATTTAATAAATGGCAATTTCTCTCATTTAAGATAGTTACAGTATCTCAGTTTGCACAGAAATGGAGACAGAGCGCTGGCTTTGGTTTTGGATGTAGTGAAAACTGCAGCTCCAGTTGCATTTCAGCAGACTGTGGAAGTCTCAGTGGCTCTTAACAGTCAGCTGAGACTCACTGATGACCGGCTTTCTGTGACACACACACTCGTGAGCACATAGAAACGATACATACACATTAATGCAGATGGATCCTAGATGGACACACACACACACACACACACACACACACATACACACACACCTTGGTGGTGACAGATTTTTGGGCAATGTTAGGATTTAACCCCAATCAATCACAAACTAGAAAGGTTGAGTGTAAATGTCATCCAAACAGCAGGAGCTGGCACTGTTGGCTGGCTAAATACATGTGTGTGTGTGTGTGTGTGTGTGAGTAATTCAGTGTGCACCCATTTTGTACAGTTGTTGGAGGTCCTGTCACTGCTCTGTGTTGCTTTGACCTTGGCACAGCGATGGGTGGGCACCTCTTACACCTGGACACACATACAAACACAGACACAGACACACACACACACACACGTTTTAGCCCCGTGCTTCCTGCCTGGTCTCATGCTGGCTAAGTCAAATTTTGAGTTGACATACAAATACCATTGCATTAAGCTCTTGCACATGGCTCTAAATCCCATTCATTCCAATGATACATTGACCTCACATTATCCAGTTGGCAAATATGCCTCTTTCTGCCTTGCACCATGACCTCATCCGCCATGTTTGTAAAAACACAGCAATCTCCCAATCACTTGGCAGAGGAGACTGTGGCATGCCTGAGAGAGTTTTAAGATATATTGCCGATGTTTTCTTTTTTAGCAGACCCCTGTTTTTCGTCTCTCCTCATCCCGTTTGTTTTCAGCCTGCAGATGGGGGGGCAGGGTCTTGTTAAAAATAGCCGAGCGGCGTTCGAACAGCGGTATTTGTTGGCGAAAAAGGGGGTTCAAAAAATGAAAAGCCATTACACTGCAGTTAAATGCATTTTGTCCTGACCTGTGGCTGCTTATCGAGTTACGTCCCACCACTGCTGGGCCGAGTCTAGAAGATTCCAGGGCTAAGAATACACCACGACTGCAGGAGACATCCCATAGGAAAAACCTCATCCTTACTTCTTGAGCACGCTGATTAACGCTAAATGATTATCTCTCTGTGTGTCTGGTGTGATTGTGCACCACCCGCTGCTAAACAGTGTGTGTTGTTTGCAAAACAAGGGGCAAATGTGTCGAGTCCCTAATTAGCGTGTTTTAGCAGCCCTCATGATTCCCCCCTTGCATTGTGATATCCAGGGATTGCTCAGCATTGTGACTAGTCTTATCTGGGTCTAATCCTGATTTGTTTGGTATTAGTCCGCTCACTTTCTCGCACTTTCTCTCTCTTTTCCTTTTATTCCAACATTTGTCCTCACACTGCTCTTTTCTTTTAAGCCATTCTTGAACTTTCTGTCCTTTATGTTGTCGTCTTTTATTTACTCCATAATCTCTGCACAGGAGGACTGTGTCTCGGCGTGAAGACAAAATTTCAGCGTAAACTTACAAGAGCAGAGGCAATAATTTACTATATTTTTTCTGCTGAGACATATTGTAGTGATATGATCTTATGATGTGGTCATTTTGCACGTTTCTTTTGTCCAAATTAATGATTAAGAGGAAGTTGTAAAAATAAATAGCTCTTGTTTCCCATCCGTACACAGTTCAGTCTCATGTAATGCACTACAGTGGAAGTCAATTAATTTGTTTGAACTTTGATTGATTAATAATTGCGGTATCATAATATATATTGTTAGCGACATATTTCCCTTTTGATACAGTCCATTATTAAAGTGAGCTAATGCAGTTAGCAGGTGGGCTAAAGCCGTCTTATCACGTGTGATAAGAACAGTGTAAAGGCAAGGTGACTGAAAGCCAACAGGGCTGCAACTAATGATTATTTTCATTGTTGATTAATCTGTCATGTTTTTTCTCGATTAATTGATTAGTTGTTTGGTCTATGAAATGTCAGAAAATGGAGAAAAATGTTGACCAGTGTTTCCCAAAGCCCAATATGATGTCCTCAAATGTATTGTTCTGTCCACAACCCAAAGATATTCAGTTTGCTGTCACAGAGAAGTAAATAAACAAGAAAATCTTCACATTTAAGAAGCTTCAGTTGGAGAATGTTGAGAATGTTTTTTTCTTTACAAAATTAATTTTATAGCTGAGAACTAGTCGATTGATCGATTAATTGTTGCAGCTCTGGTGTAGAGCTGGAAGCTATAAGTAATCACAGCTGAGAAATACATTTAGTTATCAACACACATGGTGAAATGTGACGCTTAACTATCTTGAAACTCTCAGTGAAAAGCACTTAAGTTTTCCTCTGTTGCAGTTTTACAAATTATAGCTGTTCTATTCACACACAGACACACACAGACACAGACACAGACACACACTCCAGTCCCAATGCACTCCTGCTGATGATGGCTCATCCTGTCCAGATATGATAAGCAGACAAACTGCTCTGTCCCCTGGGCTGTTTGTCTGTCTCAGAAGCAGACAGTGGTGTGTTGCAGTAGCAGCAGCGTGGCTCTAAACTCCCTCTGCTTGCTTCCCCTTTCATCAGACCGCCAGTTCAAAGCCTTGGCTCCATCTTCACTTGTATCTCTCCCACTCCTCCCTCCCCTGCCTCCCCCCCTCACCGTCTTTCTCACTGCGTTTCGTCATTACCACAAAGATGGGCACGCAGTGTCTCATTAAAGCGGATTAGAGACATCTCCACGTCTCACAGGGGCCGAGCAGGACATTTCTCCTCTCTAGTAACCCCCCACCCCTTTTCTCTCAGAGATCAGGTTCTTTGATTTGGCCAGATAAAGACCTCTTTCATGTCGGTGGGGACGGTTAGCGATTACACTGTCAGACGCATCGTTTTGGTGAGTTTGACAAATTTGCCGTGCTGGGTGGGGCGGCTGTGGGGATTGTACTGGGGGGGGAGGGTGTACAAGGAGATTCACCGTAATTGAGCTGTCATTATCCAGTGACCCTGCCAGGCGCTAGTGCACAGGGCTCACCAGTTCTCTATTTGTTTAATACTTGGCTAACTTTCTTTGTGAGTATGATGGATAGAAAGAGAAGGAGGGAGAGGGGGAGGGAGTGGAAGCGGGGTACCGGTCCCCAGATGAATGCCTCTGCTTATTTGACCACCTCTCTTGAGCGCTGCTGTCCATGAAAATTGGCTCCACTACATCACTGCTGCAAGTTTCTTTTCTCACCCAGCTCCTCCCTGGTGCAACACAATTAGGCCCATATCACCGGCTGCCATTTATTTTCATACAAAATGAAAACTGGTGGCATGTTGATTACTGAACTCCCCAGAGACAAAGGGCTGCTATTGGTGTGGTTTAATTTCATTAAGTAGAGTGTGGTGCACAGGATAAATATATTAAGAGCCCCCTCTCATTGCAGGCCCTCCATTTACCTCAGCCACTCTGTATGCTAAACAAATCCTGGGGTGTTACAGTCGTAGAATTGCAATGGTTTGGTTAAAATGAGGCACAGTTCCACGAAGTTCATACTTTTGTTCTCTAGTGTTTCTTGTTTTCTGACCTGTTCCTTTCTGTTTGCTCTGGTCGTCTGCGCACAGTACCTGTTGTTACCAAATACATATTCTGAAAACATACTTAATCAGCTAATGCTGAATTTTGTCATGTTGCACAAGTGATACTTTGACAAGAACGTTCCTCAAGATGTACAGCCATTCTCATGTGGTTGTAAAGATGAGCTGTGTATTTGGGATATGGGTCAGAAAGATGTTGTCTAGAGTGAGTAGGAGGGGAGACGGTATGTTCCTGGCAGGATAGTGTGACTGTATTCGCCTAGAGATTTTGATGAAGGAAGTAAGATCCCTCCTTGTTAACCTGGAGTCAGATTGGTTGTGAAGCGATGAGTAGGGCAGAATGTCTGTGTGTGCGCTCTTGTTTGTGTGTGTGTGTGTGTGTAGGTGTTGGAGGGGTCTTGGCTAAAACATTTCAAGATGGCCCATTAGCCAACGCAGGCCCGTCCCCTCCCGACACTAGGATTCCTCTGTGCTGACCCCCTCTCCTCCACCTCTCAGCCCCTCTGTCCCAGAGGCCCCCAGCCTCATCCTGCCAAGTGTACGGTTCCAAAGTAACGATGAAGCTGCCTGCGTGTGAAAATATTGAATTGCAAAAACATCCCTGGGTGAGAGGGTGTGTGAATGGAGCTTTCAGCGCCGGGCCCGACCCTGGCCCTGCGCTACTGACTGACGGACAACAAATGGCATTTTGTGTCCAGTGAGAGAGAGAGAGAGGGGACAGGGAAGGGAAAAGAGAAAAGAAAAGAAGAGGAGAGACACAGAGGAAGGGGGGTCTTGAGGTTTTTCAGGCCTCTTCAGTCTAGGGGCCCTATATCCAGGTCTGAAATGCCTTATCACATGACCTGTCTGACCTTTGGCCCCCACTCAGCTAAGGCTGTCAGGCTGCTCTCCAATGGGGAGCACAAAGCCTCACAGCCTCAAAGGCCCCCATTCACCCCCCTGTGCAGTTCTACTCCAAAGGTAATAGGTAAAAGTAATGTCAATGACCTCCACTTTCCCTTGCGCAACAGGAGGGCAAAACTCTTAAGATTCCCTGATAATGTCAAAGGTAGAGGGGTGGCCATTTTGGCTCCTTATCCACTGCCTCTACTCAGCTCCCATGAGATGAAGCATAAAGCAAACTGAACCACCTCTTTGTGGCCAAACTATTCTTTTGGTTAAAGAGACATTTCATATTTTTATGACTCCAAGACTGATGGGAACTGAGATGGAAAATGATAAAAATGTTAAAACAACAACATGGTATTGTTTTCAGTTGCTACGCACTGGGGAATATAGTTGTGTAACTCAGCTTTATGTGTTATCTAAGTATGTGTGTGTGTGGGACATTAGTGAATTTCTGATGTCTCAGAGGACTGACTGGGTCACAGTATGACCGTAACCTCCTGTCTCGCTTTGCAACCCACACACTGGCATCTCTCTCTCTGTCTCTCTCCTGACCAGTCCTTGGATTCTTTCTTCTCTTCTCTTTTTCTCTTTTTCCCCTCCTTCTCTGGAACACTGGAGTTTCTCTCTCTCTCCGGTCTCCTTTGAAAAGATGCGGCGTCTTTGTCCGGCCTGATAAAGGATGCCATAGTTCCCCTTTTCCCCTTCTTTGTGGCCCGGGGCTGGCGGCTCCTGTAGAAGTGCAAATGGTATCCTCTCGGAGGGGCTATCCCCGCGGGCCCTGGAGGGCCCTCTCTCTCTCCTCCAGGCTTGGCTAATTACCACCCTGCCCCCCCCCACCCTCACCCTCACAGCCCCCACCAGCTCCCTGGTCCCTGGAACCATGGACGGCACATTCCCACAACCAGCACCTGGCCTTCTTTTCTCCTGGCCTGCTTTGATGGCTGACACCCCAGCCTTCCCCTCCCTCCTTCCTCATCCTCTTCTTCTCTCCGCCCCACTACCTCATCTCTCCTTCTCTCCCTCCCTTTAACTTCTCCCTCTCTCACTCCTCTCTCTCACTGACTCTCATTACTAGAGGTTTTAAATTGCTTTCTGACCCTGACAAACTGCTCTTGTTGAAAAGGGAGATGTTGAAGAGGGAGGGCAGCGGATGTGAGCAAGAAATGGAAGAGATGAGTGACCCAGTAGAAAGTGTTATGTATGTATGTGTTTAAGTATGTATCTATAGTCCGTTATATGTTGGACTGTGTGAGTTTGTCTCAGGAGCACCCAGTCATCACAAACCCCAAATTGCCTCACTGCAGAGACTCAATGTGGGATTTTGAAAAAAGAGGAAAAATACATGTGTAGTTATTCAGATTTCACCCTGAATGTAACTCCATGTTTAACACGTTATTAAAACAGGAACTTAAAATATTAAAATGCCTTCATTGATGGTACCAGGCATGGAATGATATAAGATTTTATTGTGGACAATAAGTTGATCGTTGTGAATTTCCATCATCTGGATAATCTTGAATATCATGTCCTGTGGTCCTCAAAATGACTGCTGGGCAACAATCTATGAAAGAAACTCTGCAAAACAAGCTGCTTCAAAAGATGCCAAAGATCTTAATCAAACATTGGCACATATATCGAAAGAAATTCTTTAATTGCTTGTTTTTCATATCGTCCCATTGCCTAGTTAGTACGTCTTGCAGAGTTAAAGAGAGACAGCAGAAAATGATATTGCATGATGTCTGTGGTTAATAAAACTTGACCAGCGGTTGATGCAGATTAAGTTGATTTTACTGCAATAGTAATACACACTCACACGCACACACACACACAAACACACACACAAACACAAATATCTAATTTAGCTGCATATTTGCGTTCTACTAGCCGTGGGCCTAATCAATAGCCTGCCCCAGTGGATTTGACCAATTCATAGCTCGCCTTTGTGCAGTCTAGCGATCCCAGCGAGGCCATTTGGACAGCTTTCTGAGGAAAACAAATAGCTCTATTACAAGCTCGCGTCTCTGTGATGCTCAGTGTCCCAAAGGCAAAGTGCTCAGCCTGTATTAATTGTATGTTTTCCGCACAGGAAATGGAGGGGTTTTCAGAATAACACAAGTTCACCTGCTAGAAAGAAGAGGTCTGTGTTAAGTTATATATGAGAAGGAATATTTAATTAACATGCAGATGTTAATTATGAGATTTATTTATGATTAAAGGCTTATTTTGTTTGATTAGCATGTCTAGATATTTGCAATTGAATACATTTGTTAAATAAGCTGGGTCTGTTCAATAAGACAAATGTATTGTGTATTACAGAGGTAAAACAGTTTTCTGGCTGATCAGCAGCGTGTAGTCTGATTATCAGACCTCTTTGTGTTTTTAAAAAGACGCCATGCATGTTGGACCGAAGAGGTCATTTGCGGTACTGTTTTTATTTTTACTCTTTCCAGTAAACACACACACACACACAAAAATCTCTGTTCAGCAAAGCAGTGGTTGCATGTCCTGTATTGACTCCAACGCAACACAGACAGAAGCAATGGGTGGCACTGGGAGCGGCACACACCCAGACCAGTTACACTACTGTAGCAGCGTTTGTATACTTTCAGCGAGTCCCAGTCTTACAAACCAAAGCCAAACAACATTAATGCTGCCAGGATTTTGAATTAGACAGACAATGCCCCAGCAAGCTCAAGAAATGTTTCGGCTGGCTTTCAATGCTTTAACTGTGTCCGGACGGAACATTTATCATCAGAACTAAATGTGATTGGATTAAGGAATCGGGGGTGATGGCTCTGTGAGCTATTGTGTCTGTGATTTGTAGTTTTATAAAGCACAACTGATTTAATATTTTCTTAGAACGGCAATTACATCTTGTCTCAAACGTCGTCTGCCATCCAGTCTGGACATCCTAAGTATCTCTCTGTTGCTGCCATTCCTCAGCCACAGCTGCCCTTCCCTGTGCAGTTCACACATCATCACCTATAGGACTCGCATGATGTCAGAAACTGGGCTGCTTCCTCCTCGTCGGTCTCAACCGTAATAACCATCAACTGGATGTTACGTCTAAGTTGGCTCATCCATGCATTAAAGTGAAAGCCTGCACTTGGATAATTTTACACAGTTAGATTTCAATTTGTGATATTTGATGCATTCAAGTGGTTGATTTAATAGAGAGTGTGCATAAATTTCTTCCATCGAAATGAGTTTGTTCCGTTTAAGACAGGCATTAGTCTTCAGATGTGTCTGATGTGGTATTGGTGGTACTGTCAGTGGAGAAATCGATATCGTCTCCCATACTATAATGGGTTTCTTCCTGTATTATTGATGAACAAAATGTTGACTTTACAATAGTATCTCTGGACTGATGCCTAAACAAGACCTTTGTTTTTAAATGTTTAAGATGTCTTATGACTCCTGAGATTATACATTTATAATTTCTGTAGTTGGGGTTTGAACGGAGGCTTCCCAAGTCTGATGTCTCCCTCACTCTCTCTCCTCATCAAGTCTAGCCACATCCTCTCCTTCGAGTACAGAAAAGGAAAGAGGAAGAAGTTTCTGAATTGTGTTTTATGAGTGGTTGAAACTGCCACTTCTGTGGTTTTTGTCTGTCCGCGCTGACCGTTCAACTCAAAGTTCCTGAGGTTTTCGAGACATGTCAATTTAGCTGTTTTAATTGGGAAGATGTTATTCCGAACAAATGTTTGCACTCAGGGACCTGCATGTTGGTCAAAGTGGGGAGGGGAGGAGGAGGAGGGGGCAGCTGTAGACAGCTTGGTGTTACTGTTTCAGTTGTCTTTGTTTTAGCGCCACGTTGGCTTTGCAAATGTGTTTCTCTTCATTTCCCTGAATGCTGTAAAAGCTCACTTGGATGACCGCATGCGCACACATGCACTGACAGAGGCATCTTGTTTTTCAGCAGCACTGAAGAGCAGTAAGTGTTTAAGAATGGCACGGTGAAGCAGTGACAAAGCAAACAAAAGAGGCAGGTGGGTGAGGCGGCTGCTGGCCTGTCGCCGGCCTTGGCTCCATTTTGAAACTTTTTTTTCGTATATACTGCAATCTGCTTTTTAATTTATATGACAGTAAAAACAGGCTGGCCTGTGAAGTAGAATCCACAGTATAGATACAGTTTTTTGGTTCGTTTTTTTTGTTTGTAATGAGTTAGCTTGTTTTAATATATTTCTTTACGTTCTGCTGTTAATATTTTATACAGTTCTACAGAGACTTGACTTTTAACTGTGAGGCCAATAGGGACTTTCTACATTTCTGTCTGTATCTATATTATTGAGATAAAGTGACAAATGTTAATGAGTCAGTATTAAGATACCCAGGTTTACACTTACACAAGACACAGATTCATGCATCCCTCTGTGGCTCTCTCTCGTCTTCTCCCCGTTCATCCGCACCGCTCTCTCTCATTTTAATTAAAACTAGGTGTGAGGTTTGCCGTCCTGTCTTTTGACACCTCGCTATTTATCTGTCGGACGCAAGCTCAGGGCAGGACCCACGGAAAAGAAGGGCAGATTTTTGTTTTCAGAGAACTGCGGGGAAACTTTGATGCCAAGTTCCTCTGCGGCAAAAGGCAAGGCCCCGACCCAGCACATCTGAGAGTACTTTGGTGAAATAACAGCAAATGTTTGTCTTGTATTGTATGGCACGCTGCTGGAGGAGCGCTAAAGCCCCTTCTTCCAGCGCCTAAAGCACCTCTTAATAAAATAGTCAAGAATAACTCCTTCACCTTAATCTTCCCCTCAGATTACTGCACTCAGGGCGGGAAATTAGCAGCAGGCCCATGCGCTTCCCTCTTTCTTTGACACTGTTACGTTTTTATTAGTACGAGCCTCCTTCTCTCTCTCCTGCTCTTCCTCTCTGTCTGTCACCTTGCTTCTTAAATTTTTGCTTCCTGTCTCTCTCCGTCTCTACCCCCTTCTCTCTGTGTGGTAGGCCAGATGAACTCTCCGTGGCAGGGGGGAATGGCATTTTATTGGGTCAGTATTAGAAGCAACATGTGGCTAATGGGTGGCTGCATTTTCCACAGTCTGGTCCTCATCAGTGCAGAGAAGGGGCCTAAACAACTAAACATGGCCGTTGACAATTGATACGAGCCCTTTTAAGTGGATCTGCTTGGTTGAAGAGAGGGTGGGGCGGGGCGTGTGAGAGTCTGTGTGTGACCGAACACGCGCACGTGTGTGTGCACATTTGCCTTTGCATGTTAATCAGGACCCTAACAGACACACTCGTGCGCGTGCACACACCAGCACGGTGTCCTTTGGGGACCATATATACAAGAATGTGTGTGTCTGTGTGTGTTTGTCCCTTGTGTCCAGGGGTGTAACCCACACCTTGAGTACGGTAGCGGCGGTAGCTTTGAGCGTGGTTCGTCCCGCCGTCTGATCCTCGTAACCAGAACTCTCCTTTACTGCTTCCTGTCCGCTTGGCCCACCTTCCCTCTTTGCCCGCCTGCCATCTGGGTCTGCCAACAGACACACACACACACACACACACACATGCACACACGTGTACACACACACACATAGTTAGGACAGGGGTCCTCATGCTCTAACCTGTGTCTTTCACTTGGAACTGCACCTTTGAAACCAATATCACACAGAGGAGAGGCGATAAATGGACTCAACCATCTATGTTCTCAACTTCTCTCCCTTTTCTTCTGCTCTGACATAAGGAGTCAAAGCCTGTTTTCTTCTCTCAAAGCACTATTAAATTTTTATTCAGAGAGCAGAGCAGAGTTGAACAGTTTACATCATGCTCTCGTATGGGCGATTTCCAAAGTAATCATATTCAAACTGGTTCAGAAAACTGATATAAACGTATGTCTGAAACATAATTTGGGGTGCAAAGTGATGCAGTTACAGACACAACCACAAACAAATACAAATATCTCAGATTTCACTTTGATTCTGTTCAAAAGGACTTTGAATTTCAGTAGTCTTATGAGTCAGTATCGGACAGTTGTTGAAATGTTTGCAGCTTAATTCTGTGGCCACAGTGCTGAGGCTCAGCATCCAAATTGCATCTAGTATATTCCTAATGAGCCTGAAATCAGCCTGATATCTTTGTTATACTGTAAAGATCAAAGTTAATTAGATCTCATCCTTCCTGGCCATGTCAAGCCTGCAAAATCAGTGAAATGTTTTAAAAAAATCTTCTTAAAATTCACATTTGTAACACTGATTTCAGTACAACAGCTGTACTGAATGTCATCGTTCTAATGTTCTTTATTAGTAATTGTAAAAGAAGTAGTACTAGTGTTAGTATGATTCCATTATACTAGCATCAAAGCCTTCTAGTACCTTTACGTGGGTATCTAAATTCTGTACCTGGGTAGATAGCGTTTCCGAGCAGGGGGCACTGTGGGTTTTCAGTATCAGGGGTTCTGGTTGACACTTTGATCACTTCCTCCGCTCTTCATACCTTCATTGTGTTCAAGATCAGATCGCACACACACACACGGAGAGACAGACACACACACACCAGAGGTGGAAGGGGCAGTGTCAGGTGTAGCGGGGGACAATGCAGGGATGCGTAGCAGCGAGCCAACACGGTGTCTGTGACAGTGACAGCGGCAGTGCACTCCTCAAAGCTGCTCCTCTCCTCTTTCATCACCTACTATCACAGAGTGTGTGAGGAACATCGCCGGCCAAAAACATCTTCAGTGCCTGAAAAAAAAGGGGCAGTTTTGACATTAATAAATTTACAAGTAAATCATTTAATATATTCACTATTTTGATGTGGGTATCTCAGTTAATTTTACTGTAATTTTTCTTGTGAGTTCATTTGTCATTCCGCCTAGAAAAATACCGGACAAAGTTTGTTGTACTGAACCTTGGCACTCATACTCATAAGGAATTATGAGTCAAACCTCATAATTGACAGTCATTAAATTCTTACCTGTTGCTGGAAATATGCAAATATTACTTTTTATGAGGAAACTGTAAGCCATTTTGCTGCTGCATACCGTTATCAGCACCTTTGTGCTCATTAAGGCCCAAAAACAAGGAAACTGAAATAATAAAATGACCAAGTTAGATTGTTGACAGCTGTCTGTTTGGGTGCTATAGTTCATGCATGTGATGGAAGCCAGAATTGTCTCTTGGTTAAACATTTGGCTGCTCCATGGAAAACTGATTGAGGTGGCTGCAGAGTGGGCAGGAATACCTGATGAAAGTGGATAAATAGAATTGTTTTCACAGGTTGCTCATGAGGCGATGAGGGAATAAGCAGAGTGGCAACTGAAAAAAAAAGACAACTTATTTATTTTCAGTGCCGCAGGTGCCCGCTCACAGCTTATTGGTTTTTTGGATGACTCTTTTACTCTAAAGAGGGCAATTTATGTCCCTCTCTGGTCTCTCTCCAGAGGCGAGGGCTGAAGTGGCTCGCTTATTTTAGCAGGGCCTCGTGGTCTTGACTTGTGGTGACATATTAATTGAGCGGTTCCTCTAAAGAAAAGAAAGGCCAGTGTCACGATTGGTCCAGCGTTGTTTGTAGAGCTTTGAAAATTGGTTTTGTTTGGCTGGAAAGCTCTCAGGTGTTTATTTACACATCAGAATGTTTCAAATGGCGGCTGGCTCTCTCCCGCTTTCTGTATGTGTGTTTGTGTGTCTTCTGTGTGTATTTTCTGGATGCATATATGCTCTGTTTGCTCACTTATGTACATGCCAGCTGTGTCGAGCATGTTTAAACGTGAGAGATAAAAACTGGAGGAGAGAGAGACAGAAGAGAGAGACGTTTCCTTCGCTCACCTGCCTCTTGAGTTTCCACATAGTTGTCCTTGCTGTCCTCTTCATCCATTATTGACCACATTCATTCACACCAGCCTCTAGAACTCGCCACAACTCCTGTGTGGCTTTTATGAGGAGAAGAGTACATTTGTTTTCCCAACTTCTCTCCAAGGAGTGATATAATCAGACCACTGGTGTGTGTGTGTGTGAGTGCGTCTGTGTGTATATGCTCACTTAAGGGTATGAGCTCATCGCTGTGGCTGAGGTGACCAGTGCAGAATAAAAACTGTCGCCGTGATAATTTAAGGATTTGTAAGTTGTTTCCTCAGCACTGGTGTGAAGTTGAATGCTAGGGTCCTGCTGTCAGACACACACACACACACACACACACACACACACACACACACACACACACACACACACACACACACACACACACACACACCTACACATAGACTGTACAGTTGTAGTTTATTTCCTGAAACCCAGGTACAGGAGCTCAGCAGTGCAGCGCAGCCGATGACTGAGGGGAAGTAACTGCTCAGGCACCTCTGCGAACACGGTTACCAAGACAACAATTGTTTTAGCTGGCATTTCTGTGAAGAGGAACATTAGAATAACAACACGAGGCCTCAACAAATTAGCCAGTTGGAAAGCTGGAAAAATGACACATTTGTTCTGTGTTTGTTCTGGACAGAATACCTTGTTTTGGGAAAAGACAAAACGGAGTTTGCTTTCCACCTTTAGTTTCCATCTTTTGTGATTGGAAATGTTTTAGAGGCATCATGGGAGATGCAAGAAGAAATAAATTGTGGTGCACTGAAATTTTAGCCTTATGGAATAAAGACAATATTGATCTACGATTTGGACACTGTAATAATGGGCCTCACTAAAACCTACTAAGAAACAGTAACGCCTGCACGCTCGCTCCATGCTGTCAAAGTTCAGTAATAACAATATTTTGATTAGGCGTGTAAGAAAATATCAATACACTGGAGTATTGGACACTATGGATTTTTTATTGTTTTTATTTTCTCAGTTATTTTACCTAAAGAATGGTGCAAGCACATAGGACAAATGTTATTTCTTTTGCTTTGACGGCACAAAATGTAGCAAAAGCACATGTTTTCATGCATATAGCAGTTTGGTCTTTATGCCATGACAGTTTTTCTTAAATTAATCTAAAGAAATCACAATGTACCACCTTCCGTACAGTATCGCAATATATTGCAGTGAATTGAATCGTACCCTCTGTATTGTGATATCTATTGTATCGGCAGATTCTTACCAATACACAACCCTAGTTTCGATCCTACGCAGGTCTTTGTTGGATCATAATGTTGAAAAGTGGTATATGGGATGATTCATTTGATACAATATTCATAAATAAGATGTGTGTTTGATATTTGGAAGTATGGCTTTTGTTTTACAGTTTATGTACTGTTTTTGGATGTTTAATAATCCTGGGTGGTTTGGATGGTTAACCACACCTGCCATCATGGAGCTTGTCAGCTTCTTGGTGTGCATGATGTATAAATATAACTGCAGTTTACGCTTATTATTAAACTTTTGTGTCATGGAGTTAGTGTGCGTGCTTTACTTTTTCTTCATTGATTCTTTACTTTTTTTTGATAGCTTTGTCCCTACGTGATGTATGTACAATTACTCTCCTTCAACTCGACTAGAATAAAGCACAAGCTTGTGTATACAGTGTGTATAAGTACGTTTGTAAGTGTAAAAACAGAGAAACAGGCACACACGTGCACATACATGCACAGTCATGCCCTGCCTCATGCACACACTTTCTAAATTTGCAGCCGGCAGCTAAATGATCCAGATATATTAGCTGTCTTTTAATGAAGTGAGGCTGATCTCTTTCTCTCTTTCTGTGTGTCTCTCTGCTCAACTGAAGTATCAATAATAAGATTTATCTGTCTTCCCCCGCAGCCTTGATTCAATTATCTCCATCTTTCTCCCCCTCTCTCTTCCTCTGGCTCCCTCTCCATTTGCCCCTCCACTGTGGATCCGTTTCCAATTGAAGGCAGGTCATGCTTTGTGTTTCTATTTGTCATGACAGGGTTCCTTAACGAGTGGAGGCTCCCTTCCACTGCGGCTTAATCTGATCTGGAAAGGAGGGGAGGGTGGGGTGGGGAAGGAAAGGATGAGGAACAGAGAGGTGGGGGTAACCAGGTAAAAGTGGGGTCACAAGTAGTTTACCTCCAACTCCTCATTGTCTGCATTTCCCCTTTTTAGGAAAATTAGATTTGTGTGATCCCGCCTCCTCCTCCTCCTCTTCCAAACGTGTGTTTCGTGTCCAATCTGGAGCCTTTGAAGTTTGAAGGGTCCCTTGCCCCTCCGCACGCCCACCTCAGCCAACCGCCCCCCACCTTATCTGGCCTCCACCTACTTCCAGACATACCTCATTACCTGAGGCTGTATTGGAAGAAAGAGTGGCGGCTAATCAAATTGACTGTGCAGGTTTTCTGCCATCAGAGGAAGTGCCGGCCGTCGAGGGGTCATTGGTCTTCAGGAAAACGTTATGACGTGGAAAAAATTCTGTGAAATAATCCTGCGTAAAAACACTCTGGTGTTCAGGCAACATCATATGTCCTGTAAAGAACACGGTGCAGTAAGTAACTTGTGCTGCCAGGTACGTCTCCAGCCACCTGTTTTAATTACGTTTTTATACTTGGCTGAGGAGGAAGAGGTGCCATGTTGAGAAACAGAAGATGTGACAAAGGCTGGCAGAAACACGCTTTACTAACATACTCCGTCTAGGTTATGGCACCTCTGTGTCTCCTACGTAGATAAAGCATTATCACTATGCTACCACTGACTGTTACTCCACCACAAAATTAAAAGAGAAATAAAATACAAAATTAAAATTTGTACTTATTTTTATGTCTAATTTTTCTTTTCTTAAAGAACATATCTCTCATTTATTATATTTTTGTAGTATATATTGTGTTATATATTGTCGCATAATGCCCCTTTTTTCTCTCGAATACTTCTTATTTTTATTTTCTTCTAATTTCTCTATGCCTATACACAGTTTAAGAGCGACTGTAAGTGTCTCAATTTCTCCCCTGGGGATCAATAAGGTATTTCTATGACTTACTGTAATAGCTACTGTAATCTTACACCCTCTTTAAGGTATGTGCATAAAGGTAGCTAATGAAAATACACCCAGATTTTCATTTTATTTTCCTAAAATTTCAGAGCATAACCTTAAACTTTTCTTAAACTTTTAAACTACTGGCTCTTTGAGCGAACTCTGAGGCGTCCCATCAAAACACCCAAAGGGAGAGCGGGTGAGGTACAGAGTAAATTCAGAGAGACAGAGTTGAGTCTGTTTACAATTGGCAGGTCTGGAGTGTGAACATCTTGAGGTGAGCCTCTGGCTAATTTCACAGAAGCTGTGAATGAGGTCTTTCTTATGGCCTGCGCTATGCAAATGGCTGCATGCATACACACACACACACACACACACACACACACACACATATGCAGTAAGCGCTCTCATGCACAAAGCCACCTCCTCCCTCAGAAAAACACACTCTTGCATTTACACACACATCACTTGTTAGTGCACATGAGGGATGAAGCAGAGCAGCGCAGCTGTCGAAGCAGCCAAAGGCATTAGCTGGTGCAGTTCAGCAGCTCTGCATCGGCCCAGTGTGCGTCGAGGGGGGGAGGCCTTGTTTTTAGGGTTGCTAGCCATTTGCAGTGCTCTTGGATTTCCACGGGGAGCACGGAGTGTGTGATAGATACCAAGCATCTGTCCTATTGCTCAGCACCGGATGGGAATCACACAGTTTTTAAATTAGTCAGAAAGAGGTTGACTGTACATTTCTGTTGGGTAGATTACATGCTGAGGAAAAATCCCTGGCCTGAGCTCGCGGTAGACATCGTGAAGAAAAATCTGTGTAAAATGACAAATGAGTTACCATGTGCAGCTCTCTCAGATGTTGTTTCACATACATTTTATCCATTTAGCCGACACTTTTACTCAGAGTGACCCACAGTGAGCTGCTGACAAAGAATAAGCAAATAGAAGTTCAGCTCAACAGGACTCATGGATGTTGGCTGTTGTAGGAGTCAAAAGTGACTTTTTAAGTTACTATGGGATACTTCCCACAACCACAAGGCCACCCTGATGCCACAGTTTAACACAGTGATTCCTACTGTATGATCTTTCCACACCAGAATAACACGGCTTCTGTTACAAATGAACACATCAGTGTCCTGGATGGCGCCTTTGTGTGGCAGCCGTCAGCTGCCTCATCTACAATGACTGTTTTACACACACAACTATTGGCATATTTATGATCTGTGTTGCGATTGCTGTAAATTCGTGAATTGTTCCCCTCCACAGCTCGGCCATAAAAGTTGCCCGGTTTGGAGAGCTCCAAAAAGCAACATTCACAGGCCGGAGCGTAATAATTTTCATAGCGTATTGTTGAACCAACCATTCACATCTCACAAATCACCAGTTTTGTCTGTTTTTATTCTTCATTTTCTGACAGACAATTGCAACGAGGAAAACATCACTCAGTTTTATTTGTCATGAATACAGAGGTTTTTCTTCCTTGTGGTTGCAATGATATTGTGTGTGGCAGCTCTTTTGACCTTTCCACAGTGTGTATGAACTTGCCTGCCCTTCTCTGGCTCTTTCTGTGGAGCTGCAAACACACTGGAGTAGGACTTAAAATTACGATGAAGGTCCCGAAGTAGCGTATGTATATGCAGGAGGGAGCGATAGAAAACATCAACATGTTTTATATGTGTGTGTGTTGGCAAAGGGGCAGGAGAAAGACATGTCATCTTCGGTGAGCGTCCTCTGACTTTGGCTCCGTGTTGACCTCTCACCCAAATTAAACTTCCACAGTTCTCTCCCTCTCCTCTCCTCCCTCAGCCTCTCTCCGCTGCCCACTGCCAGGCACTTTTGTTTTCACATGGCCGACTTCTCAGGGAACACGCTCATATTTGTGGCTTTCGGGGTTGGCAGCAGAGTGTGCTGCGCCTGTCAAGTTTTTTCACTCCGACTTACCCCAGCACCCAAATTGAACTGTTCAGTCATTTCCTGTCATCCCCCCTCAACCACCTCCCTTTCCCATATTTGCCAATAATGTCAAATTTCATTGTTGAGTCCGCCAGGGCTAAACATCGTGTCCTGTAGTACGTCTTTTCACTGTGTAGTAGTCTCCCACGCTGAATGTATAAAGAAAGTCGACCTCCAAAAGCATGATCACTGAAACTCTTGAATTCAGATAAGAAATTGATGGACGGCTCATGGAGCCTCCAGCACATTTGGCTCCCGAGGAATACATTTGTTTAAATGACCTACAAAGCAAAAGCAAACATTTTGGTCTTATTGACTACCCGCAAAACCGTTAGCATGAGCGCATGGTTAGAAGAATCCTCCACAAATAGGCCGGGCTCATCCAAAGCATATCCCTGAATGTGAGAGGGAGAGAAAGAGACATGCAGAAAGAAAGGGGAGAGAGTAAGATGGTTATCTGAAGTGAGGTCAGAAATGAAACATGTCATAGCAAATTAGAGCCATGTTGTTTGAATTACTCCGGCCTGCTTCTTAAAGAACAGTCTGCCCGTGGAAAAAAAAAAAAAAAAAAAAAAAAGTGGGCAGAGAGTGTGTATTGAGTAAGAAAAGCGAAAGACAGACGTGGGGAGAAATGGGAAAAAGAAAGACACGAGAGGTAATTTACAGTGGGAGCAAAAGAGATAAAGACATAGGAAGATATGAAAAGAAAGAATAACAGCGCAAGTTAGCGAGAGAGAAAACAGAGAGAGAGAGAGGCCTGACAGAAAAAAAATGATGTTTTCTCTGGAACAAATAATGTGACTCGGGCTGAGTCATGGGCCTGCCGAGGAATGATGATGATGATGATGATGAGAAGAAACCTTGGACTCATTCCTGCTTCGAGCTAAGTTTGGGGCATCATTTACCAAACTACTGGAGAGGGGCCCCTGCGTATGTGTGTGTGTGTATGTGCAATAATAACCACATTCTCTAAGCATCTTCGGCCACCGGGGCCTGTTTTTATAGCTGGGAACAGGGATGGGCCAACACTCGTTAGGAAGACTATTTCGGAAGATGGGAGGGAAAAAAAACGGAGGGCTTGAGGGGAGAAGGATGACCAGAAGGGGGTGTGCAGAGGGACAGGGAGCCCGCAGGCTCACAGACTAGCCCGTACGATTGCGACGTGTTGAACGAAAGATGAGCTGGCTTTTTCTTGGGAAAATGGATTCGTACAGGCTTCCCGGACAGTGTTTCACAACTCTGGAGAAATGAGAATGCTGAGAAAGCTTTCTGAACAATGACAGAGATAGAAAGGCTAGATCATTGGCTGGGAATCATCTCACAGAGTACATCAAATAAGATTTATTCTTGTAATTTTCTCCCCACGCAATGGCTGAATCGCTTCATTTCACTTCTCGTCTCCCTTTGTCTTCAATGCTTTATTTTAAAGACGTCACATTTTTCATTTTTCACCGTCCTTTCCAAGATCACCTCCAAATACGTTTAGTTCTGTTTTCCTAGCAAAGATAGAGACATCACACAAACACAAATTATATGTATGCGGGTGTATGCTAGTGAGAGCTGGCATGTGATATCATGGTTTCAGTATATTGTGTGTAGCCAGGAAGACAGGTATTAAATGGATGCAAAACACACACACACTCACACACAGAGAGGGAAAGAGTGCAAAACAAGCAGGGATAAGCTGAGCTGGTAATCTTCCCTTCAACAAAGGAATGCATTTATGAGACACGTGTGTTTGTCAGTTTGTGTGTGTGCCTGTCCGTGTGTGTAAATGTGTGGTGCTGCGACTGTGTACTCGCACGGCCGCAGCATAAGTATCTCATTTTTCGTTTGTATTGTGTAGCAGTCGGCCGCAGTGCAAGTCATGCCACCGTAAACACCAGGGAAGGACAGGCGTCTTTGAATAGCAGCAGTGTGCGTTGGAAGACATCAGGCGGTGAATCCATCACGTTACCACTGACAGGCCCTGCGATGGGAAATAAATATTTACTCTAAGCTTCCCCAAATCACATCCAGAGATTTCTCTCTGTGCTTTCTGTCTCCTCTGCGCTTGTCCTCGGTTTCTGTCCCGCTGTATTTCAGTCAGCCCGTCATGTTTCTGTTTTTTTGTTCCTGATTCTGTCCTCACTTCTTCTTCTGTGATTCTCTTTCTTTTTCCACGCATTGTTTCATCGACCCTCTTCCTCTCCATCATGGCCCCCCACAAAACACACGGCAGAGCAGGGGCCCATGCACACGTGGAACACAGGTCATGTTTCCACTCAAGCACACACACCAACTCACACAAACGGGGGTACAAACATGTACACAAACAGGGCCCACCACACACACACACACACACACACACACACACACACACACGAACACACGCACGGTCAGCCTGAGATATCCATCTGGGGTTTGTCATGTCAGACATGGCCCATGTCTCTCTCTTCTGTAATTATGGCAGTATTTATTTTTTCAGATCGTCCCGCTGGGTTAGGAGCGTCCCGTGGTGTGGTTTGGACGTGGAAACACACTCCGCTCAAGACATCCAGCTTAGCAGAAAAAAGAGCTCACAGTACATTGACTAGAAATTGGTAACCCATAATTCAGAGATTTAATGTAATGTGGGCGAAATGTGCATGAGTGTGTGTGTGTGTGCGTAAGTGTTTGTGCACAGCTGTGAATGTGAGTAGGGGAAGAGGCTGTAACTTTTCACAGTGGAGTAAACGCTCGACAGATTGACTCTCGCCGATGCCAAGAGAAAGAGATTTGATATTATAACGTCTCATTGCATTACATAACACTTATGACCCACCCATCATGCCTGACTGACTTTGTAACAACTTCTGCACGTGTAATGTATTTATAAATTTAGACCTCATTGCCTGGCACAAGGTGTTCATCTAAAGAACATCTTGTTACATGTTAAGATTCAAAGTCAGAGTGTGCCTGCCTCTTCCAGACAGAACTTGAGAGATTATATCATTGGTAACTCGTTAATTTTAGGTATCATTGCGCATTCAGAAAGAACAAACCAAATAATTTGCCAACACACACATTTCTTGTGCTGAAATTATTAGTTAATCAACCAATCGGTCAATTGTTGAATGAAACAAGCTATGTGTCATCTGTGGCTTTGAGATATTGTGATGTAACTCATTCATTTATTTATTTGTTTGTTTTTGATTAATCCAAAAACATATCAACAGATTAATTGACGACTAGTTGTTATGTTTTACTCCACAGTTTTCTTATGTTTCCTCTTCTGGACTTTGGTTTACAGTTCATCCAACTGTTATCAACTGAGTCATTAGCAAAGAGAATTATTGGGAAACTGCAATTCTTATTTGCATTTCTACTGCAGTGCTCCTGACACTGCAAGCCCAGTGTACAGGCAGTCAGACAGGTTTAAAGAAGTCTTATAATCAGCCATTGCATCGTAAGACTACAGCAGGGGATGGAGTACATCAAAACATCCACCTAGTAAGCTGCACATTTAGCAACCAGTGTAGGGTCGTTACTCAAAAATCACGTGTTACATATGACTCGTTACTTTTAAAAAAGCATTACTTTACTTAAATGCTCCCTGTAGAGATTAATTCTTACACTTCTTGCTACATTACTTTTTTGTTACTCAGCAACATCACACGAGACCCATTGTCACGTAACTGCAAGTTAACAAGATAACATGAAACCTTACATATCATGACAGCACTGCAGTGTAACTACCTTAAAATGAAACTGTGTCAAAAAGGGCTTGGCTCTCTCACACTGTATAGTACAAATATGAATTACCTTAAAATAATCTATCAATAGGCCCAAATAATATTTAAAAAAACTAGCCTTCCTAACTCCATGATGAGAGTTCAAAGTAAAAACATGTTTAAATTGCAGATGAATTGTATGTAATGAGCCAAACACACTCACACACACTCACTCAAGTTGCTCAGTCACCAAACCATGGCTTTATAGTCAACTAGAGAGCCTGTTTCTCCTCAGAGTCAGTGCAGACTGCCTGGGCTGAAGAGCCTCTCCACTGGCACACTAGAGAGCGTCACTGTTGTCTGCACATTTGATGATTTGTTTCTGTTTGTCCATTACGCAGATAATTGAAGACCTTATGTAACACAAGTAAAGACATCATCGTGTGATTAGTAACTGCAATGTGACTACTGAGTGTAGAACAGTAATACGTTACAACGTAATGAGATTACAATAACATGTTATTTTGTTTATGTGTTACACCCAACACCTGTAGCAATACAATGGAAATTTGCAATTAAAGTTACACTATTAGTAGTAATAGTAACAGTAAAAGTTTATCTTGGGTTAAAGCAATTTGGATTTAACAGAACTTTCCAACCCCTCTGATTGTTCATGCTGCCGTCATGTCTCAGAGCTGTGTCATGTGATGAGGCTTCATCCTGGTGTCTGGAGAAAAACCCATAAAGTTGAATAAACACCTCTCTAAAAAGCAAAGTAAAGGATTTATTAAAGTGCTGCTGTATTAGACTGGTGCAGGTAACCTTATCCGAACTCCACCCATCCCAAAATCCTGGAAAATCCTGCCTGTCCTAAAGATGACTGTCTCTTTTCTAACCCTTCCTCTTTCACTCTGGGTTGCACGACTCATAGTAATGACTGTGCGTGTGTGTTTGTGTGGGTGTCTACCCAGCTGAGGGGAATCATGTCCCGGGCACACTCAATGAACTTGGCACTCACGCCACCTTTTTCACCACTCCTGGCCTCCTTTCACTTTCTCTTTCCTGTCTGTCTGTCTCCTCATTTCTCTTCATCGCCTTACAAATCCTTTACCCTCTCACTGTCTCTTTATCACTTTCCTCCAAGCTGCCTTATTCCTCTCTGGACAAAAACACAGATGAGTCCCCTCGAAGAAAAAAAAAATCCAACAAGATAGAGATAATGGCTTATGTCCAATCGGCCCGTGGTGCTAATCAGGGACTATCGTGGGAAAGGCACAGGGGGACGGGGGCGGCGGCGGTGGTGGAGTTGGTGGTAGGAGGAAAACCAGGCCCATTGTCCCGGGGAGATTAAAGTCCCCGAAAAGGCGGCATTGTCCACCGACGGGGATAAATCTTCCTCCTCCCGTCACTCAGGGCCTGAATTCAATTCTCCTCAACCCCTCCTAAAAGAGAGGCTTATCTCCTGCTCAATAGCTTGTTGCGCTACAAGCCAGGCAGGAATGCACCAAGTTGTATCCCTGACACCCGCTCACTGAGTTAAAAAGGAATTAGGGGGTGGAAAAGAGAGAGTGAGAGAAAGTGAGTGCCTGAATTGCGACCTCTATTTTGCGAGAGGATGTGCGCTGGGAGGCAGATTGAGGTGGCGATAGAAGCTGACAGAAGGAGAGGGGACGAGAGAGCGGGATTGATTGACTGCTGCCGGGGGATTGAGGCCAGCGGAGAAGAATAGCGTCCCGCTCAGTCTGCTTTCAGCGGGGCTGCGAGCAGCATGGTAAACTGCTGCCCCATTGGAGGACAGACAGAGGAGCCCCAGCGGAAGAAACCACTTGGGAGCTCCTGGCATGCGGTCTGGATGCCACCTAACAAACTCACCCCCTCCTTCCCTTTCTTCCCTTTCCTTTGCCCCCTATTGCTACAGCAGCATCTCTGTAACTCCAGTCCAGGGGGCATCACCAGTTGCTAAGACCCACTGCTTCACAACACTTGGATGCCCCACACCCCCTCCAAACAGATTCAATTCAGACCCCCCTGGTCCCACGAAAAGGGATAGACAGAGACAGAGAAAGGATGGTTGGCAAATAAAAAAGAACTTGTGCAGACTCGGGCCCATAGTCCTGCTCTGTTTGGCCCAAGGAGAAAAACAAGCCTTGCGTCCCCATTTTTCACCCCTTTCTCTTTCTCTCTACCCCCATTGGAGCTATCTCCGGGAAGAGACACAAAAAGACAGAAGAGAGAAAGCGAGAGAAATGGATGGTGTGTGAGAGACGGAGAGATATCGATATAACTTTCACTGAATGCCCCTTCACTTTGCCACTCCTCTCCTTAGAGAAAGTGAAAACAAGATTTTCCCCTCTTTTGGGTTCCCTTGCCCCTCCATACCCTCCTCCTGTTGCCTCTTGTATGAAAAAAACAAAACAAAACAGGATTTTTCCGCTTTGCCACCAATTTCCCCATTTGTTGTTTATGCCCACTCTGTCCTCGCTTTCACAATGCACCCCTCCTTCCCTTCACCCCCCATTTACTGTGACTTGGCTCCACTTAATGACGGGGCTTACACCTGCTTACAGGATTAAATTAATTAGCACGAAACAGGGATTGGTGGAGGGATGGGGGGGGGCGATTGAAGAGGAAGAGGCGGGGGGTGGCAGAGGGAGGACAACAACAGGGGGTCAGGAGAAAAGTACAGCAGGAAGAAGGCACAATAAAGAACGGGCCGCTTGGTGGCTGGTGCTGGACCTCATGTTCTGCCGGATGCTGGGGGTGGTGGTGGGTGCAGGAGGGGGTGATGGCTTGTTTTCAGTAGAGGAAATGGGGTTGGCCAAAGGGACGAGGAGACTTGGGCTGTTGGTTGGTGTGTTGAGGGGACAAATGGTTTCCTGAACAATGTTTGGGTGTGCAGGGTCAGAGGTGACAGCCGCCATTGTGGGGATACGTCTGCACAGCGTTGCAGCAACAACTCTGCTTCTCTTTCCTGGGTCATTGCTCCCACTTCCTATGTCTGCTGCTGGTGCAGAGCTCAGGATAGAGTAGTGGTACCTGGCCCAGAGGTCAAAAGATTAATCTACGGGGTGACAAAGCGTAGAAAAGTTTATTTGGTGTGTTTAATTTTTGTGAAATTTAAAAACGTTTTAAGCCTTTAGGACTGAAAATATTCACATGAGAAAAATCTAAGAAGGCCAAACCACTCTGTAGTTGAGCTCGCAACTCACAGAAATGCAATTAGGCCTGTCATGATAACGCCTCGTTTCCACTTACGTATGTGACTGGTGTCTGTAGATCTGTAAGAATACGCACGATGCCTCTAGTGTCCAATGCAAGGAAGTGTATTTCTTTACAGATGAATAGAAACCTGTCAGAAACTACCTGTAGCCCTGGGAGAGAGGAGAATTTGTCCTCAAACATTACCAGGACAAAAATAGGACCAATGTTGCATGGCAACAAATAAATGAATATGTTGGCCTGCCAGGTTGCGGCAAAAATGAGAAACAAAAATGAGACAACTCTTCGAAGACGACTCAGCGTAGCTTATTGCTAGCATGCAGCTGCACTTTTGTAGTGTAAGATGCACAGTTCTGATCGCCATTGGATCACTAACCCCTGGCAGTGAGCCACTGTGTCCGCCATTTGTAGTTTTAACTTCAGATATTTCATCCTCTTTACTGTTGATTCAAGCATCAAATCACCATAAAGATTCACCATGTTTCACTTTGTAAATCTTCATCTAGTAGCTCACATCTGCCAAATGTCACCCACCCTGCAGTCAGATATGTGATTACACATTTTTAACTTTTGATTGATACGGAGTGGTATAATGTGTTCTTTATTTAGAGAGGGGTTCGTAAAAAAAGGTACAGGCCTTTGCCCAGCCGCCTCTCCTTGGGCTGGGCTGTCCTCTGTCATCTGTCTCATTTCTCATGACCTCAGTCATCTCTCCGTCCCTCTATCTCTGTCCCTCTCGAGCAGCTAGATGTGCGGTTAGAGGGTTGGATCCATCACGATAAGCACTTGCAGATGGGCTGCTAGCCCTGTCATGCTAGCAGACTCCGCTCGTTTCAGACATTTGGGCGATATTGCACTCCCTCTGTGTGTCTGCTGACAGAAAGATAAACTGTCTGTACTGAATAGGGGATCTTCATGGTGTCTGTCATCAGTGTCATTTAGGCATTGAAGTGAGAAGAAGCCAGACATTGGGTAACTATGGCAAGCACTAACACATAGATACAGTAGATACACACACACAGGGTTGTTCTTACATGCAGGTTACAGCAATGGTCACATAACTGGAGGATTACGTGTCTATCAATAGCTACATGTCCGGTCGGTGTCCTTGAACTTCTACCTTTTCTCTGACTGTCAATCAGTCTGGATAAGAGGCCGTCCTCTAAACGCCTAATGTAATGTTTTACACACACACACACACACACACACACACACACACACACACACATACACATAAAGGGGACGTAGTTGATGACAGATGTGGTGTGGTCCGGCCCATTGCGTGGCAGTGGTCACTTCAATCCTTTCCATATGACAGTGATTAGGCAGGACGCGCATAATGCTTGTAGATCCCTGCTCTGCCATCTGACACACACATACACACAAACACACACACACACCAAAAGGCCAAAACACATACATACACGGACACGCTCCCCTCCGACCCCCCTCTCCCTGGCTTAGCACATTCCGTACCTGTATTAACAAACAGCTAAGCTAATTGCTTTCCGTCATTAGTGTGTATTACAGAACACTTTCTTTGTGTTTTAACTGTGTGCTAGCTGAGTAGGTGGATTGCAGCACTGTTGTTGGACTGTGGGGTGTGTGAGTAACAGATGCAAGCACTGTTTGGATAAGCCAACAATTCTCAGGAGCATTGGATAAATGTGCATGTATACTTTCTTTTTTTGGGTACGATCAAATGTATTTCTCCTGCTTTGTTCAGCTGTTGGACACCAAGAGTTGGAATAGTGATGTGTTGGGGTCAGGGGCTTTGCTTGCACACAGGAGTGCTGTTGGTGTGTGAGAGTTTACAGCTGTGACAGCCTGTGGCCTTGCCAAATCGGGCCTCGTGCTGATAACACATTGACAAGATACTGGCAGACAGTGTTGGTGGATTGTCACAACAGCTTATTCCATCAACAGGTGAAGACCAGAGGCAGAATAAAGCTGCAAAGGAGCGAGGTGAAATTGTCGGGTTTATTTGTGGAGCCCTTAATGACACTAACAGTAGAAGAGGTCTACACAGGACCCACGCTAAGAGGGAATAAATACAAAAATAAATGCAGAACACTGAGAACAAATAACTCCCAGGACCAGCTCATTAAGGAGGAAACCATTGCCTCATTATAGAGTAAAGCACTTGAGAGTTTTACCAAGTATTTGATGAAAGATGACTCTGTAGTAGCCTCACTTTGTCTTTATCTTCATAAACTCTCTTATGTCGTGTCTCTGTCTTCTTCGCTCTTTTAACTCTTTTCCCCTCCTGCATCAGTAGGATCTCAGAGCACAGAGTTTAGATGGTTCATTGGCTGCCCATTCCCTATCCCCTGCCGAATGCAATCAGCAGACACCGCTGGTAATAACTTTCACCCTTTTTTCCTCCTCGATCTTCTTGTCTTTGCCTCCCTCTCTCTTTCTGTTTCACATCCCCTACGTGTCTTTCCTCTGATTATATCCTGCCTACCTACTTACCTACTCTGTCGGACAAAGGTGGCCGAATGAATGGCCGGTCGCCCCAGCGTGATAAATCACATGCTCAAAATTAACTTTCATTCAGCAAACAGATTGTAAAAGGAGAGTAGAAAGGAGTCGGAGGAGGAAAAAAAGAGGCCCCCGCTTCTCCAAGCTTTAATGGAAGCCTTGATGACAGATGCAGAATAAAGAGGAAACAGGTCCAAGAGAGGTGCGACGTAAGATTTAATGAGACATAATATTCACTTCACCCACTTACTCTTTTCCGCTCCCTATGCGCTTTTTTAAAGCATATGAGCAGATAGCCTGTGTTTTTATGTCCTTTTTTTCATCTTTTATTTTTACATGCACAGTGCACATTATTCAGCATCTCCTAAAATGTGCTGTCTGGCGTCCAGGCATCTGTTGACTGTCTGACATGATCCAACTGATGTCATTAAAACAACAAAAGTAAAGGTGGCTGCCTCCAGAACTGCCATTTGCCCCAGCCACAAGATAAATAGCACACTCAAATTTAACATCAACGCAGGGGGCAAAAAAGACAAAAGCAACCAAGGGCCCAATGGCATCAAAGCGATTAGTGGCTGCCCAGGTAACCCCCTCCCCACCCTCCCAAATTCTGCCCCACCCTCGTCCTCTCTCCTCTTATCAGGCTAATTGAAGACAAGCTCTTTGAGACGGACGCACAATAGGGCCAACGGTAGAGTGGCATTTGAGACTCAACGGGTGGACCGGAGAAAGGGAGATGCCGGGGGTATTCTATAAGCACCCCCACCCACCTCCCCGTCTAAATCCCTTTCTCTGTCTTTCTTTTATCCCATGGCGTCTCATTCAGCACCCTACTTGACATAGCTCGACCTATGAACCCAGAGTTTATGAACTGAAGCAGCAGCTATTTATTTGGTGTGAAACTAATGTGTGGCCGCACCATTGTGCGGAGATTTGAAGCAATGTTAGCATTGTGTTTGAGTTGCTGTGTGCTTGGATAAGCTGGTGGTCAGCAGACCTGGGTGCTAATACCATTTCAAGACTGCTGACAACTGGGGTTGAATTGTCATCTGTCAGAAAACCAATAAAGTTATGGCAAAAGGACGAATCTAAAGCTTGTTTTTCAGATGGGGTTACTCTTCCTCCAGGATTGCCATTTTTACTTTAATTCCAAGAGCAGGACTTTCTATCTGTAGGTCAATGAAAGCATATTGTAGTCAAGAAGAACATGCAAAAAGGCACCTGCCTTTCTGAAAAGTGGGAGGCATTACATCATTCTGTCATTTTGATAGAAGTGCAAGCCTCCACCCACTGAGTAAACAGCGGTAATCTTCATAAAAAGATCTGTCCTCATCATTCATAGTTCAAAGGTGAGATTGTCAAATCCTTCTCTGGGACTATTTGTCAAATCTCTCTGTGCTGTTATGAGTCAACTGGCTATCTATTAATCTAGTTTGATAGATATGTATTTTGAAATTCAACATTTAACAATGCATTTTTCACGACTTACTCAGCTCTTTGATGCCTAAACATGGAGCTTAGGGAATTTAGGTTATCCTGCTAGTGTCATATTGGGATATCGACAGTCTTTGCATTTGATTATGATTATGACAAACGCTGACAAAAAGCTGCAGCACATATATTGAAACCTTAAATAATAGCCCAAAACTGTACAGAGATATCCGTGGACTAAAACCCTGGTTGTTTATCAATAAGATGCACGCTTTGAAAAGTCAAAGTCACAGATCAACAAGCCAGCGCCTGTCTGTGTGCTACCTGCTTGTGTTTATGTGTAGGTGTGTGTGTGCGCATGAAGGGAACAAGTTAGGTTTTGAAGTGGTTGCGTTGTAGCAGTGTCTGTGGAGGACATGCAGCTCCAAGCAAACACAGAGCTCTGCTTAAACAAACAGGGGAGGACAGGAGAGCAAGACTAATGATGGGATCCACACAGCTTACATACACATGTATGGACACACACACACTTACGTAGATAGACGTATGCTCTCACAAAGTCACTAGGGCAAAGATGAGAGGAATTTGTCCCTGGAAGAGGAGTGGTGGAGATAGACTGGTGATCTGTGTAAGGGGATGAAAAGAAGGAAATGTCACATCCCTCCTCTTTATATTCACCTCTGGATGCCAAACACGGGAACTCTTTAAAAGTTAAATGCATTAATGTGATTATTATCCATTTTTGTGTTACAAATTTGAAATGTTTTTTATCAGAACTTTCTGATGCTATGTGCTCAGTGTAACCTGTGTTTGTGTGCGAGCGTGCGTGTGTCTGCACATGCACGAGTCCACGCCTGCCCGAGCGCCTTGACGGCATTGTGCAGCAGAGTCCTTGACAGAAGTGAATTAATCAGACCCCTCTGGCCCATTTGTCTCTATTTGGAGGGCTAATTGGAAAAGAAGCAGGTGTTAATAGAGAGAGGAGAGAGCCACAGCAAGAGTGTGTGTACGAGTGTGTGTTTCCCATGTGTGAGTGTGTGCATGCGTGTAATAGAAGTCTCAGAGCTAAGTTAACCAGACTTAATTAGGCTTGTTCAGGCTCCAGCCAACCTTACATCTTTCTCTCTCCTTATCTGAGGTGAAGGCGATGCGGCGAGCGAGAGATGGAGGGCATGTGGGGGAGGAATTGAAGACTGCAGTCAGGCCTCTTGCGTGTTGGTTGACTACACTCTTGGAAAAAAAAAAGCATGTCCACACAGATGCTGCAGTAAACCTACACAACCACACAGTAGTTGAATATGCGATGCCGCCTGCTGTTTAGAGCGGGCACAGTGTGATAGACAGGGTTTTGTGTTTGGAGGATGGGAAACGCTCTGCTCTGCAGATATTTACCTCCACTGCTGGTGTCTGGGATTGTTTGTTTGAGATGCTCAATTGCGAATGTGTGGCAGGCCTGTGTCCTGTCCTGCGGGTAGCTGGCGATAAAGTTTGAACCTGTTTGGAAGCCCAATCAAAGGCCCCACTAGCTCGTTAGCTCCCTGCATATTTAGCCGTCTAAGTGATGTCAGCAAGTTTTAATGGACGGCAGCTTTTCTCAATTACGCAGGAGGGAGGCAAGCAAACTGTATCCAGTGCTATATGTGTATGTGTGTGTGTGAGAGAGCGTGTGTGTGTTTGATGTGGTGTTTACTCAGTTGAAAGCTGTCTCCTGTGTGGTCTCGCCACAGAGTTATCCCCCTCCAGATCACACACACGCTCACCTGAGGCAGTTGCATGTATGTTTGTTGTGCGCGAGTGTGTGTCTATGTGCGCGTGCGCGTGTGTCCTCATGGAGACGAGTAGGTGTAGGCTGAACACGTGATGTATCTCCATGAATTTTTCGGGGCACGCTGCCTCTCCCATCGATGTCCGGTATACACATGTGCACACAGACATGTAGAGCCAAACACACACACACACACACACACACACGTACACAGAGATTCAAGACATAAACATACAACAAAATCTTCCATAATATTTAGATATTTCTCTATGCGCACAACTCCAGACATGTGCACCCCCATGTATATACACACGAAGACACATTGTTCTTGCTTCTTTCCGCCTGGCTTCATATCTGTTTTTGTTTCAGTCTCGTACACTCTCGAGAGTTCGACTGCACAGCAGCTTTAGCGCTTCGTCAGTCAGACGACCAATCCTCGATCCATCCATCCGTAAGGCCGTATATCGAACCTCAATAAAACAATAATAAAATAAAAATAAAACCAAGTATCCATCCATCGACTCATCCTTCTATCTTTATTTATTCTCATCTATCACTGGCAGATTTCTCTAAGGAGACAATAAAGCTATTCTAAATTATTCATTCATTATCAGATTAAAGGGATTCTTTGCCACCGCTCTCTCTGTCAAATGTGGACTAAACTTGGATTAAACTTTAAAACCAGGCAGCGCTGATTCTCCTACTGTGTGTGCTCAATTTCTCGCCTTAAATGTTTTCAGAAACATAATTTAGTGCACTGTTTAACTGTCAATAGAGATCATATGTTACCACCTGGCCGCCATATTGTTTCCCGGGGAAAAACAGCCGAACTGGCATCACGTCATTGGTCTGGTGCACCACATTGCATTCTTGTAGTTATAGGTTTTCTACCTCTTGACCAAAAAAGAATTCCACAGCCCTTTTCCTCTGTTTTCTCTGTTCATGTAGCACCGGTTTCAAAGGAATTTGCGGTTTTCTACTAGTTTTTTTTGTTTAGTTTTTTTTTTCCGCTGTTTTTCCAGCAGTGAAATAGCTCTTTGAGTGTTTATTCTTACAACCATTCAGTCTTTCAACCCTCTCACACATCTCTCACAATTTCCCTCTACTTCCTCTTCATTTTTCCTCTGTCTGCCAAAGTAGCCTCAAGCACTTTTTATCCAGTCAGTGCCTCGCTGACTGAAGCAGAGAAAGCTGTGAAGGAGGAGTGTTATGTGTAAGGAGACAATAACGCTATTCTAAATCATTTATTCTTTTATAAGATTGAAGGGATTCTTTGCCGCCTCTCTCAAACACAGACTAAACTTGGATTAACTTTGAATTCTGTCACTGCGTTTGTCCAATTTCTAACCTCAAATGTTTTCAGAAACATATTTTAGTGCACTGTTTAACTGTCAATAGAGATCATATGTTACCACCTGGCCGCCATATTGTTTCCCGGGGAAAAACAGCCAAGCATGCACCACGTCACCCAGCAGCAGGAGCATTTATTGGTCTGGTGCAGCACAATGCATTCATGGAGTTAAAGGTTTTCTACCTCTTGACCAAAAACGATTCCATGGTTGTCCCTGATCATGTAGCACCAGATTCAAAGGAATCTGCGGTTCTGAGTACTTCTAGTATTTTGTGTTACAACCATTCAGTCTTTCAAGGCTTCCACACATAATTTACTACTTCCTCTTGACTCTCTCCCGCTGTCCATATCTTAATTTTTCCCTTGTCTGCCAAAGTAGCCTCAGACACTTTTCACCCAGTCAGTACCTCGCTGACTGGAGCGGAGAAAGCTGTGAAGGAGGAGTGTTATGTGTATTGTATATGTATGCTATTACATATTTATTTATTTGAGGGAAGTTTTGTGTGAAATGTTCAAAGTTCATATGTGTGTGTTTATGTGTGTATGTGTGTGTGTTAAAGGGTGTGTTAATGTGGCAAAATATGCATCTATGTGAACATTCTGCCCTCCTGAACCTGGGATGCCCCCTGACACACACACACACATACACACACAAACACAGCAGTCAGAGGTGGGATGGCTGCAGGCGGGGAGGCAGGTCGGCAGCGATTAGAGGGGCTGTGTGTGTAATGGTTGCCATGTGCGGACCCATCTCATCCACCATTACACACACGCACACGGCGCCCACCTCCCGAATCCCTCCAAGATACCGTACACTTTTAAAAACATTAGCCACTAATGCTTTAATGCCCTCGCGTCGACGTGGGGTTTGACTGGAGCTAAAATGGCAGACACAGAGGAATGCTGGCTTGTGTTTGCTTAGTGTATGAGGAAGGGCTCTGGCTTACTTTTGATTCAAACACGATGGAGCTGTAGCCCAGCTGCATACTCCTCAAAACATGTCATGGACGCATTAAACACAACAATACAGTCAACTTGTTTATCTTTATTTTTTTATAGTAACTTGTGTGTTTGTTGTGTCATTGTCAGTACATTCACAATGCTCATACTGAAGCACCATTTTCTTTGCTTTAGATCATTAATCACAGGCTTCCATGCAAAATGCCGACTGGTGTGGATATTTACATGAGAATGGCGGGGCCATGCTGCTGAGCCAGTAATGACTAACGAACGCTGGGCATGGCTAGTGGCCTGTCTCTGGAGCGTGCCAGGTGTTTGTTCCAGGCCAGGCTGCATGAAAAGCAGCGTCTGACCTTGGGACGGGTGGGTGAAACCCGAGTTGCCTCCACCACGTCTAAATGTTGGGCACCTGACAAAGTGTGAAGCTCCTCCCCTCTGCTCCCTCCTGTTTGTTCGCTCTCTCTCTCCTCTGTACCTGTCGTTCCGCCCTCCGTGATGTCAAAAAAAAAAAAAAAAAAAGTGGGAAAGTACCAGGACCCACCTCCCGTGTCTCCTCCCTCTTCTCCTCCCACCTTTCACCGCACGCACATACAGAACCTTTGGCCATTGGACACTGAACAGCTTCCTTGTCTGTGAGCTCGGTGAATGTCAACACAACCAGAGAGGGCGCAAAAACAAAAGTGTTATTGCGAGGGATTCATTGTGTCAACATCTTAGCTGGTGAGCTCCAGAAGGGAAAAGGGGCACAGTCTAGACTATTTACTGACAAAGGGAGCGTTTTACAAGGGAGTTATTTAATGTACACTTCACCTTTACATGCACCCGGTTAACTAATCAGTTAAAGCAACATTTTTGTCACGGAAGGGTGATGAGATTCTCCCTTTAGGTTTCTTACAGTGATGTCGCTGTGCGGATGTATCACGTTCGCAAGACAGGTATGAGAAAACACATTGTTCCCCCCAAGAGTTAGTTAGGAGGGCAGGAAATTGATGTTAGGCCCTGTGAATATTGGCATTGAGGAGTTTAAGACCAAGCCTTTCAGGTGTCCCTCCCAGCTGGTGCATTTACTTAAAGTTGTTGATCTATTTGACACAAAGGAGCATTCCTTGAAGCATGAATACTTATTTTTGAACGTGTTCCTGGAAGGCAGGGCAATGAGACAGACATCTGTACAGAGAGGGACCCCACCCGACCTACGACACACACACACACACACACACACACACACACACACACACACACACACACACACACACACACACACACACAGACACCAGAATGAGTAAGGTGTGGGCGAGAACCACCAGAAAAAAAAAAAAAAGAAAAAAAGAAAAGTCATTATCAGCACCACGTGTTTTTGCTCTCAGCTAAACTGTGAAAAGTAATTGTTTCTTGGATCTTGATTAGTAATTTGGGGAAATGGGTGATAATGAGATTGCCGGTAACTTGGCACGTGAGTGCAATTAGCAAAATCAGATGGAGGTTAGTAAAGACATTACAGGGTGCTCGGTCAGTTTGTCAATAGAATAGACCGACTTCTCCTATACCTCCTGTAGCTGAATACACTGGTGTGTTTACAGTTCAAACCAATTAGTTGGCACACTAATAGTTAAAAAGACCCTAACCAGGTAGGGAATCTGTCAGTTAGCTCCAGCGTACGTGCTAATGGGCTTAAGGTATTTTGATTTAACTTATGATTAGCTCTTCTGTGTATGGAGGGAAACAAAAAGGAGGGTGACTAATGCTAATGTGAGAGAGGAAAGGACAAATAACACAGTGGAGGAAAACAATAGCAGAGGATATGTCATTTGGGACCAGCTGTACTTCAAACCAGGGCTGGGCAGTGAATTGATATTGTATTATGAGACTAGAGACTTTTCCTGGTTTTAAAGGCTGCAAGACAGTAAAGTGATGTAATTTTCTGAACTTACCAGACTTTGCTGGTTGTTATATTATTTGCCTTTACGCGCTTAGTCATTATATCCACATTTCTGCTGATTATTTATTAAAAGTATGCACAAAATATTTTGTGAAAGCACCAATAGTCAACCCTACAATATCGTCGCAATATTGATTTCAAAGTATTTGGTCAAACTCATCTTGAGATTTGATTTTTCTTGTATCGACCAGCCCTATGTCAAACTATTAGTCTGTAAAAGATTGTTGTAAAAACAATCTTCTGCCGACAGATAGTCTATAGTGCATTTGTAACATTTTAACAGCTTATTAATTGAGATTCAACGACTGTTTCACTTTATTCTGTAGATATTTAACAGACATATTACATGTTTTCTTTTATTTATTTAACAGGTTCATTGCACAGCTACTTAGCACAACAGAGTAAGCTACAGGCTAATTTTCATCTGTAGTCCCCCCCATGGTCCTGTCATCTGTAGATTATCTAGATTATCTGACAATTCATGAACACACTTACATATTTTTAGAATGATTTAGCTGAACTTGAACTTTTCACTCAACCTAAGCTGCATGGCTTGAGCGAAAAGTTCAAGTTCAGCCAAATTATTCTGAGAATATGTTGTGAATTGTCACATAACTTCTATAGATAAACATCTACAGACAAAGTAATACAGTTGAATTGTTGAATCTCATCTAATAAGCTGTTAAAATGTTATAAATACTCTAGAAACTGTTCTTTGCATTTCATATTTGCTCAGAGTTTAGTGCCTGCTGTTCTCTGCAGTGGATCCCTTCAGATCTTCTGCAAATGTTGATACATTTAGTGAATGAACTTCTCACCTCTCGTCTGATCTTCCTTAAGTTTGTTTTAATCTATCACCGTGAACCCTCTGCCTTTAAACATTGACCAAGTAGGGATCAACTTGATCAATATAGAAAGAGCTCTCCTTCTTTGTTTGCCTCTGTTTCTCTCTCAGTCTCTCTCCTTCACACTTGACTTGTCCCCCGGGTGTAGCAGATTGATAATGCTAGTTCTTTGGCCATTCAGTGGAATGCAGAAGGAGAATTGTATAGAGGTCCTTAATGAACTGGGTGGCCAGTGTTGGCCTCAACACCAATTAACACAGCTTTTAATTATGGCTCTAATCAGAGCAGCTGATGGCGAGAGCCCCCGCAACCCTGAATACAAGCACCCTGCTGAGACATGCAGATGCACACGAGCACATGCACACACGTTGACTGCTGCAATACAAAAGAAAGGGCTTTATTGGAGAGGATATGCATTCATTTCAAGATAGATCTTTACCCAGCTTCCCTCTTTATTTAACTCCAACTCTCTGTCTTTTATTGTTGACCTTAGACCAGTCTGCCTAAGCTAAAAAGGGCTGAAAACATATCTGGCCCCAAAATAGCCCAAACACTTTTTATTTAGAATCTCTAAGGCAGCGAGTCGAGGGTACACGCTGCCCCCATCCAAAAACATGAAGCAACAGGAAGAGAATGTCTACTGGAGTAGTCTGCCAACTTCCCAAGCTGAGGGAAAAATTGGTATTTTTATTATGAAGAGAGGGCGCTGACTGTTTGACTTAGAGCTCAGAGAAAAGTTAATTTCTGTTCCAGGGAAAAGACAGAGGAGACATGCGACATGCAGAGGTAATAAAGAGGTCGGTTATTAGCGTGATTCCCCGAACATAAAGCACTATTTTGTCTTAAAACCTTTAGTTTGCCTGATTTCAGTTTTCAGTGTTTCAGCAGCTGTCTAAGGAGGGGAATGACTGCCAGCTACACTGCTTGATTCTAGTAATACTGATGGAAGTAAAGCTCTTGAGAGTGTAAGTGCTGTTCTGGAATCAGTTTGACTTCTTTTGGATCAGACTCTCAGCAGGGCCTGGAGAGGAGGGGCCTAGATCAGCAACCTTCACGCTTCTCAGGAATATTACAGGAGAATATGTCATTTTTGGCAAAGACAAGAAAACAAGTAGTAATCGCAGCCTTCTCCCATATGCATTTGATTTAATACAATTATGCATGTACTGTAATGCTTGAGCACACTGCATGGTTAAGTGGTGAAGTATAAAAAGTTTAAACACAATGCTCTGTGGCGGAGGAGGTCAAACTTTTATCAAGCTTCCTGTTGAACTACATGCAAGTTTACTAAGAGTCGTCAGAGAGTCCGTTTATTTCTTCTTAGGTGTCGATGCTGCTGATGGAAAACAACATAAGCAGCCTCTTTTCACGATCTAGTGTGTTACAGGACATGATGCTGTGATGGTCAGGATAAGCAAGGTCATGTGGCTCCATTATTTCATCACCTGGAAGGCGTAAAATACAAGCGTTTCCTAAGCAACCGGGTCCTGTGCATGTGTTGTGTATATGTTTTTCCTGCAGTGTATCTGTGTCTGCATGCATGTGTTTGTGTGCGCATATGAGCCCAAGTTGTTTTGTGAATTGATGCCATATAAGGACTCAGATCTTAGAGGAGTCGAGAGAGAGAGAAACAGCGCTGAGCTTGTCTCATTTTCATCTGGCTGAGATCTCCATGCATCCCTGCCATTTTTTTTTCTACGATTCCATCATTCTCTGTCCTCACATCTCTTTCTTCGGCCTGTCTCTTTTTGCATATTCACTGGGAATTGTTAGCAAAGCTCACCCACTGTTTCTAATCAGCTGCCTTTGTAGAGCACAGTGCCCCAACACCAAAGAATGGCCCACAGTGGAAACACACATGCACACACATGCACATACACACAAGGGGAGGAAAAACACGTTTGGAACATTTATAAGAATGTCTTTTCCCGATCCTTGCTTTTCTATCTCACTTCGTCTCAACACTGGCACAGATATACGTAGATACACACACGCAATCTTGTGCTCATACAGACGGTGAGATAGCTCAGCAGACAGAATGGCATTAAGAATGACAAACAGAGGAAGATAGATAGTAAGGTAGACAGACAGAGAGAAGCAGAGCCCAGAAAATGACCCTCTTTAAAGCCTGTTAGAAATCACGGCCGTCAGCACACTCGGAGCTGGCATCGCAGACTGTCGGAAAACAGCCCGTCCGTCTCTCAGTTCTCAAAAGCAGCCCTCTTCTTCTCCTTCTCCTTCCTTCTCTCTTTTCCTTTTCTGTGTCTCTTTGTCACTCTCCAACTTGGTTGTACTTCCTGTAACCCTGGCAGCCTTTATTCCTTTCACTGAGAGAACTGGTTTGTAGTTGCACTGCAGCTCCCAGCACATTGTCTGGCTTTAGTGTCTATGGTCCCTTTCATGCTGTAGGCAGGGAAGGAGTCTAAACTGGATTCAGTGCTGCTCTCTTCCTCCTCTTCACCTTAAATGATGATTTACAACATGTGTCGTTTCCATATGTAAGTTTTATGGGAATATTTGTGTGTGGCATTATATTATCATGTAATAATGGGATGTTTGTGAGAGATGGATAGAAATTAAGTGACACATTGCAACTATTTCAGTAGTCGAATAATCTTTCGACTACTGAAACAAAAAAATCGACGCTTCAGAAAAACGCTGGAATTTTTTGTGATTTCATGTAATTTCATGTATCAAATAAAGTGATAGAAGAACTGATTGACAAATAATTAATGGCTCTTATTTAGCTGTCAGCTTTTAAATTTTTATCTTAAAGGTGTTTTATGCATGTGCTAACTAACAATAAAGACAATTAACATGAATACTTCAAAAATACGCCTTTAAATTAACTTTTCTGCTGATACAGAGATTTTTTAACCAAAATCGAGGCCTGTCATCATTGACCAAAAAGGTTGCTATAGCAACACAATGCTTTTCGTTATTAGGGTTGTCACTATTTCCCAAAAGTCAAGTTCAGTCAATCAATCAATTGAATTTATCCGTCACATGAAATCACATAAATATAATTTCAGTGAAATGTAAGCTGTCAGTTTTAACAATCACATAACTCGTTAATTTGACTGCAGCCAACAGTGGGCACACATAGACAGGAGTTGCAGATTTTTGGGGGGATTTACGAAGTATCAAACTCTCAGATGTTCTCTAAACCTGTTTGCAGTGCACTTATCACAGTGTTTAAGATTGCTTAAGAAGTTAGGGCACACATGAACAGGGTTGTTTGGAATAATGATTATCTGATGTTATTCATTTATAGATCAAGGGAAAATGTATTTGAAAATATAAAAAGTTATAGCTCATAACGTGACGTAACATTGCTTTGCTAAACATTAAGCATAAAAATGTTGATAACTAATAAAGAATATGTATTTGATGGCAGCATATAAGAAAACACATCGTAGAAGCAGTTCCTATTTGTTGAGCCTCTTTACAAATTGAGTTGGTGATTTCAAAGCGGTCCTGATCTTTTCATCACCTGCTGTGTTTCATTATATCAGCTTGTAAGTCTACAGGGCCCTTGATGCTGACACAACACACACACACGTACACACGCACACACACACATCTAACCTAATTAAAATGGCCTTGTTAAGCACCATGCGTCAGGGCCTAGCAGGGGTAGGTGTTAGGCATGTGGAGCAGGTGGGGGTGCTGCGGGGTGGGGGCGCACAAATCTCAACTTAAACGCAAAGAGATTAGACAACTTTTGCAAGATATTAGCTGTTCAAAAATGAGAAAAATGTCCCTAAGCCTCTTGTACAAGCGTTGGACCTGGTCAGACAAGGCTTGCTTTTGTTTCACAGGCAGAGGCATGGGGCAGTGTGTGATTAGTCTGTGTGTGTGTGTGTGTGTGTGTGTGTGATGGTGGAGAGTCATCAGGCCTGTGGTGCGCAGTCTGAGGGGACAAGACTGATCCAGGCCTGTGTGTGGTGGCTGTGTAACAATCAGGCCAGGTATTAGAGGTAGAGCTGACACCTTCTGGTCGGTTGGTCGATTACTTGGTCAGTATGCTCTTGTCCAACCAAACTGATTGGTCGGACAATCGCTCGAGTTACTTTCATAAGGTGTTTTTTCCAGCTAAAAGATACCAAATGCACTTCTGAAAACGCTCAGTTAGGAGCACTTGAGAGCGTTTTTTTTCTGGTGAGGTGCTTTGATTTCGCTAGTTGCTATGACATGGAATATCTGTGAACATTAAAATGTGGCAGAAGGTAGGCTACTTGCTCTGGTGGTAGGGAAGGCCAAAGCATGTAGGAGAGAGGACAGACCCACCTGTCTGAGTTGTCAGCGTTATGTATTTCTCCTCAGTTGTTGTTGTTCAGGATTTGTTTATGTGGGGTGTGATGGTTGGTCTTTGTGGTATTTGTCCCATCCCTCTTCCACTGTGATTGTACGGCTTTCAAAGTTCCAGTGACAAGCACAGCATTTTAGCCAAAGTTGAACATTTTTTAACTGTCAGTGACCAGAAAAAAAACACCAAATGTGCAGCAATCAGCGCAGAATAGACACTCAGCGCCCGTTAGGCTGCTGGCATTTGTAGCATTGGCGCTCCCCTTGTATAGAATTAAAAAAAAACCTCAAATGCGCCGGCTTCAGGAAAAATGATTTGATGGACACAGTGCTACCAGGTAGAGTGCACTTATTGCGTTGTGGCCAGCTCGATCATGCTACTGACTGACCAATCAATCGGTTGAAGAGTAGGTTAACTTTCAGTTGACTTTGTTTGAATACTGCTCTAATTAGAAGTAATATCATGGTCTTTCCCATCCGTCACCCATGTGCCATAAAACAGGGAGAGAGAGAGAGAGAAAGAGATAAGCGATCTATTGTAAAACTTCAATTAGTAGCCTTGGCTAATATTTGCATATATCACTAACCTCAGCAGGGTTATATTACGGACAGGTGTCTGTATGGGACAGGCCTTAAATGCCATATTCTCCATATTGTCAAAAGTTTAAACATTTACATTTGTGTGTGCAATCTAAACAGCTAACTAATGTCAGAGAACTTCTTAAAAAAATGGCTTGACAACCAGACCAGGTGTCTACTTGAGACAGGCCTTTATTTGTCAAAATGTGTACCTACACCAGGCTAGTAAAAGGGACTGGGCGTTTAATTGGGACTAGGCTTTTAATTGAAGTTTTGAAGTGGTATGATGCAAGGAGAGTGTTGTAGAGGGGTGAACAGGTTATTTAATTAATTTGTGAAGCTGTTTACATTATGTGAAACCTCTGTGAATAATCCTAATAAGTTTGAACAGTGACACGTGTTTAGAGTGAGTGTTGTGTTTACAGTGTATACATGTAGATGCTGCTAAGCATCTGTTAAATACAATAAACATGAAATATGCTGTTTATGTTGCTGTATGTAAGCTTACTTTGACTAAGAATATAACTGTGCTAAGGAGTATGGTGTTTATTTGAGTCTGGCGGTCATGCGTTGGTTTGATTTATGAGACCTGCAGGACAGATGCAGCACAGGATTGCATTTATGTCAAAAAATGAAACCTGGAGAACAGATGACGAGCAAACCTGGAGTCTAAATAGAATGATGTATATTGAGTAATTAAAAAAATGTTTCTGTATGATGTTTGTAACCGTAAGCCGCAGAAATTTATTGGAATTTCCACCTGCATTTTAATAAAATACCCAATAGTTTGTGAGCCCAGGGTTTAATGGTGTTCCAGTTGCATTATCAGAGCAAAAGGGACACACGGAGCGGCCACCCACAAGGCCAAATCTAACCATCTCCAGTGGAGGTGAAAGGTATGCAGCAAGAAACATGAAAACTTCCCCCACCCATCTGAATGAATCAACATGAAACACTGAGACACCAAGTTGCTATCTAGCTTGGAGATGGATTCATTGTTAATCAAATTAGTAGTTGATTAATTTTCTTCGGTGTACACGCATGCACATTTGTGTGGCCATGCTGCATGTATTGTGGACACACAGTGAGTGTCCTCAGCAGTGGTGTGTTGTTTTTGTCAGGCTGCAGAGACAAAGAGAGATAGGGAGGGAAAGAAGAAGGGTATTTGATGAAAAGCCCTCTCTGCGTGATAAGGAGAGCCACCAGAGTCCCTGGTGTGTGACAAGGCCTGGCCCCTGTCATCACAGAGCTCCTGTTGTGGCTGAGAAATACCCACCTCCACCCCTCCCTCAACCCCACCTCCTTTCCCTCATCGCCAGCTAAAGAGAGAGAGACAGCCAGACAGACAGAAAGTGAGTCCAGACAGGGGCCATGTGAGTGTGTGTCATATGGAACAGATTTAGTGGCGAACTCCCCGCCCACCCCTCATCCCCCTGCTCGGTGCCCACCCTCTGCCACCCATTGCTCCAGCCCCCTACTCCAAATCACTCCTTCCTGGCCAGTATCATCCTTTCATGAGGAATGCTGGTCTGTTCCAGCCCCAGTGTCCCATGGCCTTACCCACCCAAGCACCCATTAACCCTACTCTTCCTCCCCCCTCCTCCCTTCCTGGTCATATACTGACAGAGCTTGTACCCGAGACTTAAGACATGGACTCAAGTTGGACTTAAAAAATGAGCACCTTTGACTTGATTACAGTCCTGATGACCTGAACATTTCTCAAATGACTCCAGACTTGAGTGTAACAGTTATGTCTCCTGCTGTCACCAGAAGACACAAAGATCACCATAGGCAGGTGGGTGCAGACGTTGTGGTAACGGAGCAGATACTTTGTCAGGTTAAGTTGGATGAAGAAAATGAGTGGCATCTCAGTGATCGAGACATGAAGGTTTTGAGGAAAGAAGGAATATCCAGGAGCGTGTGTTAAAAAGGCTTCAAAAACTGTGAGAAAGTGTCGACAGGAAGTGGATTTCATCTGGAGGTGCCGCTCTCACAGCTGTCACACAGCCTGAAGAAACCTACTTCACTGAAAGTCTCAAAAGTCGCATTTGCACCATTTTAGCATTAAATAACAAATGAGGGTTCTTAGCACTTTCCAAACGCGTGGCAGTCGCTGTAGTGTCCACCACTTTAGGACTTGACCTCGACATCGACCTTCACCCAGGCCATCAGCCTCATGCACTTCCCGTATCTCTGTCACATTGACACTGGCATTCTTTCACGTTAGCGCATCGCAGCGCCGCAGATAGGCCTGCCAGACACCCCCTGTGCTCTCCTAGTATCTCTGTCACATACACACACTTACACACACACACACACACACACACACACACACACGGTTAATTGGTAACTAGAGTTTATGGGCAGCCGGGAACTTATAGTTTGACTACGCTGTAGCGAGGAGACGCATGAGATAATATGTCGGCTTTTGGTGAGTTATGAGCACACGTGTGAGTGTTTGAGAGGTATGTCTGAAGTCGGGCACTGTGTGAGATTAGGGTCATCGCATGTGCAGTTTGAATTTGAGGTTGTGTCGCTGTGGTGACGTTTTTGTCTCATGGCGGTGTTTGCTGAGAAGGACGACCATCTTTCGTTTAAAAGCGGACAACTTTGGATAACACTAAATATTTGTTCCTGTGCCAGCATGTGTCTCTGTGTGTTTATGTGTTAGCTAACACATAATTTGCTAGCATTTTTTTTCCTGTAGCCAAACATTTACAATTATTAAACATCTATCTTTTATTTTTTCCTCCGCTAAACCTAATCCACATTCATTGCACAATAATTCAACAAGGCTCTTTTTGAGGGAAGTTATTTCCCCCCCTTTGGCTCTTCAATCAATATCAATAAAGTGGTCTAGTTATCTATTTTACCCTCCTTCAACAACTAGCAGATCAATACCCATCTGTCATGGTTTCACACACTGAATGTTATCGCTTGTGCCAGAGATTAGCTCGCTGTAGCATCTTATCCTGACATTTTCTGTTATCCTGAGTTATGTAGGTTAGAAGGAGAGGTCTATCTCAGTGTTTTCCGGGCTTTACTCACCCAATTGCATTCAAAAGAATAATGTTTAGAGAGTTGCAGAGCAGGTGTGTTGCATGTCTGGGACAATTTATTTCATTTAAGAAACCTTAAATGTTAGTCTTTATAATTACAGAACTATTATTTTTCTATGTTAATTTTCTCACTGTTGATCTTTATGCAGCTTACACAAAATGGTGGCACTTACTTTTACCATTTTGGGATATTTGCGACAATAATTTGCATTTATTGTTTGTACACACTGTTGTAGTTTGCCACTCTAAACTCTAATGCTGAACTATTTTATCTCTATTTTTGTCTTTGCTAAAACACACTTAAATATTTGACATTCCAAAAAGCAGCCCTGTTGGGAGCTATTACCTCTAGTATTTATCAAACACATTTATAGTAGCGTAACATGTGTTCAGCCCAAGTGTTAACTGTGCTGCACACTGTTATTTGGTGCATGTGTTTATATATATCATCTACTCATTTTTAGTTTCTGTGTTGCACGATTGGTCTGTGTCCTGTGGGAGTGTTTTTTTAATGCTGTCTTTTGAGTGACAAAAACCCAGCAATTTTAATATATTCTTTGGCTGTTTTCGTCCAATTTTCCTCTTTCCACAACCCTCTAAAACTCCACTAAAAATAAATAAATAAATAAATAAAGGTTGATACCTTGTTAACCCTTTGTCTGTCACATTGGTGGTGGAGGGTGATCTATATCCCAGACTGTCACAGCACCCAACCCGGTCCATCCTTCATTCCCCTCTCATCCTTCAAGTCCTGACCACTCTCTTCCATCTGTCTGTCAGGCCAGGACTTGACCTCTCACCCCTGGAGGCCCGCCCATCTTGTTACCCCTAACCTTCAGTTGATTGTGTCACTGACCGGCGATGGTTAATGTGTCTTTTTTTTCACTCTCACAAAGGCAGAAAATTTATAGCTCGTGGTTCACAGGGAGTGTTTGAAAGCCACCTTTAAAATGAAAAGAAAATCACTTGGGGTTGAAACAAAATTAGGCTTCTTGTTATATTTTTACAAAACAGGAAAGCAGCCTGTGTAGATGTTAAGGTAAATTGGTCGGATAGGGAATAATACCAGGGTTGGAAAGAGTGCTAGAATATCGTACTTAAGTAAAAGAATTGTTACTCTAAAGACTTTTTAATCAATAAAAGTACTTGTGTAAAAATGTACTGAAGTAACAGTCAAAGGTAGGTCAGTTAAAATATACTCTTGATACACATTACTGCATTACATTTTTATGAGGGGGGGCAACATGATCTCTTATGTCCAAAGCAACAGTAAATTCCATTTCTATAGATGCAGCCTGCACAAACAGCTAATTATTAATCAGTTTAGCCTCTCTAGAATCAACATATTATCACTCTGACCTCTTCACATATTAACGGTTTGGTTATTGACTCTCCACGTCCGAATACAACGTGGAAGGTATCCTGGGTGTGTTGGTTGTTGACGTTCTGGGACACCATGTCAAGCTCTGCCTGTTAGATGCATTGTCTTTTTTCAAGATACACTTCCGTTTTAACAGGAAATTTCACGTTAACATACTGTCTTTTTCAAAATAAATGCACTACGTTGGTACAACACTACAAATTGACCTTTTTTTCCTTCAGCAACAAACACACATGGTTGGGTTAAGGCAACAAAAGCACGTGGTTAAGTTTAGGACAAAAAGAACAGGGTTTGGCTTGAGAATCTTACGGGATGCGAACACCGCTCTCCCAGGTGAAAGTCAGTGTTTGTTGGACCCATCCACCACCCCTTTCGCCCACCCCACTTGGACTTTCGCAGTCTTAACTTTACACCTTGTCCTGCCGGGTTTTCCCATGATGCTGCTAGGGGCTGTTAAACTATAACGGCAATCTGCAGCATATCATGCCGACGTTAAAGGACGCCTTTTTGTTGGTTTCTGACGGCGCAAGTCACTGCCCAAGCGCCTGATTTTGATGAATTCAGAGTGAGACCGAGGTCCTAAAATTAACCAGAAAATAGACAGAACTCAGACAACAATGGCCACAAAAAGTCTCTGGACACTGGCAGGGGTTGCATAAACAATATTTAGCTACACTATAGAATCAACAGCATAATAAAATCATCACCATGGCAGACAACATGGAGCTGTCTAAGAATTCAGAGCTCAGTGCAATAAAAATTACTCAAAAATTACAGACTTTTAAAACACAAGTACACATAAGTACACAAAAAATTTACCTTTCTTACAGGAACAAGAGTAAAGGTAATTTGTTACTTCCACTCCTTAGTAATACCACAGAGTAAGTTCAGCTGAGATCATTTTAAATATGACTTATTTAGTGTTTGAACATGTATTTAAAGTGGTGAGATATAATTGTTAACCCATTTTTGCCCTTGTTAACAAAACAGCAGGACCTCTGTAATGATGCGGTCCACAGAGAACTGATATACTGTTGTTTCATATGTGTTGAGGCACAAATTTGACCATATCCAGTTAGGCTCACCACATCTCAAGCAAGTTTCAGTCAAGAGTGAAACAGCCTAAGATGAAAGAGATCATCATTAACACTGAGGAACATTATTCTCTTGAGAGGAGTGACACCATTACAGAGGAGTAAAAAAGGAAAATACTGTAGATTTAAATTTCTTTCACCCCCCCCCCCATCCTTCTCCTTCTCTCTGTCTCCCTCCTCCTCCTCGTCCTTGCACCTTGATGCCTGCTTAATGCTCAGACTGATGAGCCCAATTTGGACTGGTTCTGCAGCCGGCCGGCCCAGTTTGATTAATGGCTCTAGGTGAGGTAGCATCAGCTCTGCCTCGTCCTTGTTTCATCACACACACACATACAAAACACCAACATGCACGCACGCACACACACACACACACACACACACACACACACACACACACACACACACACACACACGCACACACACGCACACACACACACATATAGCCACTCATTGCCACCAGACCAGCCTTGTAATTGATGACAGAGAGCTAACCATTTGCAAACCAAATGTGGAAAAGGGAGACAGAGCAAACTCTGCTCCTAACACCTCTCCACCTCTCCTCTTTCTTTCTCTCCCTCTCTCCCTTTCTATCTGTCTCTCCACCTCCTCTCACTGTCTATACACCCGCTCTTTCATTAGGCATTTGTCACATTGATATGAAGGGCCGGGGCAGCATTGTGACATGCTCAGAGGGCAGTATAAATATTTGATTAGCCCTAATGGAAATCGTCACAGCGCGCTAATTGCGCCACACATTATCTGAGGTGCGGTATCAGCGGCGGACATCCCCTTTGATCCTCCCTCCGTCTCCCCCTCTCCTCTTCCTTTAGAACATCTCAGCCGCTCTTTCTTTTGTTTATGCAGTTTATTTTGGGTCATATGACATTATCTGCCCCTCACCCCCCACCCCTGTGCCTTCCTGTCCTTTCTTGTCAGTAGCCTCTTTCGTTGTTGTCATCTTTCTCTTGGCGCACACTGACGTCTCTGTCTGCCTCTCCTCTCCTGCTCTCCTCCTCCTCCTTGTATGCGTGTGTCTTCTATATTGTATGTTGTCCTCTGGTGCCCTGTTTGCCAATGTTTCCTTCTGTGACAGAGCTGAGGCAAAATAGCTGCAAGGGCCACATACGCACACAAATAGACGCACACAGGGGACCAGAGGACAATGCCCAGCAGGGAAACCACATGCACACTTGTTTTGCTTGATCTCATCTGCAGCTCATGATGCAGCACTCTTACATGTGATAGAGACCTTAAATGATACCATAAAACGACTATAAAATCATCAGTTACACATAAATAAAACCAAATGAGTATGCCTCTTTAGCTGAGTGGAATTCATGTCTTTGACTGGACATCAAATTAAAGGAAATGCTGATTTGATGTGTGCTAATATTTTGGCCATTAAGTCAGCAAACATCTGTCTTACATGAGTTGGTCATAAATGAAAATCCTCCTTGATGTCTTTCCCAAGTGTCAGGGGGATGTGTCAAAAATGGCCACACAGTTGCAACTCAGCCATAACACTTTAAGAGTCTGTTGACAATTACTATTTTTAATCACATTTTGCAAGAGCTTTGTAGTAAGCAGTTTGTTTTTATTGCTTCAGTCACCACTCAGCTCGGTGAATGAGCACTGCGAAACTCCCATCCTTCATTCTGCGTACCTCCTTTCAGTGATGCTTTGAATTCGAATCATATCCTCTGATTAGTATGATAAATGTGCATCCTCTAAGCAGCCGTGACCCTTTTGATGTGCGCACAATGTGTTTTTTTTCATTCCCAACATGTCCTTCCTTAACCTCCATCCTGTTTGTATTTACTTGTTGTTATTTACGGCGCGTCTCCTGCAAAGATCTGTGACATTGTTTGGTGTTGCTCCTCTTTTTTCTCTCCCTCTCTCCCTCTCACCCTCCCTCGGACATTTCCATTTAGCCAAAGACAAAACAAGTTAATTAGATCGGAAGTGCGGGCCTATCAATGGGGAATCAGTATTCAAATCAAGGCCTTGTCTGGACACAAACAGCAGGAAGCCAAACAAGAGCCCGGCGCTGCTGAATGGGAGGACAGGAGAGGGAGAGAGAGAGTCTGAAGTTAGGGGGGCTTACACCGGCCAACGTACACACACACACACACTGTTTAGGTGCTGGATCACTTGTATTTCTGTGTTTCCTTTCATGTCTGTGTATTTGAACGTACAGCATTTTTTGTGTCGCCTCACACGAATATCAGTTCAGATTTGATACTGTGATAACTCTGAGGCATTTCAACGATTTAATTCTCAGTTTGGTTTTGTGTGAACTACAGTTCCCTTCATTTATTCTTGCTTTGCTCTCTTATTATGTTGTTACAACTCAGCGTTGTAAATGAGAGCTCTCCGCCCTCAATATGTTCGCTGTGAGTTAAATAAAGGTTAAGTAAAACTCAGGGGTCCATAAACTGGGGCACTTCCACTTCACAATTAGGCAGTGCAGCAAACTGCACGCTGCTATTTCATAGACAAGAGATACACAGACTCTAAATAGCATGCAGCACACTTTAAAGGTCAAACACGTAGCATTTAAACAATGATAACTGTAATCCAGCAATGAATCATAATTTGTAAGATTAAGTTAAATTTGGTAAACTATCCTTTACCTGACTGAATTTTACAACGTGTGTTACTGCTTGGTGGCACAAACAAAAAGTGCTATTTTTCAAGTGCAAACAGTGCATCGAGCGAGGTAAATACACATTTTCAACATGTTTTAACACCTTTTTTTCAGTAATATAATGAAGGCAAATACATGCAAAGCAGTGCCAGAGAGGAGGGTTGTAAGTAGCAGCATCCGGTTTGTGACAGGAGGCAAAGGAGTTTGTTTAGGGAAACATGATCTTAAAATGATCGTGTTAGAAATTTGACCTGAGTGGACAGCAATTGTTAACAACATCTGGTTTTATGTGTCACAAATTTACAGTAGGAAAACGAAACAGAATTATTCTGTACAGTATACAGTGTAGTGATGCCTAAAAATGCTGTTTTGCACCTTTACAAACATTTTGTGCATCATCTCAATTACAGCAGCAGTACACCGTAAAACCGAATCCCATGATATGTAAATCAACGGTTATCATTCCATGTGCATTTGAATATCTACAGTATTAAAAAAATGCACATCTCTTACATCTTTCCTCCCTTAGTGCCTGTCAGACTTTTTAAACGTACTTCCGTAAAAAAAATGTGATTTTCATCCTTCCCTCCTCTGGCTCTGCCCTGAAGCTACAGCACTTCAAATGTGAATTCCACACCCACTAGCATATCATGATTTGTGCTTCTGCACGTCACCAATAGAAAATGTTGTCTTCATATTACTGTGAAGTGTTTAGATGCGTTCAGAGTATCTGCATATTTTTTTTCCACATACACGAGCAGATTCGGAAGTCAAAGCTAAAGAAACGGAGAGGAGAGGGGAGTAGAGTGGTGAGGAGAGGAGAGAAGGGGGGGTGGGAGGGAAAGGTCCCATTATCTCATGTGGAGGGCCACCTGAGCTAAAGACAGCCATTTGTTCCCAAATCGACCTGTCGACCCCCGCCTAATTACCAGCCAATTATTTCCAAATGGACCGCATTCACCCCACACCCTGCACACTTTAAGAGGAGAGGGACAAAATTGCCTCTTTCTGTCTGTCTGTCCGCCTGTCTCTCTGTCTGCCTGTCTAACTCATTTGTTCTACCAGTCTCATCGTCCTTCTGTCTTTCTTTTATTCTCTCCTTCTCTTGTTTCAGTATGTTTTTCATCCAGTGAGAAATGCCTATTGTTGCTGGCTTTGCAGTCAGTTCAACCAACCGCCCACTCAACCACACACACACACACACACGCACGCACACACATGGGACACACACTTCATATTTATTCCCAGTTTACTCTGTGGTTCTTTGGTTGGTAATTAAGTGGCCTAATTATGGCAAGATTTGACACTGAGCCTGTGTGTGGGTGTGTGTGTGATTATTGCCATTGTGTGTTTGATTAATGCCATTTTCACACACACACACACACACACACACACACACACACACACACACACACACAAATATTATGATGCAACGCTCATATATAGCTGCTTCATATCTCTGTATTCCCTCCCGCTCTCTTTCTGTCTGGCACCGGTCAGTCTCAGCAGGCAGATGTGTATCGATGGGTCCGGCATGCAGGAGCCACCCGAAGGAGAAGAAGGCTGTGCCCCTGTTCCCAGAATTCTTTGTGGTTGGCCTCCATTGTTCGCTACCACTTGTATACAGTATTGTCAGACTGATTGTGAGCCTCCGCTCTCTCTCGCTCCGCGGACGGCTAGAGAGCAAGCGGAGTAGAGGAGACGGAGGGAGAGGGGATGAGGAGGAGGAGGAGGAAGGGAGCAGTAAGCATTGTGTCCCTCGCTCGCCATTCTCCTGCCTTCCCATCTGTTTCCCTCTCTTCCTTCCTGTTTCTGTGGGATAGTGAACAGATTAGTAATAGCACCGCCACCGCTCCTAATAGGGGAAGTCATGGTCGGGAAATACGATGGATCGGTTTGAGATATCATCTGGCTGAGTGGCGCAATAGTTTTGAACTCTGACACCTAGCTGCTCGCTGGCTGACTTTGATCACTTTGGTGCACAGTATGTGTGTGCGTGTGTGTGCAAGATGGAGTATTATGTATTTTTGTGATTCTCCACTGTCTGCTGTTTTACTCATGTTGTTTATGTTCAAATCAACTTTTATGCACTTCTCTACCAAAGATGTCAGAGCTGTCAGATGATATGTTTAAAGGAGCCGAGCTGGGCTGCATCTCGTTGACATGACATGATAACACCTGCACTCATGAGTCTGTTAAACGCAGTAACTCTGGAAAAAATGACCTTAGGTAGGCCTATATCGTCACTGTATTTGTTGAGAACGAGTCCAAAAGAGTTTTGCTGCTGATGCACTGATTCAAAGGTTGTAATGAAAAATTGTTTTCATTGTCAGTTCAATATTTTGTAAGTGAAAAAACCCATCCGTTCATGTAGGAAGCTATCATTGCAAAATTTTTGATTTAGCGTCACAGGACTCATCACAGACTTCATAATTACTCCCTGTTCACTCTGTATTAATTAAGAGGTGTTATTGTGGCAGGAACTGAAACTGAACCTATTCAAATGAATAGTTTAGTCTATGAAATAAAACTCAAAAAGAGTGGTTCTCACAATCTCCACCAGCTAAGGTTTATGTCTGTCAGTAGCTTGTTGTGTCCGACCAAAAGTCCAGCAAATGAAAAGCCATTATTGGCACTAACTGAGAAAAGCATCCTCACAACTGGGAAGCTTCAGCCAGAGAATTTTTTTGCATGTTTGCTTGATAAATGATCGAAGTAATTAGCTGATGATCAAAAAAGGTTTCAGAAGTGTTCTGTCATTTGTCTCATAATTGCAGCCTTATTTGATTGCCTTAAAGCCTCGAAAATGACCACAGAGCAGAATCAACTTCCCTCTTCCCCCTCATAATCTTAACAAAACCTGAACGTTAAAATCTTCACAAGGCCAGTATTTACTGAAGGGCTATTGTGTTGACTTGCCTTATATTTACAGGTGTTTTTGTTAATGTGTCCGCCCCCTGTATGGCCCATTCTTCTCTTATAATATATATCCTATTGAGCACCAGCTTAATATCCCCACAGGGATCATTTAAGCTTCATCTGATCTAATCTAATATACATATTCTGGAAAGTTCAGTGTTACATGGCTTAATGTGTCTGCCTCAGATGTGTGTGTGTGTGTGTGTGTGTGTGTGTGTGTGTGTGTGTGTGTGTGTGTGTGTGTGTGTGTGTGTGTACTCTGGTGTGTGTTCTGCTCGTTGCGGGCTGAGACAGGGCTGCGTACCGGCCTCCTGGCTGAGTTTGAAGCTAAGTGGATTAGCATATCTCCCATGTCAGCTCCATTCACTGTGACAGCCTGATGACATGGGACTGTGTGACGGCCGCGACCCACCTGACGTCCGTGGCTCAGGCCTCCCAGCAGGTGGTCGAACTCTGGGAGGGAGGGAGAAAGAGGAGGAGAGAGGGTGAGAGCCTGAGCGAGAGGTGGGGGGGAGTCAGAGATGGGTTTATAGAAGGCAAAGTCATGCTGTCAGCCGTTGTAAGAGTTTAGGTCATTTTGTACATACATATCATAAAGATAACAAGAGTATACATAGACTGTTTTGCATGTCCTTATGGTATCAGTATGAAAAGGGCAATAATCATGTAAAATACAAACCACAAACAATGGCTGTTCATAAGATGAGAACATACAGTGTGTGTATGAGGTTCAGACTTTTTTGTTTGGTTTTTTATTTGCCTGGAAGTAATTTAATTCAAGTTTTTACACTGAGCTAAAAATAAACGTAATAGTATGTTGAGGAGAGTGCTCAAAAATAAGTTGTATTATTTTAAGCATATGGAACTTCTAATTGCAGCAGCTCTGCCCATTGAACTCCACAAGACCACTGCTGGTCAGCTGGTTTATTATTCTTGTTCACCTTGAGTGCAGTTTGCTTCTTGTAACTATATTTAACTGTCCGTAACTACACCATGACAGAAAACCAGAATCAAAAACATTCTTGCACACACAGATGTATGTCCTGTCCAGACTCCCTTCTCTTTATCTCATCTCCTCTGTTACTCTCACCTCATCGTCTCCTTCAATACCTTTCCCTCTTGCCTCACTTCTCTCCTACCACACAGACTCTCTGGTCTCCCATGACCCACCTCTCTCTCTTTCTCCCTCCCCCTCCTCCCCCATCGCCACCCTCCTGCTTCTCCACCTCCTCCTCCTACACAGTCTCGTGCCCGCCTAGCCAGGCAATGCTAACACTTTTGTCAGGGTGATTAATAGCACGCTGGATTGTCGTTAATTCACTGGCTAATGACTGGAGGGAGCAGGCGAGAAGAAGAGAGGAGCAGAGCGGAGCGAGGCTGGAGAGTAATAGACTGATGTATGGGTGTAGGCTGCTTCCAGTGGCAGAGGTGAATATCATCACCCCGCTACCCCCGCCTCCATCCACACCAGCACCCCCCCCATACCCATCAGTACAACCTCAGACATACAGCTACTGTATAGGAACCACAAGAAGCCGGGATGTAGCACATATACTCATGTACAGCCACACATGCTGGCTCATATTGATTTGCATAACTAAAGCTTGATGGAAAATAGAGACGTCAAAACTGTCAATTTATCAATACATATTGATTCTGAATATATGAAACTGTTTCAACACTAATAATCCACAGTATCGATACATCGGTGCCAACTGCACTGTCTCACCCTCTCTTATTGTTGATGTTTAATACAGTCTGCTACTAACCAAGAAAAGAAAAGTTGCTGTTGTCATTTATCTTTTAATTAACATTAAAAATGTTATGCCCTCAATTCAGTTTTTTTCCCTAAGGTATCAAAAATGGTATTGAATATTTATAATATTTCAAAGCATCATATCGAAGTTGAAAATTCAGGTTTCACATCAACACTAATAGAAGATAGATACTGGGAATTCTGTTCCGTGAAGTAGTTGATCAGGTCCTCCAGGTTTTAGGAGGTGTTGATGTGTGAAGCTTTTTGCAGATTTTCATTTGACTGTGACTTGTTAAAGTGGTTCTTAAAATTGATAAGACTGTGACTGTCTTTTGTGGGAAAAATTGCCAGAATTGGAAAAAAGAATCACTGGACCCGGCACATATTTCAGGGATATGTTTGTGGCAGTTGTTGATGAAAGATTGTGAATTGTTGGAATGTTTCTCCATTTGTTCAAGAAGTATGAAGCTTGTTTGTGCCTACAGCAAGTATTCTTTCTGCCTAGCATTGCCTCATTTTAGATATTGCAAACATTAGATATGCAGCAGTGTTGTTTTTTTGGTTTGTTTGTTTAGTTTTAAGCTGAACAAGAGTGAAGACTCACAGTTCATAACTCAGCTGGATGTGACAGGAAGTTGGTCAAGATTTTATTGAATCAAATGTGACTTGACATTTTAGAGCAAAGACAAAGACTAACACTACAAAAGATGTCTCCCTTACACATGTGCACGCTGATGTGCACACATAGTCACACAAGCCAACCCTTTCTCCTCCCTGGTTAATAAGAATGGATGGGTTTGTTCTGCACGCTGTCTGCCTTGGTGCTCCCTTAGCTGGCTGTCTGGCCTCGCGAGTGCCTGCTAAATGAAACTGCACCAGTGGGCATACACACACACACACACACACACACACACACACACACACACACACACACACACACTCAAATGGAGAGAGAAAGAAAAGAGACACTGAGGAGTACTATAATAGTTTGTTCCTACTCAGTGGAAGGTGTTCTCTGTTCACTCCTCCGTCATGTTATCTGGAACACCTTATATAACATTAACGTTTTTAACTAGAGTTTGCAAGGAACATTTTTCTCTAACATTTCATTTACTGTAATTTGACTTCACATTGTTGAAAAAAAAAGTCTTAAAATTAAATTAAAAAGATTTTTATTGATCTCCATCACGTCTGTATACTGACACACAGTCCTTGCTGTCCCTCCCCCTGACAGATGTGTTCATAAATCTGATTCTCCACATCAAAATGCTACCGTAGTGAAATAGCACAGGAGCTATAAAATTGATTTCTAAACCCTTTTACATAGTAAAAGATTTGACTGGTGGTGGACATTCAAACTTTGCTGCACCAACATGTTTGTGTGAGTGTTTTCAAGAGTTGATGATGTCACTGGTCTGGTGCCACTGTCCCACAAATGTTTCTGATGTTCATGAGCCTTGCAGACACATGTATAGATATATAACATTTATGCTTATCTGGGAAACTGGGTGATATTAGTAGCTGCTTAGTAGCTGCTGTTGCATCTTTAGTAACAATATCTTTGTTTAAATTAACTCAGGTAAATCATGATGTTTAGATGTGACTCTGACCCTCATTTAAATAGTCGATGGAGGTGGTGACGGTAAAAATGAGGAGTACAGAGGTAAAATTGAGCTCCCTCTGTGAAGGTTTTGGTCTATATCGTCAGTGACATGCACAAAATATTTTAGTTTAGGCCCTTATTCAGAAACAGACAATATTAGGCTGTTTGAATGGCTAATGAAAATGAATATTGAGTTGACATTGCTGCTTATATGCAGCTGCTTATACTCTGACTAACATGTCGCTTATCATGTCAAAAATCAAAAAGGTGAACGGCTGGAGCTGCTAGCGCCATTTTGCTTCTTTGTCTCAAAATAGAATTTTTTTCAAAGTTTCCTACCAGTGGCGGGTTTTTTCGACCATGCAAACACAGCCTGTATCTTTCATTCAAGTCTTTCATAATTTTTAAAAGTAGGTGTGTTTCTTCTTCTGACCAAAAATGTGGGCTTTTTTTGGGCATGCATCTCTACCCCGGGGCTTGCAAACTCTTGGCTAGTTGGTTTGTGTACAATGTCTCCAAGACAGCTCTCAGAGCTGGCCGTAAGTACGTAAGAGGCCCTGCGTGTGTCACAACCTGCAGTAAAAATCCCAATTGAGACGCATATTCTGACCGTCCAAAGAGTGCTCCTAAAGCCCAATAATACTGACATATCCCACATGTCTTCGTTTGGAAATGCTATAAGGCCTAATTTGAAAATCCAAACAGGATGTGCTGTTTATATGACCTGTATCAAATTCATAATATTGTCATATTTGGAATAATAGCTTAGTATTTAGTGTGCATGTAAATGTAGTCAGTGGTTCATGTGGTTAAATAACATCTTAATTTATTTTACTCTGCTCGTCTTATTTTCATGCGATTCCTCCTTTTCACTTTCTCATTTTACCTTCTTTTTTCCCCTCTCTTCTTCCTGTTTTGTCCGGCTCCTATTTCCATCCATCCCCTCAGTTTCTGCTCCTCTCCTCCCCTCCTCTCTCCCTCCCTCCCCCTGGGTGATGTTTGCAACTCAATTTGGCAAATGTAACTCGATATTGATTATTATTAATATTTATCATGTTTGTGAACATGTTTTCTTCTAGTGCTATTAATCTGCCCTGTTAATAAATGTCTGCAGCAGTCCCTTGGGACCACAGGGCCACCACACAGACACACACACACACACACACACACACACACACACACACACACACACACACACACACACACACACACACACACACACACACACACACCTGCTCTCAGCTGCAGGAGGTTGCTTGCTGTCTTCTATATGCCTGGCGGCTTGATCTCAGCGCACATACACATACACACACACAGACGCACACACGCTATTGCAGGGCAGAATGCCTTTAGGCTGCTCAGCACAAATAACACATCAATACATCAGCCGTGTTGTATCGGTGCTACACACAAACACAAAAGTGCACACTCACGTAAAAAAAAAAAACCTCACACACAAAGGCTCCAGTCTGTTCCTTTCTGAGCTGCAGTGACCAAATTCAGTCCAGCTTTCTGATGTTTTAATGTGGAAATGTTGAAATGTTCACAAGTGCTGTGATTATAGTTTTATTTTTACTGGTCAAATGCTACAAGAGAAAAAGAAGGGAAGGAGAAACAAACTAAAGCGCAGAGACAGAGAACAGGCTCGGGACAGCTCCCCCTAGCAGGTTTTATAGACTGATAACCACACCAGTCACAGATAGTAAGGGGTAAGGGAAGAGCACCCATGCAGGCACACACACACACACACACACACACACACACACACACACACACACACACACACACACACACACACACACACTGAAGACTATGCCCTGAATGTTGGCAAGGAACAAGGTATGTATGGTACAGTATGTGTGGATTTCAACCTTTGTCCAAGTTCAAACACTGTGTAATAAATCAAAACAGTATTTCAGCTTTGTTTTCATGTCAGTTTTGGTCATGTTCGCACTTAAAGTAATAAACACAGTTTTACCACACATGAGGACAGAAGCAGTATAAAATGTGACTCACAATAGCATAAACTTTAATGTAGCACTAACTATAGTTAAAACATGTTCTGGTTATTGTGCAGTGATTATGCAGAGCAGCAGTACATGTGCAACCCTGTGAGGAAAAAACATTAATTTAACTCAGTTTCATTTTCCCTTCCTTTCTTTATGTGTTCCTTTCTTTATTTCTGCCACTGTGATCTTTCTTTACTCTGAAGAAGTCATGTTGCAGTTTTGAGTGTTGCTTGGAAATGTTCCCTGGTGCTTTTACAAGGGGAAAGTGTGTGGCGTTCTCGCTCGGAGAGGCTTGCTGGTATTGTAGCTGACCGTGCCCCCGTTGCTCGCTCACTGCTTCCAACCGCATGCACGAACACGCACGCCAAACACACACTTCCTCCCCCCTTAACGCTCTCCTTTGGCTCTCTCGTCACATGCTTCCATTTATACGTCATTTTGAATATATGGTACCCCCGTGCCACCGTGGAAAAATACACCATTGTACAGTTTTTCACCTCTCACTCTCACTCACTCTACCTTTGATTTGCGCTCGTTTGATTTTTACAGCTGCCTCTCTCCTCCGCCCCTCCTGTTTTAAAGCAGAGGGTGTTTTGGGCTCTTTTGTGTGGAGACAGAATCATCAAAGGCCTGCTTAATACAGAGGAACAGGTACCAATATCACTCTGTGGCCCAATAATGCAGCTAAGTGGGACCATATTGACGCAATATAGCGGCACAAACAGCAGATTAAGCTTTGGGTTTGAATGCCGCCCCTCACACACTTGTACACACACATGTGTGCACATGTACGCACAGAGCTCCCACATCAAAATGTTTGGTCATTTATTGCTCAACCAGCTACCCATTTTTCATATCTGTCATGGTCCACACATTCTCCCTCTGCCTTCGTTTTTTTTTTTTTCTCCAGACGATCTTTTCTCCCCATATTTGGAGCCGGTGCAGAATTTTGCATAGTTTTGCCTTTTCCCTGGATACTGTCTTTTCATCAGTGGCTGCCTTTCCTTTTGAATTGAACCAGATCAATTTACGGCCAGACAAAGATACAGTCTCTGTGTGCGTTGGAGGGGGAAGGCAGCGAGGGGAAATAGGACGTGTGTGCTTTATGATGGCCATCATTGGCACACACGTCCTATTTCCAGCTCTTTTTTGTTGTTATCATAGCCACAGCCGTGGCTCCACTGTGCTGCTTGCTCTCTAGCAAAACGTTCACCTGGCTCTGAATGCTCACGCTATTGTTGGCATTCATTCTCGCCTGCCGTCTGCAGCACTCTACACTATGTGCATCCCTATATACAAGTAAAATACATCTTTAACTTCAGTTTTACAAAGATTCAGTATTGACTGCTTGTTCTGCTGAGTCAGTCCTTATTAGCTGCAGCATTTATAGGTTCCTTCCCAGAATTCTTGCATGCAGTCAGTGTTGTTTCTTTCTGCCCAGACTACATCGACAATACAGCTCAGTCTATATGCCACAAGGCACATGTGTTTGTGTGCGTCCAGGCAGACGGCAGAAAATGACTCCAGATCTCTATCTTTCTGCATTTAAGTCTAGAGTGCTCTGATTAAACACAACCACAGAACAATTTGCCCGTTGTAAGGCCCTCCGATTAAACCGCTGATTTTCAGCACCGTGTCAAGTTATTTTGCCATGGCAACACTGATTACAATGTTATCAGCATTTCATATTTTTTTTTTGTATTTTTAATCTTGACTCTTTAGAGGAAATACAGTCAGATTTTTCCGTAATGGCTCGTGTTATGTGCTTGTCTTTTGATATATTTGACACTGTTAAATGTGTATTTTAGAGGTTAGTGTCTATAAATGTCATATCTATGTCATATCTTGTAATTTCACTGTGACACGCAGTAATTATGAGATATCATCTTTACCTACAACACCATCTGATCTCTTGCACATGTGTTTAGAGTACAGCAGCAGCTCCTGCAGTTGCAAACAGATGTGTGTTTGTGTGATAGCCTGCATCTGTGTTCATACGTGCCCTAAAATCTTTGTTATTGCAAGCCGTGCTACAAAGCAAAGAGCTCCGTTTATGGCACGCATTTACAATTTATCAAATAAATGGGATGCCTTCATGTGGCCTGGGCCCGGCTCTCAGGCAGAGCAGCGTAGTTTTCCACTGGAATAACAGCCGCTGAACAAGCAGCCCATTGTAGCCGCAGCCAGCACCGGGACCCCCAAGGTGCGAATTAATGATTGACCCCTGATGTAATCAGGATAAATAGCTCCCCGTAAAAGAGAAAGAGATGGCGAGAGGAACAGAGAGAGAAAGAACAACATAAGGAGCCAGGGAGAGGAAGGCACTATCTGGCCCGGGTGTTTTTTAAGAAGCCCTCGGGGAGACGGACCTAACATCTTTTTCTGGGTCTTTTGAGACCCTGAGCTAACATACAGCTGTTTAAAAGCAGCTCAGTCGTCAGTTTTTAGACTCTTCGCCTCCTCCTCTTCGTCCTCTTCCTGGCCCCTTTCATTATTTTCCTGCTTACTCTTCTCATCTGCAACTTTTTTGGGGCGCTGGCTGAACATGGTAAACTTGTTTTACATATGGGAGGAGAGAGCGCTTGTCTCCAGTGGCGAGTAATCTAAAAATTTCCCAATTTTTTTCTCCAGGCAACTTTTTTATGAATTAACTACGTTACAACTGAGAGTTGAACTTGTTTAATATCACACTGCGTAAGCCATTTCAGCCTCGCTTTACTGCTTCATGTGTCTCACAAAAGATGTTTTGTTCATTAAAATTAAGAGGGTTTTTTTTCTCTTTCTCCTTGTTACTCAATTATTTGACGTAGCGATCTGTGCATTTTTTGTGCGCAGAGGCTCTTAAAGCCAAATAGTGTTTAATAGATTTTCCGAGGCTGTCTTTCTGCTTGTCAAAATTGCTCTCAATGGGTCAAGTGCCAGTGAGAGTGGGGGAGTGAAGAGGGAGAGTGAGTGAAAAAAAAGAGTGTTTAACTGCCTGAAAACACTTTTGATTGTGCAGAGGGAGCAGCAGATAGGGCTGAGTTATAAAACTTTAATTGATCTGTGAAAAGTGGAAGCTACTGCTGGCTCACTTGTTCCAATGCTTAATTGCGCGCCTGTTTCTGAGCCCCTATGAAACAGTGATCATTAAAAAAATGGGTTCTTTTCCAGTCAAAATCACTGGATGACGCAGAATCAGTCATAAAAGGCTGGATTTTACTGCTGCAGCTTTATATGATAAGTTTCCCGGATCTGCGTGGACATGCTGCAGGTTTGCCAGGCACTGAAAAGCCCTTGTCACATGCCTTCATAGTTTCACATTTCACATTTAAAATGTACATGTCAGTTAATTTAACAGCTTTCACAGTCCACATCTGTCACTTGGCAGAAACCCAAATATTTATCATAGAACAAAAAAACTGATGCACTGAACGATTAGCGGCTCTTTTCCAGTTTCAGTGACGCCTTTTTCTACTTTGGTGTCTTGATCGACTCATTCAGTCTTTTTACAGTTTACAGGCCTCACATTTTTAAGCAGATACAGAAACATTACTAGAAGTTAGTTAACTCCTAAAACATAAATAAAATGTATTAATTGCTGTTTTAGTTTAACTTATTAATGATGCATGTCTATTGTGTTAAAACTCAGCCCGCAAACTTTCCTCATGACCTAATAAACTTTCATGTACTAACAAGCACATTTTTAAAATGTCATGTTGCAGCTCCAGCTAAAATCTGGGAAGCGGTGGCAGGCTTGGCAGCAGGCTAGATGGAGGCTAACAGAGGGAGAGAGCTTGATTGGAACCACTCCTGCTGTAATTTTGGGCCTAGTTAGCCCGCTGATTGCCAGTCCCTGTGTTTAGATAGTAAAACTGCAGTGGTGCTTTGACTAAAGACACCAGGATCTGTCCACAGAGGGAAAGAAGGAGACACACATAGATGTGCTGAGACTAACACACACACACACAAACAAATAAGAACAGACTGGAACATGGTACTGAACCTTTATACTGAAGTGACTTCAGTGTAGTGGCAGATGAGGGTACACTTCTTGTATTTTTGCTCATGTTCAACATTTGAGAAGTCTTGCTTTTTTGTAAATGAAATAAATTCCTCAAAATAAGATGTTAAAAAAAGTATCATCTTGGTATCAGTATAAAAACTATTATTTACCCATACAGTAAATAATGTGCTGTTAAAATCCCACATACCACACACAGCCAAAGCCTGTTTTTGCCAGTGGAAAAAACAACAGACTCTGTTTGTCATTTTCGTGACAAAACTTTCTTGAAATAATGCGTATCTAAAATAGATGAGAAACTTTCTTATAATTATGAGTTAGTATCTCAAAAAAGGAGATTTTTCTTTCAAAATGAGTTAGTATTTAAAAACAATGAGAAGCTTTCTTAAACTTATGAGTTTATATCTCAAACATCGAGAAACCTTCTAAAATAATGACTGACTTTTCTCAAAACAGTGGCACGTTTCTTAAAATAATGACTTAGTGTTTCACAATAATGAGAAACTGTCTCAAAATGACTCAGTGACTCAAAATAAAAAGAAACTTTCTCAAAATAACAATTCAGTTTTTTCCAAAATATAGATTTAGTATACCAAAACAATGAGAAACTTTCTTAAAATAATGAGTTAGTATCTCAAAAATGATCAGGAATGATACTAAGTCGTTATTTTGAGAAAGTTTTTCATCATTTTAAGAAATCGGCCCATTATTTTGAGGTGCTCTGTCATTGTTTTAAGAAAGTTTTTCATTATAATTACTTGCAGATTCTTATATTTTTATCACACTGGCAGAAATGGGCCTCCATACCACACAAACCTTCACTGTCCACAAAAAAACCCAAAGTAACACATTTAGAGAAATGGGGAGAAACTTAAAGCCAAATGTTTTGTACATCTACACACACACACTCACACACACAACGTGCATCCACACACACTCACACACTCGTAGTGCTCATCATCATTTTCACTCATGTTGAATGGTGGGATCCTCGAGCGCAGGCACAATCATATTGTCAATCTGTGGACGTGACAATAATGCTAGGTGACGAGGCCAACCAGGTCAGTGATAGACACAGCGATTACTTGTAAGATGAGTCCTGGCTGAAAACAGTGACTGCGATGGAACTGAGAACTTTTCCCATCAAGGACTTGGCGAACCTAAAGCTTCTTCTCTTCGTCTGTCTGGCCCTTCTCACTCAGCTTCTGGAAAAATCTGTGAACTCAGCATCTCGTAGCTGAAGTCATCAGATGGATAGGTATTCTTTTCTGAAGACCCCCAAATTCTCTCATCACACAGAGTGATTTTCTAACAGTTTAGAGGTTTGGAGATTGAAGTGGAGTGCTTTTCGTAACTTAGGGTCAAGAAGTCATTGGAGAAATAGTGTCTGCTGTGGATGGAGATATGTCTGAGTCTCTCTGTGTCATGTTCTGAGTTTAATAGAAACACTTGGTTGGATAAAGCTGAGCTCTTCTCTTTTTTTCCTAACGTGCTGACAGTATAATCCATGACCTCCATGGTGTAATCTTATAAGAAATTGCATGTAATGTCACACCTCCTCTGCTTGCCTAATAATACTTGTCTCTGTGTTTCGTCTCATAGATGACAGTGAGCCAGTGGACAGCATGTACGACACAGAAGCCGACCTCCCGGGTTTAGCAGGCGGAGGTGGTGCCGACAGCCCAGAAGACGACGCAGAAGACGGCGTCATCAACATGTCCCCCCTACCCTCACCGACTCCTTCACATCCAAACAACAACCACCACCACCACCTGCTGCACCCCCACATCTACGCCACCCACCACCACCATCACCACCACCTTCACAACAGCAGCAACAGCAGCAGCAATGACCAGGACTTCACCACACCCAAGGAGGGCTCGCCATATGAGGCACCTGTCTACATTCCCGATGACATTCCCATTCCAAGTGAACTGGAGCTGCGGGAGTCCTCTGTGCCCGGTGCCGGCCTGGGCGTTTGGGCCAAGACCCGCATTGGTGCCGGCGAGAGGTTTGGTCTGCACAGCACGCTGCATCACGAGGCCACGGGCAAAGACGGCTCCTTTGGATGGGAGGTAGGAACCAGCCGAGCTTCTTTGTACTTTGTTTTGAGTTGTTTACATTTTTTTTCTCCTTTCATTTCACTGTCTTCTATCACTTTTGACCACTTACATATTTTGTAGCGCAAACACAAATATAGAATACGATATGAAATGAAAGAGTGACAGAAGCAATGAAGCAACACTGATGAGGGTAAGTGAATGAACGAGCCGCTCTTCATTCATTCACATTTCCAGCCATCACTCTTTATCCACAGGCGATCTCATCATCAGCAAAGATGCCCATTCCATTTGCATCCCCTGTGTGATTGGACCTCATCTTTGCACACACACACACACACGCACACACACACACACGAAACACACTCGTCCAGAATTCCAGCAGCACAGCGATGTCAGATGGAAAAATCTGGCTGATTAGTGGAGGTATCAGCTTTTCTGGGCGTCGGTCCGAGCGAGCACACTCATTTGGTCACGCCACCCGATATGGAAATGGAAGAAGCATGGCCCAATGCGGTGGCGGCATATTGAACTATTAATTTTCATTTCAACATGACATTAGAGGATATTGAAGTTGCTTCAGTAAGCTCATTAGGAAAAAAAAAAGAAACTCCTGATCTCTGTCTCTCTCTCTCTCTTTCTCCCTCTCTGCCTCCCGTTCTGTCTTTCTTACGTGCCTAATCAGAGATGAATTATACTGGCCTGCTTTTCATTTCACTGACTCCTTGACTCTTCATTTTTAGGGGGCCGGTCATCCACATAGTCTAATATTACATTTGCTTGTAATAAGGAATAGAGACTCTGACAAGTTAATCATTGGAACACCATGTTGGACAGGGCATGATGTGCTTCAATGAGACACCCTCGGCTGCTGTACACAAGTCACAAGTTCAAACACATTTTAGATACAAACCAACAGGCCATGCAATGATTTGTATTTTTAATTGTAGTGTCTATGAACTATGCATCTAGAAGACCATAAAAGCAAATATTTTATGTTGAATGTTAGCATGGCAGACAACATAAATTGATGGCGGTGGTGGTGGTGGCCAGAGTAGAATTAGTATTGTGGGAGCAGGAATAATTATTTCATTATTATTCACATATAAAATTGGCCAGAAAATTTCAAGCATCAAGCACTTAATTTCCTGCATTTCACACTAATTTGTTGTAAATTGGTGTAAATGTCTTTAATTTTGTCAAAATAAAAGTCCTCTGCTACTTTTATTTGGTGATGTGGGGTAAATATTGAGGAGGGCATGTCCTCTGCATCCCCCCAAAAATGTACACCAATGGCAGATTGTAATACTTTGTTCAATCTTGTGCTTATCAGTAAGTTAAACAAAGTTTAGAATTCAATTTACATTTCCATCATTATTAGCCGTTATATTGTCATAGAATTTGGCAGTTGTTGCCATGGCTTCTCTTGAGAAAAAATGTATATATACATAGTGTAGACTCTAGATATAATATCTCTGAAAAACTCATAACAATATGGTGATGAATTCCGCATTGACAAGACTTAAAGAAATCCCTTAATAGGTTCAGTGTGAAGGACTCCTGGTGCTTTCCACCAAAGCCTCCATTTCTCTTTTCACCCTGTTTTCTTCCCAACAGTTGTAGAAGCATGCAGGCGATTAGAGCACACAGGCACACGCTATGTGGCAGTGTGCCAGGCTGAACGTTTTCCTTTTTAAAGTTCATATTATGGCTAGCCATTCGGGGTGCAAAGGGCACCTCTCCAAAAGCTACACTCTCCCCGTAGCTCTCATGTTTTCTCTCAGTTTTCCTCCTCCTTCCTCTTTTCTCCCCAGACACCCCGACTAATGCATATTCATCAGCTAAGCTTTAGCTCCCTGGCCTGTAGGAAAAAAAGGCCACCTTCAGCTCTAAAGAGATACATTCACATATGTGTTCACAGAAAAGTCCTGGGATAAATACACCACCCTGAAAAGAGAGAGATTCAGCATGCTGTTGCACTCTGAAGATGTCTAGTTTTTTGGGTCACTTAAAGATGAAGTTTTATTAACTTCACAGCACTATGTACATGAACACAGTTCAGATTCTGTGACTGACTTTGACACATTTTTGGTCTGTTGGTGGCATTTTGGAAATTTTATTTGTGAGCATTTCTGGATCAATTGGCATGTTGCTGTTCGCCTGAAGTCAATTTTGTTTCCCCTCAAGGTAAAATATTTGCTCTTTGCCTCCAAACATGTCAGAAGGGAACAATTGATCCCTTTTTTTCCCTCCTCCTCCCGAATGGTCGTTGTTGGACTCTGGCTGTATTATTTTTTTAAGATATCCAGTCTAGTTTGGGGGATGGAAGCCTTCGGGGGCTCTCCTCTCCCAGACTCTTATCACAGATAGTCATAACAGTCAGCCTGTTGATAGTCATCAACAGACTCCCCTAGGAGTACCGTACGCCCCCTTTCGCCGTCGACCCCTCTACTCATCTACTGCCCCTGGTCTTAGACAAATAGACAGGCGAGGTAGCGACAGAAGTATGGCTGAGTGAAGAAAGATGTTAAAAGGAACCAGAGAGAAACTAGACTTAATGGGGATGGATGGTGCAAGAAGAGGACACAAAAAACATTTCTCACAGTATTAGAAACACAGGAGGAGTCTAATACTCTTCATGGAAATTCTGTGAATGTGTGTTACACCAGTCCCCTGCCAAAACAGGGGGGATGTGTTATGAGAGATAATAAGTGAAGTCATCTGAGATCTCTGTGGTGTAAATGTGATCATATCAAACCAAGGCCTCACACATTTTATCTCAGCCCTTCTTGGTTTGGAAAACAAAATCGGATTAAGTGCTGAATTTAGCTATCGGGGTGATTAGCGTAACTGTACTCCCACTTTATAATAAATTGTTGTATAATATATATGTATAATATCACTGATGTTGGGTGAAAACATTTTCTTCACAAAATGCTTCTGAAAGTTGAACAGCCTTGTTTTCTTCTTGATGACCACTTGATTATAAGCTCTATAGATTAATTTAAAGGGATGGATTGGATTTTTGGAAGTGGGGTTTTATTAGGCACTTATCTATAGTCAGTGTATTACCTGCAGTAGATGGCGGTCAGCACACCCTCAGTTTGGAGAAGCAGGCAGGAGTACTGCCATGAAGCTAAGCCATGTACTGCTGAGGGCAGGGGGCAGCAACAAAACCAACACATTCTCACTCCGACCTCGTCACATATTGATGTTTGTTAATGGACTTTCCACGTCTACATACAACGTGCAAGGTACTGTGGTTGCATTGGTTGTCGATGTTCTGGCATACCATGTCAAGTTTTGCCTGTCTTCTTTCAAAATACGCTTCAGTTTTCACAGGAAATTTAACGTTTGCATACAGTCTCTTTCAAAATCAATGCACTACGTCAGTACAACACTGTGAATTTATGTTTTTTTCCTTCAACAACAAACACACATGGTTGGGTTTAGGCAACAAAAAGACATAGTTAGGTTTAGGCAACAAAAACACGTGGTTAGGTTTAGGCTTGGGCGAAAGTTTGTTGGATCCAGCTTAACCTTGCCATCAGAAAGCCCTTTCCGACAGGGAACTGATGCCATTATCTATGCTGTTGTCAAAGCCACCAGATTCCTTTTACAATAACAGTAATTTTACGTCTCATAGCACAGGAGTTTTACAGCTGCTCCTGTCAAAAACAGTACATTACATAACTTATGTGGCGGTACTAATGCTTCTCCAAACTGGGGGCATGCTGACCGTCATCCACTGTAGATAACACACTGACTATGGATAAGTACCTTGTACGATCCCACTTCAAAAAATCCAAACCACCCGTTTAAGATCAGAGGTTGTGGACTATACTGAACATGGAGCCCTATAATCCTTAAAAAACATGAAATCACTGAAATTGCAGTGACAGGCTTTTTTTCTCATCAACAATGATATATGCCATCTGAACCAGTACACTCAAATCCAAAACAGTTTAACTACATTGACTGCATTTTTGTGGATTTTTTACTAAGACTGGCAATAACTCATTATGTTGGCTTTGCGAGCTCCGCGGTCTACCAACGAAGCCAAACAGCTCTAACAATCACACGGCGGACGCTGTGGTGCTTTCTGGATATCTCATGGAAGTGTAGATTGGTGGAGAGAAATGGAGAGAGTGATAGAAAGAGAGTGAAAGAGTAGCAGTGAGGGAAAGAAGAAAGAGGAAGGCAGAGAGGAAGCCTACTATTGTCTGTCCCGGGGCGTTGGGGACTGGAAGAGGTGTTAACTCAGACTCATTTCAGCGAGACGGACAGCTCAATCTAAGAGCTGCTTTGCTGCAGGCCATGGCCATTCTCTTCTGTCTCAGACTCCCTCTCTGGGCCAGCACCGAGTCATCCATTTAAAAACCATTATGCTCCCCCTTTAGCACAACATGATAGAACGCCAGGGCCCCAGGTCTACCGTATGTGTGTGTGTGTGTGTCTCTCCGGTTGTGTGTGTGTGTAGGGCTGCCAACCCCTCAGGATAGGAGGGCCTGAGCAAGCAGAGTGAGGCAAGGCCCTCAGAGAGTCCAGTGTGGGGATCTGCTGTCAGAGTGACTGCTGCTATTATCTGGCCGGTAGATTGGCCCGACTTGCCTATTGATAGAGACATGTCACCATACAATGGCTGGAGGTATTGTGCTCTGTGGACTGACTGGCATTGAATGGACTCACTGATCTAACTCCCTCGGGTGTTCAGATGGCAGGAGAGAGGGCAACACATCTGAGGATGTGTTTGGAGGAAGTGGTGCATGTTAATAGGAATAAACTGCAAATTTACAGCTTGAATCTATGAGCAACATTAAACCCTTCCCACAGTAACGACTTTGACTTTGATCTCTAGAGGAAAAACAAGATAAAATCGAGTCTCTTAGTTGTGTGTGTATTTAGAACACTCATGAAGCAAACAAACCAAGCCCTCTCGAAGTGATATTAATGGTGTTTACTCTCACTTCTCCTTACCCTGTGACCACTGGGCGTGTCCTCGCACCTCTGAATCATGGCTTTTGACACTCCTCCAGCACCTATGAGCTTTGTCTTTTCTCACTTCTTTTGTTTCTCCAACTTGAGTGTTTGCTATCCCACTAAGTTCTCGCTTGAAGGTCAGCGCTCATCAGGCGTTACAGCACAACCTCACCAACTGTGAGAAGACGGAGTCACTTGCTTGTCAGTTTTGAACGAGTGACAGGCTGCTAAACTTGTAATTTCCAATTGCGGTGTTCTGCCATGGTCAGCTTATAGAATATAAATGTTACACAGCACGACACCTTCAGGGTAGGATATATTCTGAGGCATGATAACGGGGATATAAGAAGGACATATTGTGCATTTTGATTTTAGGGATGTGCATTGACGTAGATCCTTTAGACAAGGTCGACACAAATGCTTACAAACATGTATCATAGCGTCCATGTCAGCCCTGCAGGCATATTTGTCTCTTTGCAGTGGTGGACCTTGGGATGACTTTGTTGCCAAGCAAACTTCTTTTTCTCTGTCCCTCATTCTTTTTCTGTTTACTTTTTGTGAGGTGATTTTCCATATCAGTATCATTCATCCAGTGATGTGTGGAAAGAGGCGAAAAGTATGCTAGCTCTTCTGTTTACCCTGTTATTGACTTAGTGATAGGCTAAGACGTCTGGCGGGCACTCTCATGTCGCCAAGGTCCTACGTGACAGATACCCATCGGGCCATGGCATCATGAATCTCCCTCACCCTCTGTCAGGCACTAAATCTCCAGCTTGACAGCTCGCTTTTCACGCTGACGCTGTGCTCCTTTTGTTCTCGACCTAATCGCGGAGTTAAGCTAACGTCCTTGTCTCCAAACTTTAGGGAGAAGAAGTCCTGGCGCACCCTGACACTTATCTGTCCTGACCCACCTCTCGCCTCCTGAAGTGTTTGCTCGCCTTTTGTGTTTTGCCTGAGGAGGGCGGATGGCCAAGTTCTTATGCTGCAAGATATCCCTATAGGGCATTCAAGGTGCAGCTTGGAACTTGTCTGATCTGTTTGCCTTCTACAGAAAGGTGTTCTTTATCTTGATGTTTGGCCCTTAAGGTGACTGGTACTGAACTGATAGGGCAGAAACTCCCTGGGACTGCCAGGAGACAGTAGTCACACCAAGTGAATGGATAGTATGAGAGGGAGCGAGATAACGAAAGATAGAGTTGTTCCTTGCTTGATTTGACTAATGTGCCTCACAGTGTTCTCACGGTGATCGCCATGTTCTGTCACTTCCATTATAAGTGTTGGTTAAGGTCAGAGAAAGTAAGCTTTCACTACCCATAACACAGGAAACCTTAATGCTACATGAATCCATTTCATCAGCTATTTAAGACACTCCGTCCTAACATTACTCTGGTTAACCTGAACCCCTGCTGTGTGGACTATTGTATAGCATGAGTGAAGCTCTTCACGTAAATGGGGTCATTATCATGTCTTTTAGTAATCAAATCAGGACCATGCTCTGATGAGCATGGCCTTGAGCTGAGCGTACTTCTTGAAGCCACTTAACAAGAAAAACAGCAGGCCTTCATAGTTTTACCTCCTCAGATCCAGTTTCATTGGAAAGTGGAGGATAATTGTGTATTAAAGGGTCAGTTCACCTATATTGTACACCCAAAAAAACACATATTTTTCCACTTAGCCCTTGTACTGTCTGGTTATGGAGTCAGTTCTGAGATATCCAACAGTGAGACTTCTGCTGCCACCCCTAGTCAACAGAGATGGATGGTGAATAGAATTCCTTTTTCCATTGTGACTTTATTGCTGTCTCTCCTGAGGACAATTGGATTTAATTATCATTGACTATGTTCAGTTTTTTTATATTTATCAGGTCCTACTGATCCCACATAGCTAGGAGAAATTAAAAATGCATACCAAACAAAAGTTTGGGTCTCAGGAAGACATATTTTTGAATGTAGGTGATGTAGGCTGATGTGTTGGATGATGAACTGGACAACATGTTTTACAGATTAAGACATATGTTTAACTTTGAAACATGGCTTTTGTATTACTGTTTTTTTCTATGTATTTTATTGAACTGTTTAATGACAATAGTTTTATCATCCTCTGCAGTTAAGACGGTTGTCAGCCTATTGGTGTGCATTATATATAAATATAGGCGTGGTTTCCACTTTTCAAACATTTTGATCTGAGGAAGATCCAAGTTAGATTGAAACGTCTTCATTAAACATTTTGTGGCATTGAGTCAGTGTGCAGGCATTACTTTTCCTTTATTTTAACTGACAGATCACAATATCTACTGCTGCACTGAGGCACAGGCAACATGATACATACTGTACATGAAGTATACTGATTTAAAATCTTTTGACAAAAGGAATCTAACATATTTTAATGGTAAAAATACTGAACATATATTTACAGCGAACAGCATATTTTTCAGGGCTGGTTTTATGAAAGTATGTGTTAAGGTAAGGAGTTAGTTTGGCACATGTGCGTGTAGTCCCACATTGTAATGAAAGGGATATCAGACCTGTGGTTTCTAATAACAGTATTGACCAACAGTGTGCGGTTTTCTGTCATCATTATTTGACTTTGACAGAAACCCCAAGTTTATACACGGAGCAAAAACACCAGAGAGAGAGCGTAACACCACAAGTCTCGGGCCTGGGTGCTGTAATATCTTCCATTCACGTTCATTTTATGTAGGTTTTAAACATGCCATTAGCCAATTTAATCCAATTTTCCCAGCTTTCGGAGCACTCCAGTGGAACAGATTCCATCTAATATTAAACATATGGTCGTCGTTGCCCCTAGAAACACCGCAGCAGCGCTGGGCTTTTTTAAGAAGCTGTTAAAGACAAGCCTCCTGTGTCCCAGTGCAAACCGTTGTCAATTATCTTCAATGAACATGGTAATTGATAATGAGGAAGCAGGGCAGCAAATTAAATGTCAGGTTTGATTAGAAGCCTGATACCTTATCATTTGTTCATAACTCGTTACCAACATCTGTTAATTAGTTAATAAATTAATCTGCAGGGCTTAGATGAAAGGTGCGCAGGCTCCCGAGGAAGTACATGGGGCAAAGTCATCCATCTTTGAAGAGAGTGGAACTCGACAAATATTGTCCCCGGGATTTGGGCTGTTATTATTTGGTCATTGGTTTCAGACCTCAGCCGCTCCAACCAACCATTCTCAATGGAACCTCTTGTTTGCCTGAATAACCCCCCCCTCCACAGTCTCCTCACGCATCTCCACCACAATGCTATCCTTTATTGCATGAGGTTTCTTTTAGCAGACATGCTTTAAACATTAATTTAAAAACTCTCACACTGCTCCATCAGTCCTCTGTGGTGGAGCGCAGGTAACTCCTGTCCAATCCCCCTCTCCCTCTCTCTTTCACTGTGTATCTTGTGAAAACCCATCGTTCATCGTCGCCCTGATGAATAGTCCCATCAGTTTGGGCCTCGGGGCAGGAGCAGACAATGACACTGCTCTTTGCCACAGTGGAAGATGATGACATTTGTCAAATGCTGTTTATATTGGTGATTAGATTTATGATATTATGTAGGCATACCCTTTTCCGCCTTCCTAGTTTGTGCTGCTTGGCTGATATTTAGAAATTAGCCATGAAACAAGGCTCATCTTAGCTCTGTCATCTCCTGTCAGATATCTGTGTTATATTTGTGTGCCCATAAGCATATAGGTGCAAGCCCTCCAATGCCAGACCTTTTGTTAGTCACAGATCACTGACTCTTTCTTCCATTTTCACTCACTTTCCCTTTCTCCCTCGTTTTAAATCTCAATCCCTTGTGCTGCTTAACATTTCTGTGACTCAAGCAGGAGGTGGTGACCTATTAATCAGGTTCCCGTGGCTGTTGTGATTGCCATTTTCCATAATCAGATACACAACACAGCCTAAAAGCCTTGGCTGTAGAAAGACTTCTTTTCGTTAACTCCTTGCAGTTCTTGTGCTGTGCTGTAGACCTCAGTGTAAGAGTAGTGAGCCCAGGAGGAAACTAGAGCGCACGCCTGTGCCTTTTAATTACTTTTTATTAGGTATAAGGACTAACATTTCGGCACAGTGTGTGTCTTTCTCAAAGTACAAAACAGTATAAAGCAATCATAGGCATATGATTGGCTCTGGAGGGAGAGGGAGGACGCACACTAACCAATCATTTGATAATAAGTATAAAAGTTCAGGTAACCTTCACATTTCCTTTTTTTAAGAGTTTGTCTTTGTTTTAAAAGCTCCAGATAAATACAGCATCACTGCACTGTACATTTGGGTGTGTATATACTGTAATAATGTGGTTTAACACGAACATGCACAGGCATAAAAACCGTACATTACCACACGTGCACGCGTCCACACAAACATAAAGAGACACAGGCAGTCAGGAAAAAGACATTCCCCCATGTTATTCTTTCCTCTACTCGGTCATTTAGAATAACAGGGTAGAGTGAGAAGCTAAGCACGATGACGACATCAGATCTAAAAACAGTGTTGAATTGTTAAAGTGTCGAACACGCCGGGACGTCTTTACTTTGGAAGGCCTCCGGAATCGCTCGGGTGATTTTCGCTCATTTTCTCCACCACTGTCATTGGGAGCAAGACTCGCAGGCTCGTCTGCTTGAGACAACAAGGAGGTTTTGACAGAGTCAAGATTTGTAGAGGTGCGCTTATGCGTGTGTGTGTGCTTGTGTGCATGTATCTGTGTGCACACAGAAGCACATGTCCACATTTTTGTCTGTTAATCATCTTGGGCACTGGTCCGTCCTCCACACGATTCTAAATCTGTCAAATTTCCCCAACTAAAACAGGATCTCCACAGGAGTTTGGTGTAATATCTTAATTCAGTACGAGTGCTTGTGTCAAGATGACAAATAGCAGTTTAAACAGATGTTTCCCAGACATTTCATTTATGAGATATCATTGCCTCGTTCAATTGTGTTTGCATTATGCTGCACACTAATCATCCTGACAGTGCATTTTGATGTTCAATGGCTGTTGTAAAGCATTAGTGCAGTGGTAGTTGACTTTAATGTTTCTTATTATTGTCATCAGTAGTGGCACAGTAACTTTAAGTATATGCATTATAGATTCTTCACTGGGATATTAATTTATGATTTTTAAAGATGGCTCGGAAAATGACAGCATGGACGTCTTTGAAAGTTAGTCAGACACCATTAAATGGTTCTTTAATCATAGCTCAAGAATTACATAACACGTTCAGCAAGTCATGACATCCGTACAGCTTGTTTTACTCTCCCACCACAACTGTCACCAAGATGTTTATTTACATGGAAGTGTGAAAGAGACTCTCTATGTATTTATCATACTACTGCTTAGTAGAGGGGTTGATATGCAGCCGCTGTTAACTATACAACAGAGAGCTGTATGAAATATGAGGGGCCTCTACAATGACTTTCACCTTCCTGGGAAAGAAATGAAGTCAAATAAAGCCAGGTTTTGTCAAAATACAATTTGCTGTGTCAGAAATGTCACCGACAGATCGAGTGAACAAATGAACAGGCACAGATCAATCAATCCTAGTCCTCGTTTTATTCTCACCATGCGGAACAATAACCTGACTATTAGTCTGGGTGTCCAGAAAGAAAGGGAAGTAAGTAGAGTTCTGCAAATCTTCTTAGTGGTCAGAGCAGCGCACTGCAAGCCTCTCAGTCATTCTGTCCTTTATAGACGTCATATGATTCTGCTCTGTGTCACTCTTTCTGCAGAGGAGGTGAGCTGTTGTTGGTGCAGCTGGTACGCAGCGGTACCCAGCATGCCACCCGGTACCACAGAAGGGTGGAGAAAAAAAAAAACAAAACTGGAAAATACTCTGGTTCTCTGAGACTCTTAGGCCTGAGCCATGTGATGCAGAAGTTATGCCAAACAACAGAACAAAAGCGTCGTCGTATTGTGTGAGAGTGTGACGCTATGTACATATGGCCCCCACCTTTACCTGCAGATAATATTACTGCTGCAGTTTTATCTGTTCGATCACATGATTTGGCACGACAAGAAAATCTTACTGTTGTCTAGTTTTTATCTTCATGTATATCCTCTTTTTTTCCTATCACTTCTCGAAGTTATGCACCATTTCTGTGAGATCAAATACTTTACACACTAGTTTATTATGAACATATTTGTATGTAACTTTGTCTGCTGTTATTCTATTCAGCCTGAGTGTTTCTGGTGACAAAGCCTGCTCCCCTCTGCTGGCCGAGAGCTCACAATGCCACTTTCTGAACAAGTTGTGAGTGCTTTTAACGTTGTGTGGCCGGTGTTGTTTATTCAGGGAGAGAGGGAGTACAACTGTAGAAAAACATACAAGTGTACAGTACAAGAGCACACACGCACACTTGGAGCATGGTGCCTATATCAAACTACTCGAGCAACAGAAACTGTATTTTCTGTTCCAATGCTTCCTCCTCTCCTGTGGAGTGTGGGATGTGTGACAGGCATCATCATCACTTCCTGCCTTTACACCACTTTCCATACTCTCTTTTTTCTCTTTTCAGCTCTTTACCCTTGTTCTGGCACACTTTCACGTGTGTTCACAAGTACACACACAGAGAGCACACATTTCTCGCTCTAGCATTCACATGATTGATCACCACAAGGCCTTCTGACCATCCCTCACGGGGTCTTGTGTTTGGCTGTACACTTATATACAAACATATTACAATGCTCACAGGTAGCAGACCTTTTTTTGCATGTCAATGTACGGTCAAGTGCTGATGTCTGTGAATTAGACATTACGTGCTTTCATGACAAAATACAAGGCATGTGCTTTAATTATACCCAGATCACAGACTCAAATCTTTTCTTTTGTGATTCATTGATTTTTCCACCCCCTCTCTCAATCTTATGTGCCCTTCCTCTCTGTTTCTCCTCTCCTTCTTTTCTTTTTGCTCCCTCCTCCTCTTTTCCTGGCCTCCGGGGTCCCAGTGCTTCTAATTCGGCCTTATCAGTGAAGTAATTTAGCTGCCACAGCTTGGGTTTCTGTTGCGCGGCGAGCGGCCCCATTGTCCTGCCCTGCTGTTGCTGAGATAAACCCTCAGATTGAACAAAGTCCGCGCTGACCTTTACAAACTCCCAAATCTCGCTCTGTACACCCCTCCAACAGAGATTCTCTCTGCCTCGAGCTCTTTTCTTAGGGTGGGTGGAGGGGAGGCTTGGGGCACATCAAGTGGGAGGGAGAGGGCGAATGAGTGTGTGTGTATGTGAGTGAAAGAGTGAGAGTGTGTGGGGTCAGGGTGGATTGAGTGAGCGTGAGATGGACAGGAGAGAGGGATTAAGATGGCTGACTGAGCCTGTCTATATTTCCAATGGCACTTCGCTCTGAGAGGGAAGCTGAGGAGGAAAAGTGCACTGCAAGCAAAGCATTCAAGTGTGCTCTTTTCTGTCTCCTTCAGACTCCGAGAGAAAGCTTTTGTCCACCACATTCTCTGACCTCCCTGCCTTAAAGCCAGAAATATGATTTCTCTGACGTAAAAGGGACAGTTTGTGTCGGAGTTCCTGGTACTTGCTGTTGACGTCCCTGAAACGGCTCATTGAGAGACTTCTGACAAAAGGACCGTTGAACCCTTCGTCTTACCTCCATTGTTATCTATCATGTCCTTCATTCCTTGGCAGAAGGCCCAAGAGGAGTCTGTCGGGATTGTTGCTTTGACACACAGTGAAACAACTAGAGAGGAACGGTTGAAGCCAAGTGGCTGGGGAAGGGGGTGGATTGGGTGGGGGTCGATGCTGCGTCGGGGAGGTTTGGGGCACAATGCAACAGGAGTACTCTCTCCATTGTGAACCACTGTCATCCTTCAGAAGCCACTCGACTAGCTCTCCACGCCGCAAATCCTCTCCGCTCTCTATTCCAGCCGTATGTCGGTCAGGCAGGGAACCTCATCAAAAGGTCTTGGAGTTGGGGATTGAGACAGAGCGAGTGGAGGGAGGCAGGATGGTGAAGAAAAGGGGAGGAAAGAAGTGTTGTTTGTGTAGAGTAAGAGTTGAGGTCTGTGTGTGTGTGTGTGTGTGGGCAGGGGTGATGTGGCGGGACAGGGGCATTTCAGGTGTGGGCTTCAGAGTCAGTGATGGAAGATAAGAGAGAATCTGCACCACTCTGTCCGTTGGTCAGGGTGGCCCCGTGTTCATCCCTCCATCCATCCCTCCTCCCCTACCTCCCCCCGCCCAACACCACCTGCCTGCAAGCCACCACCAGTGTTCCCAGGGAGATGAGCGCCACGGAGAAGAAGGCCCACAAGGGATTAACTTTTCACATGGCTGGGAGTCCTCGTCTCAAAAGACCTGACAACCCCAGACGGCTTGATTAAAAAAGAAAAGAAGAGAAGAGAAGAGGAAAGGAGGGAGGGAGGGAGGGCACAGGAGGAGGAGAAGAGGGGGAATTCTTCACATGATGGCCCTGAGAGAGGGATTTTGGATATTGGGTGTCTTTTTTTCCCTTCGTCCAAAGCCCCCATGTCTTGGTTGAGAATGAGCAAATTGTTCCTCCTGTTCTCTCGGCAGTCCCTGTGTTGCCCGGCCTAAAGATGTGGGTGGGCACCAGCGCAAATTGTTGACTCCTCACAGGAAATGTAGAGATGTCCTCTAGTTTAAAAGAAAAAAATCATGGTGGAGGTGATGACTTTTGATCCCACTTTACATCTGCTTTTTTTTCTTCTGATGCCAAATCCACCAAAAAACCAGAATAGTCAGTCATCCTTTCTTAATTTTCTACAATGATGTATTATTTATTAATCTGTCAATGTGTTATCAAAAGCCCCCTGTTGTTCTGTGTATGTCAGCGTTGCGTTACAGTCAAGGAAGACATTGGCAGAGAGAGTCGGCGAACCGTTGCCGGCTTAAAGTTCTAGTGTTCAAGTGGCAAGGCGCCCTATTTCCCCTCACTCTATCCCAGATAAATTGGGCCTCTCAGGTTTGTCTGTGAGAAAGAGAGGACAAAAATCAAAACAAACGCTCCCACTGAAGTGAAGATGGGAGTAGGGGTTGGCTTTCCTCTCTGGCTAGCGGATCAGCAACTCAACCTAGCGGGACAGCGGGCCACTTAATACCTCCCATCTTGTCCAGGTAACAGAGTGGCCCGACAGGGGGGTCAGGGAAGGTAGCAGGGTATCGTCTTACAGATCACCACTCACCCTCTGGCTTCCTCCACATGGCTCACTTACCCTCTTCTCATCTCCGCTGCTGGGACACACTCACCCTCTCTTCCCACATCCCTCAGCGAGGACACAAACATCCATTGAGAAGGTTTTTGTGGATGTTTACACCCAGTTTTTCTCTAAAGGTCCACAGAGATGAACTGAAATCTATATGAATGACATGCTCCGGATTTCTGCTTTAATCACCAGGCAAATAAGCAAACACTATAATCAGGTATTTATTATTCAGCTAGTTCATTTGAGTTCAGCTTTATTGATTTCCAGAGAATGAGGCGAAAGGTATAAAACACAGAAAGCTACAGGCAGTGAAAGGAAAACAGAGAAATGAGGTTAGGGGAGAAAGATCGTTTCAGCAGAGGAAGTACATTTGAAGAAACTCATGTTTGGTTGACAGCTACAGTTGAAAAAGGAAATATGAGAGCATTAAAATACAACCACAGTCATTACAAGGACTGTAAGTCTGCTAAGTGCATTTAGTAACTTCTGCTGTCAACACTAGTAGTGCAAAGGACAAGAAATGCCATATCCAAGGCTTGACTAACACAGTCAATTAACCCTAATATCAGCCCAGATTTCTCATTAATCATGCTGCTTACCCGCCATATGGCCCCAGACTCCAAGGAGGCTCTGAACCTATTTGCCGTGCACTTGACCTTGCTGATGGACCCGGGGGAATGCAGGAGTTGATTTCTGTCCTCCAGGATGTTGTGGGCCTTCTTCCTGGTCTGCTGGATAAATAGATGAACTCATAGAAAGATGAACAGAGCTGCGGTAGTCTTACAGTGACCCACAGGTGGTTTGTGTTTTTCACTTGAAGAAAATTAAATCAACATACAAAATGAGTGAGAAAACACAACACACAGGTGACACCAAGTGAAGGATAAGAAACAAACCATGATAATATATCAGCATGCGGCTTGCAAAGCCATCAGCGTCAAGTTGTGCTGAAATGATCAACCAATTGATTAATTAGTTTATTGATAGTTTAGAAAAGCAACAATTGTGATTGTGGATTAATCATTTCAGTCATTTATTTAAAAAGACGGCAAATGTTCAGGGATTGCAGCCTCTCAAATGTGTTCAACCACTGTTTGGACAAAACAGTTTGAGGATGTCACCTCGCACTTTGGGCAATGCTCTAAAAATGACTTGTAGACTTGTTAAAGTGTCGAACACGCCGGGACGTCTTTGTAGTCTTGAAGACTTGTAGACGAGACCAGTGTTTCTTGAATGGTGTGCCACGGCACACTGTCCAACTGTGCTGTGGGATTTTGTGACAACCAAACATTATTATTGCAATATTCAACTGGGCCTGTACAAAAAGTTATGAATGACTTTTTTTAATTGACTGTATCAATATGTTGTGCGCACCCATTCTCTAAAAAAGAGGCAAACTCTAGCTAAAAAATGTAATGTAATTAAATTTAGTTTAAAAAAACCTTCACAGGGAACATATTTGTCGCCATTTGCGCATGTGTGACATATCACAAGCCCTGATTGGCAGCCAGTGTGAGAGATGATAACAATTAAAAGGAGAAAGCTGAGAGTGTGACGATGGATCGCTTTATTGTACGGAGCAAATTGCGACAAAGCACCAACGGAGACGACCTACCACTAAAATAAAAGAGAAAAAATGTTTGTAGACAGTGTCGTGAAAGCTACCTTGTCGTATGTTTTCTTATATTTATCATCTTATATTGTGATAAGAGTGATAACACATGTTATAGAAGCTACTGTGCACAGGTGTGCCTGGAGATGACGAGACAAATGAATGGTGAGGGTTCATTTTAGCTGAACGTTAGATACATATGCAGACACTGATGGAGCCCTGCAAGTTTTCTGGAATGTCTGGAGGTATGACGGTAGTGATGATTACAATGTTTGAAATGAGCGCATCTATTTTTGTCCTGAAAGGGACTATAAATGAGCCTTAAACAGACGACACTTGTACTGTGTTTTTCAACCTTAACAGTCAAAGTGCTTTACGATTATCTTAACTGATAATAAAAGTAACTGTTAGTTCCAGCCCTCGAGTCAAGCCGTGTTGTGAACTCGTGGCATTCATTATTGTTGTATAAGAAGTTAGTCTCTACAGACGTGATGCCATAAAGACAGGTTGTGGAAGTTTTGGTCAAAATTTCAAAGCACATCCAGTTTCACCGCAGGCTGCACAGTGTATTAATGTGACAAAAGTAACAAAAAGTATGTAAAGTATGTGATCTCTAATAATAACCACTCAAAGTTTGGACCCCTGCTATTCCTGAAGTGACAAAAGTGACAGAACTGATATGATATACTGACTCATATTCTTCTGACCCTCGCACTAAATCAGTATCCAATCAGTATTTCTTTGTCTGAGCACTCCTTCGCCGCAGCACAGCTATCATTAAGTGACTCATTTAGGCCATCACAGGTAGGCCCACATCATAGCCTGCTGGTGGCTTTTAATGGGGAATGGCGTTCTTTCTGCTGTAATGCATGCTGAAGTAGCCGGGGCTAATGTGACCCCTATAGTTTGGCGCTGCATTAGTGCCAGAACACCCAGCAGTGAGCCTTTAACCTGGGGACGACAGGGCCATGATTATGTTCACCGCAGGGTAGGCTTGGCCAGAGGACGCTCAGCTACACACAAAGGGACACGCGTACAATGACATATGTGGACACCGGGGCAATTATTACCTTTTTTTCACAAATTAGTTACATTTTAGTCATTTTCACGTATTGCAGAGGCTTTTAAGTACAAATGTTAGATGTCTTTTCATTTTATTTTTTTTGTTTTTTTCAGCAAACACCGACAAAGAACCAGTGGTGATGTAAGCACCTTAAATAACATTAAACTCTTCCTGTCTTTGAAGGGCCGATTCACGCAAAAAAAAACAACAACGACTAAACATTATTTCTCACCGGAGGTCAACTCAGTTATATATCTGGTGCTCACAGAATTGAGAAATACCAAATACAATTGTAACAGAAGCATCTCTTTCCAGAAATAAAGCAACGTTTCCAGATTATGAGGACATTGTCTCTTTAAATGTGATTTTTTTAAAATGCTGTGAGCAGTGAGCAAACCAGAGGTGTGAAAAAATGTTGTGGTGTTGTTTGTTTTTTTTTGTTTGTTTATTTCCTTTGAGCATGTGAAGTCATCCATTAATGCTTAAATTGATTTGAGCTGTTGAACGCGCGTAAGCCAGTATATAAGGACACATGCAGTACATGCATGCATGCACATACACACATTTAAGATATCTGGTTCACACAAAACAGGCACACTTATTCTGCCTGTCCCATTTCCCTCCTCGCTACTATATCAGCTCTACAGTTACCATGTTTACTGTCTCCATTCACTTACTGACTCTTTCTCTCACTGTCTCTTTTCCACACACACACTCACACACACACACGCACACACACACACGCACACAGGATCCAGTCGTATTTCAAGATAATTCTCTCTCCTCTCGCTCCTCTTGTCTCAGTATCCTGAGCCACTAGACACTGAATGGACCACAGGGAAAGCCGATCTCACGGACACATATTCACACACACACACAAGTACACACACACACGCACACTCAAAACTGCGTGTGGTCCCACCATTTCAGTCCTCACCGTGTTTCCTAATGCTTCATCAGGTCCGAAGGTCGGGGTTTCAGACTTAAGACTAATCTTTTAAATTCCTAACTGTTTCAGTCCCACTGTCTCATCAGAAGTCACCTGCCACCTTTATCGCTTTCAGTTCTACTGCTTCTTTTCCTAGCCAGATTTCACCTATGTGTGGCTGCAAGAGGTTACGTTGTTTTCTTTCCCATCTTTCTTTCTGTGTCTCTCCTTCCCCTTTCTATTTTCTTCCTTCTCTCCCTTTCCTGCCTTTGCATAATTCAAATCAGAATCCCCATGTGAGCACCTTGCTCTTGACCTAGCTTAGAAAGCTCCTGATTGCTTTAATAGCAGTCCTTGGACCTAGAAGGTGGGCGTCTTTAAGGAACTCTGGTGAGAACGATGTGTGCGTATGTGTGTGTGTGTGTGTGTGTGTGTGTTGTGCGTGTACAACCGAAGGGTGGTTGATTAGAACTGACCTCAAGAGTGTCAGGAGAAAAAGAAGTACAAATATGCAAAGTGGACGTGTGCGCTTGCATAATTGGGGCAGAGAGGAGTGCAGAGAGGTCAAGTAGAACAAATGGTCAACGGAGTGAATTCAAAGTCTATAAAAAAACATGCAAACACTCACCACATATATATGTCTAAGGAGCACTGGTCACTCTGAGGTTAGAGAAGTGAGGCTGTGATGGAAAAAGTTGCCAGTTCCACTCCCCAGTCAGCGATGGCAAACAGTAGGGGCCTGTGGTTTGTAGTGGGAAGCTCTCAGATGGAAATGAGTGTAAGCGTGTGAAGCATAACATTACTGAGAAAGAGCTTATGTGCTCTGTCGGCTTACCCTCAGCAAGTAAGATTTAAAATATCAGTTGGCACACACAAAAGTATAAATGCAAGGCGGCGTGTTTTGCCGAAGAGGCACAAATGTGCACAAGGCTAAGTCCTTCAACAGTGGGATTGCCCTAGCATTAGCCAAAGTCAGGAGCTCCAAAGTAAGGCCAAGTAAGGTTGGGGTGAGGCCTGGCAAACCCAAAGATTGAGTCTGAATTAGGCCCACCATTCAAAGCTAGTGAAAGGAGTTCCTGAGCCTCCTATTCTCTACCAGCAAATTGGGAGGAAATCTGGCTATTGTGCAGAGTTTTGAAGAGGCTGGTGTTGGGGAGGGGGGTGCACACTGTGCTTACCTATAGATGTGAGTGGAGACAAAGGATCCTGGGACATCCAGGAGAGGCTTTGAAATCCCTCTTGGCTGGAGACGGAGGCGGCCTGGAGTAGCTCCTGGTGTAGAAAAGGTCAACAATGCTCGGTCAGCATAGACACCAAATGGAAGGGGATTTAACTAGAGAATTTGGAAGAACGTAAAAATCAGGAAGATACTTTACAACAGGTGTAAAATGTGCAGTAGTTTGGGTACTTTTATGTGTTGCAGCAGATTATATTCCAATCCCAAACCTGTCATTTTAATATCAAACTTTCACTGTAGGTCAAAAGATGGTTGGCTGTCAGTTCCCTTTCTGTGTCAGCTTGAATTCATTTCCCTTACAATTTGCCAAACTCACAATGTCCATTGAAACTTCTCACACCACCATAACACTCTTTTGCTCATCACTCAAACTATGTACTGTTCTTACATTTGGGTTTAATCATCATACGAGAGAGTTTGAATTTACATTTTTCGAATTTAGCCAGCAGGTGTTTTGCAGCATATGTATATAATATACATAGATGACAAACTTAAGGTCCATGCGCTGTAGAGTTCACACTACTGCTGTTTTCCCTCTCGATGGAGCAGCTGAGATCTTTAGATGTGTGTGACAAAGGGACAACAAAGCAACTCCTAATGATGATGATGATGGCGATGATGATGGCAGCCTTTTAGGAGCACTTTGATGGATGAGGATTGATGTGACCTATGTTGAATTGTGTGTGCCTACATGCGTTTTTGTGTATGAGAAAAGACAGACAATCCCTCGGGCTAAATAGTCACCAGACACACACACACACACACACACACACACACACACACTCACACTCACACACACACACACACACACACACTCACAAATTTTTTTGATGGGCGGCATTGCACTGCAGCCACCCTCTTCCTGATCAGCAGTGCAGCCCAGGGCTCTTCCGGAGTCTCTCACCCCTACGAGAGTCCAACTCCCCCCCTGTCTGGCCTACTATACCAATGCCACCCCTCTCTTCTTATTTTTTCTCTCTCCGTCTTTCTCTCTCTCATTAATCAATGTCAAGCCGTCCAACAACAAGGCCGGCATTCTTTCCCTGCCTGCCTCCTCGGTTCGTCGTATATGTCATTGTGCCCTGACCCTCCCCCTCCACCAACTCAGCACCCCCACCATCCTTTCACATGGCCGCAGATCCGAAACCCAGGCCCACACTGCCAACATGAAAGGTTGTTCAGAGGCAGCCTAAGGAAGAGAGAAAAGTGAGGAGGAGGCATTTCTACTCACTTCTATCTTTTCTTCCTGCCTTCCTCCAGCCAGGGGAAGAAAGGGATTCCATAGTCGTTTACATAATTCATGGGACACACAGGAGAAAACGGGCCATTGAGTGGTAAAAAAAAGTTTGGATGGAGCAGTCATTGGGGGGTGGAGGGACATGTATGCCAGTCTTTGTGCCCCCGGACCCATCTTCTCTGCTTCTCTCCATTCATCACCACTCCCCACACACACAGTCATTGTTCCATGTTCGTCATTAACCCCTGGTATAAGTTGGCCGCTTCTCTTCCTATCAAGACATGTCTCCATGGGAAAGAAATCATTTCATCATGCCTTGGTGAACCAGGCAAATAGATATTTCGTGCCCCCTCCTCTCCCTCTTTTTTTTTTTTGCTGATGTGGAAATTTTGATGGACACCACGGAAGCAAAAGTCATTAACCAGAATGTAGTGTTAGCTATCAAGGCAGAGAAAAGGGAGAGGCAGAGCTTTGCTTAGATGAAATTAAACTTGATTATGGTGAGGTGATGCTGACGTTAGCCATAAGGACTCATTCTCGGACATGTTCACATGATTTTCACACATGTAAGACACTCACGTACACACACAAACCATAAAATCAGCACCTTCAGCATCTCTAGATGTCCCACGGGCACTTGTCAGTTTACCATTACTCATGGGTGTCCGTTTCATTGTCACATGCCGCATTTGCTCTTTTTTTTCCATCCTGCATTTCCACTATTAACCTGAAAATAAGTAAAGCAAATCACAGACCATCCTATCACTAATACCCTGTTTAAACACTTAACTGTCCACGTTTACATTGAATAATGAGACCACTTCTCGCATGAGCTCCTCGGCATGCCGTTTGTTTACAAAGAAGCAGATTGTCTCCAAATCAGCAGTCATTTTGGGGGGGAGCATGTGCTTAGAAATCCTTTCTCTCTGCGTCCTCCTTCCCCAAGCATCTGTATGTATTTGTTGTACTAATGAACGGAACAAAAGTTTCCGGGGGCCCCGTGGAAAGGGGGGAACGGTTTGAGAGGGAGAACAGCCCCAGCGAGGCTGAAGTAGAGTCTGCTGAGTGGTCAGTTGCCACGAGGTTGACAGTGGGAGAACAGAAGACAGCGAGAGTGACGGAGACTTGACCCCTTGCAACCTCTTCTCTCCTTTCTCTTGCCTTTTGCTCCAACCCCTCCTCAGCCCTTCTCTTTAGATGATAGATGACCCTCCTTCTCATTCATGTCAAAAGCTCTTGCCCCCCACCCAGACTTCCAAAGTCACATGCGTATTGTCTTCACATGTGCACGTGCACGCCACGTACACACACACAATCACAGTCGTCTAGCCAATCTCTTCATCCACCAGAAGACAATCAGTCTTTTTCATCTTGGACATTGGTCACTGAGACTCCAACCTCTCAACCTTACATGCAGACCTGCACACCTTGTCATAGACACACACATTTACAAGACACACACACTCACTGTCACTCCCACTGAGACCTTTACCTCCAGGCAGCAGGTATGGATTTGTAAAGAGTTGGAGACGAATGAACGGATGGATAGACGGATCAGGAGAAGGGCAGGGAGAGAGGCAGAGAACGAGGAGTGCCGAACGGACACTGGGCAGTAAATTACTTTGCCAATCAATCTTCCCCCTGGGTACCCTTGATGAAAGCTGTCCAAACTTTCCTTCACTACTTTAAGTAACCCTCCTACAGTTTGTCAGCAGAGGGCTGGGAAATGGGGTGGACAAATAAGTCGCAAGATTAAATGTTGCTGGGAGGAGAAAGGAAAGGAGAGTAGAAGGCAGAGAGGACCCTAGGAAGCAGGGAGAGAAATTGGGAGGTCAAGTTCAAGAGAAAATGTGTGTGTATGTGTAAAGGGAGTGGGGTTGCAGAGTTTGGATTAAAGACAAGGGAGAGATGGAAAGGGGCACTCATACAGTATAAAAAATGGAAAACGGCTAAGGAAGGTTTGCACCGAGGAATGCGTCCTATTTCTTCTCGCTTTAGGTCCAGTAGCTTCTGACACACACACACACACAACTAGGCTCATGGGTCTTCATGGGTGGCATGACAGGATGACATGCTGTGACTTAAAACATGTGACACCACCCAATTACAGCCTGGCGTAAAGCAAAGGCTATGGGGATCTGCAGCTGCACAGAAACACACTTTTTTAATCCTTTCTTTTAATTTTTTTTCCTTTTTTAGCAACAGGAGCAACAAGTGGAGATCCCCCTGACCACACACGCATGCAAAACATGCAGAATACACACAAACATACACACACACAGCCACATGCACCCATAGAACGCTTTCTCTTTTACACTTGTTTTCTGGCAAGTTTGAGAGTGCCTTTGCCCAGAGCTGTGAAGGGAGAGTAGGGGCTGTTGGGAATGTTAATTTGGTAATTTGTTGTTTTATATAAGCAGGGGAGGCAATGGTGGTGATGGTGGCGGTGCAGCGAGGGCAGCACACACAGTCTGCATGTTTGGGTCTGTTGGGGGGGGGGGCTGTGTTGGAGGGCGAGGGTAATGCTGGGTGACAAGGTCCAGCTCAGTGATGCAGATGACTCCCAACCAAGTTGTTTTTCTACGAGAGAATTGGGCAAAAATACCATGACGGTCGGAGAGCAAGAAGCGCCCCATGCCCATAGAAGGTATTAAGATGTCTCTGATACATAGCTGCCCTCCTCCTCCTCCTCCTCCTCCTCCTCCTCCTCCTGTTCCCTATGTCTCCTACTCTCAGTCACTCTCTCTCACTCCTAAATCTGGGATGGTGGCCAAGTGCCACCAAGGACACTAAGGCTAATAAATCATCCTCGTTTCAACATCTGCCCAGTCCCAAAGGGCTGCCCACCGCCGCCACCCCACCCCTTGTGAAGATGGGTCCTTGGCTTTATTCCTCTTTCAGCATCTCTCCATACTCCCCCACCGACACCCCCTCCCTGACTGACAAAACGTCTATTGTCCCATGCCCAAGTGAAGAAGAGACCCTCTTTTCCCCTCTTTGACAAAAGCCGTCTGAAGCCAAGATGGGGACTGCCAGCCGAGATGCCTGGGACTCGGCAGGGGTGCCCCCTCTCCCCCTTCTACTTTTCTCCCGCCTTCTGGTTCATCCATCGCTTGCTCTCGCTCTCTTTTTTACTTTTAATACTCCCCTCCTGTGGGGGTCACTCACTCAGCTCGCCCCCACCCTTTTCATAGTGGTGAACTCTCAGCCTCGCATAAAGACATCAAGTGACAGCAGTGAGAGAAAACAGCCAGATTTGGCAGAAAGAGATATTCGACATGGCTGTCAGTGGCCATTCTGCATGCCTTTTGTTCCCTTGGGTGTAGTTGAAATAGATAAATAAACAGTCATAGGCTGAAAAGCCGGGATCAGAAGCTTGTCGCATTTATTCATATTGAACGGAGAAGAAAAAGAGGCAAAAACCTGCTGCTGCCAATTAAGAGGAATAAGACAAAACGCAATTCACAGTGTTTAGATTTGTTTTCATGGCCGAGGCTAAAACTGAGCTATTCAGTGGCTTTCTGTGGTTTGCTCTAAAGATGGCAGTAGGTCTTTAGCATTGTGGGTGTCTCCATGTGGCAGAGAAGATCTGGGAAGTTGTCTCTGGACTCATCAGTTAAGAAGTACTCTCTCCACGGTTACTCACAAGGCTTCATTTACTGTGAATGCACAGCCCTTTTTTCCCAGCACCTCAAACTCACCCCCAACAACGGGGAGTACCGCCCATAACTGTGCACGGGCCAGCCTCCGGCCACATTCACAGGACTGTCTGCTTTTAAAGAACAAAGTCACACCACATTGACTTGTCAGGATACTTTGAAGATGATGTTTGCCAGGAAATTTAGGAAAAGCTCAAATCCTAAAACAGAGTTAATAAATGAAATGTATACATGTGCTCCTTTTTGTGTTCAACATATATTGCAACTGTGCAACAACATGGTTTATGAAATTAATTCAAAAAAAGTCGCTATTTTCTCAAAGAAGAGATCCATTTTTTTTACCTTAACTCAACTCATTGCTGTCGTGGTATTCATAATTATTACATCAAGAAATGCTACGTTGTTTAACAATATTTTGTCTCACTTTTCAGTGTTTACTGGCGGGCCTCAAACCTTAACTTTATGCAAATGTTTTCATTTTAGCGAAACAACTCAAGCAGGGAGGAACATTTACCAACAAGGTCCTGTGATGAATTAGTCAATTAGTGTTAGTGGCATTTTTTGTTTCATATTTTATTCTGAATTATGTAGATGGAGGCACTGTAATTAATGTTTTTTTTTTCTTTTTTGGGTCATTATGCATGGAAATGTATTTGCCTCTAATTCAGAGCTTTGAGTGTTTGCTCATTAAAAGTGGCAAGGGTTTCAGGATGGGAATACGTCTCCACAAAGGGTTCTTGATAAACATTGTTCACTGCATTCCAGTATTCACTAAATATGTTTTGTTCTTTGCATCACCCTCAACATAGCGATGATCAGAGTAAATTCATATCAAATATCATTGAATAGAAATATTGAAAAAAAAAAATCTGTAATCTGATTTTCCGCTCCCAGGCAGAGCGCATTCCTTCACAGCTCTTCTCTCCCCCTGCAAAACATTTAGATTTCCAATTAGCCTGCGAGAAGAATGGCTAATTTACCACAGCGAGCAGGCGCCTGATGTCTCAATCTGCCGGGTGTCAGCACTGTGAAAAGGAGTACTCTCATGTAGGCACACACACACTTACAGAGACACACAAGCCCATAAAAGAAAGCATGCTGTACTGAGTGTGAGGGGTGAGAACAGATCAAATCCAGCATGCAGAGTAGAAGAAAAAGTTAAGTCATTTTTTAAAAAATTAATGCAAAACAAATAAAGGAAGCACTTTTTTTTTAAGTCAGTGAAGAGGGGTCTTATTGAGGCACTAGAGCGGCAGGACAGGCAGCAGTTCAGCAGTGGCCCCAGATTGACTCGTCTGTGAGTGTACAGCCAGCCAGCTCCTCCACACAACACCCACATTGTCCACTGTGCCAAGGAGCCAGAGCAGCGCTCCACTCCTCAGGGGGCTGCCTGAGACGAACACATTATAGATACATGTTAGCCTTGGCCCGACCTTCTGTATACTGTGTGGAGCACTCAGCGGAAAGGAGACAGAGGAAGGAGGGAGGAGATGAGAAATGAAACGCACATGGAAGTTATTGAATGCTACAGAAAGGATAAGCCTATCCGACAGCTTAACAGCCTCAAAAAAGTCTTAAAAAGTCTTATAAAGGGAGCCGTCCTATCAGTCTTACATCTACTGAATTGAAAATGCTGTGAAACAAGATATACTGTATCCAGACAGCGGGTGAGAAGAGATAAAGGGAAAGAGATGCTATTTGGTGAGACAAGATGTTTGCAAGAATCCACTGGCTTCATGAGCTCGTGGTTTTGGCTTCGGTTATCTGTCAGAATCAGCTCACTAGATCTTCCATCTTTTTCTTTGTGCCTTATGAGGCCCCCTGCTTGTCCTGATGGGAAACCTCAAAGCTGCAGCGCTATCATGCTGTGTAATGGTCACTAGCAAGCGGCCAAGCTACCTCCCTCGGCCCTGATAGAGAGAGAGAAAGAGAGATTCCTGTCTGGCTCCCAAAACCCAAACAACATTAGTGGCACTGTCCTATTTCTCCCGCTCTCCCTTTCCCAGCCTGCTGTTAAACACACACACAGTTCCCCACAAAATGTTGTTTCAGCTTCTATCTCTCCACTGTCATTAACCAGAGGCAGGCTGACTGACACTCCCCTCTGTCTATGTGTCTGCAGCCAGTCCCTCATTCACTTAAGGCCCATCAGCAGCCACAGTCTTTATCTTGCCCAGGGCAGCCCTGTGATAACACTGTTAACAACAATAATGTGTGGTGCGAGGGAGCCACTGGAGCTGCCACTGTCAGGGTGAGTAAGTGAGGTCAAGGGCTTTTAACATCTGGTGACGTAGCACCAAATCTGCTCCAGCTCCACTTTATGCTCCCTGTCTCTTCTTTCTCTCTTCGTTTAAACTCTTGTCCATCTTTTTAGCTTTCTAACCCCTTCCCCTGTTCTCTGCTATCCAATGTTAACAGTGCGGGAGAAAGGAGAAAAAAAAAACCTTGACGGAGCTCGGCAGGACTGAGCAGGGCCTTCTCTCCCCACGTGCCTTAGGGAAAACACTGGTGTTATTTTAGAAATCACACTGTTAAAGATTAATGTGGGCCTGGAGGAGTGTGTCATCGTTCCTTAACGACAGGGCTGAGACGCTGAATAAAGCCGGTACTGTGTTCTGTCCCACAGCCCAAGGACAGATAAGTTTCCTCTCACCGAGCTCGCCCCTCGCCCTCCCTCCTCCTTTGTCCAATAACTCTCTCCCTAAGTCATCTATTACAACCGCAGGGGCCAAAAGGAGAAGAAATTTAATGAGTGGACGACTCCAAAATCAGTTTCTTCCCCTCTTTTAGTTTGTTTGGTGTTTTTTTTTTCTTTTTTTGTTATTGAAATAGACTAAAGCGTGGGCAAAGAATAGCTTACGTTTTGGCCTTGCAGATATAAAAACAACAAAAAGAGGGTCGAGAGGGTGTTCGCAAACATTTTCCATTCTGATTGCTCTAGTTAGATGACTAATGGAAAGTCCCGGCTCCAAGTTGTGACCATGCAACTCCCCCCATAAAGTCATCTGTCATCATCCCATGGACTGGCCAGAAAGACAGACAGCTATAAACCAGGGTTCAGAGACCACGGCAGAGCATCCTATCTGCTCATGTCATACCTTTGTTAGTCTAACAGCCAGGAGGAGGATGACAGCTCTGCATTAGAAATAAAACTGATATCGCTGCCACCAATGAAGATAATAATGATAAGAGTTTTCAGCAGTTGGTGATGACGATGATAAAGACCTGTGAAGTTTGATGAGTCTCAAGTCTAAGATGTGCAAATGGGACTTAGTATTCCTTGCTGAAGGTTTTCGCTGATAACGGAAGCGCTCGATAAGCCAGGCAACATCAATCTCACAGACAGAGATAGACTCTGCTTCACACTAACAGGGTTGTAAAGGGCCTTCACCTTATATGGCCCAGCTAATAAACTCATTTGTGATGAGCCCGAAGGTCAGGCGAATAGATATTTTCATTAACCTACATTATTAGATGTGGGGTATGTCTTTGACAACGTATCAAGTGTTTGGCAGCCTGGCACGCCTGTGATGCAGCGCTCAAAATTGGGATCTTTGGTATTGATGTGAGAGTACTTACTTTATATGTCAAAAAAGAAACTGAACTTTGGAATGACATGAGGTATCTGTCAGATATTCAAATTCTACTTGGCAGTGTCTTACACCACAAAGTCCACAGTTTTTCCATTCAGTGCCCCAGGATAGCCAGCAGCATCATATCATCGCTTTTGCAACATCATTACCACGCAGTCTTTTGAAGTCTGAGACCAGCCCTGAGATTATCAAAGTCAGTGACACTTCAACTCATCTTGGGTTTTGATGGCAAAAACATCAGACAATGGCCTTTGTACAAGGGAGTGGGACTGCTACATTATCTCCACTCAATTATATCGTCTCCAAAGAGTCCTCAAGGCCAAACCATAAAGGCTGATGACAGAGGCTCCAAAGATGTAACTGTATCATTGTCAGGCTGTGGTTGACGAGATGTCTCACAACCTGTTTAAACCACCCAGTGCTGGTTTCATCTCAGACACACAGACGTTGATCTTCGAAGCAAGTTGAGTAAACAGGACAGTAGTGAATCACGCGATTACAATGTTCTGGGACATTGTAGCCATCTAATCAATTTCATTAGCTGCATAAATCATGACAGCTTGACATTTATTGTGGAGGTGATGGGTTGATCCTGTGGACTTGGAGACAGCTCTCGTGGTGATAAATGTTGCTATCTCTTGAGAGCAAGGATAAATAGAGTGTGTGTACAGAAAGACAGAGGGAGGGTTGGAAAAAGAAAAAAAAACTGGACACAGAGCATGAGAGCCCCAAAGAGGTTGCTGCGCAGCAACAAATGTTAGACTGAGCGAATCAATGAGAGCAGAATGGTGGAGGATTAATTTGCACAATGGGTTCGATCAATCATTTCTCAATGGTACCTTGGTGTTTTGAATTGTTGATGCTCTTCGAATTAGTGTAATTTTAAATACTTTAGTGTATATAATTGTGGTAGTCGAGTGTGGCAATTATCAAAACTATTTGTTGTATAATCTAAGCACAGTTGTTGTATTGTTCATTGCTAAGTAGACATGTAGACATTTTTAAGCCATTATTTTGAACAGTACTTAAATTTTCATGTACTTAATAGCTAGTGGAAGAACAGAGTTTGAAAATAACCAGTCATCATGATTTAGGGGCCATTATATGTATTTGGCAATCATTTCCCCTTTGTATAAACCCTATGCAAAATGTATTCCTCACTGCCACCTTAGTGAAAGGAACTATTTGTAGCCAGTATGTCCAGACAGTATCTTTTGGCAGTAGCAGCTGGCCTAACTGCTCTGTTCTTTATATGTTTCCACCGTGCAAATAATCTGATTGGCCACCAAAAGAAATCACAAGGATAAACACTGTACTAGTTACAGTCCATTTGCTAAACACAAATCCTTTTTGTGTTTTATCTCCACATCATACTCAAAATAATGCACATGCTAATAGCAGCCATTACAACTATTAAGCTGCCGTTATTATTGTTGGTATTTATATCGTGTACGTGCTTCAGTCAGTGGTGCTTGAATTAAACTTTTGAAGAAGTTTTTGATTGAAGTTTTGTGATTAGGGGAGTATTTCACTGCTGGAAAGATGATCTTTTCATAGAACTGGACTCAGTAGAACGATGCAGATAACTTTGAACCTGGTGTTACATGACCAGAGAAAACAGAGGAAAAGGGCTGTGGCGTTTGCTTTTATTCAAAAGTCAGAAAACCCACAACTGCCAGAATGCACTGTACCAGACCACTAAATGTAATGTGAGCTTGTCCATTTTGATGCAGAAAACAATACGGCGGCCGGCTGGTAACAAACGATCTCGAATTACATTTAAACAGCAAGCTAAAATGTGTTTCTGAAAACGTTTTAGGTGAAAAATAGGCAACGCAGTAACAGAATCTTGGTTCATGTTTCATATTACTCAGTTTTTCAGCCTACGTATTTTACAATACAGGAAAAAGTACAGTATAGCACCCACTTCTTGTTCACAAGGTTCTCATATTACAGCCAAACTGTTCACTAAAATGGGTTTCTGAAAACGTTTTAGGTGAAAAATAGGTAACGCAGTAACAGAATCTTGGTTCATATTTTATCAGCACTGCTTGGTTCTACTGTTTGATCTCGGGTTTCAGCCTCCGTATTTTAAAATACAGGAAACCGTATAGCACCCACTTCTTGTTCACAAGTTCTCGTATTACAGCCAAACAGTGCACTAAAATATGTTTTTGGGGACATTTTAGGTGAAACTTTGGCATTATAGTAACAGAATATTGGTTTGTATTTAATCGGCACTGCCTGTTGCAAAGTATCCCTTTACCTTGTTAATGTCCTTGTACTGTAGAATGCCAAATCCGTCATTCAATGCATAAGCACAGTCTTAATTCTGACGGTTGGTTAGTTTCAGTACAAGGAAGGACAGCGTCAGTCATTTTGTGGTTAATAAAACATTTGGAAAACAGTGTGTTCAAGTGTAGTGGTGCAATGAAAGCAACTAAAAACACAGACTACCTATCTAACAAAGAGTGTCTTATGAAGACTATGATCTGTTTACTCTTTCCTCAGCACACGCCACACTATTCACCTCTGTCCTACTGATGACCTAACATCTAAGCTCTTCGTCTTCCGTGTAAACACAGAGGCCACACCGGTACAAAAAGACTATTGAGAGAGTGAAGACAGGCTCAAGAACTAGGTGGATATTTCGAGTGTACAGATGACAGAGAAGCTGTGGGAGGTGTTTGATAATTGATCTGCATAACCATTACTACTGTAATTATGTAATGGTTCTAGCATGTGTATAATTTGTCTCAGATGAAGCTCATAACTCCAAAGTACCCTGTTGCACACAAACAAAAACACACTCATACCTCTGAGCAGGAAATCCACAGTCAGCCCGTGTTTGTTTATCTGTTAGAGAAATCTCATCAGCTAGTCACTCGGCGTGGCTTTGGCCTTCTCAAGCATCATCATCATCATCGTGTGTAGGGCCTGACCTTGGTATAAACCCTTGGAGCCCTAAAGAAAGCCCCTGCTTGTCCCGGGCACTGACCCATATATACATGCACTTAGCCTCCAAGTCACTAGAGACTTTTCACTTCTATGTTTGGGCCCGCGCCCAAGCTTCTAGTACTATGTGTGTGTATGTGTGTGTGGTCAAAAATGCAGAAAAGCCACAGGATGGATTTGCAGGGGGATGCCTGACCGACTAACACACACGAGTACAGATACTAGCTTTCTCAAAATGTATTTTCCTTTCTCCTCATTTCCCTCCGTCGTGCACTCTGTCTAACTTGTGTCCACATCCAGTCTCCTTGTTTGAGCCAGCTTGTCCTTCCTGTACATATATTGGATTTGAAGAAAGAGGGAGAGTAGAGGAATGAAAAGCTACCAAAACCCCTCTGTTTACGTTGAAATATGCAAACGGTGTAAATATTTAGCCGGACCCCGATAAACGATATGCAATTTACTCGCCAGTTATCCGTCGTCACGTGACAATATCTCAGTGGCTGCTGTCCAGAAAAGCCCCTGGTGCGATGAGAGATCCCCCTCTCTGTATTTCCGTGTCTCTTTCTACCTACCTAAAGGAATTCCTGGTTTGAATTAAGGATTCGTATTGGCACTAGACAGAGGGACAGACAGTGTGGTCTGGTGTATGTTTCTAAATACACAAATTCAGTTTGCAAGGGGAAATGGAGATATGAAACATATGACATTGCTGAGCTGAAAAGCCGATATCAGATTTATGTAGTGCATAAATGTAAACATTCATATATGCATAGGCTGTGCAGGCATCTCGCTCAGCTGAGGTATGGGAAATGAAAAGTATCCGTGGCATGACCTTTGATTCGATCTATATGCCCTCGAGTCAAGACCCTAAATCTTACTCCCATAACCCCCTGCTTGCTCAGAGGCAATACGTGTCACGGGGAGAATAGGAGATCATTAGAAATAAGGCAATATTATTTTTCTCCCTGCTGCCACGTATCGATAAACTGCAACCTTTATCAAAATGAAGAGGGAGGACGTGATATATCATTATCTGAAAGGCATGCCACGGCAGCTGCCGATGCTGTGTAGGCAATCCTCTTAGGCCAAAAGGTAGGGTTATTTATTGGGCCTCAACCCTGCGGCTGTCACAACATCTGCTAGCGGAAGATCTATCGGCGCACCCTTATTCACTTATGATTATTACTGATCATCTGCCCAAATGACTTATCAATAAAGCGAAGGCCAAGCAGATAATTTATCTGTATGGTTCTGTCGATATCAAGTTCAGAGTCAACAGCCTTAAAAGGATAAGGGACCTTGGACGTCATGTGATGGATGGTCATACAAGGCCCCCATGAAAATATGACCCTTTTAATAAATTTGCAGAATCCTACTCTCCCTCCACCTCCCTTTGCATTCCTCCCTCTCTCTTTTTCAAGAAAGTGAGCTTCCTCCCCAAGGTTTGTTTGCTGCAAACCTCACCTTGTAACATCACTTTCCTACAGAGAAAGGAGTTCAAACGGCACAACTGTCAAATGTATGAATGCAAATATTGAATCTGCTGATTTGTACCAAACGTATAATGTGTAGCACCTAGACCACACATGTCTATGCAAGACCTGTGAATCATACAGGACATTGAAAAGATGAGACAAGCCTGTCCGCAGTCAATGCAAACCCTGCCAGGATATTTCACTATGGCATTTTCTTCATAAATCACACAAAGACTCTTAGGACATACGGGGTCAATGCTCGTTCTGTAAATATCAGCCGTTTGTGTTTGACAAGTGGCCGTGACTTTCCAGAGTCGCACAATAGTTCTGAGTGTTTGCCTTCCAAATCTAACCTTTGTGCGCTAAGCTCTATCTCACCAACAGTTTTCAGTTCCGTCACAAGCCGCACCCTGCATAGACCCATCTGGATGTAGGGTTGGGTAACAGTGTTAGCTTTAGCGTGGTGTGATAAGTGTTGGGCTAATCTGATCTCTCCTCTTTCTTTCAGACAATGGCATCTCATGCATTCCTTTGGCATCAGTTTCTTTTGCTTTTAGCAATGAGCTGTATAATTTTCTCACATTAAGCTTCACAGCAAAGTGGAGATGGAGATAAGGAATCAAACAGTGATTATATTCATAATTACCTTCTCTATCAACTAAGACAGAGAAAGAGAGGGAGCCAATAAAGGAGAAAGTTTCCTATCAGGACTCCCCTTGATGTTTGCCTTGGCCGAAGCACCTCTTCCGCTTATTAAAGTCATCATAAATATATTTTATCTGATGAACGCCCAGTTTCCTGGTATTTAGCGGTGCAAATTTCTACCCTGTTTCCTCCTCTCCTGCCTTAGTCTCCCCACCTCCCTACTTAATCTCTGTGAGCAACCTCATTGTTGAGGTATGTTTTTAAGAAATCATAGCTCTGGTCTTGTTTTGGGTCAGCTGTCAAGGCCCCTATCTCTGGGAAGTCCCGAAATAGCCCCATTTTACACCCTTTTAAAGGACAAGCCAGAGAAAGGACTTGGAACTTCAACCAGGCACCATCTGACTTAATGCTAAAAACCAGACTGATTGAGACGTGTATCCTTAGTCAAACAGTCTCTAACAGATTCTGGCAGGAACGTGTAAAAGGTTCGTTATCAGGGAGTTCAGATGATAGCAGGAGACCTCAGAGAAAAACACTTGCGACCTGATATCCCCACTTCTATTTCTTCCTTTTTTGGAGCAGTCGTGCTGTTTCATTGATTGTACAGTGTTCCGATCAGATTTGCCAGTATCTAGGAGTCGCAGGAGTCAGATCCATTTGTTGAGATCATGTTTGACATGATGGTTAGCTCCTATTTTAAAGGCTCAGGCAATGAGAAACAGAGCCTCCCTTTTCATTCTTCTTTCTGTTTTTCTCTTTCTCACTCTCTGACACAAACGCACTCTCTGCAGTTTATTATTCAACACGACCCACAGTGAAAGACCGCTTCCTCTCCCATCTATACGTCAAAAAGATCAATAACCCATCCAGGGCATTGCTACCACAATGAAATCCTGTCAGCGTGCCAAGAAGCTGCAAAAGTTCCCAATAAATGCGTAGCAAAACTTTCAATTTGTGGCTTTCTTGGTGTGGCTCTTGCAGCCAATGGGTTGTCACTCAGGGTCCTGGTTCAAAAAGCCCTGAGGTTTGTTTGCTGCTAGTTCTTTTTGGAAACTTGTGGCTTTGTGACATCCGCAGCCATCCATTGGGCCGTGTTGCTGTATTGCCTCATATTATCCAGAGTTGAGGAGAATTGTTTTTGGCAACAGAATGCTAACATTTTCCTACGGTGCAAACCTCCAAGTGGGGCCCTTTTCTTCTCCCTGCTGGAGATGATGATGAGCAAGCTTTGTAAGGGCCTCTACTAGTTGCTATGGCTACTTATGCCTACTGCACACCAGAAGAAGACTTTGTAAAGAATTTTAAAAAATACTTAAAAGACTAAAGTCTGACACTGTCTCACATCTAAAGGCAATGTCAGTTTTTAGTCACAGACTATAAGATTTTGCAAACACTGGGGACCTTGCAGGGTCACTATTTGCAAGACTAAAACTAGATTCTCTGTGAGATTATTTCCCATCCTGCTCCTGGTGGAAAATATTACAGCAAACTTCCTATAAGACATATGACATATTCGCAATTTTATACATGTCTGCGTAAACACATAACTCTAGAAACACAAGATAAAAGGCGTCATATGTCAACAGTGTTCTTGCCAATTTTGCATCAGTATAATTCGTAAAGATAAACTATATTTGTGTGCAAACTGAATTTTGGATTTTGTGGCTTCAGCTTGCTACCAGCCTCCGTTGGTTAGCTTCACTATTTCCTACTAAAATAAGTGCCGCTTCATGGACCAGATACACGTCATATGAAACACGGACTCTTCTTCACTCCATAACTCCACCAGCTTTTCCTCATTTTCTACAGTACAAGAGAACCAAGACTTCTTCACGTTCTTGACCCTCCTCAGAGTTCCCTCCATGTCTACCTGTTACACTACTTCCTGTTTAGTGCTGGACAGAGTGAGCACACCTACTGGTTGTTAACAATGTTCACATCATTGAACTTAAATATTCACATGAGCCAAGACTCATGTGAATCTTACAATAATATTGAACGTGTCTGATTTTGTCGTGATGTCAAGACAATAAAAAGACTGACTCAACACGGCTCGATTTATGACCACCTTACACCAAACAATCAAGATCAAGGGATTGTGCACCCACTGAGGTAAAACTCTCATTATTTTATTCCAACCTTGAAAATTTGTCTTCACCAGTGAAACTGATTGAAAAGTTGTCTGCTATAAGAACAGTGTTACTCAGCCTTGTCATTGGTGTGACTAGAAGTCATGATGTCCAGGTCGTTCTCTGAAGGTTTGACTTGAGCTGTACATGCAAAACCACCACATATGCTTTGCGGACCCTACAGAAAACCCTCTTGGGGCATTTTTTCCCCTTAAATGAGTTCTGGAAATAAACTGAGCGGGATTTCGCTCCGTCATGTGTTTTAGGCTGTGACAGGCCTTGTAAAAACAATGAGGCAGTCCACTCACTGAGTGTCTCTCCCCACGTCGTGTTTTCTTTTGTCCGCTTGGTCATCATGGCATGTCAATACGAATGGTGCTAAAGTGGTGTTGAAAAACTCCTGACTCTGTCCAATAACAAAAGCTGTGCTATGAAACACTAATAATGGTGGGGTTTTCCCTCCCGCCTGGTGTGAAAGCATACACCACAGACATGGTGAGATACTAACACACACACACACATTCTCACATACACAAACACACACACATTTACGCACACCCCTAATGAGGGTCTGGACAGCTCTTGGTGGAAGGATTCTGCAGGTGGCTGCACTTTCATCAAGCCACGACTGGATTTGTTTATGTTTGAGGTCATACGGGCCAGAGAGAGAAGTTTGTGTGCCCAGACACACACTTACACACACTTTCTAATTACCCTTGCTTCAGTGTTTTCTCTTTTCCATAAGACATATTGACATGTCAGCATTCACCAGGCTAGATACAGAACAAATGGACAATTTTACCTCTCTGTGTGTAGTGGAAAATCTATCCCTCTCAACATAGGCCAGTCTCTATTTGGACCTGTCTCACCGACCCAGAGTAAAAGTCACTTTGAGATGACGGTGACACGTGCAATAAATCATAGCACCACCAGTCAGTGGCCAATCACATTTTCCCTCCCTAATTAATAGCTTATTTATTTGCTTGGCGGGGTCCTGCTGCAGGGCTAAGCTATTCTGTGTGTGTTTCTGTCTGTCTGTATTTGTCTGGTATGTGTGTTAGTGAATACATATATAAGTGTGTGTGTGTGTGTGTGTGTGTGTGTGTGTGTGTGTGTGTGTGTGTGTGTGTGTGTGTGTGTGTGTGTGTGTGTACATACAGTATGCCAGTGTTGAAAGAGCATCTCCACCTGCCTTTGTGCTACAGTTATTGTCATAATTGCACAAGCCCTTGCATTTCCCCACTAGAAACCCTGTTCACCAGCGATCTTTTTACAGAAAAAAAAATCCTCATTGGGTAACTTTTCAACAGACAAACAATGTGGATTACAATTGCATAGCATTCAAAGCCAGGAAGCATTATAATTAGCATTTTCCTGACAGTCAGCTCAGTGTGTCTGGACCCAACACTGAGGTTTGGACGATAGAAAGCCCACACCGTCCCGACCCCCCACCTGAAGCTGAAAGACATTAAGGCATCAGTAAAACCACTCATGTCTGCTTGCATGTCTTCTACAGTTTTAGGTTACTCTTGCACAATTTGATACACACACATATTTACACTTGGCATGTAGCTGAACAGAGCGGGGGAAAGTCCAGAAATTGTCCTATAGTTGTTGAACGCCTGGTAGCATTTTAGACGACCCAGCCAAGCTGTTGGTTTTGTAAACTGTTGCAGCTGGTCTTGTGCATTACAAGAAAGGGGAAGTCCTCCCTCTCTCCCCCCTTTCTCTCTCTTACTCCCTCTGTCTCTGTTTTACTATCTTCTCTATGGCCATGGTTAAAGTTCACAAGCACATTTTTACTTACAGAGCAGATACATTAACTTAATTTGCCTTTCTTTTTATTAAGAAGTCATTACAAAACCCTTCTGCTTTACCCAGTGGGTGAATTGTTGCTTTGAAGGGTTATGGGTTAATGATTAACCAAAAACAGAGAGTAATACATTTGAAATAAAATAACAGTTTTAGGCCATTTTGTAATCTGTCTCTTGTTTGTTTAAACCAGCACATCAGAATCTGTGGCTGGTTTTTACAAAAAGCATGACCATCTCTGTCTCTGCAGTACAATACACATGCATACCCTCACAAGATGCTTTATAGAGGTCATAGTTATTGCCTGCTGATAAATTAAACTCTATGCAGTAACGAAGCAGTGATTCTAAACACAATAGGCAAAGATATCAACGATTCCTGCACACTTTTCATCACTTGTTGTCACTTTATTAACAACTCTTTGGTGTCTTTACTGTCTGGAGTTTTTCATCCCTTTGCAACTGGTGTAAACAGAGTGTCATAAAATGACCCATTCACCAGAATAAATGTTGGCATTTTACATTCCTGCAGGGATTTTTAACATTTCTATATTCTTATGTAGTGGAAATACTTTACGATTCAATATGTTTCAACGACACAGTGGTTAATACGTGCTTACGCTCAGGCACAAAAAACACTTGGTTATGGTTTGGACACACTCATGTTTGGGCTTAAAATACCCACTGGAAAGGTGCCGATATCTCGCTACAAAACACCTAGTTTTGGTGACACAGTTGCTGCTGGAAATACCGCCGATGTCTCGGTTTTGTTGATCGATGGTATCGAAAACAGTGATCTGCATCAGTCTGACGTCTTGCCTAGGTGTCAAACTATTCACTGTCTCCTCCACCTTTCGATGAGAAAGTGAGGTCATATACATTAAATCAAAACTACTTCACTTTATAATATTGATATGATTCATATAAAATGTACAAATGTAACATTTTTGGTTTGCAGAAAAACACACTGACAACATTTTCAGTTGGCATTGTGCGACTGGGTTGCATTAAATACTGTTCATATTTCTTAATCGCATTTTACTTAAAAAAAAAAAAAAAAGAGTTGCTCCTGGTCCAAGTCAAAATGATGTGACAAATTTGATTGGCCATTAGGGACACGGCGTCTCTTGTGGGGGATGACATGTTGTTTCGTTGTTTGTAACTGATTTCAGGAACAGGATGCTTCTGTAAAGGTTTAGATGATGTGTAAGTAGGCTGAGAACACTATTGTAAGTATCTGTGGTGTAATTGCTCCCATTTGCTGAGGCTGAGAAACAGATCCCTTGACAGCTTAATGTAGGAAACCACTCCGTATGGCACAGTGGTGCACATATGGCCCATCTGGTTCACTGTTTAGTGAGAGGAGAGTAAGAAGAATTGAGACTGAACTTCCATGGGCTACTATGATTTCAGATAACTGTTATTCTATTATACTGAGGAATAAACAGTCTTAGGGAGAAACTTGTGGACACCTTTATCCGGAGGCACATGTGAGCGTAAACATCCATAAGCTCATGCACACAATTCATAATCACCTCCTGTGAATTGAGGCCTTGTATAGAAAGGTGCATAAAAGAAGTTGCTGTACGCCAGAATTGAAAGAATGGCTCCACAGTTTCCACGGCAGATTCCTCAGCAGATAAATGTCTCTTTCCCAATCACGGTGGGCCAACCTGGTTTAGGAAATACAAACTTTTATATGTCAGCGCTAATGTAAAGGCAGCCAGTCTTGTCACAACACCCAAACAACACACCTACTGTGAAAGGGCAGATGGGGAGGATAGGGAGCAGGAAAAGGGAGGCTCAGATACGCCGTGTGTCTATGCTTGAGGAAGTTTTATAGGCCTAATTTCACTTAAACTCCGTAAAGTGCCAACGCTGATTCCCCACCCCACCTAAAACTGCTCTGAAAACAGTCTGCATCTCTTCTTTGATCCTCAGTTGCCATCAATGGGCTTCAGAGAGGCAGAGAAAGAGACAGACGGACTGAGAGAGACTCTGGGTTGCCATTATATGTGAAATGCCCCCTCATTGCAGCAGGGCAGCCCCATCTCTTCATCATTCCCCCACTTCCTTCATTTCCTCTGGCAGACACTGGGAGCATTCTACCACCCATCTGCCCCTAGTAAATATTGCTTGAAGGCTTAATTATACACACACACTCACACACATACACACACACACTCACAGACACGGTCTCAGCGAAATTTCCTGCAACGCTGAAGCGGAGAATTAACGTCAAATCTGTGGGGCATTCATTCATCAGAGTGTGTGTGTGTGTGTGTGTAGTGTTATGTTTGCTTCTGTGTGTGTTTTTGTGACCTCTCAGTCCATTATTATATCCCTCTGGTCACATTTGTAGCCCAGAGGGTCTGTGTGATGAACTGTGAACACCCTGTGCTCATGTCATCAGGCAGCGACGGTCACAACCCACGGCCGAGGCACTGTGAAGCGCAGGAATCAATATTATCTTATAAAGCTTTGATAAATAGATTTTCTCCATAATCGAATCAAATGTTGTTGCTCATGATTTTTGAATAACAGAGTAGGTTTTTGGTACTATTAAGCACTTTAAAAATGTATATGTCTTTGTTTGTGTTTTCTTAGCAGATGATGAACGACCATGACGAAGCCTCTCCTGACAGCTGCATCAAAAAGGTAGGATAGTTACACCTGTTTATGCTCTTCAATGAATCCTGTCTCTGTGCCTCTGCCTTGCATGATAACTATCCCGCTGGGTCATCAAACATATTAGGGTGGGGTGAAGCAATGAAGTGGGTCTGACTGATATTTTGGCCTATAGACGCTAAGGCCTTATAAATGTGTCTTTATTTATAAGGCCTTGCTATCCAAGCCTCTGAGATATTTAACATCCTTAGTTAAATACAGAGCTAACAACCGTGACGATGGATCACAGATTAGCTTGGATTTACAAGTTCCTTACTAGTTTCAGGTACAGTTTACCACTGAGGTGAACTGCACCACAGCCTGAAGTTATTGTAGTCATCACTGAGAGACTTTAAAGCTGCTCTAAATGTCCAAGATTATGTGTTTTAACTAGTGTGACTTTGTGTGTGTTGGATGGTTGTGTGATCTTGTGTACATGTAATCTGCTCTTGGGTCTCTCTTGTAAAACAGAGCTTGATCTCAGCTCAACGCTGCAACGTTTAGTCACTTAATCGGTTAGTCAATCGAAAGAGAATTAATTGGTAACTTTAGATGATTGATTAAGTCATTTTTCACGCAAAAATATACGATACTTGCTGATTCCAACTTCTTAAATGTGAGAATTTGCTGCATTTCTTTATTACATATGACGGTAAATGAGGAGTCTTCGGGTTTGGTTGGACAAAAGAAACAACTTGAAGATGTCACTTTTAGGCCCTAGGAAATTGTGATGAGCATTTTCACAATGTCTTTATCATTTTATCGACTGAATGATTTATCGATTAACTCTGAAAATAATGGGAAGACAAATCTATAATGAAAATAATCAGTAATTGCAGCCCTAATCTCATTGAGATCTCCTGAATGAGTACAGTTTAACTCGCTAACTAAAACACCTGCTCAGGATACAGAAAAAATAATGTATGTGCTTTGGATTCGCACACTTCTTTAAGTACCTACAGTAATATAATAGTAGTTTTTTTCTACATTTTCTTTACTTTTCTACAAAAGCTTCAGCAGAGCATGCCTGTGATGAAGATCATCGGTTGTAACTCATTAGCCTGTCTTATCAAAGAACAGAAACCCCTCTCTCCTCACCCCGAAAAAAACACTGACACATGCACACACACTGTGACCGACACGTCCCATTGACCAGTCACTGACCACTTTATGAGGTGATAAATTTATTGAAGAGGCTGGGCAGTTTGCTTTTACGGCCAGTGTCGCCGGGTCACGAAAGGACAGCGAGAGAGTTCATGTCCATCTAATGGTCCATGAAAGAACAATGGCTGCAGCAGAGTGGACACTCTTTCTTAGAATGACTGAAGCCATGCAGGCTGAGCTCCAACTCAAGTCAGTGACAGGGGAGCTGAAACATAAATCAATGGTTAAAAATGGGGCAGCAGTAAATTATGAGGGGTTTTATTTCATTTGAGTTTTAGAGGAGCAATCCATATTTGCAGTATGGCAACAGTATTTTAAATACTGCAAAAACCCACTATTGGCATTGTCTTGAAAAATTAGTTTTTTTCTTTTTCACTTCCAAATGGATTAACTGACTTCTCAGCACAATAACAATACAAAGCAATGGTTGAAATATGAGCTTTAAGTGGTAACATTTGTTTGCAATTCATAAGTGCACTTTGATTAATGTTGGTTGACAGAACAGAGTTAAAAACATTCATTATGTCACATGAGTGACGTTCATTGTGGATTTAGCTATCAAAGAAATTGAAAGTGAGATTTGGACTCTGTCTCCAAAGTTTGCATGTGCCTCTTGTCTTATCTTACATGACAGGATGGTCAAAACATCAGGAGCAGAACTAATGGAGGACTTCTATTCAATGCCCTTTATTAAAGCAGTGTGTGAGAGGAGACGCCGTGTGAGCAACCTTAGCATGACGTATTTCACTTAAAAACTCCTTTGGCGTAATTTAGAATTATGACCAATTTGGCTCTTAGAAAAACAAGATCATTTAAATTTCCCTCATTTGCATTTCAGGTCAAGGGTCTTATTGCTGTACCCTCTATAAACAGGCAGGCATGCAAATCACCAACTGCTTGGTTGATTTGAAATCCTACATTAGTCAATGAGCTTATTTTAGGAGTTGACCGCAGGTGGTTTAGGCTGTTCCCTGTTTCCCACATGTTCGTACAATGTGGAAAAACCTAGACGGTTTTATAAACTACCTAACCGCCTTCCACATAAGAGTGGCCCATACACACACATTTACACAGTCACGAGTAAAAAGACACACATACACACCTTCATGCAGTGATAGGAGTGTAAAGTTGCAATACACACACCAACACAGATGACAGAATACAGACAGACAGTATGCTTACAGTACCTATGGTACATAAAATCCAAACACACACACACACACACACACACACACACACACGCTGCCCACATCTCATTATGCAGAGTGTGAGTTGCGGTGGGCCCTCATCGGGCGGTGGCAGACCACATGCCTGTTATGAATATGAATGAAATTATGCATGAGCCATTCCTTATGACATGACTCATTCATCCACATCGTGCAGTCACGCACACACACGAACACAGGGCATGGGCACACACACAAACACACACACACGCACATAAACATTGACTTCTCCTTTCTCCACCATGTCATTAACATCGCTATGCTTGATTAAGGCAGAATGTTAATTGAGTTGCAGCTTGTGAATAAACTAGTTCACTGCTGAAAGGTGTGTGTGTGTGTGTGTGTGTGTGTGTGTGTGTGTGTGTGTGTGTGTGTGTGTGTTTGCATGAATTTAGGTGTTTTTATTTGTTGATGTGCTTTACATTACAGTAAAACAGATCAGCTGCTGTGTTTATATACATTATATATTTATATATATATCATACAGTGCATATTATAGAGGTGATGTAAACTATTTGTTTTTAGCAACCATAGTCACAAATTAATATTTTATAGGCAGGCTGACGGCAACTGAGAAAAACAGGCTGAATATATGGAGAGATTAATGGATGAGATGAGATGTATAAGCACTGGGAGACATAAAGAGGACTTACTTTTGGCTTCTCTCTCTGTTTAAATGAATTCCAGAGGCACTGACGTAGATATTTCACAAGTAATGGAATATTTAGTAACCTCATCAATATGTGTCAAATTCATAACTTATACCACTGCTGCACACACACCCCATGTTTGACACAAGATAAGTATTTGGTACTCAACGACAGATTGTTTGGTGGACTTCATCGCTACATTTAATGACATTATACTAAATTTCATTGTGTAGCTTCACATTTAAACTGATGACAAACACAGGTTTGTTCCATGCTGCTGATTCAGTCTGAAAGAGGTTTAAAGGCATGTGGGGGGCACTGGTAGAGTCGGGGTTAAGGCGAGGGATAAAACAGAAGCAATGATGTTATTGTAGCTTCGCTAGTCCACTTACTGAAAGCTACCCAGAGCTTACAGCTGTGTGTGTGTGTGCATGTGTGTGTGTATGTGTGTATATGTGTATGTGTGTGAGGGGTTTAAGGCCTTGGATTCATATCCAGCGCTTGCTTAGACATGGTTTGAGCCATACCAGCATGCATCTTCACACCCCACCCACAGGCAGAAAATAAAAGGATGTGTTGTCGGGATTCCCTCTCTGCTCACTTCATCCATCCCTCTCCACATATTTTATCCCCCCTTCTCTCTCTCAGCAGACGGTATGGTGTTGTTGGAGCTATAGATTGCTATCAGGGGCTATTGGTGATAGGATCAGGGATTGTTTGGTTTGGTCCGGTCCGGCCATACAAAACAGGACTATCTGTCTGTTTAGCTGTCTAGGCCCTGCTTATGTATATTCTCATTCACAAACTGCACATACACTTAAGTCTGTGTGTGTGTGTGTGTGTGTGTGTGTGTGTGTGTGTGTGTGTGTGTGTGTGTGTGTGTGTGTGTGTGTGTGTCTGGCAGTTAATAGGGTATCGGAGGACTTGTGTTTCTTTTTGGATTCCTTGGATTTAAAAGTGGTAGCCAGATAGGGAGCAGGGGGAAATAAGGCAGTCTATGCTCTGTGTGTGTGTGTGTGTGTGTGTGTGTGTGTGTGTGTGTGTGTGTGTGTGTGTGTGTGTGTGTGTTAATCCTCATCTTCAGAAGAGCGCCGCTGTCCATCCCGACGTGTGTAAACACTCCAGCAGATCAGATGGCAGATAATGACTTCCAGATAGACACCCTCCATTCAACCAGCAGAGAAAATCAATGAGCACTGATTGCTTTTTTCCCAAGACGATCATCTCCCCCCGAAGGCTACTATCTCTCTCCTTCTATCTCTCTGTCTCTCTCAATTTCTCCGTCTCTCTCTCCGAGCCCCATTCATTCACCTCTCAATACCACTGAGATTGCATCAATTCATGCTGCTTTTCACCGGGGATTTAGCGTGAAAAGATACAGCGGAATATCTCTTAAAGACGATCAAGTCTCTCTTACTCCGCCTGTGTCACTCTTCCTCTCCTATTTGTCTGAGTGAATGCGGACATGCTTGCCTAACATATTTCTCTTAAGCACTGATGGTTTCCAGATAGTGATACATGTCGTTCTTTCTATTCTCGACAGAGATGTGCTTTTTTTAAGTCAAACTCTAGCACCAGTTGTTGTTCCATCTGTATCATGATGCCATGTATGCAGTAAGTGTGTTTTAGATGCAGCATTAGTTGCAAATGGGAAAATGAGAGGGGTTGATTTGAACTCTGACCTATAAGTAGATTTTTCCAACTCCATGTTGAAAGACTAGGGAGCCAAATGGGGGTCAGCTGCAGTTGTGAGTCGATGGGTGTGTATGTGCACAGCGTCTTTTTTTCCCCATATCAAGCTGGGGAATTGAATCTCTAAATACGCTTTCTAAATGACCCTAAATGTATGAGGGCTATTATGTGGACAGAGGGAGGCTCATGGGTCACAGAAGTGATCCAGTGCTCCGGGCCATAGTTTACCCCCTGCCAACAGCACCACACTCCCCCATCCCTCCCCCTGCTTAAATAGGCTCATGATTGATTGATAATTATGATAATTTGTTTGAAATGATTATCTGGATATTATAATCACTGCCACCCCGGTGCGCCACGGGGGCAAGTCATTTTTCATAATGCTGAACGTCACAAATGCCCCCTGGTTACAGCGGTTGCTCTGGATGTGTGTGTGTGTGTTTGTGTGTGAGGGGGGTTGTGAATGCCCAAGGCTTGGCAGTGGGCTCCCTAGGGCCATGACTTGACTGTGGAGTGATGCGCCCAAAGAGCAGGAAATGGCCTGAACACACACACACTCACATACACACAAACGCACACACAGAGATAAACAGAAAGGCCTATAAAGTTGGAGCTACCAAAACATCTCAGTTACGTTTGAAAGTATATCATAGGTACTGTACGTGTATGCATGGATAAATGTAGAGGCAATATGTGATTTTAAGTCAATCAAGAGAAAAAAATCAACAACAATTTTAATAATTGTTAAAAAAAAAGTCAATTATTAAACGGTATGTGTATCGTCCTGACCTGTTCGGTGCGGCACATTTGGTTCAGTTGAGAGAAAGAGGGGGGTAGGAGAAGGTGGAAGGTGGACTATTGCATGCAGTGTTTCTGTATATTATTAAAAACCTACTCAGAATGCTGCTTTGTCACTTCTTGCCCCGCTCGTCCAAACAGTATTATGTTCTAGTAAGCTTTCCAGAACCCACCTGGGACCTGCAGGTGGGTCGACCCAGGCTATACCTCAGCAAAACCTGCGAGTAGAGAGACAAAAAGCCTGGTTTGGCAGCCGTATTGCCTTCAAAACCCTGCTACGTGTACATTTAAATGAAGCTTATACCTGTAGCTGTTAGCTGTCTGTGTTAATTCCCTCCATTTGAGAGTCGAAAGGTAAATAAATGCAGCACCATTGAAATTAAAGGGTTGAAAGATATATTTTCTGTACATCTTTACTGTAAATAGTTTGTATTTACAACGTAAAACAGAATCATTCGACTTATCAAACACTTCTTTCTGATTGTCCCCCAGTTAAAGGGGCGGTGGCGGGGTTTCAGACAGTGCTTAATACTTAGTTTAGTTTAAAATAAAAATAGAGAGAGTGATGAAAACCAGGCTACAGTATAAGGATGTGGAAATATATTTCATGATTAATTATATGCCATTATTAAATCATTTCATCCTTTAAAGGGCCAATAATTGCATTGCGAATGAATATTAGGTCAGAAAACACAACAACTGCCCCATTTAATGTCACTTCCAGTATGGACCATGCCCACCTCTAGTGTACTATCTGAAAGCTTGAGCTCTGCTACAGTGTGTCTTCATGTGTGCATTTAATTCAGTACGTTGTAGCTGCTCTATAAACCAGTGCAAGCCGCAGTTCAGGAATTATCAACAGGTCAGAGTCTTATGATGGAGAATTACATTTACATTACCTTACTGACATTTGTGTTATTTATTTTTTGTTTGTTTATTTTTTATTCTTGACAATATGCCAGTATTTGAGTGCCTCAACTCTTACAATAAGAATTATGGACAATGAGTCACTGCTGAATATTTACATTTTTCAAAATAAGTAAAAAATATGTTTATACTGCATTTTTTCCTTGCTCTGCGAAAATGCACTAAACTCTGACCCCAAAACTGAACTACTTAGCAAACACTGATTTTTTGTATTTTTACACTCCAAACAGATGCATGGATAGGTGTGTCACACAAGATTTACTTCATGTCTGGTCTTAAAAACATTTAGACTGTTGCATGATCAGGAAGTTACCAAACATCTCCTTGTCATTCCCAGGCAGTGAGCAAACACACCGTAGCTCCAATCATCCCGTCTTCTCTGTCATCTGAAGGCAAAGAAGGGGAGGAGTGTGTGTGCGTGTGTGTATTGGGGGGGTGTAGGAATAATATTTGCGGTTTTCGCTTCGCCCCGAGATGACTTAATGATGATATGGGTCCCTTTCTTCTGCTGGGCAGGGTTACGTTTTAATGGGTCCTGAGTGACATGTTTTCATTTGGCTCCGTAACCTGCCCCCCCACCCACCCACCCAGCACCACCACCGGCACCAGCGTCACCACCTTCATCCCCATCCCCCTCTTCAAAATATACAACGCCAAATCCTGCACTGTGTCAGGTCAGACGAAGAAAAAAAAAAGTGGCTTGAAAGCGGAGGCAGTCAGCACAGAGCTTCCATGTAGTGTTTGTGTGGTAGGTAACGGAGGGATGGGGAGTGGTCCCTCACAGACAGACAGACAAATATGCAGAGACTGAGCTCACTATGGTCGAAATCATGTATGCTGGGGAATGTTTGGATCTTAAGGATAATCTTTCAAAGCATACCGTCTGCCTCCTAACATCGACCTGTGCTTAAAGAAGGTTAAATTGAAAATAAATACTCGGCCGAAATGCTCAGTGCATTTGAGTTTGAAAGGTGGCTCTGAAAAGTTTGAGGCCTCCTCCTGCTCAGAGAACGAATGGATGTCAGTGGCAACAAAGATCCATCTCAAACCACTCTTGCAAATCTGCTGTTGATCTGTATGTTCAAGATGTTCCACACACAGGAAAATGTATACATTCATGTATGTAAATATGTCATGCTGTCACCTCCCCATAGCTCAAAAGCTAAGCTGGAGGTTTCATAATAAACCCTTCATTGATTATGTATTGATTATGCTGCAGGAGTGGTTGGAGCAGTTTCTATTGACATTTTGACCATTTTCTGCAGGCTACAAACTTTTCAACCCTCAATCTTACAAGCAGAGTGTATTTTATACTCTCTCTGGTAGAGTATTCCTTGAATGTGTCTATAAACCCTGGTTACATTGATTATAGACAACCAAGTCATCTGTCCAGACTTTTTTTAGCCAATAGCGTTGATCTGTGGAAGGTCACATGGTCCGGACAAAGTCAGGGTTGTTGTAGAGGAGGTGGGGAGTAGGAGGAGAGGTGAAGACAGAAAGAAATGGTCTTTCTCTCTCTCTGTCTGTCTTGTCTGTGGGAACTGTCCCAGCTATGGTCACTGCAGAATGCTGTCATTATGCCTTGTGAGGAGCATTCACTCAAAGGCCACTGCTGTGTGTCACTGTGTTCATGTATGTGTGTGTCTGAGTGCCACTTTTAACTTGCAGTGGCACTTTAAAATTTGTGTGTGTGTGTGAGTGTGTGTGGGCCCTGACTGACGCATCTCTGTTGTTATCGCCGATCAAAACCCGACGTCACAATGGAGTGAAGCGCTGGGAGAGGAATTCAAGTGGGAACGAAAGAAAGAAAGAGTGGAACAGATAGAGAGGGACAGAGCGAGGGGGCGGAGGAGAAGCACGAGGTGATCGGAGGCACTTTCACATCAGCTGGCTCCCTGACCTCTCTCACTTTCTCTATTTCTCTCTCTCTCTTTCTTTTCTCGCGCCTTTCACTCTCTCTATCCTTCCCTCATTCCCTCTCTTGCGGTCTTTGTCTCTCCATAATCTCTCACACAGTGGCCATTCCAACACATTCTCTGGGGTCACCCAACAAAAGGAGGAGGGCGATAGTCTGACAGTTGCGGGGGCTGTCATATGAGTTTCCTCACACACACACACTCACTCTCACACATTTGTTTTTACTATCCGTATGAGGACATTCTGTCACTCCCTAATCATCACCCTCTTAGCTACATGTCAAATGAAACTAAATTCTGCTCTGAAACACTTGAACTTACTGGTTTATTTTGTTAAAGGTATAGTCTGCAGGAATCCACATGACTCTTCATTGCCACCCTCTTTATTGCTCCCCAGCAAAAGTGAAAGTAAAAGCCAACCCCAGATTCACTCTCGCTTGGAACGACCTTTGTCCGCTTGGTGTTTCACCTCACTGTATTTGTTTTTGATTGCATCTTTTTAATCTTTCTCCTGGATCCATGTTGCTTGTATGACTCTATACATCTATTTTTTTTTATTAATTTTATGGCTTTTTGCCTTTATTTGACTGACTTGCAGCAAAGGGCTGTTGGTTGGAAACGAGTACAGCAAGGATAGCCTTTATACACGCAACACGGTCGGTGTTTAAGACAGGAGGTTTGAGGATGTGTTTTGCGCAGTGGACAGATATTAGTGTGACTACCTGCAGCAACAGTGTTCTTGTCATCTTTCCACCTGACAGAATCAAAGTAATGGGAATATTTCCAGCTGCTAAAGTAAATGTTTCCAACTTCCAAACTAGCTTGCTGCTTCGTGGCGTACCTGCGCAGTGTGACAATTAAAATTTTAACATTGCATCCCTCCTTGAATGCATTTAGCGCCACACAGTGATTCTGTGTGTTCTGATGTTTACCTTAAACCAGTGATATTATGGCCTGTGTGCTGAATTTGACCCGTGATAGGGTGCTGTGTGAGCTGTTGACCATTTTCAAATTCACGATGTAAATCAATTGATTCACACTGGGATTTTTTTTGTTCTTTGAATGAAAATAAGATACTAGAGTGCATAATAAGTGCAAGACCCCCCAATAGAGGCCTGGGCTAAGCTTAGAAACACCCCTGCATGCACCTGACCTGTGCTGGGCTGTTGTGACAATATCTGCGTCTTGGCAAAGATGAGTGATGACAGCAAATATCAAAAGGTTGAAAACAGGCAATTATTTTATGATATATAAAGATTATTAATGTTTTTTTACTAACTGGCCCCAGGCCTCCTGTCATTTTGCAAAAGTTGCCCTCTGGCAAAACAAGTTGAGAGTCCCTGTACTAAAGCAGAGGGCATCATATAGTCAATTTAGGTGGATAAATATTCCTTGAACTCTTCTTTTGTATGATTTGAATCTATAAGTATGGTGTGGTGCCAAATAAATGGACATTTTGAAAGCTGAGCACTTGACATCTCTTGGCCTAACCACTTATTGGTAAAATGTCCCCACTTTGGAGGATTATCTCCATCTTCCTGTGCTTTTAAGGACATTTGGCACTCACACACTTTAAAACAGACACAAGAACATACTCACACACACACACACACAAAGACACCCGCACACACACTCTGTCTTGTCTGTCAAGAAAGCAGCGAGTCCATTAAAGCAGACAGAGTGAATGCAGAAGGCCGGCTGGTCAAGCATTGGTGATAATAACATGACGACCCGCATGGCGTTGCCACGGAGACTCAGAAGCCAGGGGGAGGCAGAGAACAGAGAGTTGTGTGGTCCTGCTCTTCAAAAATATTTTCACGTGTCAGACAAGGATCTCCCTTCATGTGTGCGTGAGAACGGCCGGGTGCATTTGAAACTCCACATCGTAAGGGGGAGTATTTCTTTAGTGTTGAAAAAGTCCTCTGTCACACTGTACTACAGACACGCCTACCTTTTAATGTCAATTTCAGCTGTTGCAGCTGAGTATATCACACACAAAACCATATCTTAATATTTTACACAACTCAAAATATCTCACAAAATACTTAAGCATTTTGAGGACAGTTATGCGTGTGATATAGCATATTGAAGAAAGTAGGGCCTTTGGATACACCAATTCTGCGTTTTTATATTGTTCCTCTTTGTTGTTATTTTTCACAACACTTCATTAAACAACTTGAAGAGGATAGGCAGAAAAACAGCCAGAGAAACGGAGATGGCGTGGGAGATGGGGAGGTGTTGACACAACACAATGTCTATAGATAGACGGGCAAAAGATGGAGTCCAAGCAGGAGAGTGAGCGTCAGTAAAGATGGAAACCCTCAGAGGGCAACAGACAGCCGGAGGCAGGGGGATGGGGGGGCATGACAGGGAAGGAATGCCAGAATGCCCAAGAGAGGCAAGAACTGCCAGCCCAGTCACAGACAGAGTCCGTCTGGGGAAGAGAGACAGAGAGTGGGGGGTGAAAGGCTGGCCCCCGCCAACACAAGGTCATGTGAAAAAAGATCCCCCTTTCTCCACCCACCCACCTACCCATCCATCCATCCATCCCTATGTCCGCACATCACTCTGCCCCTTGAATATTTTAGGTAGTCAAAACATTTGAAAATTGTTCATAAAGAAAGAAGAGAATAGGAGGGGGGGGAGACGGACTCAGAGTGAGATAGAAGTGAAGGATGAGGCGATGGCGGGAGACAGTGGAAGTGTGTCTCGGCGTAACAGGTCTTAGGGGAGCTTTTAGCTACAGAGTGGTAACTGAAGCGTGCCGTGTGTTGAGGCTGCTCTGTTTAACTGTCTTCATACTTACAAAGAGGGCGTCAGACACACATATGTCCATGTGTGATCATGCGGTGGGCCTCAGATAGACAATGTATTGTTTTGTTTATCGGCTATAGTGAAGGGAAAGTTACCTAACGTATCTGTCACTAATATCACATGGAATTAGTTTTATAGAACAGGGCCTTTACATTAGAGAGAAATACAAAAATCAGCTAATGATGATCCAAATAAATAAACAAACAAATTGATGGCATGAGGGATTTTTTTCAGCGATGCTCCATATCTAGTAGACGTGTAGGTAAGCAGCACATTAGCTGTAACAACTCTTAAAGGTAATATATCAGGGCTGTGTCAATGAGCATTGATAGCGTGGAGTGCTTTTACTTGCAGCTTGTAACTGCTACAGTATGTGCTTGTCAGTTTCCATAATTAAAAATCTGTCTGCTCTTGACTTGGGTCAATCCTCACAACACATCTGGACACACATTATTTTTATGATCTCAAGTTAGAGGAAAGGGGCATACGAATGTGCACTTGAAACAGGGCTTAAATGAATTTACCAAATCTTCTCCTGATGAATGTTTTTGTTGTTCCTAGTTTGCACTTTGTGGTCGCTTGAATGCAGGATGGTAATTTTTATAGCGTTTTTTTGTTTCACTGAACTTTTCTATAAACGTTTGTGGCTGCAGTGATGGTTTAAGAGGCGATCGCTCCTTGCAGCTTGTAGGGCAATCAGCGCATTGTTGACAAAAATCTGTTTTTGTTCCCAGCTGGGTCAGACGTGTCTGTTTAGGATACACTAGAAGACGTTAAAAAAAAAATGTGGATTTATATGTTTTTTAATCAGTTAATCACAGCAATTTATGCATTTAATTTTACTATAGTTGACAGTATCTGTACTTGTTGCTGCAAATGAGGATAATCCAGCCTCAAACACATTCTGAAAACCAGGGCTTTCTGTCCTCTCCCTACTTTATCCTTCGTCCTCACTTTCTTCTCTCTCCCCCTCCTTCCATCCCTCTCTCCTTCCCTCTGAACAGTATGGTCTTTGACTGAGTCTTAATCTTCATTACAGGGCATTAGTCCACTGGGGAGGCCCTGTCTCGTCTCCCCACAGCGCAGCCTGGCACTGTCCCGCAAGGGACGTCCCGCAACGGCACAGCACAGACACCCTGCCAACCCCCCTCGCCCCCCCACCGGCTTCACCTTGGTCACCCCTTCGCTCAAATGAACTGTTAAATAAACGGCAGGCCTTAATCCACATGAAGGAGCCGGGGTGGAGGTGGTGGAGTAAGTGGCAAGGCTGGTCAGGAGAAACAATAGAGCCAGCCCTGGACGCCTCCATTTAAAGCAACCATCAATCATACTCACCATGAGATTTCACTTTCTTTCTTTTTTTGACATAGATTTTATCATTAATGACTAAATCTCAGGGAATCAGAGCGACAGTAATCTGAGGCATGTGGCTCAGCGCTCATATGCAGTCCGTGAGCATGGCCTAGTGTCTGATGATGCATGTGTGTGTGTGTGTTCTCTAAAGAGGAAAGTGACATCCAGACTATTTCATATGGCTCTAGCTTCACTTTTCTACATTTGGGGTTTAACTGTCTCATGACTTGCTGTCTCATTTAATACCCATTGAAAAAAAATTCTCACACACGTTTATGTTCTCCCTCTCAGGTGGAAGGACGTGTACATTTTTAAACAAACACAAAAAAATATGCGCACACAGCCATATCAGCGTACCGCTGCTTCACTGAGCTCAGCAAGGACAGTTGACTTGCTGTGAATTAGATAATTAAGGAGGATGGCTAATTGAGTAAACAAGCATCGGGGCCGTCACCCCTAATTAAGTGATTACAAGGAAGAGCACACTCAGCCGGTACAGCGCTAATTAACACATACACAAACACACACACAGACACGTGTGAGGACATGGAGAATTATCTGTTAGAGAAACAATGATTAGGCCGAGTGGGGGATCCCAGGAGAGGCAGGCAATGAGAGGGGACACACACACACACACACACACACACATAGAGCATCATCCCGAGAGAGGGGTTTTCTGTGTCTTAGTACTAATTCATAGTGGATAATCCTTTTATTCAGCTAGCAACATTGAAACTGATGGGAACAGTTTCCTGCAGTCACTTAGAGTGACCTGCACTCCGCTTATACAAACCCTCACAGACAATGCCTGTGGCCTGGGCACTGAAGGAGAGGGCGATCTAACGACAACACCGAGATGTTTGGCAAAGGCTCAATTTAAATGCAATTACACCTCCTTTCTTTTTCAGTGGTGATTATTGTCTCAAGCAATAGACTTTGACAAAAAAATCCTATACCCAGATGTAATAATGCAATCAAATCTTTGTATATATTTACATATTTTGTTGTGCTTCTTCACTCCGCCTACGTTAATACGGAAACCCATTTCGTTTTTCCACACTCCATGGGAATACACTATACAGCGGGATCCTACCCCGCTCTAATCTCAGCTGTGACATTTCAGATCGAGATGCTCATATGAGGGTATTATCATAGAGAGTGTTTCCCTGGGGAGAATTATCCAGAACATTAACCAGGGAGTCAAAGTGATTATTTTGCCCCAATTCTCCTTGGGGAATATAGTCGCATGTATATGACATGATTTATTCTAATATAAACTATATCTAGTCAAATATTTATTTGGATGTTAATGGCTTTGCTCAGTGAAAAGGGATTCTGCCGTGAAAATGCAAAATAAAAAAAACACGACAAAACCTTGGTCCGCGATTGAAACTGTACCAAATTCAAAATGAGTTCTTTGGGTCCAACTGCTTGATTTAATTTCACACAAAAAGAGATTATTACATGTTTTCATAACTCATTCTCAATCAGCTGTTTTTCCTTAATGCACCAGGTCAGATGTAATATTTTTTCCTGAGTGTACAGGATTTTCACAGCAGAGCTCAAAAGCAGATCAGCTTGGCTTAAAATCCACTTACAATGAAGAAAAAAAAATGCATTAATTAAGAATCGCTCCGGGGATGAAGTCTAATTATTTTTGGAGCAGAAAAGATTTTCCACATTGGTCAGGATAACTGTGGTGTGGTGTTATCTGCTAACAATGAGGCCAGCCTTTCTACTCCCCTCCACCATTGTGAGGCTGATTTAAGATCCCCAGCTAATGGGCATACCTGCCTGACAAACATGACTTCTTAGCAGGTGACTCCTGTCAAGTTTGTCTGAAATAACAGGTAAATGAATTAGCAATAAAATGGACTTAGGGGTAACAGGCAGGGGTGCCCATTATTACCGCTCCTAATCACTAAAGAGATGCCATTCACTTGCCTTAAGAAGGCAGCATTTTTCACCGCTTGCTGGCCACCGGCCCCCTCAGAGCCACAACACATTTCTAATGGAAGGCTCGCTGCTTGAGCTCCAACCTCCCGAAAGCCCCCAACCATTTCTTTCTTTCGCTCTCTTTTCTCTCCTCCACCCACACCCCGCTCCCCACCCCCCCTTTCTCTCCTGTAAGATTATCAGTTTTGATTACCGCCGGCAACAGGCTCTTACCAGCGGTCGGAAGCGGCGTCTCACAGACCTGAAAGGCCCTCAGCAGGTTGCAAGAAGCTTTTGAAATTATGGGGCTGGGCTCAGAGGGAAAGTGCTCTGCGTGCTGCTTCGCGCCCATTTAATCAACTCCTGACTTTTGATAGTCAAATAATGGCTAATTACAGTAGCACCTGCCCACAGGGTTAAAGGGTGGAACAGATTTAATGAGAGAAAGAGAGGAAAGAGACAGCGAGAAAGAGACAAGAAAATGAAAGAGAGTGAGGAGTAAAGAAAGACGGAGAATGTGTGTTATTATCTTCATGTCTTGCTGATTGGGTGCAGTGATTCAGTAAACGCGGGGATGCTCTTATGTACCACCACCTCTGTCTCACAATTAGGAGTTGTTTTTCTCACTGGCAGCACATGATTGACAAGGGTGGTGTGGTACAAGGGGAGAAGAATGCGAGGTTGAAAAAGTAAGATTGACTTTGATTAGTGGTTTGTGTTTGTGTAAATACGAAAAAAAAAGATGCTTATCTGAGTCTCAGATTTCTGTTATGAGAGCTGTGTTTCGGCTTAGCTGACACAAATGATTTTGGGGGGTTTTAAAGACATAAAATATTCTGTAGACATTAAAAAAACAATTGCTATTAACTTCCATAGCCCACATAATAAAGTAACCCTTTAATATGCACAGAAATAGTCCACAAATCAAAATAATTAATCTCTAATTAATAACTACATAAAACTGCTCCCGTGTCACTCCCTCTTGAAAACGTCCGTCCATCTCTGTCTCCCTCTCCACATCTCCTGGGAGGCAGTTAGAGAGATAATGAGCGAAGAAGAATGGGGCTATTAAAGGGACAATTTGATAGTTCACACACTGTGTCTGGCGTCCTAAAACAAGATGTGCTTGATAGAGCACATCCAAACATCATTCTGAACACACACACACTCACACACACACACACATGGCCCAGCTGGGGTGACAGATCAAAGCATATTAAAAATGACCTATGTGTCAGTGCATTGATCTAAGACCAGGTGGCACCCATACATGCAGGCTGAGCTGCTTGTTTGCTTTTTACCCCCTCCCTCTCTTACTCTCTCTTTTTCCTCCTCTCCTCCTTTCTTGTGACCAGCGACAACTTAGTCCTGGCACTCTATTGTTCAGGCACAAAGGCTATGTAAAGACACGTCAGCGATTACAAAGCTGCAATGGCACAGCTCAATTACTCAAACGTTGCTGTGTACCGCGTTGGGATACATGTGTTTGTAGGTGAGTGTGTGTGCCAGTGTGCGCGCGCGAGAAAAAGTCTGTGTACTCTCGGTGAGTGTGTAGCCCCTGTGAGATATTAACAGGGTTGTGGCTGTGTCAGCAGCGCCGCACTGTGTTTTTAGTCTTTCATGTTCCATTTATCTGACCCCTGACCCTCAAACACACAGCAGCTCCACTTCAGCCCACTTTATACACACCTCTGCACCTTCACACGCAAACACACACACACATGTGCACACATCCACAAACACACCCACGCACACATCTTCACATACAACAGAGTAATCCATTTCTCTCTCCGAGCCTCTCCCGCTTTGTGCTATCACAAACCATATTTGCCCCATCCAATCAGTTTGATTAATCATGCGCCAGACCACAGTCTTGCAATCAGATGACCAGAGCATTGTACCCCTCTCCACACACACACACACACACACACACACACACACACACTAGTGCCTGTGGGGAAGTATTTCCCCATAGACATCCTCAGTGTGACAGCACCATAAACTGGCCATTTATCAAAGTGTCCCCCCAGTACACGCACATACAAAGGCAAGCCCCCCCCCCTACACACACACACACACACACACACACACACACACACACACACATTAGAGGAATTGTCCCTGAGTATTGTGTAAGTGGTGGAAAAAGCTGTTTGGGAGTAGTCGTTCCTTCATACAATGTATATCTACTCCATCTTCCCAAATTCTCCACCAGTTGACCATTAAGTTAAGATGACTCGTCACTTACTGACATTATCATTTATCATCTTTCTGTATGAACATACTGTGTTCTGGTTTGACAAATATATGTTGTCTGAATTCATGTTTGTATGCATGTCTTTTCATTTTAAACAAAGAATCATATTTTTTTGTTGTTGTTTTCTTCTTCACGTATAAATAGGTTGTTCTGTACTGTACATTTTCCCTGTATTTTAATGAGCACATTGATGTGTATATGTCTATTTGTTTGTGTGTCCATGAGGCCGTTGCCCTTTAGTAGTAGCCGCATAATTCTGAGGCTTGAGTAATGCAGAGCCCCTACCGTTCTTTATGGCACATGGGTCAATAGTAATAATAGAAGAGATATTCATAGACGTGTGGGGGGGCTCGCACTCTGCCATATCAGCTGAAGATTTAAAAGCCCTGTTTTTTTTCTTCTTCTTGCACACAGTCTCTCTTACTCTTTGTATCTTTCTCTCTCTCTTTCTATGTGTCTCCATTTTTTTCTGTCTTTTCTTCCCATCAATCTTTCAGCCCGGTTAGACAAAGTGAAGGCAGCGGGGGAAACACAAAGCTCTCCGATGTCCCGGCCACGAAACCATTGTGACTAGTCCTGCTTCGGCTCACTATCCTATTGATTTATACACACATACATATTCACTTTTTAGCTGTTTATGACATTTATTTTTTAGGGGAGCCATATAGCACCGTACACACACACACACACATGCAAGAAAACACAGCACAGCATCACATTTTCTCCACACTAGATTAATATCTCTCTTCATAGTTACAGCGTCTGTCCCAGTCAGCCATACTAGCCATGCAGGCAGGTTTGCAGCAGCTCACTGAATCCTTTTTTATTGCTGGCCTATGTTCCAGAGGGCACTCAGTGTCAGTAATCAGGATATGGGGGTTATCCTGGCTGACCTATGTATTGAGCCTGCTAGCGCAGCCATTTCCAGTGCTAACACAAGTTAAAAGCACCGACTCTCACTGAGAGGGAAAGAGAGCTGCTGGACTGTTGCCCTTAAACAACATGGCAGGCCAGGGATGAACTGGCAAGCTGCCTAACCTGGCATCAAATGTTTGAGCAAATGTTGTTAGAATATTTAAGAGGCACAGTCAACATAGTAAATGTGCAGAGTCTTGTGACAGAAATGAGATTCTTTTTTTTACGGGATAGTTCACCAAAATTACAAAAAGCACATTTTCGCCAAGAATCTGAAAATCCGCAGAACTTATTGTCAGCAGTTCTCATAGGGGACAGCTTCTCCTGTATGAAGTAGTTCAACTGAACACTCTTAACAGTTAGGTTTGTAGACAAACTGGGACAGTTATAGTGGAAAGATTCATTGCTGTTGAACTTGTTAATGTGTACGTTTTCAAAGCTGTGATCATCACAAATGCAGGTTTGGTCACAGACACCTCAGATTTGACTTTAGAGATACCTGTGTCAAATCTGGGAAAATAAAACCCAACTACTTGCTAGCAACTAGATACTACTAGTGTTAAGTGAGAAAATGTTTTGTTTTTCTTATTTGAGTGGAATAACCTCTTAACATGTTATTTATTGTAGTATTCTACTGGTAACCTGACCCTTGACCTTAGTGTCACTACTGAGAGTTTTCCAAACTGTCCATCAGTGTTATCAAAGCAAAAAAAAGGTCAAGACAGCTGCTGAGGGAGAGAACAAGATGGCAGTTGATTGTTTTCCAAAAGAATTAGCTCGGCCTGACCCTCTTGAGCTGAGCCATCTTTTGAATGGCTGACACTTTATTTGTTTTGTCCCTATAACAACAGAATCTCCCGAGCACCGCAGCGCCCGTTCACCCTGGTATTGTCACATACAACGAGACTCACTTTTCCTCTCCTTGTCTTTGTGGCGCGGAGAAAAAAAAAGCCCCAGGCTTTTTACACAATCACAGGAGGCAATGCTGAGGTATGTGTGTGCTGTGATAAGACAGAGCGATGGGAGACAGATATGGGAAGGGCAGCTGTGGTCACGCACTCATGCACATAGAAACACACACACTGGCACAGCTAGTGCCCAGAGAGCAGATCCAGGAAATATTATGCTGAAGTTATTAGTGCTGAAAAAGATTACTCAACCAGGAAATTTACTATTAATGTTTGAATATATATTTGATCAAAGATAATGAGTGGCAGGGGAGACAAAGGGTTCATAAACACAACTTTCTCTTGTCACAGTGTGTGTGTGTGTCATGTGTGTGGATGCAGTCGCATTACTTGAATGTCCAGCTGTGTGCAGGCGCCCCCTATTGCTTGTTACCTTTCACTTTCCTCTCTGCAGAGAGCAAACAAGGGGAAAGTTACACATGTGGACGCACAGACACACACACACAGGCTTTCATAAACAGTCGTGTTATCATATAACACATCTCAGATCATACATTGATCAAATCTACCACAGTGGATCATCGTTATCAAAATAATGTCAGACCCTATAGTGAAACAAAGGTGCTTAGCTTGCGTGATCTTATAATAGCCCCCCACAACACTTCCCTTTCCTGCAGCACACACACACACACACTCACACACACACACAATTCTCACCCATCAATCCCAGCGTGACCCCGTTTCAAATTCATTAACAAGGCTTCAAAACTTGCAGACACAGCAATCACCCGAAGCAAAATAAATTCCTGCGCCGGAGGAAAGAGAGTGCCTGTGTGTTTTTGTGTATGTGTGTGTGCATGTGTGTGTGTGTAAATTATAGCAGTGCCGTGTCGTCCACTGCGGAGTGTAGCGAGGAATCTGTTTGGACAACTGCTGAATGTTTTGGTTCCCCCACAGCGCCTTGGAAAGCCATGCAGCCGCTGTATCTTTTACAAATTAGCCCGCGTCGTCTACGAAGCACTTTCTCTTATCCCTGGCCTAAGCCCTGTCTGCCCACCGCGGGACAACCCTGGGTGTGTTTAGGGTAGGAGGGGGTTACGAGAAGAAGAGAGGAGAGGAGAGAAAAGGCAAGATAATGGACATGATTATGTTTAATAGATTTCAAACATCAATAAACAGTTACAGATATTTTATGAGAATGATAGATGTCAAATGCTGATAATGACCTTTCAGCGTTGAATTATAAACTTAAGTATGGATGAATGATGTTTATGTTTTAAAGTAATATACAGTATTGTTTTGGGCACAGGAAAAGTAAATGTTTAAATAGCTGAGAAATGCAGACAGGCAGCTCAATATAAACTGACATCAGTTGTTTTAATGCAAACTTCTATTATCAGTTATTACCAGCTAATAATGCACAAAGAATTGTACAAACATAAGCAAAGTTTTTTTTGGATTTTACATAGAAAACTAGTCCAACACAGATGAAAATGGATTAAAAAAGGCCTTTCATGGTGCAAGACAGACAATTGTAAAAACAGAGCCTGTTAGAAATGTGTCACCATACTGTAGACGAATCTGCAGTGTGTGAAGTTCTTTCCATCTGCTGTCAGTTGTAAATATCCATCTGTGTCTGGTTAGCAGCACTGCTAAAGGCTACAGTAGGCCGAGGTGGGAGATATTTGATGGAGAAGGTCAAAGCTAGTCATGTGACGAGTGGAGCTGCTACACAGAGCGATGTTTTTACTACTGATTTATGATGTAAAAGCATTTGGGCTGTGGAAGCGATGGAAGAGAACCCATGTGTTAGTCAAATAGTCGTTTTGATGATGATGTGTGCGGAGAAGGTAAGAGTGTGTGTGTAGTCAGGAGTGTGTCTGTCTGTCTGTCAGCCTGTTAATCACGCACATGCAGTCTCACCCAATTGCCAGGCGCTGAGGAGAGTGAGAAAATAAGCCAGTCCGTCCTAAAGAGGCCAGCGTCATGAAAATAAGTCCCAGTTTTTCACAACAAAAGTGGCAAAGCTCTGATTCTGTGAGTCCACACCAAATTGCATAGAATGTACCTCACTTTCTCCTTTCCTGTTTTTTTTTAATGCGTGTCTCCTCTCTTCACGATGTAGCGTGTCATATAGTATTAGGTGGTCCAGGGTTGAGGAGGAAATCCTCAGGGCCGAGTTGAGTCGCTGCTCAACAGTTTGGCCATTGTTCACCGTCTCAGACACCAACACCCCCTCTCAAAAAAAAAAAGGAGAAAAAAAAAAAAAGTGAGCCCATCAGGCAGCCGCTCTCTAAAACTCAAAGCATGCCACAGTGGAAGAAAAAAGTAGAAAGGTGTGTGTGTGTGTGTGTGTGTGAGAGAGAGAGAGAGACAGGGAGAGATGCTGTATCTCAATTTAGATCCTTCCGTTTAGTACACTTCCATGTAGTACGCTGTGTTCACTATGTACTTGTGTAGTGTGTGAATTTTTAACAGGGTGGTGTTGTCTCAAATCGAACACGGCTGTTGCGTAATTACTGTGAATCACAATTGCAAAATTTGACCGTGTCTTTTTCTTTCTTCAAATTGCAACCTGGCGGAGCATTACGACCAACATGTGACAGTAACTGTAACCCACCAAAATATATGCTAACTTGTTTGCTTGTTTACCAGAGCAACCGCAACCGATGCAGCTTCCTCACCTGCCATTTGGTGGCCCCTCCCCTTATGCTACTCAGCCAAGATGGCAAACACTTAGGGTGAAAAGTGCCCAGCGCTCCACAGTCAACTTTTTGACCATTATGAGTACACCATCTGGACACTTGTAGTGCATTGCATTTTGCTATACTTGTTAGTGTTAATGCACTTATGCACTCAAAATAGCAAGTGTAAGTACAGAAGAATGTGGATTTATAAACATAAATTGAGGAGAAATGCAGTTAAGATACCTAGCTACAGTTAAACCCGGGACATAGACGTGTTGATGTACAATAGTTTAGACATGTGATGCAGTGGATTTCCCTGCATTTCACCACAAGCATGTTGGTAGAATGAATTCTTTTCACCATATCTAAATAGCTGAGTAGTAGCTTGTTTTTTTTTTTATTCAAAGCTAATGATGCCATTTGCCTGTTTAAGCCGCTACTGTATCCGCACCTGCATTCAAGATCTGTCAAGATGCCACAAAAGCAACTAGTCTTGTTTGTTTTGCTGATTAGCATGACTACACATCATATGTACCAATGAAAACAGTGGAGACAGGTTGAAGCCTAGCATAGCTTACCTGCTACCATAAATCATCTAAGGTGCACCCTTCTAAGATGTACAGACAGCAACTCTGTCATCATTTACACATATGTTTAAGAGGTAGCGGTGCAACAGCCAACACAGTGCCATCCCAGCCTATATGTTGCTAACCCTCGCTCCTTATCAGTATGACATTTATTAAAATGAAAATGTCACATAGTTTGAAGAGGAGGAGGAGGAGGAGGAGGAGGAGGGGAACATGATGAAAAATCCAATCTACAGCAGGAGTTTCTCTTCCACTAAATGATAATGTCAGCAGCTTTCATGTAAATGTATGTGCCACACAATCACAGCAAAGATGGAAATAAGCATTTTTACATACACTGAGGTGATGGATCACTACAGAGTGTTGTGCTAATTATCTGATGTCGTGTTTGGTTGGGAAGAACACTTCATAAATCCACCCCCTCATTACACAGAGTTGCCTCTCCTTAAAGAATGTAAATGATTGATAAATTGAGCCATCCTAAGCCCCGCCCCTTTTTGCTATGTGCGCCAATAACAGTTGAACAAGCTTGGAAGCTTTCTCACTAGTTTGAGTGAGTATTTAGACCCTAGTAGTTATTTTGTTACTAAAAAGGGAATAGCGACAAATTTAGGGACTTATTCAGACCATCACGGAAAAAGGGGAGACATATATTGTAAATCGTTTCCATGCATGCTGCTTAGAGTAATCGCAGTCCATGGCTCTTCCACTATCAACACAGGGTCTCTCCCAGTAGAACCTCAGTCGACTTTCCCCTTTCCTGATATGCTATGTGCTAGGCTCGTTTGTTCATTCATTTCTGTAACCGCTTATCTGTTAGGGGTCAAGGGTGTGCTGGAGCCTGTCCCAGCTGACATTGGACAAGAGGTGGAATACACCCCGGACAGGTTGCCAGACTATCACAGGGCTGACGCATAGAGACAAACAACCATTCACACTCACATTCACACCTACGGACAATTTAGAGTCACCAATTAACCTGCATGTCTTTGGACTGTGGGAGGAAGCTGGAGTACCCGCGGAAACCCACGCTGACACAGGGAGAACATGCAAACCCCCACTCTAGAGTTTGAATCCCCCACTCTGGCTTTGAACCAGAAACCCCCTTGATGTGAGGCAACAATGCTAACCACTGCACCACCGTGCCACCCATCAAAGCTTGTTTGTATTGAAAAGGAAATCAAATTTTGTAGATGGTTGAAAGATGTTGCAGGGTGGCTGTCACAATCTTTACAGACACGTAACACTGTATGTAGTAACATCTTAAGCTGGGTAATGTTAGCAAAATGGAGTTAACCAGATAATGTCAGCCAGGCTTGCCTCCTCCCTATTTCTGTGTTAATGTTAAAGAGACTTGGAAAAGAACGAATAGGTTGGTCGCTGACATATATTTATGATGACATGAACTATTGTTGGCCAGAAAAGATCAAAGCTAACATTCCTTTGTTTATATTATCTCTTTAAGGCTACATGTCACCCTAGAGTAACTTCCTTCAATAGAGACAGACTAACTGTGTGGTCTGTATTCAGTAATAAATACATAGAGACTTTACTGATCCCAGAAGGGGACAAGGGGACAAATCCCAGCAATGCAGAAGCAATGTTGGCTGACAGTGTTGTCATCCTCAGTCTCTAATGTTACACAAAGCATGTGTGGCTTCAGCCTTTTATGTTGAGAACATTTATTGTTGTAGTGATTTCACCTCAATTCTCCTTGTTCATAAAACTTATATTATGAATATAGCCTTCCATCACATACTGTAGTCCTTGCTGTCGACTTTTTAAAGCACCACCTACTACGTTTTGGGTTTTTTTTTGTCAAGCTTGTCTGACCTAGCAACAGTAACTAAGGGCTGCTGTACTTGGATCAGTCAATTGTGAACAAATTCAAAATGTGTGATTGTTGTGTGTTAACAGTTAAAAGCCAAACTATGAGCTTGCTCCTGTTGCAGTGATTGTAGTCATAGATGAGGCCTCATAACTAACTCAAGCTTTTCTGTAATTGTAACCAGCAGTAACATGAAAATAACGTAAACCAGAAGGAGAATTCTGTCTGGTCTGTGTTCATCCACTTTATTTTAAAGGGTCCTGATGAGTAGTTGTCAGCTACCCTCTCTGCCAACACACAGGCCGTGTGCTGCCAGCTGTTATCATGGGCACTGCTTGAATATTTGTGGTAACTGCTGATGCTCTTAAAAATATGTGCCAGTTTTTAACTGTTATTAGATGCTGAGGAGTGGTGCAAACTGGGGTCATTCTGTTTTTCTTCCATAAACAAAGTAATTGTCTTCTCTCCACTACTCCTACTAACCAAATCCACTCATTTTCTCCACTAATTCTGAAGAGCCACCCACTCTGATTCGTCAAAAAGCACAGCAGAGAGGAGAGCGGGCCACTGGCAGAACAGAGAGGAAATGTTGCAGGCTGAGAAATAATAGGAAGACCAGAGACGTTTTCATGAGCCTTAGCGGGTCACTAAGTGACCAGCCAACATGTCACTGACCCTGGGTTGTAGGGTTAGGACTGTTAAGTCTGATTCGCAGTCAGCACAGACGCATGCATACACATACACACAGTCAGACACCCGAGGGGGAATGTTCTCTCACGGTGGTGCTAGTAATTGAATCAAGCCCAAACCGAACGCTGCTTCGTTCCCCCGCCCGCCCGCGCCTCTGCCTTAAAAAGGTAAGCCTTGTGGCTGATGGGAAGCAGATGTGGACTGAGCCCTGCATGGTAAAGGTGCAGAGTCAGAGCCCCACATCCACCCCTGGCCAGGAATATATCTTCATTAAGGAGAATAAGGGTGTCCAATTACATCTGCTACAGCACATCAAATCACACTCATCTGTCTGTGTGTGCGTGTGCCTGTGTGTGTGTACAAAGGAGAGCAAAAGGGTGAATGATAACGTTGTGTGTGGACCCCTGGGATGTGACTGACACCTTTTCCTATCACTAGACCCTGACAGCTCCACACGTCTGGCTCCAATATCCCCCCACTGTTTCGAAAGAAACACCATCCCATACGACCATCCGTCGCATAATGATACTTGTTAGTGTGTGTGTGTATGTGTGTGTGTCCGTGTCCACAACTGCCTCAACTTTAGCAGTAAGATTTAGTTGCAGAAACAGGATTGGCAACCTCAGGCTTTACAACAGAAACCGGAAGTTGAGAGTTGAAGACCTGGGCGATATATCTGTCTTCATTACTGTAATGGAAAGATAAAACTTTAACTGAAGTTGTTTATTTTACTGATATAATAAAAAAATATATGTTACTCAGATATGACACATCTGCTCAAGTTTTGTTTTTGCAGTGCATAGCATAATTCACATAATATGGAATCAAGATGAATGAACATAATAAATAAGCAATGGTTCTAACTCCTTTTCACATGGCATTTATTTTAAAAAGTGACTTTATAAATGACCCAATAACCACCACCAATAAACTACAATCACCTCTTTGCACCACAAGCTCCAGCTCAGGCTATTTCACCAGCGGCAGCAGCACTTCTTCCTAATTATGCTTTTTACCAGGCATTTTCTATTTTGGACCATTATACGATACGTATGTAATTATGGTCTAAAACACTATATGTTAAGCCTAAATCTGGCTTGTCTCTTCAAAACCTCTAGATCGCTTTCCAACATAGCTGTAATTCCCTCCAGCTGTTGCATAAAACATATGGAGGACGTGAGGCGTTGGGGATGGATGGCATTCAAAGCCAACATGACCAAGATAGAGATATTTAATGTCTCTATGCCCATGAAAATTCTGTGTGGCTGATAATACTACTGAAATAGTTTTTAGGGTTTTTGATGTTGTGTTGTGCAGCTTAATGTAAACTACAAGGCAAAGATTATTTTAAAAATAACACTCATGTGATATACATGCCTAAAATATCCTGCTTTATCAGATCTAAGTTGGAATCACCTAGAGTTAATTGTGCAGTTTATTTTCTTTCAAATGGTGGCTATTTCCTTTCTTTGGACATGGAACTTGGCATGAGTTAAACTACATGAGATATCCCTCCGTCTCCTTTTCACTCTCTGTCTAGCCAGTCCTTGTCTCTTCCCATCTATGCTCTTATTGGATCCAGCAGACACAACACAAACTCCAGGACTTTCCTTCTCTCCCTTCCCGATCATCCCCTCCCTCCACTTCTACCTCAGAGGATTTGGCAGTTGCCGTAAGCGAAAGTAGGAGAGGAGTGCAAAAAAAAAAAAGAAAGAAACACACCGCTGCCTGTCAGTCTCATCAGTTTTTAAAAAGCGAGAGAAAAGGAGATGTTGGGAGGGGAAAGGAAGGAAAAGAGGTATTTGCTTTCACTGCAATGTTGTAAAGCCCTGGTCAGATCACAAAGGAATTCTCGCTCCTGTCACAGAAGAGACTTTTAATAGGTATTTTACATGTTTTTATTCGAGTTGACAGTTCATGTGTGTCATAGGTGAAGCTGTGAATCCTATTCGAAACCAACAAAGTCCTGAATTTCCCTTTCATTTTCACCTCATTCTTCAGTCTGACGTTGAGTTCGTGTTATCCATTTTCTGTGTGGGAGGAGTGGTGTCTTGTTGATCAGATGAGCATGCTAGTTAAAAAACTTCTATGTCTATGACTTGGCTTTAAAGAACCTGTATGCTTGTGTCAATGTTACTGATGCTTGTAGCCATTTTTATAAGCTGATTTTTCTATCACCATTTTTCTGGCTCTGGCACAGGAAGACATCCTTTATCCCACCTATAAAGCTCTGATTGGCTCGGCTCTTATCCCAACTTGGGAAACAGCCATCGATGAGCAAAATGCCAGACTTATTTGAACTGCTGAAAAAATATCATACATCTCGGAATCTTCAGTAGGCTCAAATTAGAATTATTCCTATGTAAAAGACATGCCAGAATTCAAAAAATGCCTAGACATCAATTTTGGGAATAATCCCGTTATTCTAAATTCCTCAAAAGCAGGCTGTTGAATAATAAAATTGTGTCACAGAACAGACAGCATCCTTCATTAGTCAAGAAGAGTACATGCAGGCAGAGACAAAAATGAGGCGCAAAGATGATAGAAAAGACGATGGAGAGATAAAGTGCAGGTGAAGCGACAGATGAAGAGTAGAGTTATAGGACAAGCAAGAAAGAGACAGGGAGGGGAAAACACAGACCGAGTCGAGAGTGAGAGCCAAAAACAAGGAAGGAAGGAGACGAGGAGATGCAGAGGCAGCGCAAGAGGAGACGTCCCGAGAGAGAGACGGGTAGGGTGAGTTAGCGAGTGAGTAGCCCAATGACAGACAGACTGAACCGGAGATGAGTGGGGAAATCCCCTCTGTGCACACATTCAATAAAATCACCCAGCTGCACAGTGTGTGTGTGTGCTTCTGTGTTTGTCTGTGTGTGTATGAGTGTGTGTGCAGTGTAACTGAGACAGTCAGAGGGGTGTATTCAGTTTATACAGTGTATTCTACCCCGAGGACTCCCTGTCTATATTATGTCATCCAAAAGCACTTATACAGACCCTCTGCTGGAACACACACACTCACACACACACATACAGGCCCTAATATATTCAGAGTCATATCGGCCTCCCACTCTGTCAGATGGCCGGGAGCAGTTCTGTTAGTTTGGATGTATTCTGGCTGCGGCTTCCTGCCTGATTTTTGTCTTAATGTTGTTCCACACTGTATCTGATGGCCTTAACACACATGTGGTTTTTATGTCTCATACTCGCATCCTTGCGTACACACCTACCCTCTCAGGATTGCACTGCAGATGTCCAAAGTCATTGGAGTATTCTTGAATTATAATTTACAAGTGCATTTGTACCTGACTCTACATTGGATACATTAAAGGAGCACTTCACAACCCAAACGACCATTTGTATATCAGTTACTTACCCAGTGTTGCGTTGAATTCATAAAGAAAATTTAGTTTTTCTTGCATGGCTCTCTGGTGAACAAAGAATCAAAAAACTGAGGAAAATTTTGCCGAATTAAAGTAAATGGGGTCCATGTTTCACAACAGCAAAACTATATCCGTTTACAAACTCTCACACATCTCGTGCAGTATAATCTAAGTCTCATTTAACCAGTTTTATGCTCAGTACCTCCCGAAAACAGACAGCCCTTTCCAACAGGGAACTGAGCTGACAGTAAAACCTATCTATGCTCTCTTCAAAGCCAGACTCCATTGATAAAACAATAATTTTACCTCACTGAACACAGGATCTGCTGGTCTACCACTGCCTCAATCAGTTAGTTTGTTTGTGTAATCATGTGACTTTGGTGTTTTAAAGGATTAGGTCGAATTCACTAAAGTCACACAATAACAAAAAACAAACTACCAATCGAGGTAGCAGTAGACTAGCAGCTCCCATGTTCAGAGAGGTAAAATTACTGTTTTGTCGGAGGAGTCTGTCTTTAAAGAGAACTTTGAAGTTTCACTTTCCATTCAGTTCCCTGCCAAAAAGGACTGTATGTTTGGAAATTACTAGTTTGTAAACAGATGAGTTAATATAGTTTTGCTTTTTTAGCTAGCTCACCTTTAACTTAAATTCATGAACCGTTTTTGGTTTCTTCATTCACCATGGAGGCATGTGAGAAATGCAAATTTTCTCCACAAATTCAACGTGGAGAAACCCAAAAGCATTTGACAATTTTCTGCTTGAAAATTGTTGAAGAAACTTTCATGGACAACATAAATTGCCCATAAATATACAGCTAGCAAGTGTGACATCATTTATACATAAGGTGTCCGAAGGGACGTTTTGATACTTTAATTTGTGGTCTTCTTAGCTCCAACTTGCAGCTCTCTGCTATGAGACATTTTTGGTGTAGACGCCAGACTCTGTAGTTCTGTATCATAGAGCACACACTGGCCCAAAAAGCCTTTTCCCCGTACAGAATCTTATAGGACGAAGAAAAACTTGTTGTAACCTTAAGTGTAATCTGTGACACTCAATGAGTAGTGATTCATTGCAGTCAAGTGCAGGAAGTTAAGTGAGGGACAGACTTGCAACTTGTCTGTTACTCACATGAGTGACAGTAGACCTGGAAGAAGAGAGAGGGGCAGTGAGAGAAAAGATCCATGGCTTATTGTGTTAGCCTCCCACCGTGCAGCAAAGGACTAAATATGACACCTCTTCACCCTGACCCTGTCTTACAACAGAAGAGTAAAAGGGAGAGAGACGGGGAGAAAGAGAGAGAATGCTTGGTAGTGACCCGCCTCGACCCTGCCAGCTCTTCCTGACCTCCCTTGTAGCCCCATGCCGCTTAATTCTCCCTAATTACATTCCTCACTGACAGAAAGTTGGCCCCTGACCACCCCTGCAAAGGCCCAGGTAGCAAAACCTATCATAGCAAGGCTGGAGCACCGGGAGGATCCATCCACTGTAGAGGTGAAGGCGAGGGGGAGGGAGGGGGATAACCGGTGATGACAAATTAATTAATGGAAGTGGAAGAGAAAACGCACACACACACATACATGTTTAGGTGTGTGTAGCTACTGTGCATGTGGTCTGACTTACCACGACTGGTGTATCCAGTGAGCTCTGTAGCATGTTGATATGACAGGCAGTGATGGATGGTGTTTAGTGTTGGACTCAGCAGTAAGTGGGGACGTGGGGGCAAACCTGTTCCACATTCGCTTTTTAGAGACTGCAGCATGTGTGAATGTGTGTGAAGCCTGAGGAAAGAAAGCGAACATGGAAGCAGCGTGAATAAGCTAAATTTAAACTCTCTTAAAGTGGAAGTGTAAACAGCCGTGTAGCATTAACAGAGCTTTTTGCATAACAGGTTGGAAATGCGTGCTAAGACATTTTGTTACATGGTGTATGTGATATAAAAGTTGTGCTCTCTGGCTCATTGTTTTTATCAGGCAGTGCAGTCTCTGGCCAATGTTTGGTTCAGCTGCATGGGATAGGGTTACAGGAGTTCGCCTGCATTTGTCTTTACAATGTAATTAAGGGATTTTTGGGGCCTACGGCCTCAGAATGACAAACTCCTCTTGCTTGGAGAGCTGGGTGCTTGATAGGAAATCTATTAGCAAATCAATTGTAGAAAGTTAATACATTTTGTAGCCACCTTACAGGTTGTTGCCTTTGAAAGAATCACAGTGTTTTTCCTGTTTATCAGGGGGATACACTGGTGTTGCCCCCCAGTTGTACATTGCCGGTACGTTTAACTGTAATATTAGTAAGCTATTGCACTCTATTCAAAGGGCCACACAACTTTATCTCAGACTATTGAGCAAAGTTCAAATGTCACCTCTGAAAGAGTGAATTGTGGCAGAAAACTTGTGCATCCCCCTGGTAATTACGAAGGCTCGCCTCAACACAACAGTGTTGGGCCTGCATTTGATATTCCATAAACATAATGGTCTCATGTGACTGTGTGTAGATAAATATCATGGACTTAGCCTGAGGGAGAGAAAAGGGGGGACGTTCCATTTTTTTTATATCACATAATACAGCTCTTGTGTTCCCACAGAATACAAGGGGGCCTTCTCTTGGCCCCCTCTGCTAAATCCCTCAGCTATCTTTCAAACAGTGATAGTTACGGAAATTAGCGGCGCAGAAATCCATAAGCGTCCATCATCGGGGGGCTTATTAGTGTCTTTGTGAGGTTATGAGGGGAGGACAGAAGGCCTGGAGCACCGCAGGGGCTCGGCTGAGACGCTACCTTCACATAACACACATGCACAAGGACACGTGCGTTCAAACTGACACACATAGTCATAAGCAAACACACTCATACACAAATGTCCAGATGGACATAGACTTTTTTTTTTTTTTTTTTAACTGGGCCTGTGGTGACCTCAGGAAGTCAGACTTTTCTGCCACCAGCAAGTGTAGTGATTCTACATTTAATGTGACAGAAAATATTCCTCGTGTCTTTGTGACTTTGTATTCATGGAGGTCAGAGGTACCTTACAGGGACACTACACATAGTACATTGCTCTCTTGCCCACGGTCCTGGTAAAAGAAAACAATGCTTGAGCAGAATTATCAGTTCAGTTGAAATGACAAATGACCAGTTAAAGAGGAAAATATGTTCACTTAAATCACACAATCGCAAGTTTATTTACTTGCCCCAGAGAAGATTTTGTGTACAGTGCAGTTGAATTTATAATATCTTTATTATCAGTGAGGATGTCATGTGATCTTTTTTAGATGTATTCATAAAACTGCACGTTAATGTAACAAATTTGGTTTTCATTAGTTCTGCTCATTAACATGTGTTCCTTTGGCCTTGTTATGATGAGCTCATGTTCTGAGGAACAATACGAGAAGTAAATTACGGGCTACGCATACAGAGCAAATTAAAGTAGGAGGAAGAAACGGGCGCCATGAGACAAATAACATTACTTACTTTTCAAAATCTGCAAACCATTGCGTATCTTGGGGCAAAAGTATACTCTGAAGCACACACTCAGAGATTCACAAGCCCAGCAGAATTTCCATGCTATAGAACTTCCCAATATTCCCCCTTCATCTCATTTCAGTTTGTGTGTGTGTGTGTGTGTGTGTGTGTGTGTGTGTGTGTGTGTGTGTGTGTGTGTGTGTGTGTGTGTGGTTGTTTGTTGGGGTGGTGGGGGGATAATAAATGGCGGCAGACATGGACATCGATTTCGGTAATAACACGGAGAGCAGAGCAGAGGCAGTGGCAGACGTCAGCCTGAGGTCCATCCATCTATGAAACAGGACATGCCAGTAATAGGAAAACACCACACACCGTTATGGCCAGGGGCAAAGCACACAGGCAACTTATCACAGCACTGAACTTTGATGCTTCGCCGCGCGCAGGGGAGAAAATATATATAATTCCATTATTTCTTCACAGATGATGAGACACAGGCTCTGCGTGTGTGTGACGGGGTGCGTGTGTGGTGTGGGGGGATGTTGTACCTTTGTGAACTAAAAGGAATCTTGCGCACACACACACACACACACACACACACACAAAGGAATATACCGTTTCTGCTGACTACATATATACACTTGTTTATTTATTGAATTATTATAATTCCCTTTTTCCCCAAGAAAGGTGTGCTCTCTGGGGGCATGGCCAATTGATTGGTATGAGTGTTTGAGCATCTGCGAGCTGAAGTATACCTTATACCTCTTTGTAATAGCACCTTAAAGCACATGTCATGTAGCTAGATTGTGCATTTATTTTCAGGCTTGTTGAATAAATCAGAAGAAACCCCCACCATCCAAAGATGAGAGCGCAAAGCTTTGATCGCACCAGGCATACCGCTGGATACCAAGCGGAGCACAGAGAAATCCAAGTCAAAGCGTGTCTTACTGCTCCATAAAATAGAACTTGGTTGAACTTCAAACGCAGAGCTTCAGCGTGCCTGCCGACCAAGCGCGAGTTGGAAGCTCCTGTGTCCAAAACAACAGTTCTGCTACTAAACTTAATCAAAGCCTTAAACTTTTACTGCTTTAACTGCATGAAAGACCCATCACTCTACTGTATGGCAGAAATAATAATAGTTTGAAAGACGCAGGCTATGGATTCTGTTTGCATGACGTGATTACTGACATGGGTGGCAGCCAGCGGGTAATAGAAGAAAAGAGTTGGTGCTCACCAAATATTAGGGTTCCCTGGTGGTGGTTCTTCACTTTATCTGCAGTGTGCCTGAAATAATCAGAATATCTTACTTTATAAGAAGACAGGTAAGCTGCAGCATCAGTAGGTGCTTTTAGTTAAAGATAAAGATTCACCAAAGCCCAATCCCATTCCTTATTTTCACCCCTGCCCCATGTTTTTCAGTGCCACCTTGCCCCTCGGAACAGAGCTACAAAGGTTAGTGGTTGAAATTTTCCCCTTTGAAGCGGGACAACCCTTGAAGAACCTGATAATGTCATCGGTAGTCATTGATGCTGACGTTTGGGGAAAAAGAGATGCGACAAATGTTGCGGGACATTGTGAATATGCCATCTTGTGCTTGTGCAGGTGATTTCTCTTGCACAGGCTATATCCTTTTGCGGCTGTCATGATGCTCGCAATCTGTTCACAACTTAAGTTTCACACAGTCAATCCATCAAATTAAAAAGAACAACACATCATTATCAGGCCACTTGTGGTACACTGTGAGCAAATATTGGCAACCTGTGCTCCTGCCCTGTCGGAAAGGCAAAATACGGGACTGTTGTGTACAAATCAGCAATAACTTCGTAATGTTAGCTAGCTAGCTACTTAGCTATCAAAACATCGGCATGCTAGTGATTTCTTTCGTCATGTTTGCTGTAACAAAAAACCCATAATACATTGAAACGATATTAAAAGATAATAAGATGGTATTGTAATTTAGAAATTTTTATCACTGAAGAAAATACATTTGTTAGTTTCTTTTCTTGCTTGTGCAGCCATCTTGCTGATGATTTCTCAAAACACTTGGTTTGAAGTGTGCCTCTGAAAAAACTCAGTTTGTAGGGCCATATAGCCCTTACAGTTTGCCCTACACCTCTATCACAACAAAAATGGGGACACCCTAGCGTTGGATGTGAATGCGCAAAAGGGGTAGGGCTTAGTGGAAGGGGTAAGACTCTTGAGGTTGGGTCCAAGAGTAATGCTTGCAAACCAAGTCCAATCCACGATTTTATATAACCAGTAAAATAATATTTTTATCCTTATTGGACCTTTTCCAAGTGCAACTATTTGACAATACGAACTACATATAGTGAAATAAAACTGTGCTGGATTTACTGAGCAAATGTTGCACTTGAAAGGGGCTTAATTTCCACAGACTTGGGCCTAATTATATGCATGTAAGTATGCTGTTCTTCTATTAAGGCAATAAAATTCAAACAAGCACAATCTCCATTTATATAAAACACAAAGTTGAGTTCCTTTTGGTTGGCAGCTTTCATCCTTTGTACTTCTTTAAACATTTGTTAAAGGAGACTGTGAATTTGGCCCAGTTCAGCAGTGTGTTGACCTCCATTTCAAGCCAGGAAAGAAAAATAACATCATTACAATTCTTGTCTTTTCCCAGCTCTGGGCTTTCCTAATATCGAAACAACTTCTTAAAACATTTCACTGGAGTGCAAAGAATGAATCATCGTCACTTGGGGGATAATATTGGCAATCATACTTTGAATAATAGTGTGTATGGATGTTTTGCTGAAAATTCACACATGTATGCAGATATTTGTAGCAAAAGTGTGTGATCAGTTTGTGTGATCCTGTTCACTAACTATTCAATTATTAACATGCACATTTGTAAATTGCAGAGCACAAAGGAGGTCTGCACACTGTAAGCTTCAAATAAGCTCTCACCAAGGCAACATCTTGATCTACAGGAGATCCGAGGCTTGATGAAGATCTTGTGGGTTGAAGTGTTGCCTTAAAAAGAGAAACAACCTATTTATTTGGAGCCTACAGTGTGCAGACCTCCTTTGTGTCCTGCAGCAAAGTGTTTTTTGTCTTGTAGTATTTTTGTCTGGATGTGCACACACTTGGTCCCTCTTCAGATTTGTAAATTGTCATCAAGTCCACACAAACGTACCATGCTTATGGCAGGTAACATAAAGAGGGCTCATCTACCTCTCTCCCTGATGGCCTTCCCTTTTAAATTTTCAAGCCGTACCACACATACACGCGCATACAAACACACACACACCCTGTGTAATGAAAAACAGATCAGTGCTGAAACAGTCCCTGTTCTGTTGCAGCCTGTCACTCACTCTCATCCAGAAGAGTCTACACCTCTCTTCTTTCATTCTTTCACCCCTGTTGTCTCAGTTTCTCGCCTGATAGTCTCTTCCTTTATTTTCCTCTTTTGTCAGCGGCACCACTTACTGTCACAGGTTGTGTGTGTCTGTGTACGGAATTCGGAGAAATTCAGCTGTCTGTCTTTGGTGAAATTATGTTTACGACTAAGTACTCTTCTGAATGAGCAAATGTACGTTCAGCTCGCCAGTTAAAACTCCTCTCCTCAGGCTGGTGTGTGAATTATGTATTTGCCTAAATGTATCTCATGTAATATTTGTATTTAAATCTAAAAAGGATTAAATCACTTCCTCCTTTACTTATTCAATCTCCTGGCCCTATACCTCCCTTCCTAAACCGATAAAAAGTGCTGATTTCAGCTAAAAGCTTAGGTGTGTTAGAGAGAGCGTGAGGGAGAGAGAGAGAGAGGATGACGGGTGGTGAAGTAAGGGGATCTGTGAATGGTGTGAAAAGTATTAAGTGCCAGTAATAATTGGAAGCGGGCCTAGAGAATCCAAATATAATCTTACAGCGGGAACACTTGTAATACATTGGTTCTGGAGATGGGCCCAGAACGCACACACACACACACACACACACACACACACACACACACACACACACACACACACACACACTAGGCCCACAGTGGTTTCTGCTGGCCTCCTAAAACAAGGGAAGATGTTATGCCAAACGCTGACAGTGCTTGCAGATGCGCCGTTCATTGCCCCCCGTTAAACCTCCAAATCCCTCCATTAGCCTCCATTTGGCCAAAAGAAACATGGATCATATTTTACCTGGCATGCTCCAGAAATCTTCCCCTGCCTCATTCTCCCTGTCTATAGCCATATAGTCTCCATTAAATTTCCCATTGACTAATGTTAAATAATATTTCACTGAGGTGGAAATTACCAACACAAATTATACCTCTCAATGATCTCTGCATGAAATGTTTTCTGTGTGTTGGACAGCAACTAAGTTACTTTTATTATTGATTTATCAGTGTACCAATAAGTCTTTAAAATGTCCTAAAATATAAAAAAAAAATTCTCATGATAAAGTATAATATATCTACATGAAAGAGAGTCTCTTTTCGTCACGCAGTGCAGTCTGTAAGAGCTTTTTTTGTACTGCGGCACATTTTATTAGAAAGAAAACACAATCCAATCGCCAGAATAAATGTTGGCATTGTGCGTTTCTGCAAACCACAGATATATGTAACATTTGTACGTTATTATGCAGAGGATATGTCGAAACATGCTGCGGTTAACGTGGGGTTATGTTTAGGCACAAAAACCACTTGGTTATGGTCAGGACAAGATCATGTTTTGCCTTAAAATTCACTGTTTTGGTGTTGCAATCATGGCTGGAACAAGTGCCAATGTCTCGCCAAAGAACAACTGGTTTTGTTGTTTGTTGCTCTCAAACATTGGTCTGTAGCTTGGCAGCCTTTTCGCCTAGGCGTCACGCCATCCGCTGTCTGCTCCTCCTCCTGATGACAGAGGCAGCTTATTGATGTAACCACATCACCTTTAAAATGTTGATATGATGCGTATCAAACATACAAATGTGACGTACCCCTGGTTCGCAGAGACGATACCAACATTTTTTCTGGTGACTGAAAATAAGGTCTATGAGGTCAAAGTGATTGCACCCACATTAAATGAACCGGGAAATGATGGCAGCCATTTTAATGGAACAGTGCTCTTGTTATGTTTCCTTTAATATAATAAACAATTTGTAGTTAGTAATACAGACAATATGATCCATGGTTAAATAAGGCATTAATTTGTCGTGGTGATATTAGAACTTAGAAGTGCGGGGAAGAGAGGCTTCTTGCTGTCCCACGGGTGTCCCAAGCAGGTGCCAGCAGCAACTTGTCAATAACTGTGAGGGGGAAGCCGTGGTTGGCCCAGGCATTCCAGCGGCTAGCCTGCCTTGGGTCCTTTGGCTCACGCTTCATGGCCCGCCACAGAAATGCCAGCCTCTCTCTCTCTCTCTCTCCCTAACTCTTTCTCTCTCTCTCACACACACACACACATATACACACACATGCACAGCTGCCGGACCTCACACTCCACCAATATTGTATTTTTAGCTGTTGCTGTTTTGAAAACCGCATTTAGTGCCCATTTTTGCCTAGTGGCAAGAGTTAAAGGTTTATTTTAGGAGTGCTCATATTTCCAGTCCTGGGAAGCAGGTACTGCCGTCGTTTTGTGGCTTTTGCCGCCATGGCGGCAAGGAAGAATATCTTAAGAAAGGCAGATTTTTTTTTCTCTCTGTCTTCTCCATACATTGCCCTGTTTTCCTCCTCTGGGACTTTCTGGGAATTTCTCTCCCAACAAAGCAAGTCTGTGGTTTGTGAGGTGTTCCTATTTTAATCTGTGTTCCTGTTAGGATTGGACTACAAAGTTTTTATTGAATCGTGGTACATTTTTTTTCCCTTCACTCACTGTGGAGCATGCAGTCAATGAATGACACATTTAAACAGAGATGCTGGAGAATTCTTCTGTGTGGTGTGTGTCTGTTTTCATGCCCATGTTTGTGTGTGTGTGTGTGTGTGCACGTGTATGGCAGGATGCTGCTGGTCTTGGTAGGCCTGCTCTTTGTCACCGTAATTCCCCCAAATGAGGAGGTGGAATGAGTCTCCCTCCTTTACTGCTCCCACTTACAGACCCCATATCAGATGCCTCGCTCTCTGCACACCAGCCACAAGCACTTCATTTTAATACCGGCCCGTAGAGCAAAACCCGGCCAGCCTCGATCCAGCTGCCATTTGGTTGCACAGTTCTCCCCGAGTCCGTAGACTGCAGTAGGAGTGAGCCCCCTCTTGTTCAAGCAGTAAATGTTTATTGAATTACCTTGTGTTTTTCCAAGCAAAAGGGGGAGTGTAGCATAACAATAGAGAAAGGTTTACGTTTAGTCTCCCCGCCTGCTTTGCTATTCCAAAGTACCCCTGACGCTAGTCTTTTCCCAAGAATGTGGAATTCCTCCTCCTCCTCTGCGTGAACTCGTTTCCCGTTTTTGCAAGTGCTACACTAAATCTTCTCAAACACCTGCCGTTTATTTTTCCCTCATGTTGTTTTCTATGCTCTTCTCCTCTCCGCACTTTTCTTCTCCCCACCTCTGAACTCGGCCGATTATTTTCCCTGCATCTCCCATGACACCTTGTTCCTCTTTGGAGAATCTTGTCGATGCTTGTATGTTTATCTGAGGGACGGCGGCTTTCAATAAACCTGGCCCCTGGACACTGCACACACACACACATTCACACCTACACATACACACATGCACTCACTTCTTCCTACAGACACACAGGCCCTAGTAATTAATCTAAGATAAACACACAGCCTCACACATACACATGTGCTGGGCAGAAGTACCCTGTAGGAAAATAATCACGCCAGAGAATGCGAGTTTTAAGCAACGTAAGATCCTGCCACCGTGTACTTTGGATGGGAAAACGTATTGAAGCGATCTGGAGGACAAACACTGGTGTCCATTCTATAGACAGACAAGGCTGTAAGCTGATAGCAGCCACCACATATCCTATTACCTCACATGTTCTGCGATTGCATGAGGTGGATTCTGAAACTGGTAAAGGTTAAAGGTCACTGGATAAAATAAGGGGTGAAGGACATCGAGTAAATCAGATGTGGAAAATGGTCTTTAGTGTAAATTTAGGGTTTTGAGTGAACATAAATAGTTAAGGCTAATAAGAAGGACAGGTCACACAGGTGACTTGAGGGGTAAAGGGGCACCTCAAGGGAGGAGATCAGACTTCACATGCACATACACACACTACCTGAACAGAGAACAAGCCGCATCTGTGAACTGTGAACGAGTCATAGCAGGAGGGAAAGAGGGGCAGAGACAGACAGAGAGAAAGAAAACTGAGCCGGTGGACCACACAGATAAAAGAGTGTGCTCTGTTCTCTTTCCTCCTGAAGGAACCTGAAGGAGGAAACTCCACCTCTGGGATTAAGGCTTGTGTTTCCCCAATTTACTGCCATGGCTGCCTCGGACAATATATTTCTGTTCTGCTCGTCGTGTAGCATTGCTTTCCTCTCTTCAACGGCTTGATCATCAGACAGAACCCCCCCCAAGATGAACCCTAATAGCAGATATAAACCAAATATTTCTATTCCCTTAAAAATGTCTATGAATATGATTTACAATGTAGTCGTTACATCCTGATATCTGAGCATTTTGTGAACTACTTTGATGTTGCTTTACTGTTGTAGTGATTTATTTTATTCAGATTATTCTACTTTAATGTGCAGTTATTATTCAAATACTAACATTTCAAGTACATAAAGATGCTGGTCATGTAAAGTACTTAATCAAACCAGTAAAGTTAAATCTGGTTCAGTAATTATTCTCGCTTATTATTCTTTATTATTTGTCCAAAATTATAGCTATCCATCTTATATTAAGTAGCCTAAGTAGGCAGCCAAGACAGCCACGTGACCAGGTAAAGTGTATTGTGATGCTGTATGGGATAGCCGTGATATGAGGGCATGCTCTGGCCCATTTGGTGGTGGAATTATCGAATTTGCTGTGCGCTGCCCCTGAACCAGCCTACCCAACCACAAGAAAGACCTAGAGGAGGAGACGAAAGGTCTACACAAACATGGACAGACACACACACACACACACTGAGCCTCCCCCAGCACAAGGGGATGCTCTGCACATTCCCCCTAATTGCTTGTTTCAAGCGGAGGCTGATTGTGGAAAATTATACCCTTTGCATTTTCTTCTGTGCTCCCCTTCGTGTTTTTTTTCTTTTTCTTTGTGTCTATGCATACATGTCAAGGGACCAAAAGTACAGTATGTGCCTCAACGTGCACTTTTGGCTATGTGTACCTGCATGCATATGGATGTGTGTGCATGCTTGTGAGTGTGTGTGCACTTCTGTCCTTGACTGTTGTAAAGGTTTGCAGTGAAATTTGTGTCTCTCTGCTCTGCTATACCTCAGTCATCATGAGCCCATTTTCTCCTCACACCAACGTCCTGTAGAAAGATTGTGAATTTTGAAGAATAAAAATAAAAACACTGATGCTGGATAGTTTCTCCCCAGTAGGACTTCTGTCATATGAAGCATCACAATCCATCATTTGATAATCTCCTCCACCTTTCCTTCCTGCTCCTCCTGTCCCTCCCTCTCTCCACCACTCTTCCCACCTCTCCCTTTCCAAATGTGTGGCTTCCTTACAGTGAGTGCTGCCAACCTCACTCATACAGTGTGCACTGGCCGAGCATTGGCCAAGAGCAACGTATAGGTCTGGGAAACCCACTTAGTGTGTGTGTGTTTATGTGTTTGTGTGAGGCTGTGAACTAGGTGCCTCTCGCCACAAGGTGGGCTTTGCAGGAGAGGCTGTGGTGGTCCCACTACTGTAACTACATAAGTGAGGAAATGAATTAAGTGGACTTGGGAGAAAAGGTGTGTGTAGACAGTGTGTGTGTCGAGGTGGCTGCTATATTCAAATTAGACACACACATACAAACAAAGGGGTAAGTATGGACGATATCGCAGTGCTACATGATTCTTAGAAACGATAGTAGTAAGGTGAAAATAATAGAAACAATACATTTGTTTAAATCAATAAATGGACCACTTAAACATGCACACCCACACACACACACGCACATACACACACACATGCACACAGTCTGGTCAGAGGGGCCTCGTCTTCTTCTAACAAGGCCTCTCTTACAGTATATGCAGCCTGGCCTGTCTGGTGTGTTTAAGGGGCAAAGTAAATCTGTCATTTTAGCCCCTGAACATTCAGTCACTCACGCACACACACACACACACTCAGAGCCTTGCAGCTGGAAGGAATTAGGCTGTCTCTCCCTCTCTCTCTCCCTACACCAGGGATGATAACCTCCACCGCTCACCCTCCGTGATTGGAGAACCATTTATTTTAGCCATTAACAACATATCTGTTGGCCCCTGGGCTAATAGTTGAGAAGACAGAGAACCTTTAGTGTTTAGGTGAAAGGCAAGACTTGTCTTCTGTCTGGGAGTTTAGCTACTGTATCCTTCAACTGGATGTTCAGTGTGTGTGTGTGTGTGTGTGTGTGTGTGTGTGTACCTGGACAGCTCCACATATAATATGCATCTAATCAGTACAAACACAAGCTCAAAACAACTTCCTCATTTTAAACACACTCCTCTTCATTTCTTCATGTCACCATAGTTTGTAGTCAAAACTAAACTTTTGGCTGTCTGGATTATGATGTCACTGGTGTGCGTGTGCACGGATGTGTGTATGTGGACTCCTGGTGCCCCTCTGCAAACATGTCAGCTTAATCTGTGCTGGCGTCTCGGCTGTTTCACAGATCCCCAGGTCTCAGTAACAAACTGTCCAGTTTAGATGGCTGGTTATCATGCACTGAGCCTCACATATTAGTCTGTGTTTGATACAGAGGGGCTTTGTGTTCACATGAACTTAAATGTGAACATGCACGTGCATGAACACAACATTTACAGTGTATATGAACTTTTGCTAAAGTGCACAAACAACAGCTGTGTGGCACAGACAAACAAACGTACAGACAGCAAGTAAATTGCAAGTAAGCAGACAAAAATGACTTAAATATCAACACAGATTGACCTCTACAGAAACAAGGTAATGCTGTGTATGCACTGAAACACTATCCCCCATTACAGCCCAAATACAAGCATGTACTGTTGGCACACACACACACATCTTGGGTAGTATCCAACAGGCAGAGCATAGCTGCAGAATGAGGTGTAGATTATAGAGCACTCAGTGACAACCAAATTGTCACTTCCTGCATAAAGCAGCTTCAGGCTCTCACCTCCTGCCTTCAACACCCTTTTTCTGTCATTTACCCCATCACCGTCTTATTTATCATCAAATCCCTCTTTCTTTCTTTACGGATCCCTTATCATGCATGTTATCAGGCTGTACATGTAGACAGTCGCTGCTCGCTACCATCACAAGGGAGCAAATTGAAACTTTGGATGGAAACTTGTTGCATACATGAATTTCATTAGTGAACAGAGAACATTTGCATTTGAACCACTTTACATCAGTAACATAAAAAAAACAATTTAATATCTGCTTACAACTATATAAAATATTACATTATATCCTTATTGTGACACAAGCAACATGTTATGGAGCGCACAAAGACAATGAGCTCAACTGGAAGAAGAATATAAGAAAGGCAAAATAAGAGGCTGCTCTTGGTTTTCTAATGTAGCGTAATAAGTATTGTGACATTATTCTCATAGTTGAGCCTATAGACCAATTTGGAGTGGACGTCACAGTTACGGTTGCGCACAGAAAACAGCGAAAGCTGGAGTGAAACGGTTGAGATACCCGGAATAAAAATGTCTTGTTGTGCGAACACGAATACAAAAAAGATAACCTTCATTTTTATAGAAAACCATTGCTGATGATGTCGTTTGCAGCAAAACGAAGCTTTATGGTAGCCAGAATTTGACGTAAACAAAAAATCTACATAACCTAATATTTGCAAATACAATTTATACAACCCTACAGTTAGGCTACAGTGTGAAATAATATTTAGGCCTATATTTACATACACCTAGTGACAGCAGTATTTACATTGTTCTAAAATACATTATACAATTAAAAGAATTGAATACTAACCGAGCCATGAAGTGCAGATTGTGGTCAGTGTATAGTTGTTTGACTTGTTTATGTCTTATACAGCTCCGTTTTATGTCCTTGTCACTGGAGTCAGCTGATAGATCACATGATTCCTTTTTATGCAACCAATTGGTGAATCTCATCCAGGGCACCCAGTTTAAATTTGCTCTGGCCTGCCCACTGTTGTTGTATACTCGGCAAGCTGCTTTGCAACCCACCTCCACCCCAGCTCCTCCTTTTCATGCTGTGTCTGACTTATCAATGTCATCTCTGTTTGTCATTGATGCTGCTCTGTTCTGTTCCCAGGGGGTCTTTGTTGCTGCTCTTCCATGTAGGCGCATGGAAGGGCAGAGAGGTGTGCTCTCTCCGCCTTAGGTTTTCCACATAGGCGTGCAGAAGGGTGGACAGATGTGCTATGCACTTTAGGCTTTCCTCGTAGGCGTGTGGAAGAGGCTTTCTGCGTAGGCCTGAGGAAAGGCAGAGAGGCCCCAGAACAGAGCCATACCATCAAATATATTACTGCAAATGAACGTTAAGTTAGCGTAAATGCAATCACCAGAAGTAAAAGGCTAAGATTAGGTTATAAATGAACTTCACCATGGTCGCATTACTTTAATATCTCCACCGCAATAAGGCTGTGCTAATGCTTGGTGTGATGATGTTCTGTAGTCTCATTTAGCCTGTTGTTACCTACTACCTTTTTTAGACACCTAAAGGCTTCATAACTCAAAAGTGGGGTATTAACTGAGGTATTTTAAGTCATAGAACAAAATGGGAACATTTCTAAAGCTTGTGTTAAACACAGACCTCATTGCAGCAGAAAACCTATTTAAAAACCTGTTAAATTTTGAGACTATTGAGTGCTAAAATGCTAACTCATTTCCAGGTTTCAGGACTCATTCCTGGAGCATTCTACAAGAGATGGTTTACATGTTATCACAGACACAGCCCCAATAGTGTCTGTCAAACTCAACTCTATCATCTTTCACTGAGTCCTCGGCTGGGACTTGGTGAGAACAGCAGGCATACACACTCTGTAAACAACTTGTCAAATAAATAAAACCCCTCTATCTATGTAGGTAGCTGTGAAAGAACTGGTAACAATGAGCTCATAACTGTTTACCAAATTCAGTTTTTCAAAAAAGATCTGACATCAGATCTGAGGTGATGATATTTTTCTCCAAAAAGGGCAATTGAAGTAAAGTTTTTAGAGCAACCGTAATGTCTTGATCATCTGTCCTTCTCGTTTTAATGTGATGTCATTCTCCTGCTGTAATCTTATAGTATGCCTTCAGGGTACATCGCCAGCATTACAGACTTGATGATAATACCTATAAATACACGCTGCAGCAGCAGCAGCCAGGCCCTGTCTGTCTATCTCTACCCATCTCACCATTTTGGAATGTATGACCTTAAATAGTCATATATGAAGACATTTTAGCACAGACCATTTAAGCCCAAAACTTGACTCAAAGTTAACATGATTTAAATTGCATAGATTTTGTGTAAAATAAAGTTTAAACTCTGACTTCTGTATCAGCAATTCTTATAATGTGTCATGCTTTTAAATCTTGTATTTTCTTTTCCTGTGATTTCAGTCGATCATTACTTGGCAGCTGATCACTTCTTAATTTGTTTAACGGCCCTCAGTGTTGAGCTTTGGGGTTCATTGTATTTTCAATACCTATTCATATCATTCTAGTTCCTATATATTCCCTCTGGTGTCAGTTTCTTTCCTGCTCTTCCATGCGTATTTTCACCATTGTTCTCTACATTAATCAAAATCTGTGTGTGTGTGTGTGTGTGTGTGTGTGTGTGTGTGTGTGTGTGTGTGTGTGTGTGTGTGTGCGTGTGAGTGTGTGTGCAAAACAATGAATGAGAGAGGTGGAGGGGTATACCTTATAGCTGTTAATGAAGCTAAAGAGGAAAAAAGAGAACGGGAGAACATGAGGAAATGGGCAAGAATTCAGTGTGTGTGTGCGTGTGTGTGCTTGCATGTGTGTGTGTGTGTGTGTAGCAGGTGCTCTCCTTGGGGAGCTCTCTTGGCCAGAATAGAATAAGGATATGAATATAGGACATGTGCACTGGGGTGCACCTGCAGAGACATTGACAAAGACCACACACACAAGCATACACACACAAACAAACGACATGGGGAGGAAATGTGAGATTCCATTGCACATTATTACTGCATTTCTTTGGCTTTTTGACAAATGTTCACAAAAATCACTTTAGTAAGAAAGTGTGGGAGCAAAATTAGCAAATTATTTTTAATGGGTCTCTGGTAGTGTTGCCTAGCAGAGGGCCACACGAAATTTAATCGGCAATGGGTTTGTTGTTAATAGAATGATTAATTAATTCAGTGGTTGATCAACAGGAAATAAATAAGCAAATTTCATGACTGATCAATTATTTAAACTATTTATCGAACAAAAATATCTGCCCAGCCGAGAAGAAAATGTCAGCATTATACGTTTCTGTAAACCAGGAATACAAATATTTGCATGTTATCGTATGTATCGTAACAGTGTTTCTAAAGTGATGTAGTGTATGAGCTGACCTGCAGACCAGGTTGTGTTTTAGCGAGTCATTGCTGTGTTTCCGTCAACTTTTAGGCAGCAAACATGGGTGATTTGTAGCGACCTGTTGGTGTATTTCCGTCAGCGTTTTAGGCTTTGAACATGGGTGCTTTGTAGTGACCAGTCAGCAAGGATCGTGTCATGAAAAGCTGTTGTTTCTTACAGAGACATCTGTGCTTTTCCTACATGCATTGTACCCCCAAACAGGGTATTTTAGGCTAAAACAGGATCTTTTCCTAACCCAAACCAAGTGGTTTTTGTGCCTTAACTTAACCACACGTTAACCACAGTATTATTAAACTGTAAAATTTGATATTAATAACACACAAATGTTCAGTTCCAACATTCTGGCGATAAGGTTGAAAATGCCAACATGTTTTGTACCATTGTTAGGATGTTACCCCGGGAACCTTTTGTAAATAAGCTTTATGAAACAAAACATTGATTGCTGTATTGATAATGACAATAATTGATAATCGCAGCCCTAGTTTTAAGTTTCACTCCATGTTGAGCAACATCAACACTGTCCCAGGAGTACTGAAGTCTACTGCTTCACCACTGTATGTTATCACAAGTGTTTAGACAGTTGGGCAGTAAATAGACTGCTCTAATGGCACTGAACTCACACTTGCACACACACACACCTTAGTCCCGTTGTCCTGCTCCCAAGGGGGCTGTGGTCTCCATTCTCTCTCGCTGGCTGCTGCAATGACTGTGGGGTCGCGGGGTCTCCCAGATAAGACCGCAGGGGTTTTGTAAAGGCAAGCTTGACTTTCAGAGCACAGGAAGGAAGGATGAATAACCTGGAGGAAAGGAGGAGAGTAGGGAGTGAGGTCGAATGAAACTCCAAACCACCTGCGCATCTGATAAGGCAGTGCGCATTAAGGTGAGCGTAAAAGAGAAGGTTAGCAGGGAAATGTCAATAAGCGCCCAGAGAGAAGGGAGTTAGGAGCTGGAAGGAGAGAAAGTGAGGGAGAAAAGTAGACAGGGAAAAGAGAAAAAAAATTGAATCTATCAGAGAAAGATCATGCACACAAAATATGAGAGGCCGAGGGGAACAAAGAGAACGGATGAATGAATTATCAATGAAAGAAAGACTACAGTGGCAGACTTGAATAGGTGATCTTTGACACAACACAATGCCGCTTTGAAATGGAGAAGTTCACAATCATCGGAAAACACCAAAAAGATTTACACCCACCATGCTCGCCAATAGCCTCCTGACTGAAAAGTGTTGTAGTTTCTGCTCATTGATGTATTGAGCGGTTATGACAAAGGAAGTGTGGGGGACCTCAGGTAGCTCTGTGTGGAACCATTGATTTTCACTGTCCACACAAGGCTGTTGATTGATAGGGCAGAGCTGGAGTCATTAGATACATTCCCAACCAGCATCTGAATACACACACACACACTCAGAGGAGCGTGGAGTGAGAGATGGGTGGAGAGTGAGAAGAGAGGCAGTACGAGGTAATACATTTATGCCAAGTTTAAAATGCAACACTTAAAGCCATAAAATGATTGCTGGCATACAGCTAAACATAATCGTAAAAGTCTTGTATTTTTGAAAAGTGTGCTGTGAGTATTGGAAATAAAGCGGGGATTAATGTTCGTGATAAAAGACGCAAGAAAGCCATTTGGCTTGAAGATGCTCTCTGACAACTGCCTCTCTCTTCAATCTGGCCTGACCCTTGTGCCCTGTTGTCATAAGCCCAGTATTTATGGAGGTGGCGTGAACCCAAGGCCAAGGTGGAGGGCTTATTTTACAGATCTTGCCATAAAACGGTCAGCTTGAAAATATGAGAGACTTGGCAGGGGGACTTGACTACCTTCGGGATCCTATTGCAAATTGGCCTGCTTTAACTGGGGATGGACAGGATGTGCGCCGAGGAGAGATGCTCAGGGGGAAAAAACAGACATGATGACACACAAAATCACCGCGAAGCTTGCTGAGAGACAAACAGCTCCTGTAGCAGTATGTTGATGAATGAAGTGGAAGGTTTTTTTATTTTAAATTACTTTAAAATAATTTTAAAAAAACATTTGGTTATGTTCAAAATTTGTATAAGTTAAACAAAACAAACAAACAGAAAGCTAAAGTTTTGAATCATCAGTCAGAGACCACTGAGCCAACTGAGAAGTCGGGCAGTCTTTTTTTTTTTTTTTTTGGTCAGTCAGCATACAGTGTACTTCTGGAGACATATATGTAGCTGCAGAGTGAGCACTCTTTGCTTTCACACTGCTCTCTGGTACAGGTAGCTGCAGACCCAGAGCCAGGATGAGTCTGAGTGAGACAGAGGCAGCTGCCCGGCGAAAGAAAGCGTTTGCTCAGTCAAGCTCTGCGTTAACATTATCTTCTGCTTTCTGCTTAGAAGTGATGAACTTACAGATCACAGCTATACAATACAGTCTCTGGCTTTTGTTTGATATCTAGTGCCAGCAAAAAATGTTGTTATACATTTCCAATCCGTTGTTAGCATAGTTAGCATGCATTAGCTCGAAGGGCTTATGTGGCCTTCTAATGATATTACGTAAACGTCACTGTTATCCTGAACGTCCGGCCGAACCCTGTTCAAACCCTCAAACTCTAAATGGAAAAAAAGGAACCAACAGTTAAATATTTGTAATGAACAGTCAAATCTAAACTGACACGACTCTGAGTCAGGTACAGCCCTAGAAATTGTATTGTAACTTGTGGCTGTGTGGAGCTGGCTCTGCAGTGCATCACTGTGTGACACTGACAGTATATTTGTCTATAATGAATCCTCACATATTCACTTTTTGTATATGGACAGCTCAGACCAGTTTGCTTCAGGTTAAGTCACCATTTTAAGCTGTCAAGCACAGCTTTTATTCTCTCTGCGAGACTCGCACTTTCTTCTGTTGCCACAAACACATCCCTCTGTTAAAAGGAACAAATTGTCCTGAAGTTGATGCTGACACTTGACATTTAAATAATGATCGAGCCAGAGGGGCACCTTGGCCACTGAGCTGGAAAATGTTACCTTTTAAGAGGGATAAATCAGGATTTGAGATTTTCCTCCAGGAGAGAGCAACTGTTTACTTTCGAAGACGATGGACGCTGGAGTTGAGCAGAATTAGTGGAAAGTGTTGAAAAGCGCTGCAAAGTTGGAATGTTTGCTTTGTGAATGAGATGAGATTTCTGACTCCATCATGAAGCCCAAACCTCTCCGGAGCCATAAGGCCTCTGAATGTGTCTTTGTGAGTGGGTACACACACACAGACACACACACACACACAGGCCAGATGTCCATTTGGCCTTGCAGATGATCTCTAATTTCATCCAATTTCTGAACATCTCTCTCTTTGGGACTGCAGCCACCAGCCATGGGACTTTTTATTATATGCAGTCCAAAACACACACATCTTCACATGCACACACACATATCCATTCATCCGTTTATTTATCTATCTTTATCTTTAGCTAAACTTTTGCTGTGGCCTTTTCATCTGATGTAATTATGTAGTTTTCAGTCTCAAAGTGGAAAGGCATGATTGATTGTATCTGATGTAATGAGCACACTTCTGGCAAACAAGATTTATGCAATGTAGCATACTAAGAAGCTTATGTTACTTTACCTGGTCAGGAAATTAACCTGAAATCACTCCTCCAATGGCAAGTCAGAGGTCTTCTTGAAACTCCAATCAGATTGGATTTCATGCATTCCCACACTAAATGTAAGAGATTTTTTTCATCATGTACTGCATGCAGATCCTGTACTAGTCTGAGACTCGGTGTAGGCATACCCGATTTATCATTCAGCTTTTCTTTGATTAAAACTGGATGCACAGGGGAGATAAAGCATGCATGCTGTCAGGCCTCAGAGAATTTTAAAACGGAGGGACTTTCCAAAAAGTCTGACCCGAGAGGTGAAAAATCAAGAGTATATGCACAGGCGAACATCAGACCATATTACATCTGACAGACTGTGATTCTGACGCCTTGTTGTTGGATTATGACATGCAGGCCAGAGATGTGTGTGTGTGTTCGTGTGGGTGTCTAGGAACTTAAGTTTAAAAGCCAACAACTCAGTTTTGAGGCTGACTGATCTCATTCCCCCACAGTATCACACACTAACACATATGCACACACCCGAGGTCACAATCCAAATTCTGTGACTTGTTGGCCTTTCCTCCAAATGAAGCGTTCCACGGATCAGCGAGCCCATCAGCCTACTCTCTCCTCCTCTTTGCTCAAATCTCAGCAATTATATTTGACATGTAACATCAATAATCTCATTTATTTTCTCGCCCCCCCTCTTTCTCTCCCCCAACCACACACACACACACACACACACACACATACACATACACAGAAGGGTCTGCTCACTCCGATTCTCTTATCTGTGTCTGCAGGAAATGTGAGCCACGCAGCATTCGATAAAAACAATTTTTTGCACCATTGATCCCACAGCACTTGTTTCTCCCTCCTGTTTTTTTTTCTCCTCCTCCTGGTCCTCCTCTATGAAAATGGCATTTCTGCAGGTTTGTTGTTAAACGATGAAGTAAATGTTAGGAGATGACTGTGTTTTATAAAGAGCAGCAGGGGAAAGACCGTGACAATTCATACTGAGATGAAATGAATCGCCAGAGGAGAAACGCACCACGGGCACAACCGCTGGTGGAGAGGTCACTCACATAGACTACGTTCTATACTGTACACACACAAATCACCTACATGTACAATGTCCTTATGTGTGTGTGCTTGAAGGTATTAGAGAATAGAGTCTTTGCACATCTGTTTGTGCCTGTGTTTCCGTGTGGACACTCTTGGCATTGTCTCCACTGAGTAGAGAAGCCATGCAGGCTCAGTGGGTGCCACTTTCAGCTTCCTCCACCGCAGTGCCACAGATCGATATAGCTGAAGTCACCCACCTCCACACACTCGGCTTCTGTAATCATTCCCTGCACTGTGTTCTGCTTCACTCCCTCCATCGGCCAGGTTGTTGTTTATCCTATTATAGCCTTAATTGCCATGCTTATGGTAACCTTTCTTCAGCTTGCTACCCCCTGCACTAAACTAATGGGTAATGGCACAGGAGGGCTAATGCAACCAAGCTAATTTGGCTGGGCTTATATGCCCACATGGACACCTCAGTCTAGCACAATGCTCACGTCCATCATTCTCTTACTGTTTTTTCTCTCCCTCTTTCTCTACGTGGCTTTCCTAGCGTTAGCACTCAGTGCGCTGTGTGGCTCGGAAGCAGGTTGCGGCTAATGAGTTACCTCAGCGCTCTCAGTGCTATGGCTTTTTAATTAGTGTCGCGGTGCTAAGTGTCCCACACGGACCCTTCCCAAGCCCCCTTTCTTGTCATCCATCACCCACTCCTTTTGTTTGCCTTTCATTTACATATATGCACCAACCCCAAATTAGCCAGTGGCTCGTTAATTGCACGTGTGGGGAAGTAAATGGGTGGTGGTATGGTGGGGTAGAGGTGCAGTCAACATGTTTACCTCCTAAATACCCCCAAGGACCACTGAGCTCCAGCACACGGGGAGGTCATAGTGAATACGCCCCTCGGGCTAAAAAGATCCATTGTGCTGTTTGGAGTAATTAGTACAACTAACAAGCTCAAGCCCACATTAGAAGAGATATATGTACACACACACACACATACAAACACACACACACATACAGAAGTTTTAGAAGAAGAAGAATTGCATTTGTTTGTGATGCATTTGAGTACTGAAAAACTCTACAGAAGGATTTTTTTCCTCTAAATTCCTTTATGCTATCAAATTAAGATACTTTCTATTGATTTTACAGTCTATCAGACTAAGTCAGCTATGACTGTATTGACTTCCGTTTTTTTCAACTGATTGATAGTTAGTCCATAATAGATAAGTGTCCTCAGTGTTATTGATCATACTCAAACAGCCTCAGAAATCAGCTTCTGTGTGTTTGCATTAGATTCATTTGTTGTCCTGTTTGTCGGGTGAAAGCCTTGTATCTTCAAGTATCCAGTTTTTCCAGGACTCAGTAAAACACAGGGCGGGACAACCATGGAGTTTTATCTCACAGGTTTTGAGAGGAAAATTAATCAAAATTAGTAATGAATTAATGAATTATATTTTACACTAGTTGTATCACTTTTTTACAACCTGTTACGGAGTGGAACGAAATGATATCTTCTTGTAAACTGATTCATACAAAAATGAAAGAATTATTATACAAATGTGGGAAAAAGGGGTCATGGCACCACCAAAACTTAAACATAGGCTACATCTGATACAATTAAAAAGGGTTAACATCAGCACAAACAGAAGGACTTTTCATATACATGTCAAAATGTATCATATGTTTCTTTATGTGACTATATGTGTAGCTTATAGTCAGAATTATTATTGATTTGACCTTTTTAAAGCAAAATAAAATGTGGGCTAAGCATGTGGATCCACATGGTTGAGCATCAATAAAGAGTTCTTGCTTCTGTCTTTGATCCCTCCACTCTACATATACCTGAGCATCTCCCTGCTTTAAGAACACAATATAGTTCATGTATCATATTTCAGTCAGCCTACCTTTAAACAGCACAATGTGTATTCTCAAGAGATTAACAGTAATACCATGGTGTGTCCTTTTCCTCCTTTTTTTGTGTTTGACGTCTCTTCCACATGACTGTATCCAACAGCCTCACTGTGTGAGGTATATCGTTGTGTTTGTTCCCGATGTTGATTGGCCAATTATGCCTGATTGTGTTCCTTGAGGGAAGCATTCTCCAAGAGTTGTTAGTGAATGGCCAAATTATGCCTTAGCTTTTAATGTGACCATGGGGAGCCCAGGACCACTCCAAAAAGTTTTTTTTTGGTCTTTGCAAAGCCACAAGTAACGTGTAGTGACAGCATTATTAGTCAAAGGATAGTTTGAAAGTCATTGTTATTTGCTAAGAGTGACTTCAATGGCGACTTGGATGCCGTGGGCCGTTTGAGCTTTAATGAGAAGTTTCCAGGTGGGAGTTAAAGTTGGAATTGCGCCCTTTCTCTGTCCTTCATGACCCCTCTGTACCCTGCCCAACTCTGTATATCTAACTGTCACTGCATGTTGCTGCTCTGTTAACTCCCCTGCACTGAAATGAATGATATATAATGAATGATATATAAACATATGTACAGGGTGCTACCACAAACACACACATTTGCTATATGCCGATTTAGAGTGCTTGCCCTCTGCAGCGTTGGCAAAGGAATACTTCACCCATAAGATCAGGGATTTGTATCACAATTATGTACCGCGTGCTACCTTGAATTCATTAAGACAATGTTTTGTTTTTTTGTTCTCTTTTTGCATGCATCCGCAGTGAACGGACAGTCCAAAACAAGCAAACGTTTTTCATGAATTGAAATAAACTGGGACCATGTTTCACAAGCAAAACAGTATCAAAACATCCTTTTACAAACTCTCACACGCAAAATAATCCAAGGTTCATTTATCCAGTCGTATGCTCAGTACTTCCCAAACATGTTGATATTTGCTAAAACTTCACGATTTAGTGCAAACAGTTGCATGACCAGGTATGTGTGTGCATGCAGTTTGAGCTCTGCTCAAGCAAAGCTCATACGCATGCATGTTTCCAGACACAGCTTTAGGGGGGGTAACCATAGGTGAAGGTGTGTTTTTTATTGTAACACTTCAGTGAAGATGCATGTGTTTGGGAAGTACTGAGCAAACGACTGGATAAATGAGTCTTGGATTGTACTGTTGTGTGAAAGAAAAACTTTTCCTTACAAATACAAGGTAACGCACAGTAATTAGCCGTTATATAAATGATTATTTAGGGGGTGAAGTTTTTATTTTTAAACTATGAAACAAAACAACAAATCATGGACTGTAAAAAAAAAAATCAATCTTCTCTTGCATCAGTCTTCAGCTCATTTTGATGATGGACTGCTGCCTGTGTTCTTATGCCACAGAGAGATTAGGAGACTTGTCTGCGAGCATCAAGTCTCTAATGTGGTTGGCTCTGTGTTGTGCAGTGCAGATGAACGGGATTGAACGCTCACTTGCAGCTACTGAGAGGGTGTGAGTGTGTGTATGTGTGTGTGTGATGAGCTGTAAAGAGAAGGATGTAGTCTGACATGCTTGAAGCATTAATAGAGCAGTCTGTTGTATCACTCCCCCCCCAGTAATCCTACTGCGTCTCCTCACTCTTGTGCGTGCGTGTGTGTGTGTGTGTGAATATATGTGTGTGTGATTGATGACACTACTAATGGTGCGTCTAAACACTGGCAGCCCAGTTATCTCTTATCTGGCAGAAGGGAGAAGGCTTGTGTCAACAGCTGCTCCTCCTCCTCGTTTATCTCTCTCTGTCCTTACCGCCTCTCTTCCTCCTACACTTTTTTCTTCTCACAAATTAAAAGCTCACGCAGCTTATCGTCATGTATGATTGCTGTTTAACTTTTATTGGCCTGTTGAGTAACTAATTATAATATTGATTATTCATCAGTCTTTTTCTATAAATAATTTAGTCTATAAAATGTAAAAAAAAAAGACTAAAAATACCCCTCCAGAAGTTGAAGGAGGTGTCTTCAAATGACCTGTTTTTCTTGACAAAATCTCCTCAGCGATGAAGTAATGTGATTGTTTGATTGATAAATCATTTTAGCATTTTTTCCTCCCTCTATCCTTCCTCTCATCCATTCCCACAGCAGCTGCCCTGTAGTTTCCAATAGCTTCAAGGCTGTAGGAGATAGGACGGCCATCAGGCTCCCTTGTGCTGCTCCACTCTGGGCCTCATCTCCACCACGGGCCTCAATCACCTTAATGCGCCCGTTTAGCCATTAGCTTCTCTGAGGGGGGCCCATATCCATCCATCCCTCCATATATCCCGTCATACATTAAAGGGCAGATTGATAGCCATCAGCCAGGCCTCGGCCACTGACACACTCTTAATATTGTGTCTAACACAAACCAGATGGCTGCAGGGCTCTTCTGCAACACACACACACATGATACACTCACACACTGCTACCCCCAGCCTATTCTACCATTTCCCTCTCTCTCAGGAGAGGGGATGAGCGTTCTTAATTAAAAGTTGGATATATGGGCCTCTGGGTGGAGGTGGTCAAGCGGGATCCATTACCTGCACATTGGGGCCCTCCAGAGCCAGAGTTAGGGTGAAGGCTTAAGCTGACAAGATGGGGGATGGGGCATGGGGGTGTGGTGAGTCTGTCTGTGCCGCATCCTGACTTAAACAAAAAATTAGGGATAGGAAATAAAAGGAAGTAGTTATGGCAGTTTGAGCATGAGGTGGTAGCTGCGAGCGCTAAAGCTAGCGCAGAGCCCAGCTCAGGCCAGGAGGTGTGAGCCATGATCTCAATAGCTGTATTGTGTTCACACTTGAACGGGGGCCAAAAACCCTGTGAAATATCAGAGCAGAAAGAGGGAGAGAAAAGTGTGGAAATGAAACAATGGTTTACACAACAGTGAAATAGGTCTTTTCCTCTGTTTCTCGCCAGCAGGCCCAACACTCAGAGAGTAAGCTTTATTGGCCCTCCTGTCCTGGCTAGTCTCAGCCCCCGGTAGGGCAGAGGAGGGGAGGGCCTACATGTGTGTAGACAGACGTAAAGGCTATGTGTTGGACTGAGACAAACTCAGATAGGCAGACCTATGTTTCTGCAGCCACACACGGAGCACAGATGAGAACACACACATGAAATTATCCTTTGGTAGAGATGAGAATAGCCAGATATTCTTCTAATCCTGTTCGACGAGAGTAACACGTCTCATAGCATCACGTATGCCTCCATGGTTACAGCTAATCCTTCTGGGCAGAGCACCTCTCCTCACATCCGCCAGACAGAGGAGTCAAGAGTTAGAATGTGCTTTTTTTTCTCTTTACTTTCCTCTTTTACAGAAAGGAGAGCAGGGTGGACTTTTTATATACGTTTAAGGGATGTGGCAGTTACCTTGTTCTGGTAACAACAATGATGTGTAACATCAGTAAACAATAAGGCTGTCTTTTTTTCATTTCAAGTTTTTGAATGTATTTACAGCAGTCGTTGGTAATGAGTTATACATTTAACCTTTATTATGCTTCCAAGCTGATGATAGCCATGGCCGGAGGCATTATGTTTTCAGGTTGCCCGACTGTCCCGCCCTCTGTCTGTACTTTCATCCATGCATACGTACGTTGGTCCCATTCTCGCGAACACCTCAAGAATGCCTAAGGGATTTTTTTTTTTCAAATAGGCCACTTAAACTCAACAATGAACTAATATGATTTTGGTGTTCAAAGGTCAAGGTCAATGTCACCTTGAATCTGTCTCATTCTAATAAATACGTTATCTCAAGAACACATTGAGGCAGTTTCCTTAAATTTGGCTCAAACCTTCACTTGGATTCAATGAAACTGGAATTTGGTGGTCAAAGGTCAAAGGTCAAGGTCACTGTGACTTTAGAAAACATGTTTTTTTTCCATACCTCAGAAATTCATAGGGTAATTATGACAAAGTCACTCAAAGTCATATCTCAAGAACGGAAGGGAAGACTTTCCGTCAGATATTAAATTGGTGACACTAATCTTCGGTGTCCACCTTGAAACTGTGCTGATTGTATAGATCTTCTGTGTTGCCAGGTTGAAAGTATGCGTGAAGCATCCATGCTTTCACAGACATGGACGTAAACTGTAAGTGCAACCTCACTGGTAATTTTAGTTTTTCAAAGGTTAAAATGTTATTTTTCCTCTAGAAAACATAGCTTTCTATCTACATGTCTCATATCCATGTTAATTACTACATTTCCTTTGGGTTTTGTGTGACACAATTTGGCACTAAATGTAACATGTTTTCACATCACACAGCAGATGACCTTTATGTATTACAGAGTGACCCTGTAAACTGTATTCAAATGTTAATTATGCTTGTTTGTAGCTTTGATTTTGCTAAGCTAGCGAGTTTCTACGTGTCTGTCTAAACTTTGTGTGTTAGAGATAGTCAGCACCAAAACATTCCCAGTTATTCCACTTAAACATTAAGAACATTTCTGCTGCTCATGGCATGTGACTCACGACCAAAGAAGCAAATGAATCAAAGCAAGGCTGTACTGCAGGAATAGCCAAGACACAGTCATCTATAAAGCAGTAAAGAGCGGCGCTGTCACATTTTCATTTCTCAGTGTATAAAAAGATTTTTATTTTCTTATTTATTACCAATTAACTTAATTGGTAAATAGACTGGCATTTGTTTAGAGCCCTTCGTAGTCCTCTGACCACATATGCTAGTGGTGAAGACTACCATACAAGGTGCCCTTTGCTCATTAGTTAAACATTCACACACACTCACACACTGATGGCACAGCAATTTCGTCCCGAGCAATTTGGGGCTGTGTATTTTGCCCAAGGATACCCTGACATGCGGACTAGAGGAGCTTGGGATCAAACCACTGACCTACCAATTAGTGGACAACCAACTCTACACATGATTCACTCACTCACTGAATGTCATATAGAGCTCCTTCATACTGTACGATAAAAATATAATATAGATGGCATATCTGCCTTCTTCATTTTATTCTGTTTCTCATCTTCAGAAAGTCTGCACTAAAAATAGGTCTTACAAAATAGGGTGTCACCTTGTAATGATGAGGCTTCCGTTTTTATTGCGCCATTACAAGTTCACATCTCTCTTTGTATTCCATAAATGTTTTGATCCTGGAGTAAATCTTTTATTTTGGGTCATCAGACTGAGAGGTAAAGCCTGGCCACTCACTATAGGAGCAGGAGGAAAGAGGAGGTGGTGAGAGGAGAGAGTGGAGTCTGGTTGTTAGAGCAAACGAAGAGTTCTGCTCAGATGGTTCCAATAAGTCCCCGGCCTGCAGCCACACAGGGGTTCTGCCACACGCTGTCCTGGCCAGCTGCTGCTCTTTTCGGGCACCACTTTATTTCTCAGGCCTTTTTTTTTCCAATTTGAGGTCCTAATTTAAAACCTGTGAAAGCCTCAGTGGAGTATGGGTGATGATGGGTTTAGAAAGACATGGAAAGACTAAAAGAGGAATGTGTGAGTGTCTATCACTCTCCTACTGGTTCTCTTCAGTTTGACTTTAGTGTACATTTAATTTTTTCTCCGCTCTCTGCTGTCCTGCCAACTCATTGATCTCATAACACACAAGGACGCTGCAACTTTCTACAACACAAAATGACATTCCACCAAAAAATGAAATTTAAAGAAGATGGTTGGAGACAGACATGACATCTCCTGTTTTGTGTCAGTCTCCTTCTCCGAGATTCAAGGAATGAGGTAGTCGATGGGATAAATGTTGAGGCCAACATTGATTTGATACTGAGCAGGAACTGACATGCAGAGGGAAAAATTCTCTTTTAGGTCATATTGGAAACCCCTGTTGTCTGGTTTAGATCACTAGAAATATCTTTGTAAATGAATAGTTTTTGTCACTGCATTTCTTTGTCTCATTTTCTGCTTCTCTGTCCCTCCATCACTCTGTTGTTTTACAAAAGCAAATGTTGTTGAAGGAAGTATTCTTTTATTCGGGTGTTAATAAATAATTGATGGTGTTACGTGCTCTATAAATTTTTACCAAGCACCACTTCCCTATTTGTGTTTGCACAGTTCCAGGAATTGTCCCATTTTGTGTTTCACTTCCGATGTCAGTCGATAGAGTGGAGGTCAAGTTGTGTCAGTGTTGAGAACCAGCTTCCTCGCCTCATTATTATTTGCCATTATTCTTGGCATGGATGCATTAGACTTGATTGATTTAGTTGCTTTGCTCAGGATATTTTATTTTACATTCCCATATTATATCAGCTGTTTGAGAAAAAGAAGAAAAAAAGAGCTGTGATTGCTGATAGGTATGATATGCTTGAATTTTGCCCTCTTTGTTTTATTGAGTAAATATTTAAATGTTTCAAATTCCAGGACAACATGTAAGATCTTAATAGATTATTGGTTTGGAGCTCATTGCAACAGTACAAACTCAAAAACTGTGTACAGCAACAGTTTGTTGACTGCAATGATATAAAAACATGTGCATGCACACACATCTTCTCTCTAGAAAACACTTAAATCATTACATGTAAAATCTGGATGTTCCCAACTCTGGTGTCCACAAACAAGAACCTATGACATCAGAAAACTAAAAATTATTGTTTTAAACTAAGTATATCAATTTGTGCTTATAGGTTTTTGTGGGTGTGTGTGTTTGGACTCTTTTTTAAACCAACTCAATGACACCATCAAGCATAAGTACCTGTAGCCCAGTAATACTCAACTTATAGGCTGTGACGGGATGCCAGATGGCCCGTGTACTAGGGATGGGCAATTTAAGTAACATTCATATTCAAGTATTTGCATCAAATTATTAGAGAGTGCTTGAGTACTCACAAAAATAAAGAAATTAATGTGTAAGAATAGGAATGTAAATTTACCAACAATAGTAAACAAGCGCAATTTGGAATTCATCTACTGAACAACCAGGCTTCAGTTAGCCTTTTAAACCATAAATTCAAATCTAACTTAGGAGAAATTACCGGACTATCTTTTGTTGCCGTTACGTGGGTTAGACCAGCGTTGGAAATTAGCACCAGATTTTGGAATCCACCAGCCACAGTGGCAGATGGACAAAAAAGTGTATTTCCAGCCCTGTTTGGGCACAGCAGGGACGGACCATCTCTGGAGTTCAGAGCCGATTTTCTCCTGGTCAGTTTAACATCTGCCTGGTTAGCACGAGCTAACATGCTAGCAGCTAACATCCGCCAACAAGCCATTTAATGATCCCAACATTCAAGCGGCTTGACTTTGTCTCGTTAATAACTGTTGGGTAATGTTAGCCTTGTGTTGCTGACAGTTAGCCCTGTCAATGAACATGTGTGCTTGTGTGTGTGTGTGTGTGTGGGCAGACTCTTGCCAACTGTTCCCAAGTACGGAGCTCACACTCCCGCAGCAGTGGTGTCATGATAACAGAGACTGAGTGACAATGGGGCAAGAAGGTGCTAAGTGAACTGATACACTGTACACAGCTTTACATGAGATTTTGCCCATTTTAATAGTCAAAAAAAAGTATGTAATAGTCATGTCCACATGTGGGAAGTTAGACGGTGATTACTAGATACATTGAACGAATACTGACGTCCAAACGAGTACTCGATTAGTTATCCCTGCCACCAACCATTTTCTAATTCATGATGATAACAAATTGATTCCTACTGAAAATGTTGTGCTTTGAATGTAAACAATTTGCCTTCAAGTGCATTAAACAAGCATCAAAATAGAGTTTGTTTATCTAAAAACATGCTAGTCATTTTGCAAAAGAGGCCCCCGGGCAAAGCAAGTTGAGTATCCCTGCTGTAGCCAATAAACAACCACTTTGCTCACTGTGCGTTCCTTCCAGCCAATAAACACATAGTTTACTAACTCTGCCTCACTCTCAGTTAATGTTCAACCAGTTTACTCACTTTGTTCTCCTCCTCTTGAGCCTGCTAACAATTATTTTGAAATGTGATAAACGTTCTTCATTGATCGTTGGATTTTTCTGACAGAGGCCGGTATGAGAAAATGTTTCCTCAGTCTGGCTCTCGCTGAGTTCAGTGTGTGTGCTCCTGTTTGTCACACACATAAGTCTAGCATTAGCCTTCAAACAGCACAGACAGAGTGTGTGACCCTGATGTACTGTTCATATATTTCCCCATTTGCACTGCACCTGCTTCACTATAATGAGCCAATATATCTGCTCACTAATTGCCCTAAATACATATCATAAAGCCCGGCCTGTAAAAGGCTGTCCAACGGTAAAACAGACATAGCATGATGGTAACCTCTGTGCACGCACACATGTACACTGAACACATCACACACGCATAAAAACACACATGTACCCAGTGCATAAGCACACACACCTGCAAGTACACACAACACATAAGATGGCATACACACGCATTTACACAGACACTCTTGCACACACTCATCCAGCCTTTTAACAAGAGGCTGTAAATAACACAAAGCCATTTCATTAACGAGGTCCAGCCCGAAAACCCACTGCCTCTCTTCTTTTAAAGCGTGCACACTTCCTGTTTAAAGTTACACTAACCTGGCAGCCCGGCACATGGCAACCTGCTCGTTCAGATGAGCTGCAGGGGTGCGGAGGTGGACATGGTGGCATGATGCTAAAAATAACAGATATGTAATCACCGGCTACACACAGGAAAATCTCCTCTCCTGTTTGAATTAGTCACATAAGCAACACAAATTTGAAAAATGGATATTGGTAGATTTGAAAACAGATTTGATGTTTGGCTTCCTCCTGCTAAAAAAAGAGTAACAGGGGCCAAAAAAAATGCAATGTAATGTAATGAAATCTGTTGATATAATAATCCATACTCAGTGTTAGGAAGGTTATATTTTTAATTAATAGGTTACAGAGTACTAGTTACCCAGTTTAAAACGTAATAACAATTGTACATTTTTTATTACTTCAGTGAAGTAATGTAACTAATCACATTTGATTACTTTTTTACAAATGTTTTAAACTGGACAATAAAGCTGAAAAATGTCTCGAAAAAGGCCGAGGCAAAAGAAAACATTCCTGCATGGTGAAAAGATACAAAGCAACAAAAAATAATAATATAATAATAAATAAGATAATATTTTTGGATGTTAACTTCCTTGTAATGACCAACATAATGATTAGTATCTGTTATTTGATTACAGATTTTTCCCCCTAAGTATTTGTAACTGATTATAATTAAATTTTTTTGTAATTTAATGACATGTAACTGATTACTCCTGAACACTGTCCATATCAGTGATTTATTTTATCATTAGATAACAGTACATGACACACTATATGAGGTTATACTTGCAGCTTAATGATTCATTATTACAGCTGCTAAACAAAATGCGTTTACATTTTCTGGTGATTATTATAATATCAGAAGCTACAAAACTATTATCAGAGATAAAAACAAAATTATTCATTCATCTTGTCTGTCATTTGCATATGTCTACAAAATTAAAAAAACAGTTAAAAAATGATCCCTTGAAAGCCTACCAATATATACATGCTTTACACATGCCTTGGTTGCATTTTATTTCAATGTAACAACACCTACCTGTGATATAAATGAATAAAATACAAAATCATCATCATAAATCACTGCATCTAGCCTCGTATCCCCACCTGCATGGGAACTGTTGTTCAAGTTCTCACTTAAAGGGAAAAGTCAGACGGGTCAACTCAAACAAAATGAGATTTGACTCTACAATGATTTTGGGAGTGTGGGAGATAGACACTGGAACTGTTCACATGCTGTTTTCAGTGTGGCACATGCACGCTCACCACAAATGATAGCTGTGTGACGGCGACTGTAGAGACGCTGATTTAAGAGAAGCAAGTTGGGTCATTAGTGAGCCGGGCCACATTCTGACACTCACAATGCATGTAGACACACACACACACACACACACACACACACACTCTACAGCCCAGATGGCTTTTACAAGGCCCCAGGCCCTCCCCGGCCTGCCTGCCTGGTTTTTAATTATGTCGATGGCTGCCCAGCCCAGATAAAATGGGTCACATTTAACACGCCTTCACTCACCTTCACACACACCCCACATCCACTCACACACTGCAAACACACACTCCAACACCTTGTATACATATTACTAGTCATACAACTAACAGTCATACACAATAAATAAACAATAAATATGTGATTTTCAACACAAGGGTTAATGCCTCGATAAAAGGAAGTGTGTGTGTGTGTGTGTGTGTGTGTGTGTGTGTGTGTGTGTGTGTGTGTGTGTGTGGATTTACAGCCTGTTTCCTCTTTAGCTGTCATTAGACTGCCAGACATGGCTACACAGGTGTACTATTACCAGCATCAGTAATTGGCCTTACACACACACACACACACACACACACACACACACACACACACACACACACACACACACATATACACTTTATTTTTAAAGGTCCAATCTATTCTCACAGTATGGCTCCTCCTGATGAAACACTTTGGCTGTGCTGCTGAGTCCCTTTTTTTAGAACTCAACAAATTTTCACTAAAAGTATTTGAAATCTGATGGTTTGAAATTATTAAATGTGTTTGTTAATAAAAGTGACATTGTCGGCACACACAGATGGGCTAAGACTATTGAAATGCTTACATCTTCTCAGATTAAAGCTATTTAAAGATATTTGGATAATATTTGAATGTAATTTGAATTTAGCTGGACCAACAAATTCTCGACTTGTACATGACAGTTAAAGTTGCTTTTGGTTCTGTGTGTGCAGATGTTGTGGTGACACAAAGACAGGAAAAAGAAAATTTACAGTTTGAGATGGAAAAATTTTGATAATGAAAATGAGTGATTCATACTGTCAACTTCTTTGTCAGAGCAGTTCTGAAAAGAGTAAATATTCCTGGACTGATAAATGTACGACTCATATTTCAAATAAATTCGATATGATTTTGAGTTAACTGAAATTAACTGAAGGCTTACCAAGGTATTTATCAACTCTCCTGCATCTGTTCTGGTGTTTGGTTTCTCCCACATCAGTTCAGCATTTTTTGACGTTGCAAAACAATGTGTGTATCGTGCGCTTGCATGTATTTTGCATGCTGTTTTTATTGGTTCATATAAAGGTCAGCATGATTTTGAGTTCTTGAAATGATGTTCAGCAATCATTTTAAAGCCCTTTATTGTATATCACATTTTGTAAAACTGTTTAAAGAACAACCTCTGCATTATAAACGTTAATTAAAGAACCTACAGTTTTTTTCTACAGCAAAGTTCTTGTGCAAATTCTATCAACAGTGTGGTTACAAAAAGACTGAGAAATAAGAGCTGTTTTTGTTGACATCTAAGTCCAAATTCAAAGCACTCAACACTGAGTCTTTGTGTGGCCTTATTGGTAAAATAATTGTGTACAAATTTCATTTTAAACATTTTCTTCACATGCACAAACTTCTCTTGTTTTTTCACAGGTTTGCAAAAGTTGATTTGCAGCCACAGGCTTTGATTTTTTTCCTCAACATTATTTCACAGGCTCAAATTTTTATTGATGTTTATTTGAGTTCATGGTTTCTCCTGCTTTTCTTTCTTCTTACATGTACTCACATCCACAAACACCCTCCTGCCAGGTTTACTAACATGCATGAAGATGAATGGTTAGATACTTTGATCAGTTTTTGTGTGCATCTTTATCTTACTCTTCATCCTCTTGGGCTTCACTGCCTCCCCTCATCATCTTCACCCAGAGTCCACTGGAGTTAATAAAACTTGAATAATCTCTTTCTCTCTATTTCTTTGTGTCTTTTATTCTCTGTCTTTTTCCTTCCTCTCTGTAAGAGAGGGTTTACTGACAGGACCCCTTGTGTGCCTGTCCACCTCTCACCTTCACACATACACACACGCAAATGTGGACGGACACAGACTCATTTAGACTGTTGAGTGATGTGGCAGGGTAGGGTCATCTCTGCAGGCCCCCATCCATCACAGACAGGCACACACACACACGTGTAACTGTGCACAAACACATTGGAGGCTGTGGGGATCTGTACTCTGTCAGCTGCTTTATTAGTCCGCCTGTGTGCGTATATGTGTGTGTGTATGTGCATGTTAAGGGACCTCCCAACTGGAAACAGACCCTTTTCCAGAAAGGATACACACTCTCACACACACTTCTTTATTTCTTGTTAGTCGTCCTGCACCTTAATTTGCAACACCTCTAACAACCAGCTCCGCAGCCCACTTCACAGCCACTCAATCTGTCACTGTCACTGCTCTGGTTCCATGACTGGCCCTCTCGTCGGGGTAAAACTGAGCATGTGTGTGTGCGCGTGCATGACATTCTTGCTCTGACTACCATTTTTATATTGTGTTTTTGTGTATGTATGTGTGTATAGCTGCAGAGAGAAGAGGGAAGTTTAATTTCCACTTCTGCTCCTCTACCTGGAGAGATTTCATTCCAGGCCGCCCCCTAGCTGCCTCAAGGAGAAGTGCATGCATCCCCCTCCTAGTATTCCTCATCCCTCTGTGCTTGTCGTTCTGTACATTTTCACACATTCTTGATCTAGAAAGATTAAAAGCAAGAGCCATATTGAAAAGCAATCTCTCCCTTGTTCTTTGAGCTTCCTCATTGAAACAACCTTTAACATTTGTTGACCACTTCCCCAGGACATGACTAAGTGAACCAGGGGAAAGTCAGCCTTCTCTCTACATGTTCGTAGTGCTGCTTTCCTGTTTTCCACAGGTGGACAAACCTTCAATGCACAGAAATCTCTCAGCAAACTTTTGTTGAAAAAAAGAGTGTGTCTTTGTGTGAATATCACTTAACTACCGGAACCCAAAACACATGTTTATTGGACATTCACAAAGATGGATGGCCATTGTCGCTCGTCTTGTTACCCTCTGATGTGATGGCAAAACAAAATCCCCCTAAACCATATAATACATTAGAACAAACCATTGCCTATTACATGGAAAACTTGTACAGACAAGTCAGAATGAAGTTGCTATATTTTTAGAGTTTTGAAACTATCACACACATATACAAATACATGCAAACTAGGGTGTGTTCACACATTAAAACCTGGGGCAGTGCAACAAAGCACTAACATCACACTTCATGAAAATATTCCCTAAGAGACACACAATAACCCAGCAGTTATGTCTCACATGCTGTAAGTCTGCTTCTATCTCCGTCTCACATCAAAATCACAATCACCACCGCGCTCCGAGCTGCCATTTCCATTTTCTGCCCTCCGTCAAACAGAAAATAATATGTACCTTGTCACCAACGTCTACCCGTACAAGCAACTTTCCTCTACTAATTCAGCCCTGCACGCCACACACATCCGTCAGATATAACTGGCGGAGGAGAGGGCATGCCGAGACATCCATTAAAGGTTCCTAGCTGTCAAAGGTTCCCCTTTGTGTTGTGAGGAGCGATATAAGTGTCGTGCTCTTATCAGAGCTTCCTGTGGAGTTTGCTCTGCATCCTGTCCACTCAGAGCCGCTTCTCTTTCACTGAAGTCTCATTGTGTCTGTGTTCGGGTTGGTACGTGTGTGTGTGTGTGTGTGTGTGTGTGTGTGTGTGTGTGTGTGTGTGTGTGTGCGCACGCTGTCATGTGAGTCTTTTTCTGATGCTGTTTAAAAAAATAAAACCATAGGTCAAGAAATGGATTTTTGGGGGGGAAGGGGGCGATGGTAGTAAATCGGTGATATAGTATTATAATAGTAAGTGAATTAAAGTAAAAAATCAGAAGGGTGACTGTTTTCTTCTCTTTACTAATAAAGATAATTCTCTTCAATTATTACAGCTTTGATATCCTTGTCATAGCTTTTTGCATCATTTGTATCACTTATAATAACATTGTACTCGCTGAGATCCAGAAACCTGGAGAAACTACTACAACAAAATGTGACAGCGCAGACACACATGCAGTCCAATGATCAGACAGGTTGTAAACAAGCAAACTGTTTAACCACATTATCTACATCACTGTATTTGGAGGTAAAACCAAAAGTAAACACCTCTCAAATGTTGACATTATTCCCTTACTGGAAACGGTACGTACTGTGATGGGTGTTTACAATGGACACTTTGGGTCACAACTTGAATTTTCACATTCATTTCCTCCTCTGAATATGTTCAGAATATGTATTACTGATAGGAGTGATCTGCAAAACTACAATAATGATCCGTTCATATGTATCATATCAACATTTTTAAAGTGACATAATATATGAGCTGACTTCAGTAGGTGGAGGGGATGGTGGATGGTCTGCCAGGCTACTGCACACTACTGTTTGAGACCAACAAACAACAAAACCACTTATTTTTTAGTGAGTCATTGCTGTGTTTCCAGTTGCTTTTTTGGCTCCAATCATGGGTGTTTTGTAGCGATCCATCAGCGGGGATAGTAGCACTACAAGCCACTGTTTTTTACAGAGACATCACTACATTTCATGCTGGGATTGTGGCCTGAAAAATTGTTGTTTTTTAAGAAGACATAGCTCCTTTTCCTGCAGGGATTGTGCCCTCAAACAGGTATTTTATAGCCAGAACTAGATTTTTTTCCCCAACCAAAACCAAGTGCCAAACTGTAAGCACACGTAAACCACAGCATTGTAAAGTTTTACCGCATCTGCAACATAATAACATGCAAATGTAACACATCTGTGGTTTGCAGAAATATTCAATTCCAACATGTTTTTTGTGGTGATTGGGTTGAAGGAGAACAGTAAATTTGCTTGAAGAATTAAGTTGGGGGTTATCTTTAGATATTAATTGTAATAGAACACTTTAAAATATAAAAGCAGCATCTCTGATGTCTTTACTGTCACAGTTCAAATGCTGAGTCCCTGATTTGAAGGAGGAGAGATAACTTTCAGGGAAAACTTTGAGCAGCCTGATTTGCTTTGTTTTGTTGAAAACCCTTTTGCACGTGGAGCTGATGATTTCCACCCAGGTCCTTCTCCCCCCTCGTGACGTAGGGAGGGGGGAAAAATGAAAAAGAAAGGTAAATAAACAAACAATCAGCCGTGGGCTTGTTCTGGCTCTCCTTCTCTGTTGCACCTCATTTGAAGCCTTATAAATCAGGCTTCCACCCGGAGACAGGGTGTTAGCAGGCCTCTCAGACAACACACACACACACACACACACACACACATGTGCACGTACAAAAACGCACAACACACACAGGTCTGCAGCTCATTAAGCCTGTGATCAGACCCCTGGGTGTGTGTATAGGAGAAGGGGGAAACCAAAATGCGTGTGTGAGTGTGTGACCATGCCCAATACGGAGGCATGGCAGTATTCATACATATGTGTGTCAGTCTGTGCAGAGTCGTGCTACCCCTCCCCCTTTCCCACACCTTTTCCTACGTAAGAAAAGAAATAATCCCACTTTGACTCCACCTGGATTTCTGCTTTTCTCCGTGTGGTCATAAAACATGTACGATACCTGTTGCAGCTCCCCGGTAACGCACACTGACTCTGCTGCCTGCAGAAAAGATATTGGGTGGAGCAGTAGGTGTGTAGTAGTGGGTATGCCTGGTTAGTTTTCAGTGACTGTTTTCACACATAAAATAAAGGCCTGGACTCGATCAGGCCATGTGTTTAAGTTGTAAACTGGAAGCAGAAGAGGCAGTAGCTGTAGATGTAGAGGGTGAGGAACGGATAGGATTCAGTTGTTATGTCGAAGCTCCTCCAGTGGGCATTATCACATTATTTGTTTCTGAGCATCTCAGTGTGAATAACAGAAAATACATAACAGGAACTGATTTGTTCCCACTCTCACAATCAGCAAATACATTTACATAAGCACTAGCCACAGTTTTTATTTCAGGCTTGTGAAACGGGGTTTTAAAACGTAAGTTACAGTTTTGATTATTTTTAGCCGAGGCACTAACAGGCATTGTTATTCTACAGCAGTGAGGAGGGTGAACTCACACCTTAGCTCCAAAGTAGAAACATTTCTGTTACCTCAAGCTGTTAGGCGCGCATGCATTTGCCTGAAACGGTTGCCGTATTTGTACAAACAAGCACATGGCAGTTCTTCCACACCTTCAACCAGACCCTTTACATATTTACTCACCAAACTTGGCACCTGCGCCCCCACCCACGAAAAATACACCTTCTGCACGCGCTCACCCAGACAACAAGAACATGACCATTCACACTTTACGAGCTGGGAAAAAAACCACGAACATGCCTTAAGAAAAGCAGCCAGTCAGAGAGGTTCACGAACTTTGCACATCTAAAAACGTCAGAAGGCTTGTTGGTTCTTCTCCATCACACCTCGATTTCCTTCAGCAGACATTTGACTGTGATTAGGAGCGCGGAGAGTCAAGCTAGAGGTCAGAGCTGAACTCAGGCCAGGCTGATTGGGAGTTGTAATTAGAGGAGTTGCTCTGTCTCAAGCCAGTTCTCCCTTGAGGACTCACACAGGCTCAGTATCAACGTGCAGTGCTGCGGAGAAATCGGAGCTTCAACCCCAGCTTGGTGGAGAGGGTGGGCTTAGGGGTTTCAGCTGAGCTGCCCCCAGATTAACAGAACCACCAAACTCCACCACAAACACACACATACCAAAACACATGCAAACAAATGCACTCAAAGGAGCCAGGAGTAGAAACCAACATTTCTGGCCTCTTAAACATTCGCGCTGTCTTTATAATCTCTGCTGTTTCACAAACACACTTATTGTTTCTTATATCTGTCCGTTTGGCTAAATTGATAACTTTCTCATTCCCTATCATTCATGTGCAATTTTGGGAAGAGTGAGGGCCCATGTTTATATGCATACACAAAGCATTGTTACTCTTTGCTGGTTTTCCCCTCATTTTTGTTCAACAATAAGCCCCTCTTCTCTGCTCTTCCTCTTCCTCCTTCACCTCTACCTCCATCCTCCTTCATTCTCTGTGAAAGCGGGTAACATGAAACCCGCTCTTGGAGTCTCAGGGGGACGTAGGGGTTACAAAGGGTGATCAATATGTGCCAGACAAAGTCTTTAGACAAGTGAAAGAAGCCACAGTTTGTCTACTCCCTCCTCCTCTCTCTTTCCCCTTCTTTCCCTTTCTTGTTGTTGGGATTGACAAGGTTAGGTGGCCCTAACACCCACTGACATGTTGACTGTGTGTGTCTTTAAGTTGACTGACATCAAACCCCTGGCACAGCCTCCCCACACCCTGATGCATTTTTAACTGCCCAGAACCTCTTTGCAAAAATGTAATTCATAGAAATATTCCAAGTGACTTAGTTGTTGACGATAGCCTGTTGTGAAAGTGTTGTCCCTTTAATAATATCTAACTTGTTGCTGTCCAACAGGTGGTGGACGACATGGGCAACGTCAAATTTGCGCTGGACACAGGCCCGGATGCTACCAGTAACAGCTGGCTCAAATACGTCCGCTCTGCTCTGTCATTTGAGGAGCAGAACCTCGCCGCCTGTCACCTCACCGGAGACCAGGTGAGTGACATGACAGAGATGTGCTGCTTGGATTTGTGGTATAAAAATGTGCGAAGCAACACCATGTTGTCAGCAAGAGGCAGAAGGGGAGTAGCTGTAACTGTTTCCCACTTGCAGAGAGTGGACACTGGGTTGATCTGTGTGAATCTCTGCATGCACACTTATGTGTGTGTGTGTGTGTGTGTGTGTGTGTGTGTGTGTGTGTGTGTGTGTGTGTGTGTTTACCATTGTGGTAGCAAAATGTGTGCGCTGGTAATGACCAAGGAATGGCTCTATTGTGTGTCTGCGGCTGGGCCAGTTGCCAGTGCTGTTAGGAAATGACCCATGTAAAGAGGCTGAAGAATAGCCTGACACTCCGGAGTCCCATAATAACCATTATCCGAGGCACGGCCTTCTTCTGTGGAGGCAGCAGTTTCTTTGCCTTGCTCCTTCTTGTGTCCCATCCTCTCCCTCTCTCCCTCTCTCTGAAGAAACCTGGGTAAGGCATCGGATACTTTTGGAAAGATGCCCAGCCAGTGCCCATAAAACCCCAACTGCTTAACTAGGCCCTAACCCCAACCCCATGCAATGTGTGTGCCACAACTTACTGCTGCAATATATTAGCATATTTCTCTGTTTCTCTTTATCCTGCACGGGCATTTTTTTTTCTGTTTTGCTTTGCTGACTCTTGTCCCAGTTTCTGTAAATGAAATACCAGCGGTGTTACTCTGCCATTACTTGACACACATTTAACTGTTAGTTCAGTTTGGATTATTACGATAACTCACATGTACTGGGATATACAAAATAAAAATGCATTCAAAGGCGTAATGAGAATGAAAACTTGTCGGCTGGAAACAAAGACAAAGAAACAAAGCAATAAAGATGATGAAGGTATGACAGTAGCCAAATGCATCCATATGTCTTGCCTGTGTGTTTCCACATTCCTGTCACTCCACTCTTATTTGTTTCCTAATCCCTGCCTACATGGCTCTTTCCCCCTCCTGTCTCGGTCTCTAGCCGCCTGTTCCTCGCTGTCTTTGTCTCCTTTCTCTGTCCTCATGTCTTGATCTGCCACCTGTCACTCTGTCACACCGAGGGGACAGGCTAGTGTGTCCATTTAAGCTTCAGACATTAAGCCTGACCGATAGAGAGAAAGGGGGCTTGGACCAAGTGAGAGAGGGAACACACAGGGGCCTCCGAGATTGACAAGCACCAATTGGCTGGCAACACCAACCCGCCTAATCCTTTTAAGATTTTCACATCAGTGCCCCCTGCCACTGCCACACAATGTCAAAGAAAGAATCAGGGCACCGGCGAAAATTGTGGAGAATTATCAGAGCCAGAGAGGCCACGTGCATGATTGTTTTTTGATGTGTTTTGCAGTTGTTTGTACTTAGCAAAAAGCTTTGCTTTTGTTTGCCTGGCCAGTTGCTTGGTGTATAGTGGCTCACAGGTATGACCCTATCATTTATTTACTAACACACACACACACACACACACAAATACACAGCCACTCAGTGCTAGAATGTATAATTCAACAGACTATTCAGTGATTTTTCTTTTCTTTTTTGTATCAGCATGCACAATGCATGAGTTTATGGAAATATGTGCACACGGGGCAAATTCACAGCGCGCAGTAACCTTTTAAAAAGCAAGTGGATAATTTATTTGTTTATTTGTTTGTCATTAATGATGTAAGATGGACAAATGTGTTCACGGTCATGCATAATTTAGATATTCGTGGTCATGCAATAATTTGGTATTATTTTATGTATTTGTTTCCATCAACATGCGGTGCGATAAATGTGCTCTGGACACACTTTCTTCTGTAGAAGTGCTGTAAAGTTTTTGAACATTACCAAAAAGAGAAATGTCCGTGTCTGTTTAGAAAGATGTGCTAGTGCTTTGTGTAGGCATCTGCGGACAGCCATGTTATTTTCTCTTCTTCTTGATCAGTCCTCAAAACAAAAACACACACTTCCAGTAACTGTTCTCACTTAATCCTGCTCGCATTTTCATCCTAATGCCGAATTCTGGAAATATTCTGATGGTCTAATGTAATAAAGCAAATCAACAGTTTCCCCTTTGAATGTTTTGTCTACAGGAGTGCATGTGTGTACAGTACATGTGCATCTATGTATGTGTGTGTGTGTGTGTGTGTGTCACCCTATTAAATAGTTCCCATTGATTTAGAATGTCAACAATCAGCCAAAACTGGTGTGTAAGCGAGCCCACTCAGTGGTTCTGAGGCCAAGTGGCATCAAGTGAAGGAAACGGCTGAGAGAGCAAGGGGTGATGTGTGTGGGTGTGTGTGGTTGGGCATGTGTGTGTGTGAGAAGATGAACCTTGTCCACCTTCTTGTCAGTCCTTCATCTTTTGCGTTTTGAAGTGGAGGCCTTTCCAACACTGTTTGATCTGCCCCTCTACCCCGGGATGGATCCATCAATAAATAGACACTGGTGTGTGTGTGTGTGTGTGTGTGTGTGTGTGTGCATGTGTATGAGGCCACGGTGGGGGATTTTTGTGGGCCCTACGGCTGGCATTGATCGATGAGGCATCTGTCCCTCGAACACTGGACAGAGGTGGGGAGAGGTCAAGACAGGTCTGAGTGTGCAGGCCTGACTGTAGAGCAAACACACAAACAAACATAAAGCAAAGATTCACAAAGACACTACAAATATTAATTAGTAATTAAATGTCCTCATTTATCATCTGGCTCTATTCATTAAAAAGTAATATTTGCAGATCATGTTTAAATTTAAAATCCTGTCTTAATAATCGGGAATATGTTAAGATTTTAAAATATTGAAAATACATAGGAATTTCACATATGAAAATAGTGGAATTACTTAATTAGGATTTTGCGACGTTGTTCATCCTTTGTAATTTATTCAAGCGTTTTTCTTTAGTGCACATTTTCCCGCTACAAATATAATTGTAAATAATTTTCAAAAAATCAAATAATGATATTAATAATGACTATCTTTTTAAATAATTGTTTGATGGCGAATACATGAAAAGAGACACCTTTTTGTCACAAGTTGTGTAAAAATAATATCTTGAAAATGTTTAAATTGACATCCTTTAATACAAACCTGACCTCAGTTTATAGAATCGCTCCTGTCATTAATAAACTTATTTTTAGGCCTGACTGGAAGAAAGTGAACGAAATAATGCTTCTTATAAAACTTAAACTATATTAATCAGCAGAAGGCCTACTGGTACATTTCTTGTGCTTATCTATATGTTGGTGCGCGCGTGCGTTTGAGAGTGACAGAGTGACCTATAAAGTGAGTGCAAGTCTGTCAGGCTGCTTTATCCATTATTTACATCAATAATAGATTTATCAAGCGGCCAAAGCGGCGGCTGAGATCGGAGATGCGGGGAGGGGTCTGCGCCGTAGATCCCTCAATCCTTTTGGCTGGAGATAAGACGAGGAGGAGTGGCCGACGGGTAACCGAGAGAGCACCGAGGGGCAATAGGGAATCACTAATGAGAGAGAGAGGGAGAGTCAGAAAGAGAAAGAGAGAGAGAGAGAGAGAGACTCATCATCATCATCAAAGACGCGCTCACTGACTAGATTAGAGAGGAGCCCAGCAGAGGAGCGTCGGGCTTCATCCAGCCAGAGGGAGCGATCACCGACCGTCTGCAGCGCGCCTGGCCGCTCCGCGACCACCTCTCCCCGGCCCTGTCCGCTCCAGCGCCCCGCTCCCTCTCCGGTAGACCTACTATGGGTTGTGTCGCCAACTCCACCGGGACTGAAGTGCTACTGCAGCTGGAGGCTCTCCGCAGCGCCGCGCAACTTTCTCAACTCTTCCGACTCACGGAGAAAAGAAAGGTCAGGTCGAGAGAGGCTGCCGCAGCCGCTGTGTGTGTGTGTGTAGCCTGATTGTCGTAAATACGCAGACTTGTAATAATACTATTATTGCTAAAAAAAAAAATAATAGGCCTATTCATTGATTTTAGGCCTTCGCTCCTTGTCTCGTCTTAAGAGCACTAAGTCTGGGAAGTTAGTTTCACCGGCCTGTCTGTGTGTTTGTGTGTGTGACTGTGTGTGTGTGTATGAATGAAAGTGTGATCTGCCTCCCTTGTTGTGGGGACATAGTTCAGTTGGTGCAGAGCGCCCCCATGTGTTCTCACATCACAGCTTCTGCATGCAGTTGGAAGTGATTGTTTGCGCTGTGCTTTATTGGGATGTATGAAGCTGTGATATTTTTTTGTATTGGAAAATTATACACGTTAATTATAATGCAGTTAAATTAAATTTCTATAGACTATTTAAGCTTAGTTTGGCTCACAGATTTTCTAGATGATGGAAAGAGGATTGAGGCCTCGGCTCTGAATGGCCTTGAATATTGCCATTACTTTCGTTTCCTCAGTTTTTCCTTGTCTTTACTTTAAGTTTAAAAAATTACAATCCTCCAGTAATTTATGTCTGATCACACAAGTTAAATTACCTCAATCAAAGGAATAGTTGTGTGCAGTTAAAGACCCGACATTTCCCGAGTTGCTGCAGCTGTAAATGAAATACGCACCAGAGCAGCTGAGCTGTTTGTTTATTTTCTTCCTGTCACCACTTTTCTTTCACTCTCTTTAGAGTCATTACAGAGGTATTTTTGTCGTCTGGATTTCTTTCTTTAGTTTCCTTTTTTCTTTTTTTGTTGTTGAATGTTTGAGTAATTCTTTGTGAAAGAACGCAGATCTGTTTTTTTTTATTATTTCAAGTGGCTATTTTGTAAGTGAGGGGATTTTTTTTTCTGTTCGTTTTACTTATTTCATTAAGTTTGAGTAAATGTAGAATAAAATAAACTAGTGTGTTGTATCATATATTAAAATAACGACGACCCGGCTTTAAATTACAATTTAACTGTGCCATATCTCAAACCATATATGTATCCATAACTCCGCTGCAGCTTAGATAATGTGTCTTGTTTTATTTTATTTAATAATAACCATATTATTATGCGTATATTATCAGTTTCAACATAAGGTCCTTCCTTCAAGTGTGATAATAAATACGCGGGGGTCCAGACTTATTAAAGCCATCTTGACCTTAAGTTAAAGTCTCCCTCTCTCTTTCTCTCCCTCCTCAGATTTATTATAAAGCTGTCCGGGACATTGAAGCAGGGGAGGAGCTCTTAGTGTATATGAAGGACGGTATTTTCCCCGAGGGATCCATGGCACCCAACCTACAAGGTAAGATTAATGCGCGTCATTAGCGCACATTTTAAACAAACTCCAACCTGCATCCTGTGCTGCCTTCGCGGCCAACACACTCCATAACCCCGCTAATGTGACGGGGGAAAAGACACCATCTCTCCCTCCAAGATATTTTTCTTTCCTCAAGAAATGTGAATTATTCGAATCATAAATTTCCAGGATGGAATTAAATCCCGCATTAAAGCATCTGGTTGAAGCCGTTTTTTGGACCTGTCGTTTAGAATAGGGCCTGCCAATAATGAAGGCCACTCGTAAGAGTCTGGTCTGAATTGTGCGCTTACAATGCTGCTATGTAATGGGCCTCTTTGCTTGAAATACTGTATTAGGGCGTCAATTGGCACTTGTCATATTCCATCCTAACTGAGTAGAAATTTTCTGTTAACGGAAAGCCAGGATCAAACAGAAATTATTAGGAAGTCATGCCTTAAAGAACACTTTCTATGGGAGCACTCGGGACCTTTAAGCCGAGACATCGGAATTCTAATTGTCACATTTCAGCCAAAGAATAATGATAAAACTAATAATAATAATATCACACTTTTCACAAGTCAACGTTGCAATTTGTCCTCAGAAATTCAGCTTAGGCGTTTTTGGAAGTTTTAGTGGCCACTGGGCTGGTGTAGTGTCAGACTCACGGACTCACTGCCACGCGTCAGTGACTTGATGCTCCTGGGAATTGGCCCCGTGTTCCCAGCGAAGAAAAAAAAAAAGTTCCCCAACCCTATTTAGGCTATGTTGCTTTTAGTGGTACCTTTAATATCCCTGTTGAAAAATATATCTAATTAACATGTATTTATTGTTCATTGTTTTTAATCTGTTTATTGTTTTCCTCCATTAATCGATTAGTTGTTTGGTCTGTACAATGTCAGAATATGGTGAAAAATATTGCTCACTGTTTCCTGAAGCCCAAGGTGACATCATCAAATATCTTGTTTTGTCCACAACCTAAAGATATTTAGTTAACTGTCGTAGATGAGGAAAGAAACCAGAAAATATTCACAGTCAAGAAGCTATCAGAGAATTAGGATTTTTTTTTTTATTTAAAAAATAACTCAAACTGATTAATTGATTATCAGATTAGTTAGTGATTAATTGTATAGTTGACAACTAATTGATTAACTGTTGCAGCTCTATAAAAAATAACAACACAAGCAAAACGTGTGGTCAAGTATTGTTTAATCATTGGCAAGACACTCAAGTTTATTCAACCTGATGCAGCAGCCTGAAATCCTTTTTTTTTTTTTTTTTTTAGGATTTTTGTAAGACCTGTTAAAGATTACAAATTACAGCTGATGTTGAGGGGAAAAATCCTACTCCCTAACAGTGTCTGATGGGTCAGTGGTGTCAAATAAAATAAAATAAAAAACATAGCATCCCTCAGTTATGATTTTTATCAACCTATCTTGTAAATAATTTCTGTGTATTTTAGTTTGATCTTTGCTTTCCTTTGCAACGCTAAAATCTGCGAGATCGTGTGTGCTAAGTGCTCCTGCACCTTGCTGTTCACTGATGTCTGTAAACTGGCTCGCATTTCAAAGTGCGTCACATTTAGGTGCTCTCACCCGCCTGTCTTCTCTCTGAGTAAGTAACCTGATTCACTGTACTCACTACCTTTCAACCATGCCTCTATACGTCAGACCGAATACATTCAATATTTTATCTCATAATCTAACTTGGACAGCTGTTCACTGTCGATCTGGGCTTTTCTTTCAAAGTTCACTTAAGCGGAAAAGGGGCCGTAGTTCCGTTGGATTTCTTTAAACATCTTGGACTTATTGTGGTGAAGTGCTGTTGTCAGGTAACATTGTTTTGTTGTGTTTCCAGTCTTTCTGGAACCACAGATGAAAAAAAAATCAGATTACTCTTACATGTCATTGGCTATAAAATGGTGGAGGGGGAGAACAAGATGTTCGTGAGATGTTCTGCAGCTCACCAGTTTTTTCCCCCCTGCGTGATGCACGGTTCACGCACAGATCTCCATGCCAAAGGAACAGGAGGAAACAGGAGCTCAAAGCAAGCTTGATTATTGAAAAGAAGCAGATTGGCGTGTTGTAGGAGTGCGTCAAAGATGGAGCAGACTTGTAAATGATTTGTTCAATTCCCCTGTGTGTGTGTATGTGAAATATAGAGAGAGGGAGGCAGACAGAGCGAAAAGAGAGACACTCCACCTGCCAGAATATGTGTGTCAGAGCCAAAGTATTTGGCGTTGTGTGTTGGTGTGAGAGAGGGATGAAGGCAGGCAGAAAAAATAACAGTTCGTTTACTGTTTTAAAAATGTTTATTTGTGAGTTAGAGAGACAGAAAAGCAGAAAGAAAGGAGGACAAAGAGAGACAGACAGAGTCCACCAACTGTAGGGATGAGAGTGTCTGTTTTGTCTCCATGTATTTGTGTGTGTGTGTGTGAGAGAGAGAGAAAGGTAACAGGGCTGAGTGGGAGCTTGGCAGTGCAGCCCTGCTCTCTGTGTCTGGCTTATCGGAGAAGGAATTTGAAGTAGAGGACTTGAGGAGTCCCCTGAGACCTCACCCATGCTCCCAGATTAGCTGCTAAACTGCACATAATTGTGCTTCCCTTCGTCTCCCAGAGAGCTATTAGTCTCCCCTTTATAACCCCCCCACACCCCACTCCGCCTCACCCCACCCGCCCAGACCAGACTGACTGAAAAAACACAGGCACGCTAATGCACTCAAGCAATCACCTTTATTTACGTGCATCCTCCCTGAAACACACGTGCATGCACACCTGAGTGTCCACACAGGGATTTTCTCAACACTGATGTTCCTGTTGCAAAAGTCGTCTTGCACACAAGATTTTTCAGACTCAACAGTTTATTGAAGTTGCGTGCGAAGCCACCTCTTTTTTTCCACAAAACATTTTCCACTCTTCAAGGTGACAGACAAAAAGCACCTGAGTGTTGAGATGTCTGTGCTTCAGGGTAAATGATAACCAACTCTCACAGTAAAACACTAGCTCTGCATGAAATATGTGCGCACTGGTGTCAAAGTGAGTTAGTTTAACATTTGAGCTCAGTGTAATGGCCCATTGACCAGAAGGTCATTTATCCTTCTCCCCAAGGTTAGACACATTGATGTTGCTACACTAATGCCCTTTTAATGTGCCCAAGAAGTTCCAGCTGGATAAACGGTCACATGCAGTAGAAAACAGGTGAGCCATGCACTGTAAGTCATTTTGGATAAACTCATTTAGTGCAGCTTGAAATGATGGATGGGTGTGCATGGCGTGTTGGGACACCTGGGGGGGCCGACTCAGGCGTTGGCTGCTTGGGTCATGGCAAAGAGGGTATGGCAGGTTGGCGCTGAAATCACCATGGGGTTGGCGCCACTGTGCCCCTGCTTACCTCTGTTCCTTGTGGCTCATTCTTTTTGGAAAACGTTCACATAAACACATGCGCACTCACACACACGTACACACATTAATGCCCGTGCACAAAGACACTCCGCTGGGCTTTCCCCTGATCTGTTGAACTTGGCGTCTGACTCAGGAACTTGCTATTGAAAAAGCTGGCTCGAGTTTTATGTATTTGACCTTGGTGGTGAGAAGTATTGTAAAGGTTATCAACATGGAAGGGGAAGACCAGCCCATATTGTTTCCCCTGTGTGCTATTACACCTACAGTCTCAAGCAAACACTTGCTTTAACAAGCAATTAACTGTGTTAATGAAGGCTACATTTCACTGCTAATTGATTTCCATTTTATGTGAATGTCAATTGCAGGATTGTTGCTTTTACCATTTGAATGGGAGTCTGTTTAGCTGTAACTAACTCACAGATAGGTGATAGATTTTTCCTCTTGTTTGGTAGTATCAACAGTTTTTTATGTACAAGTAGCTGTTTGGTTCTGTACTTTCAGGAAGATAAGTAAATACTAGGATGCAAAACAGCACAGTGAAGTTTCTTTGTCTTGACTTCCACAATAAGATGTTTTGCATACATTAAAAGCCAGTGGATACAATTAAATGTCCTCTATTAACACAGAGAATTGTCTTAGAAGCTACCTTACATGTTGAACATTTTTTTGTCCTGCTCCTAAGATAAAGTTGGAGAATCTGACTCCCAAGTTTTCATTTCATTTTTACAAGAACTTTTTTAGTTTTTTGTTTGTTTTTTAAATAAATATTTGAATGTATTTTTTATTTTATTTTAAAGGACGGTATTTGAGAAAGAATTTTTTGATAGAATGGTGACACTGGAAAATGCAGGTTTGACAACAGGACTAAATTTTAGACTTAATGTCAAACAATATCACACAAAAAAGATGCTTTATTCAGGGTGGATGGTGAGGGTGGATTTCAGTGGGTATTGTATATTCCAAGAAGCTTTATCGTGTGATTGCTAGACAAATCTGTGTGTGTTTGTGTGTGTGCAGACGAGCAGATGTACCGCTGTGAAGACTGTGATGAGCTTTTCTCCTCAACACTTGAGCTGCGGCGGCACCAGAAATATTCGTGCTCCAGTACCGGCTCTATCTTTGAAACACTGAGAGAGGACTTCAAACAGGAACGCTGAGGACAGCGACGAGCCTGTCCACGAGTGTAAAGACTGTGAGAAGATCTTTCCAAATGAGTACAGGTACACAAACAATAACAATTTCCACCATACCTCAGCACTCACTAAGATATACACATTCAACACGTACAGTCCATTTATCCTATGGATTGTCACCTGTATGTTTTATTGATTTCACTGATGGCTTTGTGCTCTCCTTATCAAGTCTGGGCCAACACATGATAGTCCACACAGAGGAGAGGGAGTACAAGTGTGACCAGTGCCCCAAAGCCTTCAACTGGAAGTCCAACCTCATCCGTCACCAGATGTCACATGACAGTGGCAAGCGCTTTGAGTGTGAAAACTGTGATAAGGTACAGCATACCCGGCACGTAAGTTGTGCACAGGACACACAGGCTTTTATCTGCTTCAGAAATTCTGATGGTCTTGTTTTTTTTCTCGGCTTAATTCGTAATGCTTCTGGACATAGACTTGGTCATTCTGAATGAACAGCACTTTTTTGTTTTGTTAATCATGGCATACATTGTATTTTTATATACTTATTTCAAATTTCAGGTATTCACAGATCCCAGCAACCTCCAGCGCCACATCCGCTCCCAGCACGTGGGGGCACGCGCTCACACGTGTCCTGAGTGTGGCAAGACTTTTGCCACCTCGTCAGGCCTCAAGCAGCATAAGCACATCCACAGCAGTGTCAAACCCTTTATCTGTAAGTGAGAGCTTTGGAAGTTAATGACTGCCTCATTCTTAACACTCCATTTATTTGATCCCCTTTTTTCCTTCTACCTCATCTCCCTGTCGTCTCTTTCTCCTCCATGTACACCAACTTTTTGATCCAGTTTACGTCATCTGAGCCAAACATCCAGGGATCATATTTTTATTGCTATTTTTTTGATTATGTAATTATTTAATTAAATAATTATTATTCTATCAATAATAGATTTGATCTCTTAACTTGTGCTTTTTTACCAACAAAATTTGACATATGTATAGTTTAGATTAGTTTAGAATATTATTACCATAGTGATAATGATACATCATTTTTAATTATGGATGAGAGACCTATATTTGCTCTTTTTAATTTAATGAGTGTTTGGTTTCATCCATAGAAAACGGTCTTTTTCTTTTTTCTGGAATTATTTCATCAGCAGTTTCCATTCAGATGCACATATTGCTGTTGATGTGGTATACAAAGTTAGAGACAGTGTTAAAATGGGTTTAACCAGGCCCTGATGGGCTGCGTCTTTTTGCTCCCCCAGGCGAGGTGTGCCACAAATCCTACACCCAGTTCTCCAACCTCTGCCGCCACAAGCGTATGCATGCTGACTGCCGCACCCAGATCAAGTGTAAGGACTGTGGACAGTTGTTCAGCACTACCTCCTCCCTCAACAAGCATCGCCGCTTCTGTGAGGGCAAAAACCATTACGGCTCTCCAGCAGGGATGTTCAACCCTGGTATCCCCATGAGCTCCAGCCCTATCATGGCCAAGGCCAAGTCCCACCATCCCCACCTCCCTGGTCTAAACCAGTCAGGTTTAGGCTTCACTGACTACTTTCCCTCCCGACCTCACCCTCACGCTGGCTTGCCCTTCTCACCGGGACCTCATAGCTTCCCATCCCTCCCTCATGGTTTCCCAGGTATCTTCTCACCATCACTGTATCCACGACCACCTTTATTGCCGGCTAGTCCATTGCTAAAGAGCCCGCTGGGCGGCGGTAGTCAGGAGGTGAAACTGCCTCGGAGTCCCCTAGATGCCCCTCCACTGTCCCTGGTTAGCTCCACAAACAGCAATGGTGGTAACAATTTCAGTCAGCTGGAGGATAAAGAAAAAGAGAACAAACTAGATTTGTCTTCTGGAGAAGCCAAGCCAAAATCTAAGATGGCAGACATGTCTGACGGTAGTGACCTTGAAGACGTTAATACCACGAGTGGGACAGATTTGGACACCACTACTGGTACTGCTTCAGGTGATGGTTCTGATCTGGAGAGCGATGGAGAGAGCGAACGTGAGCGAAGTGGTAAAAGAAGGAAGCCATCTGGGGTTGTATCAAGTCAAGAAGGCCATCAGTTAGAAGACACGAACAGTGCGTTGATATCAGCTGTGTCTAGTTCTGGGAACTTCTCTAGTGATCGTCCCTTTCTCTCTTCTGCATCGTCGCAGCACTCCTTCTTCCCTCCGCCTGATGAGCAAGCCCTCCCGCCCACCCACACAAATGCCAATGCAGCCACAACAGATTCCATCAAAGCCATCGCCTCTATTGCTGAGAAATATTTTGGTCCAGGTTTCATTGGTCTTCATCAGGATAAGAAGATGGGTCCATTGCCCTACCATTCCATGTTTCCCTTCCAGTTTCTGCCCAACTTTCACAACTCCCTCTATCCCTTCAGCCCAGACCGAGGTGCCCTCAATCCTAGCATGTTCTTCAAGGCAGAGCCCAAGTCACCTCGTGAACAGCTGCACAAGATGGTCTCTGGTGCCCCAGGAGCCCCTGCTTCCACAGGGGAGTCACCATTTGATCTCACCACAAAACCCAAGGAGACCAAGTTAGCTCCTCCCACCCCAACAAATCCCTCAAACCCCAACAGTAGTACTGGGAGCAGTAGTGGACCTTTAGCAATATCTAGCAGTGAAGAACAGCCATTGGACCTCAGCATTGGTGGCCGGAGCCGAGGTGGTCATAATGGTGTGGCAGCTGAGCCGCAAACTAGAAAGAACCACATCTTTGGAGTTGGAAAGGGGGTCTCCATCAAGGACGAAACCCCACCTGGGTTTCCACACCCCCATTCCCAGTCTTTGCACCAATCCTCCATCGCCCAGCACCAGCAGCCCCAGGCACAGCCACACCAGCCACCACCCCTGCACTACGCCAAGCCCTCAGCATTCTTCATGGACCCCATATACAGGTATTTCAGCCCCAATTAGACCACTAACTGCTGAAAAAGGTAGAAGTTGGTGTTAAGTGTGTGTTTGTAGATGAACTCTGACCTTGGTACGTAACCCTCTGCCTTGCTGTTGGTCCAGCAGGGTGGAGAAGAGGAAGCTACTTGACCCCGTAGGAGCTCTGAAGGAAAAATTCCTCAGGCCGTCACCACCACTCTTCCATCCGCAGGTACAGCACACACACAGACACATTTCAAATCTAGGAAGGCACTTGGTTTAATCTGTGGTAGAAACAGCAAATGGTACATGCACTTTGCTCAAAAACTACAGCGAGGGAATACCAAGCAGGGGAATTGACCTCCAGGTATTGCATACAGGCTGATTATTCCCAGATGCAATCGACTATTATTTTCAAACCATGTATTATGTGAAAATACCTCACTCCTGCCTCCCACGCTGCTGCAACCTGAATTGATAGGGCCCTATGCACCATCATTCCACAGTGTTGATGTTATTTTCTCAAGGGTTCTGTATGATTTCTTCCTTTGTTTACTGAGTGGCGCCTGTGTACCTCGTCACTTCTACCTTTTTTCAGAAGACACAGTCTCTTATCGCAGCCCCTTTGATAATCAGTCACATTGTTCGACTGTCCCCAGACCCTCCCTACCTCTACAAATCTTGATTACAAGGAATGATAGTATTAATAAAAGAGAGAATAATAACCGTTTGAATTGTAACAAACTGCCTCTCTTGGCCACGCTAATCTTAGTTGTGGCATTGTTTCATGTACTGGGAGCCCACAGGCCAGCTAATAACTCAAGCCCCTCCAAGTTTTTTTCTCTGTGGCTGGCTGGCTGGCTAGATAATAGCACCGTGTCCATCAAGGACATCCTGTGTTTGTCTCCAGGAGAATGGGGGGTTCTCGTTGGGGAAACGGTTTTAATCTGACCTGGAAATCTGTGTCCTCTATCAACTGTGACTTTGCAAAACACTCATTTGGTGCAGAGCCAGACAGATAAATTTACCCATGAAAATGCATTTTTCATATATGACATTACACGTATGCTTTTACAAATGAGAGGTAACAGTAACTAACTTTTGTTATTCTGTAATTTGCACTCACAATTTTTTTTATTGGCACCTCCTCGCAATGACATTCACCTCATACTCAGAACATTGTATCATTCATAATTGGACGATGAGGCATCATCTCATAATTGATCAATATCCCCTGGATAAGAAGTTTTTACAGGCTCCCATGTTAAAACTCATATCAGAGTGTCTCAGCTGTGATCCTCCCACTGATCCAAACACAATGCCACCTCTAATTCAGTCTCATGACGGAATCACCCCACTCCCCCCTCCACCCGTTCTCAGACTGCGAATAAACACATCGAGACGGAGTGTCTGTCCCTGTCTGTCCCGTCCCGTACTCACTAAAAAAAGGAAGGATGTAAGCTGTTTTTGGCAAATAAACTCCTACATAACTGCCCCCCTTTGTTCACAAGCTTCTAGGGGAGGGGAAGTGGCTATCAGTTGGGGGTATCTCAGACTATATTGTACAGCTCCAATCGGGGCTCTTGAATGCCTCATTTAGCCAATTTGTCGGCCTGCATCAGTAGCTTCGGCAGAAGAAGGTAAGAGGTAGAGAACAAAGCGCTGAAGCTGGAGGTGAGGGTCTATGGAGGGGGGGGGGCACTGGAGGAATGGTACTTGAGCATTTGTGAATGTGTTATAGGTCACGGAGGTGACTCGCTTTTAGCACAAACAACAAGGCTAACCTCTGATATACTGCTTCCTCAAAGCTTCCGCTCTCTGTCTCTTTCCCTCGCTCCCTATTTTTTCTGACATTGTGTCTTTGTTTCCAATGCTTCCTTTGCTCTTTTAACACACACAAACACACACACACACACACACACACATACACACACTCATGTATATACATATATATACATACAGTATATATATATATATATATATGTATACTGCAATGAGCACATCACTACTTTCTACGTCCCTCCTCCTGCTTCCTACTGTCCTACCTAGGCAGTGCTGATCAGATATTAATCAAGATTCTGTTACTGCCTGTTTCTCACTTCAAATATGTTTTTAGATATATATTTTAGTGCACTGTTTAGCTGTAAAAGGAACATTTGCTGTGGCCAGTGGGTTGTGTTGATTCAGCTATATCTAACATGGTGGCCGGATGACAAACATTCTCATTTTGCAGCTAAACGGTACACTAAAACATGTTTGTGACAACATTTCAGGTGAGAAATAGGCAATTCAGTAACAGAATCTTGATTCATATTTGATCAGCACTGCCTGGTTTGACAGTTTGACCGCAGTTTACGAGCAGTTATTGACATGATTGGCAGCTGTGATAGAGACTCCTTAGCTCTGATTGGTTGTTTTCACCCATGTGCGTTAAGGCCATTACAGCCATGACAAGGAAATAGGGTAGGCAGAGGAATATATCATTTTTTCATAGATTATTTATATTATTGACTCAATTAGTGCTGCATGAATATAGTGACTTTTTCAGCAAATATTTATTTTTTAATATAAAAGTGATCATCCACAGCTTTAATATACAAGTAATACCACAGTCTGATTGAATGAATAATATCAACTTCAGAAAGTAAATAAATCTCTTGACTCTCATCAAAATCTCTGATCTTATCTGTTCCCATTTTTTGTTTTCTCCTGTCTCCTCAGATGTCAGCCATGGAGAACATGACAGAGAAGCTGGAGAGCTTTGGCGCTCTAAAACTGGACGCTCCGCCCAATTCGCTGCAACACTCAGCTCATCCACTGTTCAACTTCCGCTCACCACCACCTTCCCTCTCAGACGCCATCCTCCGTAAGGGCAAGGAGCGTTACGCCTGCAGGTAAGTGCCCTTGGATGCTGTGTGTTTTTTCCAGTGTTGATCATAAGGTTACATACATGAAACTGCATTGTGTTACATTTCTTAACCATCCTTTTCCCTGCCTTTCATTTTCCATTCCAGGTACTGTGGGAAAATCTTCCCTCGTTCAGCAAACCTCACCAGACACTTGCGGACACACACAGGGGAACAACCCTACAGGTATTATATTTTAGTTCAGTCCAGTCTTAGATCTTTCTGAAAGGCTCTTTGCGATCATTCGCTCATTGATGTTTTTCCCTTTGTCTGCTTGTCTTGCTGCTCTTCTTCACACTGGACCTCCCTTTTTCTCAGCACTGCCTTTATTCTGCTTTTGCTCGGCTAAATCAATTTCTGGCCTGATTTTAACTACAATCATCCCAATGAGTTTTGCACACTGTGGTATAAATGTTTTGGGATAGAGAGAGCTCTGGGATCAGATTTAAAATTGCTACCACCAGATGCCCTGAGTTGAGGTATCAGTCCAACGCATCCTTGACAAAGATTTGATAAAACCACAAGAAAATCAATAATGAAAACTGGATTTAGAAAATACCAGTGGCAGCACAACCACTATGTAGTTAAAATGATCATGAATTTTATCCCCCACATTCACATCCTTCTGTGCTCCTTTGGCAGGTGTAAATACTGTGACCGCTCATTCAGCATCTCATCAAATCTTCAACGCCATGTTCGTAACATCCATAACAAGGAGAAACCCTTCAAGTGTCACCTGTGCAACCGCTGCTTTGGTCAGCAAACCAACCTCGACCGCCATCTCAAGAAGCACGAGCATGAGAACATTCCTGGTCAGTCTGCAACATCTATGACCCAGTTTTCTCTGAGAAATGAGAGGCTGTGAGAACTGAAATGTGGTTATTAAACAGGGACTTGGTATTTTGTATTATGTTAATGGGCTAAAAAATGAATGGCTCACATTACTCTTTTGGAAAATTTTAAATATTCACCTCAGCAAATGTTTAGTTTGGTGCTGTGAATGATTTAAAATGGGAAAACTACTTAATTAAAGAATTCACACTTGCTTTTCCCATTGCGTCGCCAAAAACAGCCTTTTTGTGTCCAGCATGAAAGTGTGCCTCTGAGTATGGATGGAACAGAAAGTTTTTAACAGAATGATTGTGTATTTAAGCATTTACATCCAAGTGATCCATGCTACACAATTGTGCTGACATTTCTAAATTTGAAATGACACCCTAATAAAACTAGGCAATACACTGGGTTTCCACCTTATGCATCTTATTATAACCCAGTGGAGTTGTAAACTGCTGTGACATCACCACCAGACAAACTCACTTTCTCAAATACCATGGGATGCCATTGTCTGACCTGAGTATGTTAATAAGAGGCAATTCATACGCAAGTTCTCCTTATGGCAGAGTGCCCAGATGTTTTGTTTTCCGATGAAAACATGAATCCTAATCTGAGTCAAATTAAAGTAAGCAATAGCATCTGCTAAAAATATTCCACGTAAATTGCAAAGGTACAGCCAGACAAAACACCCAAACGTAAATGCAAATGTGTAGTCTTAAATTTAGTAAATTACACGATCCTTTCCCCTTAAATACCACTGCAATCCATCCAAGATCAATGTTGTAAAATCTGTAAGAAAGACGACAGGAATAAAACATGAAGGGAAAATATTTTTGTAAACCTATAAATGCAACCTGAATATGAAGCCCAGGGTGAGGTTTAAGTTTGATTACACATACACAGGACGATTTTGTCTTATATGAAAAAAATAGAGTGACCATTAAAGTTCTGTTCAATTCATCTGGGACAGTGTCACATCGTCTTCTTATCATTTTAGTGTTCCACATTGAAAAAACAGTCAGAATTATGGGCTGCCCCTATGTGGGGGTTAAAATGCTGTCCACAGTTAAAATCCAGCCGGGGACCTTCGTCGCATCTCTTTCTGCCTTTGCTACCTGTCATCTTTCGATTATCGCTATCTGATAGAGGCAAACAAAAAAACAGACACACTAAATGAAAGTGTCTGAAATTAGCAAAAAAAAAAAAAAAAAACAAGCACCAGTTTGCAATAGCTGCAGCCCTCTACACACATGCACCCCCACAGTTGCCAAAATCCATTTTGACCACTTGGCATGAACACAACACACATCTTCACACACACACACACACTTGACCTCCATAGAAAATTTCAGCCTGATTGGGCAAAAACTGTGGTTGCCAAGGGGTGGAGCAATTTTTAAAGACTGACCAACCAACCAACAGAAGACGATATAGCTGCTTTTTGCAGCCAAAAAGTGCGTTTCTTCAGTTAATCATGATAAAGTATGTAACTGTGGTCTCCCCCTTTATACTGTTCAGAGGAAGGTTCTGTAAAAACACACAGGAAACTGGAACACAAATGATATAAAAGCATTCCTATCGAAATGTAATAGGGCTTGTCTTTTTTGTCATCGTTTATCTTCTATAAAATTCCATTGACATTATCCTGTTTGTCAAAATATGTTCAACCCAGTTTCACAGAGTTTAACCAAAAAATGCACAATCTCAGCTTTTTTGATGTGATATTAAAATGTGAAAAATGTCCTTAAGCTCATCTGTTTTATCTGTCTGATGATCATTAAACTGATCATGCTTGTGTGTTTGGTTGTGTGTGTGTGGCTGGTGCACATGTCCATGTGTGTTGATGTGTGTGGATGTGTATGTCTGCGCGCTTTCCCCAACAGTGAGCCAACAGTCCGGGATGCTTTCCAACCTAGGAACCACCATCTCCTCCCCAAACTCCGAGCCAGACAATCATGCACTTTTAGATGAGAAGGAGGACTCGTACTTCTCAGAAATCCGCAACTTCATTTCCAACAGTGAGATGAACCAGGCCTCCAGCTCCACGGATAAGAGGTAACTTGCTCGCACGGACCACATTTGTATTAAGATTTTTGCAAAGGCCTTCAGTGATTACATTTGATCCGTGAGGCTAACCCTCTACTCCTCGTGCCAAGCTCTGATTCTTACCCCAACCTCATCTTAAACTGTAAATCCAATTCCCATGCAAAATGAACCAGTGAAATTTGCACACTTTGAAGACTTTTTTTATATTGCTCCTCTTATCAGATCATGACAGCTATGGCAAAGCAGGGAACAAACACATTTTGTTACACTAAGAGCAACAGTTGTGCTCATAGTTTCATATCTCCTTCCCTCTCCCTTCACACAGTATCATACGTGTTAGCAATTGGTACACAGTGCCCTCTGTTGGCTTAGATTTATATGGCAACAGTCACCAACATGAGCTGTGTCTTGATTTCATACTGGCTCAACCAACAACTAGGATAAACAGTTCATCCAGGTGCAACTTTTAAAAAGCCTCTGCTAATTTAATTAAAAAATGTGCAGCTGTGAGTTGCCTCTAATGGTCTTTAGTGCAGTGCATTGTGACACAAAGATGTAGCACACAAACATTTAACATTATATAACATAACAGTTATTTTTTTCTCAATGCTCAGAATTGTTTGCAGTAGGGATTTTAGACCCAGCTCATTTCACGTAGCCATCTTCAACCATCAAAGTTTTTCCAGTTTAATGTATTTCAGCCATGTCTTAAGAATGGCAATTCATACCCGCTGTAGTTGGTAAATTACTCAGCTTCCCATTAACTCTGGCAGGAGTGATCATCCTGTCTGTTTTTTCTGCACTCTAAAAACCAAAACTTGTAAAATGATGGAAATGGTTGGTTTGTTTTTAAACCAAACAGCTGCTCTGGCCACTGGATGAAGAGGTCAGCTCCATGCTTTAAGTCCTGAAATGCTTTCAGTGTTAGTAGCTCAGTTGGCGGGAAGCTTCAGAGGTTTCAGGCAAGAAGAGGGTATTGGAAAAGAAAAGGAGGTTGAAATGTTTTTTCTCTTTCAGTCAGTGGTTTGCCTCTTTCCTTGACTCTACACACTCTTCATCTCGCGCTCATTCTCAATGTGAATTCCTTTCTGGTAGTCTCACTTTCTGTCTGTCTTTTCCTCCATCATCCCCCCCTCCCTCTTGTCAACACGCATTATGGCCAGCGGACCCAGTGGCAATTTAGCCCCTCTGCCATCTGGGATCAATACTGAGTCTCATCCACAACAAGCTGGCCTGACATCTTAATATCTGTAATTCAGACTAAGTATTATGCTTTCTGTCCTCCCTCCAGACAGCCCGCTGTTTATTCTCCCTCTGAGTGACTGAAGTCAAACGCTGAACACAAACACACGTTCATGGATGACTATCTGTAATCGTTCCTAACCGCCCTCGCAACATAGTTTCTCCCCTCTTAAAACTCTTTTTTCAGCATCATAGCCAGTCAAAATAAAAGTCTCTGGTAGCTTTTGTTTTCACATGAAAACTTGTTTCCAAGCTCGGGACGTCGGAGATGCTGAGGCAGCACTGCTGCTCTGAGGGTGGGAAGTTTCAAACAAACAAGTTAGAGGGTTTAGATGAACACAGATATTTCCAGCACTGCAGTGTTGAAGGACTAAGGGGTATCTGTCTCCCCGGGACTGGAAGCCAGGTCATAATTAAGGCTGGAACAAGGACCCAAGCCATGGCTCGAGCACTATGGTTTGGATAAAGCTGCAGTTGGAGCTGGTTCCTTGTCTGGGACTGGGCTACAATAGCTGGCAGTTTGGACCCTGAGGGGGACTCAGGTTGAGGCATTTATCTAGGAGATCCACTGATGATGGAGCTCTTCCCCCATACACCCGCTATATCCATACCCCCGGCCCGCTAACACAAACACCCAACTGACGTGTTTAGACTAAATGACAAAACCCAGGGCCCCCAATGTCAGAGCTACGCTTCTTTCTCCGTACACAGGCATGGACTTTTTCCCCGCCAACCAGCTCTGCAATTTGATTATAGTGATATTTAATCTAGATTGAAAGAGGAGAACCCCCCCAACAAAGTCCCCCTACCCGCATTTACCCACCCACTGTGTGTGACCCAATCCTGTCCCTGCGCACCCCTTCCCAAAGGTAATCCTGTCTGAGTTGATAAATGTCCACTGTGTGGCAAAAAATGGAAGGGGTAAATTTGCCCTCCCAGAGGAAATGATATCATGAGCCATGACATCGTGGTCTGGGGGTGATGTGGGGGGGAAGTAGGGGTGCTGGCTGGAAAATGTACAGATGGCAGGCCATAATGGTGGTGTGCTGATAGCCTGTTTGCAGATCAGCCATCGTCTTCCTTCAGTCACACAAAGTATGTTCCACCATAACAGGGTGTAGAGGAGCCGGTCTGAGGCGGGCCATCTTCTGCTCAGTTTCTGAGGAGCTGGACAATTAATCATGTGTGGGACAGTTTGAAAAGCGCTCCGGGCAGACTGTCAGCAACCGTGTTGTTTGTGTGGACACTGGAGTTGGACTGCGCATGCCGTCAACAGATTATTTATGTTTCGTTCTGTGCTTCTGATGAGTCATGTCTTCCAAAGGTCAGGAAATGGTAACAGCCGGAGAGCTAAACTAAAACAAGTCATTTTCACCTTTTAGCCATTGTTGGTAAGAAATTAAAAGGAGCACAAAATGCTTCTTTGTCGCTGACCACACTACCCATGATTTAGATTTATAGCATCTTTTCCTAAGGCCCTCTCTGATTGGCTGGGCAGATTGCTCACACTCATATCCACTTTTTCTGGGGGCCAAGACAGCTAGCTAAAAGTTGCTTTAAGAGCCACAAACAACTTCATCAGTTTATGGTTTTTGCCTTTTACAATTTTACCAACTTTTTGGCAACTTTTATAACAGTGTTTGAGATTTTTCTTTCCCACAAAGAACATGCAGCACCACTGATTGCATTAAATGTCACATGAGCTCTAAGTCCCTGTCCGCACATATACGGATATTTTTTGAAAACACATATTTTTCCCCTCCATTTAAAAAAAAAAATGTCCACGAGTGCAAGACTCTGTTGGGGGGGTGCGGGGACTCTGATGTGTCTTCCACAGTCTTCCCTTATCACAAATGTAGTGAAATGTACAGGCTAACATTACATTTTCAAAACTCCTACTGGAGATCTCATCCCTGTCAATTCCCTGCCAATACAAGGATGATGCATACTCAGTGATATGTGTGATGCTCTGGACATGCAAAAATTTTCCCTCCACTCCTTGGAGAAAACATTCCCACTCAGGAATTTGTCCAACAATCTTCTGGCCTCATCCAAAACAGTATTTTCTGGCTTAAAATCATGTACACTGAGGTGGACCACATAACACTGGGTGCAGCAGTACTTAGTATTAGGTGCATAGCAGTCATTAAACCAAGCACTGCTAACAAAACATAAACAAACGGGTTGTCCGCCATTGTTGTTGTGTTTTCTAACACACTCTCATGACACAAAGCAACAATGGACATGTCCAAATTGAGGAGATGATGTCATCGTGTCCCAGACAGTCTGTTTTACATGTCCGCACAGATACCAAGTAACTGGAGTTTTAAAAACTGGCTCCTTTTTCCAAATATCTCTGTTTCAGTGACCTAAAATTCTGCTTGTGTGTGGACGAGAGGCCAAAACACAGAGGAAGTGATCTGTTTACAAAAATATGTGTATATGTGTAGACAGGGCCTAACATCGCTAACACTTCCTGTCTACTTTGACCTTTGATCCCTCTGCAGATCAGACCAGGCTGAAGAGGAACGCCCACCTAGTCACAGTATGTCCAACTCCAAGCTAGGGCTCCAGGGGCTGGAGGAGGAAGAAGAGGAAGTGGAGGGTGACGATGAGGAGGAGGAGGAGGGCAGCCTGACAGAGAAGTCTCACGACGAGGCGCCAGAGTCCCCGTCTCCCGTCACAACAGGGGTGTACGAGGAGGACGAGGAGGAGGAAGAGACGGAGACAGCTCCATTAGCTATGAGCTATGAACACACTCGCAGGTATTCATTTTGTTTACTGTACAAAAAAAACATGCACCTGACAACCAGAGCAACTATGTCCAAGCTGTTAAACTTTACAACAGAAACCTCACATTTACCTTCTTTCCTTATAATTAAGGACAATATAAAACACTACAGACGAGGGATTGAATTTCCCTTCACAGATAAAAAAATAAAAACAAAAGACTGTTTCAGCTCCTACTTTTCTCTCTTTTTCCTTCTCCCAATATATTCCCCCACTTGTCTTTACCTTTTATTAATCGTACCTCTCCTTTTCCCTTCTCTTTGTCTTTCGTTTTCTTTTCCCCTTCATTGCATTAACTCTCCATCTATCCCTTTCCCGCGTCTATCTTTCCATCCATTTACCCATCCATCCATCAACCGACCCATCCATACTGCCCTATCTCTGCCAATCATCCATCCCTCGGCGCAGGTGTATAGAGGAGGAGGGCTCTCTCTTGGACCTGGAGGGTCTGCCCAGCTTTCCCAAGAGCCTGGAGGGGTTACGTAAAGCAGCCAGTGACGAGCAACCCTTTGATGTTAAAGACATATTTAATACTTCATTAGAGTCGGAGGCACTGAAAGAGACATTGTACAGGCAGGCTAAAACCCAGGTATGTGACTGGCTTTTGGACGTCCACTAAAAAAGGGAGGGACAGGAAAGACATGTTGTTCTGATAAGACAGGAGGAAAGACAAAATGCGTCCTGTGGAAACAGAGATAAGAGATGAGATGGATCCTTTAATATTTTCAGATGCTTGAGAAAAGAAAAGTTAACAGTTTAGTTAACACTGGCAGAAACTGTACCGACTAAGTGCCTCTCGTCCTGCTCTCTCACATCTTTTCCTCCGACTTAACCTACTAACATATTACCTGTAAACTGCTCTTGTCTTCTCTTTGACCTTCAGTCTTAGAACAGTCAAATGAAACGTCATTACAAGGTATAGTGTCAAGACATTAAAGGATAATTATGGTTCTGGAACATGGCGACATCGCTACAGAGAAGTCCAAAAAACAAAAAGCGGTCAGACAATCGTGTACATATGGAAATAATGGCCAAACCTACTGAAATAAGACCTAAGATGTGATAACGGGACCTATGCAGGAATCCTGAAGATACATTTAATAAACAAAAATAATATTATAGTATAGTAGTTTAGCCATAAAAATATCATGTCATAGTATATTGGGCCACAATAAAAAAAAACCTAAAAATCTTCACAGTATAGTATGTCAATAAAAAAAAAAATAAATAAAATGTCATAGTATAGTTTGTCATAAACAAATCATAGAAATGTCCATAAAGAATGTCATTAAAAATATCAGAAAACAATATCATAATATAGTGTGTCATGAAAAAAAAAAGATAGCACAGTGTGTCATAAAAAAATAATAAAAAATTTAATGGTATAGTGTGTCATAAAAAAATCATAAAAATGTCATAGTATCATATGTTATTTTTAAAAAAATAATTACAAATTTAGGGTATAGTGTGTCATAAAAATATCATTGTAAAAATCTTATAGTATGATATGCCATAAAACTATTTAAAAAAAATGTATGTCATACAATAGTAAAAAAAATAGTAAATAATAAAATATGTCATTTAAACAAAAGTTCTAGTATAATATGTCATTAAAAATTCCTAAAAAAAAAGTCAGTGTAGTATGCCATTAAAAATGACATAGTATTTGTGTCATATAAAAGTAATAAAACATATTAAAGCATAGTATGTCATGAAAACAGTGTCCTATTTTGTATTGCAGCATGCCATGAATATGTCAAAAATCTTAGCATAGTTTATCATAAAAATGTAATATAAAAAGGCAAGTATAGTATGTCATACAAATATAAAATATTTCACATTGTAGAATGTCATTAAAATATCATTAAAAATATCATAGTATAGTATGTCATAAAAATACCAGAAGAAATATCATAGTATAGTCTGCCAATAAAGATATCATAAGAAAATGTACAGTATTGTGTGTCATTAAAATATCATGAAATGTTACTGTCATAGTGTGTCATAAAATTATGAAAAAAGGTTGTAGTGTAGTTTGTTATAAGAAATGTAATACACAATGTCATAGTATAGTATGTCATGAAATTTTCAGTAACAATACACAGGACAAAAAGAAGTGTGACTGAAAATGAGTGTTTGAAAATACTGAATTTCCTCTAGTTTAAAATCAACTGTCTGCTCCCACAGGCTTATGCAATGATGCTGTCTCTTTCGGAGAACAACCCTTTGCACGCGCCCTCCCAGAACTCTCTGGACGCTTGGCTGAGCATGGGAGGTGGACCGTCTGAGACGAGCAGCTTTCACCCGCTCAACCACATCTAGACGAGAGAGAGAGGAAGTGGGAGGAAGAGTAGGAGGAACATTAGTTTCCCAAATGGATAGAAACAAGACTGAGTTGACATGAGTAGTAAAAAACCTGGAGGCCGGAGAAGAATTCAGTGTCACATACATTCATGATAGAAAGAATACGTTTGTGAGGATACGTGTGTGCGTGTGTGCGTGTGTGCGTGTGTGTGTGTGTGTGTGTGTGTGTGTGTGTGTGAGAGAAAGAGAGAGAGGGAGGAGGGAGAGATTGTCCCTAGGTGAGGCGTCTCGCAAGACTCTGTCAAAAAGAAAGCACTGCTAAGCTCCTGTTGATGTGAAGGACATGATAAATGCTTCTCAACAGCATTAAAACTCTGCATTACGCTGATCCTCCCCAAGTCCGCAAGGCTCACTCCAGCACCACAGAGACCCTACGTAAGGCTCTCATAAAGACACTTAATGACTAGTACGTCTCTAAAGTCTGTGTACACCGCCTACTACAAGCACTGCAGCATCAGCACTGCATTAGCACTGCATGTCCACAAGATGGTGCTGTTTCACCAGGAGCATAGTGGGCGCGTGCACTATTGTCTCCAGGTTTCCCCACCAATCAAAAGCGACTCATTTACTGATCTTGTTTCAGTTATAACTGCAGAATCAACAATAGCACCACACTAAATGTTACTTGAGAAAATGACGGTTCCTGTAGACTGTTGATTTTTGAATGATTCAATGGAGAATGATGTTCAATGTTCAAATGTGCACAGCAACTGGTGATTTCGATGAGCTATCTGGGACACTAGCCATTGTAATTGGTTACCCAATTTGATCATGCTGAAAATGAATTTAAATCATACTCAAAAAAAAATGTGGAAAGTCTTTCTCTGCTTGTTTATTTCATCGTCATGTGTTAATTTTATTTACTTTCTCTCCTCTTAGATACCACAGTATTGTTTTGTTGTAGGCACCACAGTGCTAAATTGTTAATATAATTATTTTAGAGAAGGACCAAAATTGTATGATATTGTCATATGATGTACAAAATAACCTAGATGTTCATAGCAAGAGTGGTATGTGCCAAATAACCCATAGAAAATGTTTTGTTCTCTGACAATCATTTCATTTCCAAGGGGCTTGCATTTGCTGTCATAGTTTTTTTTTTTTTCTTATTACGCTCTTATATATTTGATTTCCGAAGTGTGTATGTATTTATTTTTGGTTGTTTTGTCATGACTGGAGGAGTGAAAATGAAGACATGTCATTTTATCCCTCTTTTCTTGATACTGAAGGAATGAGCGCCTATCAGAACAGGAGGGAGATTCTGAATCTCTCGTTTTGATGCGTCAGTGTGCCAAAATGGAAAGAACCAGTGAAATTAATTGTTTTTATTTATAGTGAAAGATAGCTGTAGTTAGCTTTAGATCCTATTTGGCATCATAACGTCCTTCAGTGTTTAGTTTTTTTTTTTTTTTTCTTGTTTCAGTTCAACCATTTTACCCAGTATGCTGAATGTGTCATGTTCAAATTGATTTTAGCGTTATGGGGGCGCAGACGTGGACAATTTTCACTATGAATGTCAGAAAAGGGCATTACATTGTCATATTTTTGGATCTGACTAGTTTCCACCACATCAAGCTCCCTTTCCCCTCTGTTTTCATTAGCTGCATTTTGTGTAAACAATGAATATTCCTTTTTAAATTAGTTGTCCTGTATTACATGGTCCAAAAGTCTAAAACACGCAGTCACATCTGCATGAACATCAAACATCATGTAAGAATGAAGGCAAGGACTCGTGAAACCCAAAAAAAAAAGAAAGTAACCACAGTTGAAATGGAAATCTTAACTGTGGTGGTTGGTCCATCAACACATGCAAAGCGATGTCAATGCTGGGCAGAGGAAACAGAAACACTCGATCATGAGTTTAACTTTATATTCCTCGATCTCCTTCTGAGATCATACTAAAAACTCATTCCATGTGGTCTACAAGGTAGCTGTGCCATGGAGGGCATGAGTCATTTACTGTAGATAACTGTAGATAGCTGCAGGAGCAGAGCAGAGGGGGTGAGCATTGTCGATCATGGTTGCCTTGGTCCTCCCTGCGTACTGGGACTCTCAGAACTAGGCCTGATGCTGTATTTTCAAACTAGTACTTAAACCATATGGGTCCAAGCCATAAATTGATCAGGCTTAGGTCTCGGGAACGTAGAACACATTTTCACTTTCAGTAGGTGAGCAACTCGAGCTCAACATGGAGAGAAAAGAAAAATCGGAAACAGAAGCACTGTAATTTTTATTCATGACAGCAGGTGGTAGTGTGATGCTGGGACTGCTGCATCATCTCATTTTTTCTAAAGACAGAAGTCTTTTTTTTTTTTTTTTTATAATTCTACTGAATGAGATTTCATTCATGGTTAACACATTGTTTTCCCAAGTCGTGGTTATAAAATGTAAAGACTTGGGTTGCTAAGTTTTTAGGTTGACTGTATGTAGTAATTCATGTCATGGACTACTGTAATAAGTACGCGCTGTGTAAAGCAAAGGAATTGAAGGCATTGAAGTATTCCATTTTGCCGACTTCAGAAAGTATTCTGGCAGATGGTCGCTGAAATATGTTTCAGCATAATAGAACATGGTTGCTGTCCCCCCCCCCCCCCCCCACTGTTACAGGAGAAAGTAAAAATATACATATTGTTTCTTTTTAACTGTATAGTATTTTAAAGAATGAAAAACAATGGTGCATTTGTCTGAAGAAAAAAAAATCATTGAAAAATATGGGTTTAAATGGATGGTGCTTGTTTTGTTTGAATCTGAGTTGTATATCGCCTCTGTTATGTTTATTGAAAACAAACAAACAAACAAAAAAAGATATTGTGCATGACGTGTTTAGCAGTCATAATGATGTCCATTTGTGAAATGTGTATCAAATCAAAAAATGAGAAAAAAAAAAGAAAAGAAAAAAATAAATCCGTAGATGCACTTATTGTACATGTGGTTAGTTTGGTAGGTTTGACTTCAAGTTCTCGACTGCCTTACAGATGTTTGGGCAGGTGGCTCTGAAAGACGTTAGAAAAGACTTGTGGGAGAAGACATAATGAAAAACAATAAAGGATTGTAGAATAATATTGAACAATTCTGAAAATTGCAGTTCTTTTGATGCTTGTGATTATTGAAGATGTACTTTAGAGAAATTTCATTGAAAAGATATGACTCTGATGTTAATTCTGTAGAATAGCAATGTATACCAAATGTAATCTTTCCAATGCTATGAAGAATTTATACATGAAATTGATATGCAATAAAACCTGTGTGCTTTTTAAAAAACATGACCACTGTGTATTTGTGAGTTATAAGCTCCTGAGAACGATCATTGAACAGTACACAAACAACTCATTTCCTAGTTTATAAAATAGCATAAAAGACATCATAGTATTGTATGTCTTAGAAAAATGTCAGTGTAGAAAAATACAAAAACAAGGTCATCGTATACTATGCAATTAAAAGACGTCCCAGTATCGTAGGCCAATTGCATGAAAAAATATTTTAAAAGTTATAATATGCCATTCTTAAAAATCCTTAAAACCTAAAAAAAAAAAGTTTCACAGTAAATTATGTCATAAAAAACATAAAATAATACTATAGTATAGTACGTCATAAGAAAAAATCATAAAAATGTCATAATGAAGTCTGTCATAAAATTATCATAGAATAGTATTTCATATACAACCATGAAAGAACATCACATGGAAAAAACATAAAAGATGCCATGAAATCGTAAAAGTGTCACACTGTAATATGTCATTAAAAAATCATAAAGAAAATGCCATGGTATTTTATGTCTTGAAAAAAAATCATAAAAACGATATAGTGTAGTTTGCCATGAAAGAAAAAAAAGATTTAAAAAAAAAATGCCGAAGAACAATGCCAAAGTATAGTGTGTCATAAAAACCATTAAAAATATCCTAGTATACAATGTCATGAAAAAATGTCAGTATAGTGTGTCATGAAAAAAATCATTGAAGATGTCATAATATAGTGTGTCATGAAAAACCATAAAAATGCTATAGTATAGTATGCGTGAAAAAATCATGAAAGACGTCACAGTATACTATGTATGAAAAAACATAAGAAATGTCATAGTATCGTATGTCATGAAAACACCATAAGAAATGTCACAGTATAATATGTAAGAAAAAAAAATAAGAAATGTCATAGTATATTTTGTGATGAAAAAAATCATACAAAAATTTTATAATATCATATGTCATGAAAAACCATGAGATATGTCACAGTATACTGCATCGTGGAAAAACCATAAAAATGTCGTAGTATCGTATGTCACGAAAAACCATACAAAATGTTGGAGCATAGTATGTCATTAAAAAATAATTAAAAGTCAGAGTAAAGTATGTCATGAAAAGAAAAACATTCAAAAAAATTTCATAGTATAGCTTGTCACAAAAATCTGTAAATAAATGCCATTGAATCGTATGTCATTAAAAATCATGAAAATGTCATAGCATATTTTGTCAGGAAAAAAAACATTTTAACATGTCATAATATCATGTGTCATGAATAAACATACAAAATATTGTAGTATAGTATGTCATGGAAAACTCATGAAAAGGTCATGGCATGGTGTGTCATGAAAAACCATAAAAAAATCTTATATTATAGTATGTCATGAAAAAATGTCATAGAATTGTGTGTCATAAAAAAATCATCAAAAAATGTCATAGTATAGGATATCATGAAAAAATGGCACAGTATTGTGCGTCATAAAAAAAATCACAAAAATGTTATAGTATAGTATGTCATCAAAAAAATCATGAAAAAATGTCACAGTATTGTGTGTCATAACAAAAATCATAAAAATGCTATAGGAGAGTATGCGTGAAAAAATCATGAAAAATGTCACAGTATACTATGTATGAAAAACCGTAAGAAATGTTGTAGTATAGTATGTCATAAAAAAACATACAAAATGTTGTAGCAAAGTATGTCATGGAAAACTCATGAAAAGGTGAGTTTGGTGTGTGTAATGAAAAACCATAAAAAAAAATCTTATAGCATAGTATGTCAAGAAAGAATGTCATAGTATTGTGTGTCATACAAAAAATCATTAAAATGTTATAGAATAGTATGTCATGAACAAATGTCATAGTATTGTGTATCATTAAAAAAATCACAAAAAAATGTCATAGTATTATGTGCCATGAAAAAAAACTCATAAAAAAATGTTATGGTATAGTATGTCACGAAAAAATGTCATAGTATTGTGTGTCATAAAAAAATCATGAGAACATGTCATAGTATAGTATGTCATGTAAAAATGTCATAGTATAGTATGTCATGAAAAAATGTCATAGTATGGTATGTCATGACAAAATGTCATAGTATTGTGTATCATAAAAATTATCATAAAAAAATGTCATAGTATAGTATGTCATGAAAAAATGTCATAGTATATGTCATGAAAAAAAGTCATAGTATAGTATGTCATGAAAAAATGTCATATTATTGTGTGGCATAAAAAAATCATGAAAAAATGTCATAGTATAGTATGTCATGAAAAAGTGTCATAGTACTGGGTGTCATAAAAAAATCATGAAAAAATGTCATATTATAGTATGTCATCAAAAACATGATAAAAATGTCATAGTATAGTATGTCATCAAAAACATGATAAAAATGTCATAGTATAGTATATCGTAAAAATATGATAAAAATGTCATAGTAAAACATGTCATCAAAAATATGATAAAAATGTCATAGTATAGCATGTCGTCAAAAATCTGATAAAAACGTCATAGTTTAGCATGTCGTCAAAAATAGGATAAAAACGTCATAGTATACCATGTCGTCAAAAATGTGATAAAAACGTCATAGTATAGCACGTCGTTAAAAATATGATGAAAATGTCATAGTATAGTATGTGGTCAAAAATATGATGAAAACGTCATAGTATAGCATGTCATCAAAAATATGAAAAAAATGTCATAGGATAGCATGTCGTCAAAAAGTGTCATAGTATTGGGTGTCATAATAAAATCATGAAAAAATGTCATAGTGTAGTATGTCAGGAAAAATGTCATAGTATTGTGTGTCAATAAAAAAATCATGAAAAAATGTCATAGTATAGCATGTCATCAAAAATCTGATAAAAACGTCACAGTAAAGTATGTCGTCAAAAATATGATAAAAATGTCATAGTATAGTATGTCGTCAAAAATATGAAAAAAAATGTCATAGTATAGCATGTCGTCAAAAATGAGATAAAAACGTCATAGTATAGCATGTCGTCAAAAATATGAAATAAATGTCATAGTATAGTATGTCGTCAAAAATATGAAAAAAAATGTCATAGTATAGCATGTCGTCAAAAATGAGATAAAAACGTCATAGTATAGCATGTCGTCAAAAATATGAAAAAAATGTCATAGTATAGCATGTCGTCAAAAATGAGATAAAAACGTCATAGTATAGCATGTCGTCAAAAATATGAAAAAAATGTCATAGTATAGCATGTCATCAAAAATATGATAAAAACGTCAAAGTATACCATGTTGTCAAAAAATATGATAAAAACGTCACAGTATAGTATGTCATCAAAAATGTGATAAAAAGGTCATAGTATAGTATGTCGTCAAAAATATGATAAAAACGTCATAGTATAGTATGTCATCAAAAATGTGATAAAAAGGTCATAGTATAGTATGTCGTCAAAAATATGAAAAAAATGTCAGGATAGCATGTCGTCAAAAATATGATAAAAATGTCATAGTATAGTATGTCGTCAAAAATATGAAAAAAAATGTCATAGTATAGCATGTCGTCAAAAATATGATAAAAATGTCATAGTATAGTATGTCGTCAAAAATATGATAAAAACGTCATAGTATAGCATGTCGTCAAAAATATGATAAAAACGTCATAGTATAGCATGTCGTCAAAAATATGATGAAAACGTCATAGTATAGCATGTCATCAAAAATATGAAAAAAATGTCATAGGATAGCATGTCGTCAAAAAGTGTCATAGTATTGGGTGTCATAATAAAATCATGAAAAAATGTCATAGTGTAGTATGTCAGGAAAAATGTCATAGTATTGTGTGTCAATAAAAAAATCATGAAAAAATGTCATAGTATAGCATGTCATCAAAAATCTGATAAAAACGTCACAGTAAAGTATGTCGTCAAAAATATGATAAAAATGTCATAGTATAGTATGTCGTCAAAAATATGAAAAAAAATGTCATAGTATAGCATGTCGTCAAAAATGAGATAAAAACGTCATAGTATAGCATGTCGTCAAAAATATGAAAAAAATGTCATAGTATAGTATGTCGTCAAAAATATGAAAAAAAATGTCATAGTATAGCATGTCGTCAAAAATGAGATAAAAACGTCATAGTATAGCATGTCGTCAAAAATATGAAAAAAATGTCATAGTATAGCATGTCGTCAAAAATGAGATAAAAACGTCATAGTATAGCATGTCGTCAAAAATATGAAAAAAATGTCATAGTATAGCATGTCATCAAAAATTTGATAAAAACGTCATAGTATAGCATGTCGTTAAAAATATGATAAAAATGTCATAGTATAGCATGTCATCAAAAATATGATAAAAATGTCAAAGTATACCATGTTGTCAAAAAATATGATAAAAACGTCACAGTAAAGTATGTCGTCAAAAATGAGATAAAAACATCATAGTATAGCATGTCGTCAAAAATTAGATTAAAACGTCATAGTATAGCATGTCGTCAAAAATGTGATAAAAACGTCATAGTATAGCATGTCGTCAAAAATATGAAAAAAATATCATAGTATAGTATGTCGTCAAAAATGAGATAAAAATATCATAGGATAGCATGTCATCAAAAATGTGATAAAAACGTCATAGTATAGCATGTCGTTAAAAATATGATAAAAATGTCATAGTATAGCATGTCATCAAAAATATGATAAAAATGTCAAAGTATACCATGTTGTCAAAAAATATGATAAAAACGTCACAGTAAAGTATATCGTCAAAAATATGATAAAAACGTCATAGTATAAGATGTCGTCAAAAATATGATAAAAACGTCATAGTATAGCATGTCGTCAAAAATGAGATTAACACGTCATAGTATAGCATGTCGTCAAAAATGTGATAAAAACGTCATAGTATAGCATGTCGTCAAAAATGAGATTAAAACGTCATAGTATAGCATGTCATCAAAAATGTGATAAAAACGTCATAGTATAGCATGTCGTCAAAAATATGAAAAAAATGTCATAGTATAGCATGTCATCAAAAATGTGATAAAAACGTCATAGTATAGCATGTCATCAAACATGTGATAAAAACGTCATAGTATAGAATGTCATCAAAAATATGAAAAAAATGTCATAGTATAGTATGTCATCAAAAATGTGAAAAAAATGTCATAGTATAGCATGTCGTCAAAAATGTGATAAAAATGTCATAGTATAGCATGTCGTCAAAAATGAGATAAAAATGTCATAGTATAGCATGTCGTCAAACGTGATAAAAACGTCATAGTATAGTATGTCATCAAAAATATGAAAAAAATGTCATAGTATAGTATGTCATCAAAAATGTGAAAAAAATGTCATAGTATAGTATGTCGTCAAAAATATGATAAAAATGTCATAGTATAGTATGTCGTCAAAAATATGATAAAAATGTCATAGTATAGTATGTCTTCAAAAATATGAAAAAAATGTCATAGTATAGTATGTCATCAAAAATATGATAAAAACGTCATAGTATAGCATGTCGTCAAAAATATCATAAAAATGTCATAGTATAGTATGTCTTCAAAAATATGAAAAAAATGTCATAGTATAGTATGTCATCAAAAATATGATAAAAACGTCATAGTATAGTATGTCGTCAAAAATATGATAAAAATGTCATAGTATAGTATGTCTTCAAAAATATGAAAAAAATGTCATAGTATAGTATGTCATCAAAAATGTGAAAAAAATGTCATAGAATAGCATGTCGTCAAAAATATGATAAAAATGTCATAGTATAGCATGTCGTCAAAAATATGATAAAAACGTCATAGTATAGTATGTCGTCAAAAATGAGATAAAAACGTCATAGTATAGCATGTCGTCAAAAATATGATAAAAACGTCATAGTATAAGATGTCGTCAAAAATATGATAAAAACGTCATAGTATAGCATGTCGTCAAAAATGAGATTAACACGTCATAGTATAGCATGTCGTCAAAAATGTGATAAAAACGTCATAGTATAGCATGTCGTCAAAAATGAGATTAAAACGTCATAGTATAGCATGTCATCAAAAATGTGATAAAAACGTCATAGTATAGCATGTCGTCAAAAATATGAAAAAAATATCATAGTATAGCATGTCATCAAAAATGTGATGAAAATATCATAGTATAGCATGTCATCAAAAATGTGATAAAAACGTCATAGTATAGCATGTCATCAAACATGTGATAAAAACGTCATAGTATAGAATGTCATCAAAAATATGAAAAAGATGTCATAGTATAGTATGTCATCAAAAATGTGAAAAAAATGTCATAGTATAGCATGTCGTCAAAAATGTGATAAAAATGTCATAGTATAGCATGTCGTCAAAAATGAGATAAAAATGTCATAGTATAGCATGTCGTCAAACATGTGATAAAAACGTCATAGTATAGTATGTCATCAAAAATATGAAAAAAATGTCATAGTATAGTATGTCATCAAAAATGTGAAAAAAATGTCATAGTATAGCATGTCGTCAAAAATATCATAAAAATGTCATAGTATAGTATGTCGTCAAAAATATGATAAAAATGTCATAGTATAGTATGTCTTCAAAAATATGAAAAAAATGTCATAGTATAGTATGCCATCAAAAATGTGAAAAAAATGTCATAGAATAGCATGTCGTCAAAAATATGATAAAAATGTCATAGTATAGCATGTCGTCAAAAAAATGATAAAAACGTCATAGTATAGTATGTCGTCAAAAATGAGATAAAAACGTCATAGTATAGCATGTTGTCAATAATGTGATAAAAATGTCATAGTGTAGTATGTTGTTAAAAAGATGAAAAAAATGTCATAGTATAGCATGTCATCAAAAATATGATAAAAATGTCATAGTATAGCATGTCGTCAAAAATGTGATAAAAATGTCGTAGTATAGCATGTCGTCAAAAATATGAAAAAAATATCACAGTATAGCATGTTGTCAAAAATATTAAAAAAAATATCATAGTACAGCATGTCATCAAAAATGTGATAAAAACGTCATAGTATAGCATGTCCTCAAAAATATGAAAAAAATATCATAGTATAGCATGTCATCAAAAATGTGATAAAAATATCATAGTATAGCATGTCATCAAAAATATGATAAAAATGTCATAGTATAGCATGTCGTCAAAAATATGAAAAAAATATCACAGTATAGCATGTTGTCAAAAATATGAAAAAAATATCATAGTAGAGCATGTCGTCAAAAATGTGATAAAAATGTCATAGTATAGCATGTCCTCAAAAATATGAAAAAAATATCATAGTATAGCATGTCATCAAAAATGTGATAAAAATGTCATAGTATAGCATGTCGTCAAAAATGTGATAAAAATGTCATAGTATAGCATGTCGTCAAAAATATGAAAAAAACATCATAGTATAGCATGTCGTCAAAAATATGATAAAAATGTCATAGTATAGTATGTCGTCAAAAATGTGAAAAAAATGTCATAGGATAGCATGTCGTCAAAAATGTGATAAAAACGTCATAGTATAGCATGTCGTCAAAAATATGAAAAAAACATCATGGTATAGCATGTCATCAAAAATGTGATAAAAATCTCATAGTATAGCATGTCGTCAAAAATATGAAAAAAATATCATAGTATAGCATGTCGTCAAAAATGAGATAAAAATATCATAGGATAGCATGTCATCAAAAATGTGATAAAAACGTCATAGTATAACATGTCGTTAACAATATGATAAAAATGTCATAGTATAGCATGTCATCAAAAATATGATAAAAATGTCAAAGTATACCATGTTGTCAAAAAATATGATAAAAACGTCACAGTAAAGTATATCGTCAAAAATATGATAAAAACGTCATAGTATAAGATGTCGTCAAAAATATGATAAAAACGTCATAGTATAGCATGTCGTCAAAAATGAGATTAAAACGTCATAGTATAGCATGTCGTCAAAAATGTGATAAAAATGTCATAGTATAGCATGTCGTCAAAAATATGAAAGAAATATCATAGTATAGCATGTCATCAAAAATGTGATAAAAACGTCATAGTATAGCATGTTGTCAAAAATATGAAAAAAATATCATAGTATAGCATGTCATCAAAAATATGATAAAAACGTCATAGTATAGCATGTTGTCAAAAATATGAAAAAAATATCATAGTATAGCATGTCATCAAAAATGTGATGAAAATATCATAGTATAGCATGTCATCAAAAATGTGATAAAAACGTCATAGTATAGCATGTCGTCAAAAATGAGATAAAAATGTCATAGTATAGCATGTCGTCAAATGTGATAAAAACGTCATAGTATAGTATGTCATCAAAAATGTGAAAAAAATGTCATAGTATAGCATGTCGTCAAAAATATGATAAAAATGTCATAGTATAGTATGTCTTCAAAAATATGAAAAAAATGTCATAGTATAGTATGTCATCAAAAATGTGAAAAAAATGTCATAGCATAGTATGTCGTCAAAAATTAGATAAAAACGTCATAGGATAGCATGTCGTCAAAAATGTTTTAAAAACGTCATAGTATAGTATGTCGTCAAAAATATGAAAAAAAGATCACAGTATAGCATGTTGTCAAAAACATGAAAAAAATATCATAGTATAGCATGTCCTCAAAAATATGAAAAAAATGTCATAGTATAGTATGTCATCAAAAATGTGATAAAAATATCACAGTATAGCATGTCATCAAAAATGTGATCAAAACGTCATAGTATAGCATGTCGTCAAAAATGTGAAAAAAATGTCATAGTATAGCATGTCGTCAAAAATGTGATAAAAACATCATAGTATAGTATGTCGTCAAAAATATGAAAAAAATGTCATAGTATAGTATGTCATCAAAAATGTGAAAAAATGTCATAGTATAGTATGTCGTCAAAAATCATATAAAAACGTTATAGGATAGCATGTCGTCAAAAATATGAAAAAAATATCACAGTATAGCATGTTGTCAAAAATATGAAAAAAATATCATAGTATAGCATGTCGTCAAAAATATGATAAAAACGTCATAGTATAGTATGTCGTCAAAAATGAGATAAAAACGTCATAGTATAGCATGTTGTCAATAATGTGATAAAAACGTCATAGTGTAGTATGTTGTTAAAAAGATGAAAAAAATGTCATAGTATAGCATGTCATCAAAAATATGATAAAAATGTCCTAGTATAGCATGTCGTCAAAAATGTGATAAAAATGTCGTAGTATAGCATGTCGTCAAAAATATGAAAAACATATCACAGTATAGCATGTTGTCAAAAATATGAAAAAAATATCATAGTATAGCATGTCATCAAAAATGTGATAAAAACGTCATAGTATAGCATGTCCTCAAAAATATGAAAAAAATATCATACTATAGCATGTCATCAAAAATGTGATAAAAATATCATAGTATAGCATGTCGTCAAAAATGTGATAAAAACGTCATAGTATAGCATGTCGTCAAAAATGTGACAAAAATGTCATAGTATAGCATGTCGTCAAAAATGTGATAAAAACATCATAGTATAGTATGTCGTCAAAAATATGAAAAAAATGTCATAGTATAGTATGTCATCAAAAATGTGAAAAAAATGTCATAGTATAGTATGTCGTCAAAAATTAGATAAAAACGTCATAGGATAGCAAGTCGTCAAAAATGTGATAAAAACGTCATAGTATAGTATGTAGTCAAAAATATGAAAAAAATTTCACAGTATAGCATGTTGTCAGACACATGAAAAAAATATCATAGTATAGCATGTCGTCAAAAATGTGATAAAAATGTCATAGTATAGCATGTCGTCAAAAATGTGATAAAAACGACATAGTATAGTATGTCGTCAAAATTATGAAAAAAATGTCATAGTATAGTATGTCGTCAAAAATGAGATAAAAATGTCATAGTATAGTATGTCGTCAAAAATTAGATAAAAACGTCATAGGATAGCATGTCGTCAAAAATGAGATAAAAACGTCATAGTATAGCATGTCGTCAAAAATATGAAAAAAATGTCATAGTATAGCATGTCGTCAAAAATATGATAAAAATGTCATAGTATAGTATGTCGTCAAAAATAAGATAAAAACGTCATAGTATAGCATGTTGTCAAAAATGTGATAAAAACGTCACAGTAAAGTATGTCGTCAAAAATATGATAAAAATGTCATAGTATAGCATGTCGTCAAAAATATGATAAAAACGTCATAGTATAGCATGTCGTCAAAAATGTGATAAAAATGTCATAGTATAGCATGTCTTCAAAAATGTGATAAAAACGTCATAGTATAGCATGTCGTCAAAAATATGAAAAAAATATCATAGTATAGTATGTCTTCAAAAATGTGATAAAAATGTCATAGTATAGTATGTCGTCAAAAATGTGATAAAAATGTCATAATATAGCATGTCGTCAAAAATGTGATAAAAATGTCATAGTATAGCATGTCGTCAAAAATGTGATAAAAACGTCATAGTATAGCATGTCGTCAAAAATATGATAAAAATGTCATAGTATAGCATGTCGTCAAAAATGAGATAAAAATATCATAGGATAGCATGTCATCAAAAATGTGATAAAAACATCATAGTATAGCATGTCGTTAAAAATATGATAAAAATGTCATAGTATAGCATGTCATCAAAAATATGATAAAAATGTCAAAGTATACCATGTTGTCAAAAAATATGATAAAAACGTCATAGTATAAGATGTCGTCAAAAATATGATAAAAACATCATAGTATAGCATGTCGTCAAAAATGAGATTAAAACGTCATAGTATAGCATGTCGTCAAAAATGTGATAAAAACGTCATAGTATATCATGTCGTCAAAAATATGAAAATAATATCATAGTATAGCATGTCATCAAAAATGTGATAAAAACGTCATAGTATAGCATGTTGTCAAAAATATGAAAAAAATATCATAGTATAGCATGTCATCAAAAATATGATAAAAACGTCATAGTATAGCATGTCGTCAAAAATATGAAAAAAATATCATAGTATAGCATGTCATCAAAAATGTGATGAAAATATCATAGTATAGCATGTCATCAAAAATGTGATAAAAACGTCATAGTATAGCATGTCGTCAAAAATGAGATAAAAATGTCATAGTATAGCATGTCGTCAAACATGTGATAAAAACGTCATAGTATAGTATGTCATCAAAAATATGAAAAAAATGTCATAGTATAGTATGTCATCAAAAATGTGAAAAAAATGTCATAGTATAGCATGTCGTCAAAAATGTGATAAAAATGTCATAGTATAGTATGTCGTCAAAAATATGATAAAAATGTCATAGTACAGTATGTATTCAAAAATATGAAAAAAATGTCATAGTATAGTATGTCATCAAAAATGTGAAAAAAATGTCATAGTATAGCATGTCGTCAAAAATATGATAAAAATGTCATAGTATAGCATGTCGTCAAAAATATGATAAAAACGTCATAGTATAGTATGTCGTCAAAAATGAGATAAAAACGTCATAGTATAGCATGTTGTCAAAAATGTGATAAAAACATCATAGTGTAGTATGTTGTTAAAAATATGAAAAAAATGTCATAGTATAGCATGTCATCAAAAATATGATAAAAATGTCATAGTATAGCATGTCGTCAAAAATGTGATAAAAATGTCATAGTATAGCATGTCGTCAAAAATATGAAAAAAATATCACAGTATAGCATGTTGTCAAAAATATGAAAAAAATATCATAGTATAGCATGTAATCAAAAATGTGATAAAAACGTCATAGTATAGCATGTCCTCAAAAATATGAAAAAAATATCATAGTATAGCATGTCATCAAAAATGTGATAAAAATATCATAGTATAGCATGTCGTCAAAAATGTGATAAAAACGTCATAGTATAGCATGTCGTCAAAAATGTGACAAAAATGTCATAGTATAGCATGTCGTCAAAAATGTGATAAAAACATCATAGTATAGTATGTCGTCAAAAATATGAAAAAAATGTCATAGTATAGTATGTCATCAAAATTGTGAAAAAAATGTCATAGTATAGTATGTCGTCAAAAATTAGATAAAAACGTCATAGGATAGCATGTCGTCAAAAATGTGATAAAAACGTCATAGTATAGTATGTAGTCAAAAATATGAAAAAAATATCACAGTATAGCATGTTGTCAAAAACATGAAAAAAATATCATAGTATAGCATGTCCTCAAAAATATGAAAAAAATATCATAGTATAGCATGTCATCAAAAATGTGATAAAAATATCATAGTATAGCATGTCATCAAAAATGTGATAAAAACGTCATAGTATAGCATGTCGTCAAAAATGTGAAAAAAATGTCATAGTATAGCATGTCGTCAAAAATGTGATAAAAACATCATAGTATAGTATGTCGTCAAAAATATGAAAAAAATGTCATAGTATAGTATGTCATCAAAAATGTGAAAAAATGCCATAGTATAGCATGTCGTCAAAAATATGATAAAAATGTCATAGAATAGTATGTCGTCAAAAATGTGAAAAAAATGTCATAGTATAGTATGTCGTCAAAAATTAGATAAAAACGTCATAGTATAGCATGTCGTCAAAAATGTGATAAAAACGTCATAGTATAGTATGTCTTCAAAAATGTGATAAAAACGTCATAGTATAGCATGTCGTCAAAAATGAGATTAAAACGTCATAGTATAGCATGTCGTCAAAAATGTGATAAAAACGTCATAGTATAGGATGTCGTCAAAAATATGAAAAAAATGTCATAGTATAGTATGTCCTCAAAAATATGAAAAAAATATCATAGTATAGCATGTCGTCAAAAATATGATAAAAATGTCATAGTATAGTATGTCGTCAAAAATGTGAAAAAAATGTCATAGTATAGTATGTCGTCAAAAATGAGATAAAAACGTCATAGGATCGCATGTCGTCAAAAATGTGATAAAAACGTCATCGTATAGTATGTCGTCAAAAATGAGATAAAAACGTCATAGGATAGCATGTCGTCAAAAATGTGATAAAAACGTCATAGTATAGTATGTCGTCAAAAATACGAAAAAAATGTCATAGTATAGCATGTCGTCAAAAATATGATAAAAACGTCATAGTATAGCATGTCGTCAAAAATGAGATAAAAACGTCAAAGTATAGCATGTCGTCAAAAATGTGATAAAAATGTCATAGTATAGCATGTCGTCAAAAATGTGATAAAAACGTCATAGTATAGTATGTCATCAAAAATATGAAAAAAATATCATAGTGTAGCATGTCGTCAAAAATATGATAAAAACGTCATAGTATAGTATGTCATCAAAAATATGAAAAAAATATCATAGTATAGCATGTCGTCAAAAATATGAAAAAAATATAGTATAGCATGTCGTCAAAAATATGACAAAAATGTCATAGTATAGAATGTCGTCAAAATATGATAAAAATGTCATAGTATAGTATGTCGTCAAAAATATGAAAAAAATGTCATAGTATAGCATGTCGTCAAAAATATGATAAAAATGTCATAGTATAGTATGTCGTCAAAAATGTGAAAAAAATGTCATAGTATAGTATGTCGTCAAAAATTAGATAAAAACGTCATAGTATAGCATGTCGTCAAAAATGTGATAAAAACGTCATAGTATAGCATGTCGTCAAAAATGAGATTAAAACGTCATAGTATAGCATGTCGTCAAAAATGTGATAAAAACGTCATAGTATAGGATGTCGTCAAAAATATGAAAAAAATGTCATAGTATAGTATGTCCTCAAAAATATGAAAAAAATATCATAGTATAGCATGTCGTCAAAAATATGATAAAAATGTCATAGTATAGTATGTCGTCAAAAATGTGAAAAAAATGTCATAGTATAGCATGTCGTCAAAAATGAGATAAAAACGTCATAGGATCGCATGTCGTCAAAAATGTGATAAAAACGTCATCGTATAGTATGTCGTCAAAAATGAGATAAAAACGTCATAGGATAGCATGTCGTCAAAAATATGATAAAAACGTCATAGTATAGTATGTCGTCAAAAATACGAAAAAAATGTCATAGTATAGCATGTCGTCAAAAATATGATAAAAACGTCATAGTATAGCATGTCGTCAAAAATGAGATAAAAACGTCAAAGTATAGCATGTCGTCAAAAATGTGATAAAAACGTCATAGTATAGCATGTCGTCAAAAATGTGATAAAAACGTCATAGTATAGCATGTCATCAAAAATATGATAAAAATGTCATAGTATAGTATGTCATCAAAAATATGAAAAAAATATCATAGTATAGCATGTCGTCAAAAATATGATAAAAACGTCATAGTATAGCATGTCGTCAAAAATGAGATAAAAACGTCATAGTATAGCATGTCGTCAAAAATGTGATAAAAACGTCATAGTATAGTATGTCGTCAAAAATATGAAAAAAATATAGTATAGCATGTCGTCAAAAATATGACAAAAATGTCATAGTATAGAATGTCGTCAAAATATGATAAAAATGTCATAGTATAGTATGTCGTCAAAAATATGAAAAAAATGTCATAGTATAGCATGTCGTCAAAAATATGATAAAAATGTCATAGTATAGTATGTCGTCAAAAATGTGAAAAAAATGTCATAGTATAGTATGTCGTCAAAAATTAGATAAAAACGTCATAGTATAGCATGTCGTCAAAAACGTGAAAAAAAAACGTCATAGTATAGTATGTCTTCAAAAATGTGATAAAAACGTCATAGTATAGCATGTCGTCAAAAATGAGATTAAAACGTCATAGTATAGCATGTCGTCAAAAATGTGATAAAAACGTCATAGTATAGCATGTCGTCAAAAATATGAAAAAAATGTCATAGAATAGTATGTCGTCAAAAATATGAAAAAAATGTCATAGTATAGCATGTCGTCAAAAATATGATAAAAATGTCATAGTATAGTATGTCGTCAAAAATGTGAAAAAAATGTCATAGTATAGTATGTTGTCAAAAATTAGATAAAAACGTCATAGTATAGCATGTCGTCAAAAATGTGATAAAAATGTCATAGTATAGTATGTCGTCAAAAATGTGATAAAAACGTCATAATATAGCATGTCATCAAAAATATGATAAAAATGTCATAGTATAGTATGTCATCAAAAATATGAAAAAAATATCATAGTATAGCATGTCGTCACAAATATGATAAAAATGTCATAGTATAGTATGTCGTCAAAAATGTGAAAAAAACGTCATAGGATAGCATGTCGTCAAAAATGTGATAAAAACGTCATAGTATAGTATGTCTTCAAAAATGTGATAAAAACGTCATAGTATAGTATGTCGTCAAAAATACGAAAAAAATGTCATAGTATACCATGTCGTCAAAAATATGATAAAAACGTCATAGTATAGCATGTCGTCAAAAATATGAAAAAAATATCATAGTATAGTATGTCTTCAAAAATGTGATTAAAACGTCATAGTATAGCATGTCGTCAAATATGTGATAAAAACATTATAGTATAGTATGTCCTCAAAAATATGAAAAAAATATCATAGTATAGCATGTCGTCAAAAATATGATAAAAATGTCATAGTATAGTATGTCGTCAAAAATGTGAAAAAAATGTCATAGTATAGTATGTCGTCAAAAATGAGATAAAAACGTCATAGGATCGCATGTCGTCAAAAATGTGATAAAAACGTCATCGTATAGTATGTCGTCAAAAATGAGATAAAAACGTCATAGGATAGCATGTCGTCAAAAATGTGATAAAAACGTCATAGTATAGTATGTCGTCAAAAATACGAAAAAAATGTCATAGTATAGCATGTCGTCAAAAATATGATAAAAACGTCATAGTATAGCATGTCGTCAAAAATGAGATAAAAACGTCAAAGTATAGCATGTCGTCAAAAATGTGATAAAAACGTCATAGTATAGCATGTCGTCAAAAATGTGATAAAAACGTCATAGTATAGCATGTCATCAAAAATATGATAAAAATGTCATAGTATAGTATGTCATCAAAAATATGAAAAAAATATCATAGTATAGCATGTCGTCAAAAATATGATAAAAACGTCATAGTATAGCATGTCGTCAAAAATGAGATAAAAACGTCATAGTATAGCATGTCGTCAAAAATGTGATAAAAACGTCATAGTATAGCATGTCGTCAAAAATATGAAAAAAATATAGTATAGCATGTCGTCAAAAATATGACAAAAATGTCATAGTATAGAATGTCGTCAAAATATGATAAAAATGTCATAGTATAGTATGTCGTCAAAAATATGAAAAAAATGTCATAGTATAGCATGTCGTCAAAAATATGATAAAAATGTCATAGTATAGTATGTCGTCAAAAATGTGAAAAAAATGTCATAGTATAGTATGTCGTCAAAAATTAGATAAAAACGTCATAGTATAGCATGTCGTCAAAAACGTGAAAAAAAACGTCATAGTATAGTATGTCTTCAAAAATGTGATAAAAACGTCATAGTATAGCATGTCGTCAAAAATGAGATTAAAACGTCATAGTATAGCATGTCGTCAAAAATGTGATAAAAACGTCATAGTATAGCATGTCGTCAAAAATATGAAAAAAATGTCATAGAATAGTATGGCGTCAAAAATATGAAAAAAATGTCATAGTATAGCATGTCGTCAAAAATATGATAAAAATGTCATAGTATAGTATGTCGTCAAAAATGTGAAAAAAATGTCATAGTATAGTATGTTGTCAAAAATTAGATAAAAACGTCATAGTATAGCATGTCGTCAAAAATGTGATAAAAACGTCATAGTATAGCATGTCGTCAAAAATGTGATAAAAATGTCATAGTATAGTATGTCGTCAAAAATGTGATAAAAACGTCATAATATAGCATGTCATCAAAAATATGATAAAAATGTCATAGTATAGTATGTCATCAAAAATATGAAAAAAATATCATAGTATAGTATGTCGTCACAAATATGATAAAAATGTCATAGTATAGTATGTCGTCAAAAATGTGAAAAAAACGTCATAGGATAGCATGTCGTCAAAAATGTGATAAAAACGTCATAGTATAGTATGTCTTCAAAAATGTGATAAAAACGTCATAGTATAGTATGTCGTCAAAAATACGAAAAAAATGTCATAGTATACCATGTCGTCAAAAATATGATAAAAACGTCATAGTATAGCATGTCGTCAAAAATATGAAAAAAATATCATAGTATAGTATGTCTTCAAAAATGTGATTAAAACGTCATAGTATAGCATGTCGTCAAATATGTGATAAAAACATTATAGTATAGCATGTCGTCAAAAATATGAAAAAAATATCATAGTATAGTATGTCGTCAAAAATATGACAAAAATGTCATAGTATAGAATGTCGTCAAAATATGATAAAAATGTCATAGTATAGCATGTCGTCAAAAATATGATAAAAATGTCATAGTATAGTATGTCGTCAAAAATGTGAAAAAAATGTCATAGTATAGTATGTCGTCAAAAATGAGATAAAAAGGTCATAGGATAGCATGTCGTCAAAAATGTGATAAAAACGTCATAGTATAGTATGTCTTCAAAAATGTTATAAAAACGTCATAGTATAGTATGTCGTCAAAAATACGAAAAAAATGTCATAGTATAGTATGTTGTCAAAAATTAGATAAAAACGTCATAGTATAGCATGTCGTCAAAAATGTGATAAAAACGTCATAGTATAGCATGTCGTCAAAAATGTGAAAAAAATGTCATAGTATAGTATGTCGTCAAAAATGAGATAAAAACGTCATAGGATAGCATGTCGTCAAAAATGTGATAAAAACGTCATAGTATAGTATGTCTTCAAAAATGTTATAAAAACGTCATAGTATAGTATGTCGTCAAAAATACGAAAAAAATGTCATAGTATACCATGTCGTCAAAAATATGATAAAAATGTCATAGTATAAAATGTCGTCAAAAATATGATAAAAACGTCATAGTATAGCATGTCGTCAAAAATATGAAAAAAATATCATAGTATAGTATGTCTTCAAAAATGTGATAAAAACGTCATAGTATAGCATGTCGTCAAAAATATGAAAAAAATGTCATAGAATAGTATGTCGTCAAATATATGAAAAAAATGTCATAGTATAGCATGTCGTCAAAAATATGATAAAAATGTCATAGTATAGTATGTCGTCAAAAATGTGAAAAAAATGTCATAGTATAGTATGTCGTCAAAAATTAGATAAAAACGTCATAGGATAGCATGTCGTCAAAAATGTGATAAAAACGTCATAGTATAGTATGTCTTCAAAAATGTTATAAAAACGTCATAGTATAGTATGTCGTCAAAATATGAAAAAAATGTCATAGTATCGTATGTCGTCAAAAATATGATAAAAACGTCATAGTATAGTATGTCGTCAAAAATGAGATAAAAAGGTCATAGTATAGCATGTTGTCAAAAATGTGATAAAAACGTCATAGTGTAGTATGTATTTAAAAATATGAAAAAAACGTCACAGTAAAGTATGTTGTCAAAAATATGATAAAAATGTCATAGTATAGCATGTCGTCAAAAATGAGATAAAATCGTCATAGTATAGCATGTCGTCAAAAACGTGATAAAAACGTCATATGGCGTCAAAAATATGAAAAAAATGTCATAGGATAGCATGTTGTCAAAAATATGATAAAAATGTCATAGTATAGTATGTCGTCACAAATATGAAAAAAAATGTCATAGTATAGCATGTCGTCAAAAATATGATAAAAATGTCATAGTATAGTATGTCGTCAAAAATATGATAAAAACGTCATAGTATAGTATGTCATCAAAAATGTGATAAAAACGTCATAGTATAGTATGTCGTCAAAAATATGAAAAAAATGTCAGGATAGCATGTCGTCAAAAATATGATAAAAATGTCATAGTATAGTATGTCGTCAAAAATATGAAAAAAAATGTCATAGTATAGCATGTCGTCAAAAATATGATAAAAATGTCATAGTATAGTATGTCGTCAAAAATATGATAAAAACGTCATAGTATAGCATGTCGTCAAAAATATGATAAAAACGTCATAGTATAGCATGTCGTCAAAAATATGATGAAAACGTCATAGTATAGCATGTCATCAAAAATATGAAAAAAATGTCATAGGATAGCATGTCGTCAAAAAGTGTCATAGTATTGGGTGTCATAATAAAATCATGAAAAAATGTCATAGTGTAGTATGTCAGGAAAAATGTCATAGTATTGTGTGTCAATAAAAAAATCATGAAAAAATGTCATAGTATAGCATGTCATCAAAAATCTGATAAAAACGTCACAGTAAAGTATGTCGTCAAAAATATGATAAAAATGTCATAGTATAGTATGTCGTCAAAAATATGAAAAAAAATGTCATAGTATAGCATGTCGTCAAAAATGAGATAAAAACGTCATAGTATAGCATGTCGTCAAAAATATGAAAAAAATGTCATAGTATAGTATGTCGTCAAAAATATGAAAAAAATGTCATAGTATAGCATGTCGTCAAAAATGAGATAAAAACGTCATAGTATAGCATGTCGTCAAAAATATGAAAAAAATGTCATAGTATAGCATGTCGTCAAAAATGAGATAAAAACGTCATAGTATAGCCTGTCGTCAAAAATATGAAAAAAATGTCATAGTATAGTATGTCGTCAAAAATGTGAAAAAAATGTCATAGTATAGTATGTCGTCAAAAATTAGATAAAAACGTCATAGGATAGCATGTCGTCAAAAATGTGATAAAAACGTCATAGTATAGTATGTCTTCAAAAATGTTATAAAAACGTCATAGTATAGTATGTCGTCAAAATATGAAAAAAATGTCATAGTATCGTATGTCGTCAAAAATATGATAAAAACGTCATAGTATAGTATGTCGTCAAAAATGAGATAAAAAGGTCATAGTATAGCATGTTGTCAAAAATGTGATAAAAACGTCATAGTGTAGTATGTATTTAAAAATATGAAAAAAACGTTACAGTAAAGTATGTTGTCAAAAATATGATAAAAATGTCATAGTATAGCATGTCGTCAAAAATGAGATAAAATCGTCATAGTATAGCATGTCGTCAAAAACGTGATAAAAACGTCATATGTCGTCAAAAATGTGAAAAAAATGTCATAGGATAGCATGTCGTCAAAAATATGATAAAAATGTCATAGTATAGTATGTCGTCAAAAATATGAAAAAAAATGTCATAGTATAGCATGTCGTCAAAAATATGATAAAAACGTCATAGTATAGTATGTCTTCAAAAATGTGATAAAAACGTCATAGTATAGTATGTCGTCAAAAATACGAAAAAAATGTCATAGTATACCATGTCGTCAAAAATATGATAAAAACGTCATAGTATAGCATGTCGTCAAAAATATGAAAAAAATATCATAGTATAGCATGTCGTCAAATATGTGATAAAAACATTATAGTATAGCATGTCGTCAAAAATATGAAAAAAATATCATAGTATAGTATGTCGTCAAAAATATGACAAAAATGTCATAGTATAGAATGTCGTCAAAATATGATAAAAATGTCATAGTATAGCATGTCGTCAAAAATATGATAAAAATGTCATAGTATAGTATGTCGTCAAAAATGTGAAAAAAATGTCATAGTATAGTATGTCGTCAAAAATGAGATAAAAACGTCATAGGATAGCATGTCGTCAAAAATGTGATAAAAACGTCATAGTATAGTATGTCTTCAAAAATGTTATAAAAACGTCATAGTATAGTATGTCGTCAAAAATACGAAAAAAATGTCATAGTATACCATGTCGTCAAAAATATGATAAAAATGTCATAGTATAAAATGTCGTCAAAAATATGATAAAAACGTCATAGTATAGCATGTCGTCAAAAATATGAAAAAAATATCATAGTATAGTATGTCTTCAAAAATGTGATAAAAACGTCATAGTATAGCATGTCGTCAAAAATGTGATAAAAACGTCATAGTATAGCATGTCGTCAAAAATATGAAAAAAATATCATAGTATAGTATGTCGTCAAAAATGTGAAAAAAATGTCATAGTATAGTATGTTGTCAAAAATTAGATAAAAACGTCATAGTATAGCATGTCGTCAAAAATGTGATAAAAACGTCATAGTATAGCATGTCGTCAAAAATGTGATAAAAATGTCATAGTATAGTATGTCGTCAAAAATGTGATAAAAATGTCATAATATAGCATGTCATCAAAAATATGATAAAAATGTCATAGTATAGTATGTCATCAAAAATATGAAAAAAATATCATAGTATAGCATGTCGTCAAAAATATGATAAAAATGTCATAGTATAGTATGTCGTCAAAAATGTGAAAAAAATGTCATAGTATAGTATGTCGTCAAAAATGAGATAAAAACGTCATAGGATAGCATGTCGTCAAAAATGTGATAAAAACGTCATAGTATAGTATGTCTTCAAAAATGTTATAAAAACGTCATAGTATAGTATGTCGTCAAAAATACGAAAAAAATGTCATAGTATACCATGTCGTCAAAAATATGATAAAAATGTCATAATATAAAATGTCGTCAAAAATATGATAAAAACGTCATAGTATAGCATGTCGTCAAAAATATGAAAAAAATATCATAGTATAGTATGTCTTCAAAAATGTGATAAAAACGTCATAGTATAGCATGTCGTCAAAAATATGAAAAAAATGTCATAGAATAGTATGTCGTCAAATATATGAAAAAAATGTCATAGTATAGCATGTCGTCAAAAATATGATAAAAATGTCATAGTATAGTATGTCGTCAAAAATGTGAAAAAAATGTCATAGTATAGTATGTCGTCAAAAATTAGATAAAAACGTCATAGGATAGCATGTCGTCAAAAATGTGATAAAAACGTCATAGTATAGTATGTCTTCAAAAATGTTATAAAAACGTCATAGTATAGTATGTCGTCAAAATATGAAAAAAATGTCATAGTATCGTATGTCGTCAAAAATATGATAAAAACGTCATAGTATAGTATGTCGTCAAAAATGAGATAAAAAGGTCATAGTATAGCATGTTGTCAAAAATGTGATAAAAACGTCATAGTGTAGTATGTATTTAAAAATATGAAAAAAACGTCACAGTAAAGTATGTTGTCAAAAATATGATAAAAATGTCATAGTATAGCATGTCGTCAAAAATGAGATAAAATCGTCATAGTATAGCATGTCGTCAAAAACGTGATAAAAACGTCATATGTCGTCAAAAATATGAAAAAAATGTCATAGGATAGCATGTTGTCAAAAATATGATAAAAATGTCATAGTATAGTATGTCGTCACAAATATGAAAAAAAATGTCATAGTATAGCATGTCGTCAAAAATATGATAAAAATGTCATAGTATAGTATGTCGTCAAAAATATGATAAAAACGTCATAGTATAGTATGTCATCAAAAATGTGATAAAAACGTCATAGTATAGTATGTCGTCAAAAATATGAAAAAAATGTCAGGATAGCATGTCGTCAAAAATATGATAAAAATGTCATAGTATAGTATGTCGTCAAAAATATGAAAAAAAATGTCATAGTATAGCATGTCGTCAAAAATATGATAAAAATGTCATAGTATAGTATGTCGTCAAAAATATGATAAAAACGTCATAGTATAGCATGTCGTCAAAAATATGATAAAAACGTCATAGTATAGCATGTCGTCAAAAATATGATGAAAACGTCATAGTATAGCATGTCATCAAAAATATGAAAAAAATGTCATAGGATAGCATGTCGTCAAAAAGTGTCATAGTATTGGGTGTCATAATAAAATCATGAAAAAATGTCATAGTGTAGTATGTCAGGAAAAATGTCATAGTATTGTGTGTCAATAAAAAAATCATGAAAAAATGTCATAGTATAGCATGTCATCAAAAATCTGATAAAAACGTCACAGTAAAGTATGTCGTCAAAAATATGATAAAAATGTCATAGTATAGTATGTCGTCAAAAATATGAAAAAAAATGTCATAGTATAGCATGTCGTCAAAAATGAGATAAAAACGTCATAGTATAGCATGTCGTCAAAAATATGAAAAAAATGTCATAGTATAGTATGTCGTCAAAAATATGAAAAAAATGTCATAGTATAGCATGTCGTCAAAAATGAGATAAAAACGTCATAGTATAGCATGTCGTCAAAAATATGAAAAAAATGTCATAGTATAGCATGTCGTCAAAAATGAGATAAAAACGTCATAGTATAGCCTGTCGTCAAAAATATGAAAAAAATGTCATAGTATAGTATGTCGTCAAAAATGTGAAAAAAATGTCATAGTATAGTATGTCGTCAAAAATTAGATAAAAACGTCATAGGATAGCATGTCGTCAAAAATGTGATAAAAACGTCATAGTATAGTATGTCTTCAAAAATGTTATAAAAACGTCATAGTATAGTATGTCGTCAAAATATGAAAAAAATGTCATAGTATCGTATGTCGTCAAAAATATGATAAAAACGTCATAGTATAGTATGTCGTCAAAAATGAGATAAAAAGGTCATAGTATAGCATGTTGTCAAAAATGTGATAAAAACATCATAGTGTAGTATGTATTTAAAAATATGAAAAAAACGTTACAGTAAAGTATGTTGTCAAAAATATGATAAAAATGTCATAGTATAGCATGTCGTCAAAAATGAGATAAAATCGTCATAGTATAGCATGTCGTCAAAAACGTGATAAAAACGTCATATGTCGTCAAAAATGTGAAAAAAATGTCATAGGATAGCATGTCGTCAAAAATATGATAAAAATGTCATAGTATAGTATGTCGTCAAAAATATGAAAAAAAATGTCATAGTATAGCATGTCGTCAAAAATATGATAAAAACGTCATAGTATAGTATGTCTTCAAAAATGTGATAAAAACGTCATAGTATAGTATGTCGTCAAAAATACGAAAAAAATGTCATAGTATACCATGTCGTCAAAAATATGATAAAAACGTCATAGTATAGCATGTCGTCAAAAATGAGATAAAATCGTCATAGTATAGCATGTCGTCAAAAACGTGATAAAAACGTCATATGTCGTCAAAAATGTGAAAAAAATGTCATAGGATAGCATGTCGTCAAAAATATGATAAAAATGTCATAGTATAGTATGTCGTCAAAAATATGAAAAAAAATGTCATAGTATAGCATGTCGTCAAAAATATGATAAAAACGTCATAGTATAGTATGTCTTCAAAAATGTGATAAAAACGTCATAGTATAGTATGTCGTCAAAAATACGAAAAAAATGTCATAGTATACCATGTCGTCAAAAATATGATAAAAACGTCATAGTATAGCATGTCGTCAAAAATATGAAAAAAATATCATAGTATAGCATGTCGTCAAATATGTGATAAAAACATTATAGTATAGCATGTCGTCAAAAATATGAAAAAAATATCATAGTATAGTATGTCGTCAAAAATATGACAAAAATGTCATAGTATAGAATGTCGTCAAAATATGATAAAAATGTCATAGTATAGCATGTCATCAAAAATATGATAAAAATGTCATAGTATAGTATGTCGTCAAAAATGTGAAAAAAATGTCATAGTATAGTATGTCGTCAAAAATGAGATAAAAACGTCATAGGATAGCATGTCGTCAAAAATGTGATAAAAACGTCATAGTATAGTATGTCTTCAAAAATGTTATAAAAACGTCATAGTATAGTATGTCGTCAAAAATACGAAAAAAATGTCATAGTATACCATGTCGTCAAAAATATGATAAAAATGTCATAGTATAAAATGTCGTCAAAAATATGATAAAAACGTCATAGTATAGCATGTCGTCAAAAATATGAAAAAAATATCATAGTATAGTATGTCTTCAAAAATGTGATAAAAACGTCATAGTATAGCATGTCGTCAAAAATGTGATAAAAACGTCATAGTATAGCATGTCGTCAAAAATATGAAAAAAATATCATAGTATAGTATGTCGTCAAAAATGTGAAAAAAATGTCATAGTATAGTATGTTGTCAAAAATTAGATAAAAACGTCATAGTATAGCATGTCGTCAAAAATGTGATAAAAACGTCATAGTATAGCATGTCGTCAAAAATGTGATAAAAATGTCATAGTATAGTATGTCGTCAAAAATGTGATAAAAATGTCATAATATAGCATGTCATCAAAAATATGATAAAAATGTCATAGTATAGTATGTCATCAAAAATATGAAAAAAATATCATAGTATAGCATGTCGTCAAAAATATGATAAAAATGTCATAGTATAGTATGTCGTCAAAAATGTGAAAAAAATGTCATAGTATAGTATGTCGTCAAAAATGAGATAAAAACGTCATAGGATAGCATGTCGTCAAAAATGTGATAAAAACGTCATAGTATAGTATGTCTTCAAAAATGTTATAAAAACGTCATAGTATAGTATGTCGTCAAAAATACGAAAAAAATGTCATAGTATACCATGTCGTCAAAAATATGATAAAAATGTCATAATATAAAATGTCGTCAAAAATATGATAAAAACGTCATAGTATAGCATGTCGTCAAAAATATGAAAAAAATATCATAGTATAGTATGTCTTCAAAAATGTGATAAAAACGTCATAGTATAGCATGTCGTCAAAAATATGAAAAAAATGTCATAGAATAGTATGTCGTCAAATATATGAAAAAAATGTCATAGTATAGCATGTCGTCAAAAATATGATAAAAATGTCATAGTATAGTATGTCGTCAAAAATGTGAAAAAAATGTCATAGTATAGTATGTCGTCAAAAATTAGATAAAAACGTCATAGGATAGCATGTCGTCAAAAATGTGATAAAAACGTCATAGTATAGTATGTCTTCAAAAATGTTATAAAAACGTCATAGTATAGTATGTCGTCAAAATATGAAAAAAATGTCATAGTATCGTATGTCGTCAAAAATATGATAAAAACGTCATAGTATAGTATGTCGTCAAAAATGAGATAAAAAGGTCATAGTATAGCATGTTGTCAAAAATGTGATAAAAACGTCATAGTGTAGTATGTATTTAAAAATATGAAAAAAACGTCACAGTAAAGTATGTTGTCAAAAATATGATAAAAATGTCATAGTATAGCATGTCGTCAAAAATGAGATAAAATCGTCATAGTATAGCATGTCGTCAAAAACGTGATAAAAACGTCATATGTCGTCAAAAATATGAAAAAAATGTCATAGGATAGCATGTTGTCAAAAATATGATAAAAATGTCATAGTATAGCATGTCGTCACAAATATGAAAAAAAATGTCATAGTATAGCATGTCGTCAAAAATATGATAAAAATGTCATAGTATAGTATGTCGTCAAAAATATGATAAAAACGTCATAGTATAGTATGTCATCAAAAATGTGATAAAAACGTCATAGTATAGTATGTCGTCAAAAATATGAAAAAAATGTCAGGATAGCATGTCGTCAAAAATATGATAAAAATGTCATAGTATAGTATGTCGTCAAAAATATGAAAAAAAATGTCATAGTATAGCATGTCGTCAAAAATATGATAAAAATGTCATAGTATAGTATGTCGTCAAAAATATGATAAAAACGTCATAGTATAGCATGTCGTCAAAAATATGATAAGAACGTCATAGTATAGCATGTCGTCAAAAATATGATGAAAACGTCATAGTATAGCATGTCATCAAAAATATGAAAAAAATGTCATAGGATAGCATGTCGTCAAAAAGTGTCATAGTATTGGGTGTCATAATAAAATCATGAAAAAATGTCATAGTGTAGTATGTCAGGAAAAATGTCATAGTATTGTGTGTCAATAAAAAAATCATGAAAAAATGTCATAGTATAGCATGTCATCAAAAATCTGATAAAAACGTCACAGTAAAGTATGTCGTCAAAAATATGATAAAAATGTCATAGTATAGTATGTCGTCAAAAATATGAAAAAAAATGTCATAGTATAGCATGTCGTCAAAAATGAGATAAAAACGTCATAGTATAGCATGTCGTCAAAAATATGAAAAAAATGTCATAGTATAGTATGTCGTCAAAAATATGAAAAAAATGTCATAGTATAGCATGTCGTCAAAAATGAGATAAAAACGTCATAGTATAGCATGTCGTCAAAAATATGAAAAAAATGTCATAGTATAGCATGTCGTCAAAAATGAGATAAAAACGTCATAGTATAGCATGTCGTCAAAAATATGAAAAAAATGTCATAGTATAGTATGTTGTCAAAAATTAGATAAAAACGTCATAGTATAGCATGTCGTCAAAAATGTGATAAAAACGTCATAGTATAGCATGTCGTCAAAAATGTGATAAAAATGTCATAGTATAGCATGTCGTCAAAAATGTGATAAAAATGTCATAATATAGCATGTCATCAAAAATATGATAAAAATGTCATAGTATAGTATGTCATCAAAAATATGAAAAAAATATCATAGTATAGCATGTCGTCAAAAATATGATAAAAATGTCATAGTATAGTATGTCGTCAAAAATGTGAAAAAAATGTCATAGTATAGTATGTCGTCAAAAATGAGATAAAAACGTCATAGGATAGCATGTCGTCAAAAATGTGATAAAAACGTCATAGTATAGTATGTCTTCAAAAATGTTATAAAAACGTCATAGTATAGTATGTCGTCAAAAATACGAAAAAAATGTCATAGTATACCATGTCGTCAAAAATATGATAAAAATGTCATAATATAAAATGTCGTCAAAAATATGATAAAAACGTCATAGTATAGCATGTCGTCAAAAATATGAAAAAAATATCATAGTATAGTATGTCTTCAAAAATGTGATAAAAACGTCATAGTATAGCATGTCGTCAAAAATATGAAAAAAATGTCATAGAATAGTATGTCGTCAAATATATGAAAAAAATGTCATAGTATAGCATGTCGTCAAAAATATGATAAAAATGTCATAGTATAGTATGTCGTCAAAAATGTGAAAAAAATGTCATAGTATAGTATGTCGTCAAAAATTAGATAAAAACGTCATAGGATAGCATGTCGTCAAAAATGTGATAAAAACGTCATAGTATAGTATGTCTTCAAAAATGTTATAAAAACGTCATAGTATAGTATGTCGTCAAAAATATGATAAAAATGTCATAGTATAGTATGTCGTCAAAAATATGATAAAAACGTCATAGTATAGCATGTCGTCAAAAATATGATAAAAACGTCATAGTATAGCATGTCGTCAAAAATATGATGAAAACGTCATAGTATAGCATGTCATCAAAAATATGAAAAAAATGTCATAGGATAGCATGTCGTCAAAAAGTGTCATAGTATTGGGTGTCATAATAAAATCATGAAAAAATGTCATAGTGTAGTATGTCAGGAAAAATGTCATAGTATTGTGTGTCAATAAAAAAATCATGAAAAAATGTCATAGTATAGCATGTCATCAAAAATCTGATAAAAACGTCACAGTAAAGTATGTCGTCAAAAATTTGATAAAAATGTCATAGTATAGTATGTCGTCAAAAATATGAAAAAAAATGTCATAGTATAGCATGTCGTCAAAAATGAGATAAAAACATCATAGTATAGCATGTCGTCAAAAATATGAAAAAAATGTCATAGTATAGTATGTCGTCAAAAATATGAAAAAAATGTCATAGTATAGCATGTCGTCAAAAATGAGATAAAAACGTCATAGTATAGCATGTCGTCAAAAATATGAAAAAAATGTCATAGTATAGCATGTCGTCAAAAATGAGATAAAAACGTCATAGTATAGCATGTCGTCAAAAATATGAAAAAAATGTCATAGTATAGTATGTTGTCAAAAATTAGATAAAAACGTCATAGTATAGCATGTCGTCAAAAATGTGATAAAAACGTCATAGTATAGCATGTCGTCAAAAATGTGATAAAAATGTCATAGTATAGTATGTCGTCAAAAATGTGATAAAAATGTCATAATATAGCATGTCATCAAAAATATGATAAAAATGTCATAGTATAGTATGTCATCAAAAATATGAAAAAAATATCATAGTATAGCATGTCGTCAAAAATATGATAAAAATGTCATAGTATAGTATGTCGTCAAAAATGTGAAAAAAATGTCATAGTATAGTATGTCGTCAAAAATGAGATAAAAACGTCATAGGATAGCATGTCGTCAAAAATGTGATAAAAACGTCATAGTATAGTATGTCTTCAAAAATGTTATAAAAACGTCATAGTATAGTATGTCGTCAAAAATACGAAAAAAATGTCATAGTATACCATGTCGTCAAAAATATGATAAAAATGTCATAATATAAAATGTCGTCAAAAATATGATAAAAACGTCATAGTATAGCATGTCGTCAAAAATATGAAAAAAATGTCATAGAATAGTATGTCGTCAAATATATGAAAAAAATGTCATAGTATAGCATGTCGTCAAAAATATGATAAAAATGTCATAGTATAGTATGTCGTCAAAAATGTGAAAAAAATGTCATAGTATAGTATGTCGTCAAAAATTAGATAAAAACGTCATAGGATAGCATGTCGTCAAAAATGTGATAAAAACGTCATAGTATAGTATGTCTTCAAAAATGTTATAAAAACGTCATAGTATAGTATGTCGTCAAAATATGAAAAAAATGTCATAGTATCGTATGTCGTCAAAAATATGATAAAAACGTCATAGTATAGTATGTCGTCAAAAATGAGATAAAAAGGTCATAGTATAGCATGTTGTCAAAAATGTGATAAAAACGTCATAGTGTAGTATGTATTTAAAAATATGAAAAAAACGTCACAGTAAAGTATGTTGTCAAAAATATGATAAAAATGTCATAGTATAGCATGTCGTCAAAAATGAGATAAAATCGTCATAGTATAGCATGTCGTCAAAAACGTGATAAAAACGTCATATGTCGTCAAAAATGTGAAAAAAATGTCATAGGATAGCATGTTGTCAAAAATATGATAAAAATGTCATAGTATAGTATGTCGTCACAAATATGAAAAAAAATGTCATAGTATAGCATGTCGTCAAAAATATGATAAAAATGTCATAGTATAGTATGTCGTCAAAAATATGATAAAAACGTCATAGTATAGTATGTCATCAAAAATGTGATAAAAACGTCATAGTATAGTATGTCGTCAAAAATATGAAAAAAATGTCAGGATAGCATGTCGTCAAAAATATGATAAAAATGTCAGAGTATAGTATGTCGTCAAAAATATGAAAAAAAATGTCATAGTATAGCATGTCGTCAAAAATATGATAAAAATGTCATAGTATAGTATGTCGTCAAAAATATGATAAAAACGTCATAGTATAGCATGTCGTCAAAAATATGATAAAAACGTCATAGTATAGCATGTCGTCAAAAATATGATGAAAACGTCATAGTATAGCATGTCATCAAAAATATGAAAAAAATGTCATAGGATAGCATGTCGTCAAAAAGTGTCATAGTATTGGGTGTCATAATAAAATCATGAAAAAATGTCATAGTGTAGTATGTCAGGAAAAATGTCATAGTATTGTGTGTCAATAAAAAAATCATGAAAAAATGTCATAGTATAGCATGTCATCAAAAATCTGATAAAAACGTCACAGTAAAGTATGTCGTCAAAAATATGATAAAAATGTCATAGTATAGTATGTCGTCAAAAATATGAAAAAAAATGTCATAGTATAGCATGTCGTCAAAAATGAGATAAAAACGTCATAGTATAGCATGTCGTCAAAAATATGAAAAAAATGTCATAGTATAGTATGTCGTCAAAAATATGAAAAAAATGTCATAGTATAGCATGTCGTCAAAAATGAGATAAAAACGTCATAGTATAGCATGTCGTCAAAAATATGAAAAAAATGTCATAGTATAGCATGTCGTCAAAAATGAGATAAAAACGTCATAGTATAGCATGTCGTCAAAAATATGAAAAAAATGTCATAGTATAGTATGTCGTCAAAAATGTGAAAAAAATGTCATAGTATAGTATGTCGTCAAAAATTAGATAAAAACGTCATAGGATAGCATGTCGTCAAAAATGTGATAAAAACGTCATAGTATAGTATGTCTTCAAAAATGTTATAAAAACGTCATAGTATAGTATGTCGTCAAAATATGAAAAAAATGTCATAGTATCGTATGTCGTCAAAAATATGATAAAAACGTCATAGTATAGTATGTCGTCAAAAATGAGATAAAAAGGTCATAGTATAGCATGTTGTCAAAAATGTGATAAAAACGTCATAGTGTAGTATGTATTTAAAAATATGAAAAAAACGTCACAGTAAAGTATGTTGTCAAAAATATGATAAAAATGTCATAGTATAGCATGTCGTCAAAAATGAGATAAAATCGTCATAGTATAGCATGTCGTCAAAAACGTGATAAAAACGTCATATGTCGTCAAAAATGTGAAAAAAATGTCATAGGATAGCATGTCGTCAAAAATATGATAAAAATGTCATAGTATAGTATGTCGTCAAAAATATGAAAAAAATGTCATAGTATAGCATGTCGTCAAAAATATGATAAAAATGTCATAGTATAGTATGTCGTCAAAAATATGATAAAAACGTCATAGTATAGTATGTCATCAAAAATGTGATAAAAACGTCATAGTATAGTATGTCGTCAAAAATATGAAAAAAATGTCAGGATAGCATGTCGTCAAAAATATGATAAAAATGTCATAGTATAGTATGTCGTCAAAAATATGAAAAAAAATGTCATAGTATAGCATGTCGTCAAAAATATGATAAAAATGTCATAGTATAGTATGTCGTCAAAAATATGATAAAAACGTCATAGTATAGCATGTTGTCAAAAATATGATAAAAACGTCATAGTATAGCATGTCGTCAAAAATATGATGAAAACGTCATAGTATAGCATGTCATCAAAAATATGAAAAAAATGTCATAGGATAGCATGTCGTCAAAAAGTGTCATAGTATTGGGTGTCATAATAAAATCATGAAAAAATGTCATAGTGTAGTATGTCAGGAAAAATGTCATAGTATTGTGTGTCAATAAAAAAATCATGAAAAAATGTCATAGTATAGCATGTCATCAAAAATCTGATAAAAACGTCACAGTAAAGTATGTCGTCAAAAATTTGATAAAAATGTCATAGTATAGTATGTCGTCAAAAATATGAAAAAAAATGTCATAGTATAGCATGTCGTCAAAAATGAGATAAAAACGTCATAGTATAGCATGTCGTCAAAAATATGAAAAAAATGTCATAGTATAGTATGTCGTCAAAAATATGAAAAAAATGTCATAGTATAGCATGTCGTCAAAAATGAGATAAAAACGTCATAGTATAGCATGTCGTCAAAAATATGAAAAAAATGTCATAGTATAGCATGTCGTCAAAAATGAGATAAAAACGTCATAGTATAGCATGTCGTCAAAAATATGAAAAAAATGTCATAGTATACCATGTCATCAAAAATTTGATAAAAACGTCATAGTATAGCATGTCGTTAAAAATATGATAAAAATGTCATAGTATAGCATGTCATCAAAAATATGATAAAAATGTCAAAGTATACCATGTTGTCAAAAAATATGATAAAAACGTCACAGTAAAGTATGTCGTCAAAAATGAGATAAAAACATCATAGTATAGCATGTCGTCAAAAATGAGATTAAAACGTCATAGTATAGCATGTCGTCAAAAATGTGATAAAAACGTCATAGTATAGCATGTCGTCAAAAATATGAAAAAAATATCATAGTATAGCATGTCATCAAAAATGTGATAAAAATCTCATAGTATAGCATGTCGTCAAAAATATGAAAAAAATATCATAGTATAGTATGTCGTCAACAATGAGATAAAAATATCATAGGATAGCATGTCATCAAAAATGTGATAAAAACGTCATAGTATAGCATGTCGTTAAAAATATGATAAAAATGTCATAGTATAGCATGTCATCAAAAATATGATAAAAATGTCCAAGTATACCATGTTGTCAAAAAATATGATAAAAATGTCACAGTAAAGTATGTCGTCAAAAATATGAAAAAAACGTCATAGTATAAGATGTCGTCAAAAATATGATAAAAACGTCATAGTATAGCATGTCGTCAAAAATGAGATTAAAACGTCATAGTATAGCATGTCGTCAAAAATGTGATAAAAACGTCATAGTATAGCATGTCGTCAAAAATATGATAAAAACGTCATAGTATAGTATGTCATCAAAAATGTGATAAAAATGTCATAGTATAGTATGTCGTCAAAAATGTGATAAAAACGTCATAATATAGCATGTCATCAAAAATATGATAAAAATGTCATAGTATAGTATGTCATCAAAAATATGAAAAAAATATCATAGTATAGCATGTCGTCAAAAATATGATAAAAATGTCATAGTATAGTATGTCGTCAAAAATGTGAAAAAAATGTCATAGTATAGTATGTCGTCAAAAATGAGATAAAAACGTCATAGGATAGCATGTCGTCAAAAATGTGATAAAAACGTCATAGTATAGTATGTCTTCAAAAATGTGATAAAAACGTCATAGTATAGTATGTCGTCAAAAATACGAAAAAAATGTCATAGTATACCATGTCGTCAAAAATATGATAAAAACGTCATAGTATAGCATGTCGTCAAAAATATGAAAAAAATATCATAGTATAGTATGTCTTCAAAAATGTGATTAAAACGTCATAGTATAGCATGTCGTCAAAAATGTGATAAAAACGTTATAGTATAGCATGTCGTCAAAAATATGAAAACAATATCATAGTATAGTATGTCGTCAAAAATATGACAAAAATGTCATAGTATAGAATGTCGTCAAAATATGATAAAAATGTCATAGTATAGCATGTCGTCAAAAATATGATAAAAATGTCATAGTATAGTATGTCGTCAAAAATGTGAAAAAAATGTCATAGTATAGTATGTCGTCAAAAATTAGATAAAAACGTCATAGGATAGCATGTCGTCAAAAATGTGATAAAAACGTCATAGTATAGTATGTCTTCAAAAATGTGATAAAAACGTCATAGTATAGCATGTCGTCAAAAATGAGATTAAAACGTCATAGTTTAGCATGTCGTTAAAAATGTGATAAAAACGTCATAGTTTAGCATGTCGTCAAAAATATGAAAAAAATGTCATAGAATAGTATGTCGTCAAATATATGAAAAAAATGTCATAGTATAGCATGTCGTCAAAAATATGATAAAAATGTCATAGTATAGTATGTCGTCAAAAATGTGAAAAAAATGTCATAGTATAGTATGTCGTCAAAAATTAGATAAAAACGTCATAGTATAGCATGTCGTCAAAAACGTGATAAAAACGTCATAGTATAGTATGTCGTCAAAAATGTGATAAAAACGTCATAGTATAGCATGTCGTCAAAAATGAGATTAAAACGTCATAGTATAGCATGTCGTCAAAAATGTGATAAAAACGTCATAGTATAGCATGTCGTCAAAAATATGAAAAAAATGTCATAGTATAGTATGTCGTCAAAAATATGAAAAAAATGTCATAGTATAGCATGTCGTCAAAAATATGATAAAAATGTCATAGTATAATATGTCGTCAAAAATGTGAAAAAAATATCATAGTATAGTATGTTGTCAAAAATTAGATAAAAACGTCATAGTATAGCATGTCGTCAAAAATGTGATAAAAACGTCATAGTATAGCATGTCGTCAAAAATGTGATAAAAATGTCATAGTATAGTATGTCGTCAAAAATGTGATAAAAATGTCATAATATAGCATGTCATCAAAAATATGATAAAAATGTCATAGTATAGTATGTCATCAAAAATATGAAAAAAATATCATAGTATAGCATGTCGTCAAAAATATGATAAAAATGTCATAGTATAGTATGTCGTCAAAAATGTGAAAAAAATGTCATAGTATAGTATGTCGTCAAAAATGAGATAAAAACGTCATAGGATAGCATGTCGTCAAAAATGTGATAAAAACGTCATAGTATAGTATGTCTTCAAAAATGTGATAAAAACGTCATAGTATAGTATGTCGTCAAAAATACGAAAAAAATGTCATAGTATAGCATGTCGTCAAAAATATGATAAAAATGTCATAGTATAATATGTCGTCAAAAATATGATAAAAACGTCATAGTATAGCATGTCGTCAAAAATATGAAAAAAATATCATAGTATAGTATGTCTTCAAAAATGTGATAAAAACGTCATAGTATAGCATGTCGTCAAAAATGTGATAAAAACGTCATAGTATAGCATGTCGTCAAAAATATGAAAAAAATATCATAGTATAGTATGTCGTCAAAAATATGACAAAAATGTCATAGTATAGAATGTCGTCAAAATATGATAAAAATGTCATAGTATAGCATGTCGTCAAAAATATGATAAAAATGTCATAGTATAGTATGTCGTCAAAAATGTGAAAAAAATGTCATAGTATAGTATGTCGTCAAAAATTAGATAAAAACGTCATAGGATAGCATGTCGTCAAAAATGTGATAAAAACGTCATAGTATAGTATGTCTTCAAAAATGTGATAAAAACGTCATAGTATAGCATGTCGTCAAAAATGAGATTAAAACGTCATAGTATAGCATGTCGTTAAAAATGTGATAAAAACGTCATAGTATAGCATGTCGTCAAAAATATGAAAAAAATGTCATAGAATAGTATGTCGTCAAATATATGAAAAAAATGTCATAGTATAGCATGTCGTCAAAAATATGATAAAAATGTCATAGTATAGTATGTCGTCAAAAATGTGAAAAAAATGTCATAGTATAGTATGTCGTCAAAAATTAGATAAAAACGTCATAGGATAGCATGTCGTCAAAAATGTGATAAAAACGTCATAGTATAGTATGTCTTCAAAAATGTTATAAAAACGTCATAGTATAGTATGTCGTCAAAATATGAAAAAAATGTCATAGCATGTCGTCAAAAATATGATCAAAACGTCATAGTATAGTATGTCGTCAAAAATGAGATAAAAAGGTCATAGTATAGAATGTTGTCAAAAATGTGATAAAAACGTCATAGTGTAGTATGTATTTAAAAATATGAAAAAAACGTCAGTAAAGTATGTTGTCAAAAATATGATAAAAATGTCATAGTATAGCATGTCGTCAAAAATGAGATAAAATCGTCATAGTATAGCATGTCGTCAAAAACGTGATAAAAACGTCATATGTCGTCAAAAATGTGAAAAAAATGTCATAGGATAGCATGTCGTCAAAAATATGATAAAAATGTCATAGTATAGTATGTCGTCAAAAATATGAAAAAAAATGTCATAGTATAGCATGTCGTCAAAAATATGATAAAAATGTCATAGTATAGTATGTCGTCAAAAATATGATAAAAACGTCATAGTATAGTATGTCATCAAAAATGTGATAAAAACGTCATAGTATAGTATGTCGTCAAAAATATGAAAAAAATGTCAGGATAGCATGTCGTCAAAAATATGATAAAAATGTCATAGTATAGTATGTCGTCAAAAATATGAAAAAAAATGTCATAGTATAGCATGTCGTCAAAAATATGATAAAAATGTCATAGTATAGTATGTCGTCAAAAATATGATAAAAACGTCATAGTATAGCATGTTGTCAAAAATATGATAAAAACGTCATAGTATAGCATGTCGTCAAAAATATGATGAAAACGTCATAGTATAGCATGTCATCAAAAATATGAAAAAAATGTCATGGGATAGCATGTCGTCAAAAAGTGTCATAGTATTGGGTGTCATAATAAAATCATGAAAAAATGTCATAGTGTAGTATGTCAGGAAAAATGTCATAGTATTGTGTGTCAATAAAAAAATCATGAAAAAATGTCATAGTATAGCATGTCATCAAAAATCTGATAAAAACGTCACAGTAAAGTATGTCGTCAAAAATATGATAAAAATGTCATAGTATAGTATGTCGTCAAAAATATGAAAAAAAATGTCATAGTATAGCATGTCGTCAAAAATGAGATAAAAACGTCATAGTATAGCATGTCGTCAAAAATATGAAAAAAATGTCATAGTATAGTATGTCGTCAAAAATATGAAAAAAATGTCATAGTATAGCATGTCGTCAAAAATGAGATAAAAACGTCATAGTATAGCATGTCGTCAAAAATATGAAAAAAATGTCATAGTATAGCATGTCGTCAAAAATGAGATAAAAACGTCATAGTATAGCATGTCGTCAAAAATATGAAAAAAATGTCATAGTATACCATGTCATCAAAAATTTGATAAAAACGTCATAGTATAGCATGTCGTTAAAAATATGATAAAAATGTCATAGTATAGCATGTCATCAAAAATATGATAAAAATGTCAAAGTATACCATGTTGTCAAAAAATATGATAAAAACGTCACAGTAAAGTATGTCGTCAAAAATATGAAAAAAATATCATAGTATAGCATGTCATCAAAAATGTGATAAAAATCTCATAGTATAGCATGTCGTCAAAAATATGAAAAAAATATCATAGTATAGTATGTCGTCAACAATGAGATAAAAATATCATAGGATGGCATGTCATCAAAAATGTGATAAAAACGTCATAGTATAGCATGTCGTTAAAAATATGATGAAAATGTCATAGTATAGTATGTCTTCAAAAATGTGATAAAAACGTCATAGTATAGTATGTCGTCAAAAATATGAAAAAAAATGTCATAGAATAGTATGTCGTCAAAAATATGAAAAAAATGTCATAGTATAGCATGTCGTCAAAAATATGATAAAAATGTCATAGTATAGTATGCCGTCAAAAATGTGAAAAAAATGTCATAGTATAGTATGTTGTCAAAAATTAGATAAAAACGTCATAGTATAGCATGTCGTCAAAAATGTGATAAAAACGTCATAGTATAGCATGTCGTCAAAAATGTGATAAAAATGTCATAGTATAGTATGTCGTCAAAAATGTGATAAAAACGTCATAATATAGCATTTCATCAAAAATATGATAAAAATGTCATAGTATAGTATGTCATCAAAAATATGAAAAAAATATCATAGTATAGTATGTCGTCAAAAATGTGAAAAAAATGTCATAGTATAGTATGTCGTCAAAAATGTGATAAAAACGTCATAATATAGCATTTCATCAAAAATATGATAAAAATGTCATAGTATAGTATGTCATCAAAAATATGAAAAAAATGTCATAGTATAGCATGTCGTCAAAAATGTGATAAAAACGTCATAGTATAGTATGTCTTCAAAAATGTGATAAAAACGTCATAGTATAGTATGTCGTCAAAAATACGAAAAAAATGTCATAGTATACCATGTCGTCAAAAATATGATAAAAATGTCATAGTATAAAATGTCGTCAAAAATATGATAAAAACGTCATAGTATAGCATGTCGTCAAAAATATGAAAAAAATATCATAGTATAGTATGTCTTCAAAAATGTGATAAAAACGTCATAGTATAGCATGTCGTCAAAAATGTGATAAAAACGTCATAGTATAGCATGTCGTCAAAAATATGAAAAAAATATCATAGTATAGTATGTCGTCAAAAATATGACAAAAATGTCATAGTATAGAATGTCGTCAAAATATGATAAAAATGTCATAGTATAGCATGTCGTCAAAAATATGATAAAAATGTCATAGTATAGTATGTCGTCAAAAATGTGAAAAAAATGTCATAGTATAGTATGTCGTCAAAAATTAGATAAAAACGTCATAGGATAGCATGTCGTCAAAAATGTGATAAAAACGTCATAGTATAGTATGTCTTCAAAAATGTGATAAAAACGTCATAGTATAGCATGTCGTCAAAAATGAGATTAAAACGTCATAGTATAGCATGTCGTTAATTATGTGATAAAAACGTCATAGTATAGCATGTCATCAAAAATATGAAAAAAATGTCATAGAATAGTATGTCGTCAAATATATGAAAAAAATGTCATAGTATAGCATGTCGTCAAAAATATGATAAAAATGTCATAGTATAGTATGTCGTCAAAAATGTGAAAAAAATGTCATAGTATAGTATGTCGTCAAAAATTAGATAAAAACGTCATAGGATAGCATGTCGTCAAAAATGTGATAAAAACGTCATAGTATAGTATGTCTTCAAAAATGTTATAAAAACGTCATAGTATAGTATGTCGTCAAAATATGAAAAAAATGTCATAGTATACCATGTCATCAAAAATTTGATAAAAACGTCATAGTATAGCATGTCGTTAAAAATATGATAAAAATGTCATAGTATAGCATGTCATCAAAAATATGATAAAAATGTCAAAGTATACCATGTTGTCAAAAAATATGATAAAAACGTCACAGTAAAGTATGTCGTCAAAAATATGAAAAAAATATCATAGTATAGCATGTCATCAAAAATGTGATAAAAATCTCATAGTATAGCATGTCGTCAAAAATATGAAAAAAATATCATAGTATAGTATGTCGTCAACAATGAGATAAAAATATCATAGGATGGCATGTCATCAAAAATGTGATAAAAACGTCATAGTATAGCATGTCGTTAAAAATATGATAAAAATGTCATAGTATAGCATGTCATCAAAAATATGATAAAAATGTCCAAGTATACCATGTTGTCAAAAAATATGATAAAAATGTCACAGTAAAGTATGTCGTCAAAAATATGATAAAAACGTCATAGTATAAGATGTCGTCAAAAATGAGATTAAAACGTCATAGTATAGCATGTCGTCAAAAATGTGATAAAAACGTCATAGTATAGCATGTCGTCAAAAATATGATAAAAACGTCATAGTATAGTATGTCATCAAAAATGTGATAAAAACGTCATAGTATAGTATGTCGTCAAAAATATGAAAAAAATGTCAGGATAGCATGTCGTCAAAAATATGATAAAAACGTGATAGTATAGCATGTCGTCAAAAATGTGATAAAAACGTGATAGTATAGCATGTCGTCAAAAATATGATAAAAATATCATAGTATAGCATGTCGTCAAAATTGTGATCAAAACGTCATAGTATAGCATGTCGTCAAAAATGTGATAAAAATGTCATAGTATAGCATGTCGTCAAAAATGTGATAAAAACGTCATAGTATAGCATGTCGTTAAAAATATGATGAAAATGTCATAGTATAGTATGTCTTCAAAAATGTGATAAAAACGTCATAGTATAGTATGTCGTCAAAAATATGAAAAAAAATGTCATAGAATAGTATGTCGTCAAAAATATGAAAAAAATGTCATAGTATAGCATGTCGTCAAAAATATGATAAAAATGTCATAGTATAGTATGCCGTCAAAAATGTGAAAAAAATGTCATAGTATAGTATGTTGTCAAAAATTAGATAAAAACGTCATAGTATAGCATGTCGTCAAAAATGTGATAAAAACGTCATAGTATAGCATGTCGTCAAAAATGTGATAAAAATGTCATAGTATAGTATGTCGTCAAAAATGTGATAAAAACGTCATAATATAGCATTTCATCAAAAATATGATAAAAATGTCATAGTATAGTATGTCATCAAAAATATGAAAAAAATATCATAGTATAGTATGTCGTCAAAAATGTGAAAAAAATGTCATAGTATAGTATGTCGTCAAAAATGTGATAAAAACGTCATAATATAGCATTTCATCAAAAATATGATAAAAATGTCATAGTATAGTATGTCATCAAAAATATGATAAAAATGTCATAGTATAGCATGTCGTCAAAAATGTGATAAAAACGTCATAGTATAGTATGTCTTCAAAAATGTGATAAAAACGTCATAGTATAGTATGTCGTCAAAAATACGAAAAAAATGTCATAGTATAGCATGTCGTCAAAAATATGATAAAAATGTCATAGTATAAAATGTCGTCAAAAATATGATAAAAACGTCATAGTATAGCATGTCGTCAAAAATATGAAAAAAATATCATAGTATAGTATGTCTTCAAAAATGTGATAAAAACGTCATAGTATAGCATGTCGTCAAAAATGTGATAAAAACGTCATAGTATAGCATGTCGTCAAAAATATGAAAAAAATATCATAGTATAGTATGTCGTCAAAAATATGACAAAAATGTCATAGTATAGAATGTCGTCAAAATATGATAAAAATGTCATAGTATAGCATGTCGTCAAAAATATGATAAAAATGTCATAGTATAGTATGTCGTCAAAAATGTGAAAAAAATGTCATAGTATAGTATGTCGTCAAAAATTAGATAAAAACGTCATAGGATAGCATGTCGTCAAAAATGTGATAAAAACGTCATAGTATAGTATGTCTTCAAAAATGTGATAAAAACGTCATAGTATAGCATGTCGTCAAAAATGAGATTAAAACGTCATAGTATAGCATGTCGTTAATTATGTGATAAAAACGTCATAGTATAGCATGTCATCAAAAATATGAAAAAAATGTCATAGAATAGTATGTCGTCAAATATATGAAAAAAATGTCATAGTATAGCATGTCGTCAAAAATATGATAAAAATGTCATAGTATAGTATGTCGTCAAAAATGTGAAAAAAATGTCATAGTATAGTATGTCGTCAAAAATTAGATAAAAACGTCATAGGATAGCATGTCGTCAAAAATGTGATAAAAACGTCATAGTATAGTATGTCTTCAAAAATGTTATAAAAACGTCATAGTATAGTATGTCGTCAAAATATGAAAAAAATGTCATAGTATAGTATGTCGTCAAAAATATGATAAAAACGTCATAGTATAGTATGTCGTCAAAAATGAGATAAAAAGGTCATAGTATAGCATGTTGTCAACAATGTGATAAAAACGTCAGTGTAGTATGTATTTAAAAATATGAAAAAAACGTCACAGTAAAGTATGTTGTCAAAAATATGATAAAAATGTCATAGTATAGCATGTCGTCAAAAATGAGATAAAATCGTCATAGTATAGCATGTCGTCAAAAACGTGATAAAAACGTCATATGTCGTCAAAAATATGATAAAAATGTCATAGTATAGTATGTCGTCAAAAATATGAAAAAAATGTCAGGATAGCATGTCGTCAAAGATATGATAAAAATGTCATAGTATAGCATGTCGTCAAAAATATGATAAAAATGTCATAGTATAGTATGTCGTCAAAAATATGATAAAAACGTCATAGTATAGCATGTCGTCAAAAATATGATAAAAACGTCATAGGATAGCATGTCGTCAAAAAGTGTCATAGTATTGGGTGTCATAATAAAATCATGAAAAAATGTCATAGTGTAGTATGTCAGGAAAAATGTCATAGTATTGTGTGTCAATAAAAAAATCATGAAAAAATGTCATAGTATAGCATGTCATCAAAAATCTGATAAAAACGTCACAGTAAAGTATGTCGTCAAAAATATGATAAAAATGTCATAGTATAGTATGTCGTCAAAAATATGAAAAAAAATGTCATAGTATGGCATGTCGTCAAAAATGAGATAAAAACGTCATAGTATAGCATGTCGTCAAAAATATGAAAAAAATGTCATAGTATAGTATGTCGTCAAAAATATGAAAAAAATGTCATAGTATAGCATGTCGTCAAAAATGAGATAAAAACGTCATAGTATAGCATGTCGTCAAAAATATGAAAAAAATGTCATAGTATAGCATGTCGTCAAAAATGAGATAAAAACGTCATAGTATAGCATGTCGTCAAAAATATGAAAAAAATGTCATAGTATACCATGTCATCAAAAATTTGATAAAAACGTCATAGTATAGCATGTCGTTAAAAATATGATAAAAATGTCATAGTATAGCATGTCATCAAAAATATGATAAAAATGTCAAAGTATACCATGTTGTCAAAAAATATGATAAAAACGTCACAGTAAAGTATGTCGTCAAAAATGAGATAAAAACATCATAGTATAGCATGTCGTCAAAAATTAGATTAAAACGTCATAGTATAGCATGTCGTCAAAAATGTGATAAAAACGTCATAGTATAGCATGTCGTCAAAAATGTGATAAAAATGTCATAGTATAGCATGTCGTCAAAAATGTGATAAAAACGTCATAGTATAGCATGTCGTCAAAAATATGAAAAAAATATCATAGTATAGCATGTCATCAAAAATGTGATAAAAATCTCATAGTATAGCATGTCGTCAAAAATATGAAAAAAATATCATAGTATAGTATGTCGTCAACAATGAGATAAAAATATCATAGGATAGCATGTCATCAAAAATGTGATAAAAACGTCATAGTATAGCATGTCGTTAAAAATATGAAAAAAATGTCATAGTATAGCATGTCATCAAAAATATGATAAAAATGTCCAAGTATACCATGTTGTCAAAAAATATGATAAAAATGTCACAGTAAAGTATGTCGTCAAAAATATGATAAAAACGTCATAGTATAAGATGTCGTCAAAAATATGATAAAAACGTCATAGTATAGCATGTCGTCAAAAATGAGATTAAAACGTCATAGTATAGCATGTCGTCAAAAATGTGATAAAAACGTCATAGTATAGCATGTCGTCAAAAATATGATAAAAACGTCATAGTATAGTATGTCATCAAAAATGTGATAAAAACGTCATAGTATAGTATGTCGTCAAAAATATGAAAAAAATGTCAGGATAGCATGTCGTCAAAAATATGATAAAAACGTGATAGTATAGCATGTCGTCAAAAATGTGATAAAAACGTGATAGTATAGCATGTCGTCAAAAATGAGATAAAAATGTCATAGTATAGCATGTCGTCAAACATGTGATAAAAACGTCATAGTATAGTATGTCATCAAAAATATGAAAAAAATGTCATAGTATAGTATGTCATCTAAAATGTGAAAAAAATGTCATAGTATAGCATGTCGTCAAAAATATGATAAAAATGTCATAGTATAGCATGTCGTCAAAATTGTGATAAAAACGTCATAGTATAGCATGTCGTCAAAAATGTGATAAAAATGTCATAGTATAGCATGTCGTCAAAAATGTGATAAAAACGTCATAGTATAGCATGTCGTTAAAAATATGATGAAAATGTCATAGTATAGTATGTCTTCAAAAATGTGATAAAAACGTCATAGTATAGTATGTCTTCAAAAATATGAAAAAAATGTCATAGTATAGTATGTCGTCAAAAATATGAAAAAAATATCATAGTATAGCATGTCGTCAAAAATATGATAAAAATGTCATAGTATAGTATGTCGTCAAAAATGTGAAAAAAATGTCATAGTATAGTATGTCGTCAAAAATTAGATAAAAACGTCATAGGATAGCATGTCGTCAAAAATGTGATAAAAACGTCATAGTATAGTATGTCGTCAAAAATATGAAAAAAATATCATAGTATAGTATGTCGTCAAAAATATGACAAAAATGTCATAGTATAGAATGTCGTCAAAATATGATAAAAATGTCATAGTATAGTTTGTCGTCAAAAATGTGAAAAAAATGTCATAGTATAGTATGTCGTCAAAAATTAGATAAAAACGTCATAGGATAGCATGTCGTCAACAATGTGATAAAAACGTCATAGTATAGTATGTCTTCAAAAATGTGATAAAAACGTCATAGTATAGTATGTCGTCAAAATATGAAAAAAATGTCATAGTATAGTATGTCGTCAAAAATATGATAAAAACGTCATAGTATAGTATGTCGTCAAAAATGAGATAAAAAGGTCATAGTATAGCATGTTGTCAAAAATGTGATAAAAACGTCATAGTGTAGTATGTATTTAAAAATATGAAAAAAACGTCACAGTAAAGTATGTTGTCAAAAATATGATAAAAATGTAATAGTATAGCATGTCGTCAAAAATGAGATAAAGACGTCATAGTATAGCATGTCGTCAAAAATATGAAAAAAATGTCATAGTATAGCATGTCGTCAAAAATGTGATAAAAACCTCACACTATAGCATGTTGTTAAAAATATTATAAAAACATCATAGTATAGTATGTCGTCAAAAATATGATAAAAATGTCATAGTATAGTATGTCGTCAAAAATATGATAAAAAAAAGTCATAGTATAGTATGTCAGGAAAAAATGTCATAGTATAGTATGTCATGAAAAATATGATAAAAATGTCATAGTATAGTATGTCGTCAAAAATATGATAAAAATGTCATAGTATAGTATGTCGTCAAAAATATGATAAAAATGTCATAGTATAGTATGTCGTCAAAAATATGATAAAAAAAAGTCATAGTATAGTATGTCATGAAAAAATGTCATAGTATAGTATGTCATTGAAAAATGTCAAAGTATTGTGTGTCATTAAAAAAAATCATGAAAAAATGTCATAGTATAGTATGTCATGAAAAAATGTCATAGTATTGTGTGTCATTAAAAAAAATCATGGAAACATATCATAGTATTGTGTGTCATTAAAAAATCATGAAAAAATGACATAGTATAGTATGTCGTCAAAAATATGATAAAAAAAAGTCATAGTATAGTATGTCATGAAAAAATGTCATAGTATAGTATGTCATGAAAAAATGTCAAAGTATTGTGTGTCATTAAAAAAATCATGAAAAAATGTCAGAGTATAGTATGTCATGAAAAAATGTCATAGTATTGTGTGTCATTAAAAAATCATGAAAAAATGTCATAGTATAGTATGTCATGAAAAAATGTCATAGTATTGTTTGTCATTAAAAAAATCATAAAAAATGTCATAGTATAGTATGTCATGAAAAAATGTTTTAGTATTGTGTGTCATTAAAAAAATCATGAAAAAATGTCATAGTATAGTATGTCATGAAAAAATGTCATAGTATTGTCTGCCATAAAAACAAATCATAAAAAAATGTCATAGTGTAGTATGTCATTGAAAAATGTCATAGTATTGTGTGTCATTAAAAAAAATCATGAAAAAATGTCATATTATAGTATGTCATGAAAAAATGTCATAGTATTGTGTCTCATTAAAAAAACATAAAAAATGTCATAGTATTTTGTGTCATTAAAAAATCATAAAAAAAATGTCTTAGTATAGTATGTCATGAAAACATGTCATAGTATTGTGTCATAAAAAAATCATGAAAAAATGTCATAGTATAGTATGTCATGAAAAAATGTCATAGTAAAGTATGTCATCAAAAAATGTTGTAGTATTTTGTGTCATAAAAAAATCAGAAAAAAATGTCTTAGTATAGTATGTCATGAAAACATGTCACAGTATTGTGTCATAAAAAAATCATGAAAAAATGTCATAGTATAGTATGTCATGAAAAAATGTCATAGTATTGTTTGTCATGAAAAAATGTCGTAGTATTGTGCGTCATAAAAAAATCATGAAAAAATGTCATAGTACTGATTGTCATTAAAAAAATCATAAAAAAATGTCATAGTATAGTTTGTCATGAAAAAATGTCATAGTAGAGTATGTCATGAAAAAATGTCATAGTATAGTATCTCATGACAAAATGTCATAGTATTGTGTGTCATCATAAAACCATAGAAAAATGTCATAGTTTCGTATGTCATGAAAAAATGTCATATTTTTGTGTGTCATAAAAAAATCATTAAAAAAATGTCATAGTATAGTATGTCATGAAAAAATGTCATAGTATAGTATGTCATGAAAAAATGTCAAAGTATTGTGTGTCATTAAAAAAATCATGAAAAAATGTCAGAGTACAGTATGTCATGAAAAAATGTCATAGTATTGTGTCATTAAAAAATCATGAAAAAATGTCATAGTATAGTATGTCATGAAAAATTGTCATAGTATTGTGTGTCATTAAAAAAATCATAAAAAATGTCATAGTATAGTATGTCATGAAAAAATGTTTTAGTATTGTGTGTCATTAAAAAAATCATGAAAAAATGTCATAGTATAGTATGTCATGAAAAAATGTCATAGTATTGTCTGCCATAAAAACAAATCATAAAAAAATGTCATAGTGTAGTATGTCATTGAAAAATGTCATAGTATTGTGTCTCATTAAAAAAAATCATGAAAAAATGTCATATTATAGTATGTCATGAAAAAATGTCATAGTATTGTGTCTCATTAAAAAAACATAAAAAATGTCATAGTATTTTGTGTCATTAAAAAATCATAAAGAAAATGTCTTAGTATAGTATGTCATGAAAACATGTCATAGTATTGTGTCATAAAAAAATCATGAAAAAATGTCATAGTATAGTATGTCATGAAAAAATGTCATAGTAAAGTATGTCATCAAAAAATGTTGTAGTATTTTGTGTCATAAAAAAATCAGAAAAAATGTCTTAGTATAGTATGTCATGAAAACATGTCACAGTATTGTGTCATATAAAAATCATGAAAAAATGTCATAGTATAGTATGTCATGAAAAAATGTCATAGTATTGTTTGTCATGAAAAAATGTCGTAGTATTGTGCGTCATAAAAAAATCATGAAAAAATGTCATAGTACTGATTGTCATTAAAAAAATCATAAAAAAATGTCATAGTATAGTTTGTCATGAAAAAATGTCATAGTAGAGTATGTCATGAAAAAATGTCATAGTATAGTATCTCATGACAAAATGTCATAGTATTGTGTGTCATCATAAAACCATAGAAAAATGTCATAGTTTCGTATGTCATGAAAAAATGTCATATTTTTGTGTGTCATAAAAAAATCATTAAAAAAATGTCATAGTATAGTATGTTATGAAAATATGTCACAGTATTGTGTCATAAAAAAAATCATGAAAAAAATGTCATAGTATAATATGTCATGAAAAAATGTCATAGTATTGTGTGTCATGAAAAACATCATAAAAAAATGTCATAGTATAGTCTGTCATGAAAAAATGTCATAGTATTGTGTGTCATAAAAAATGTCATAGTATTGTGTGTCATAAAAAATGTCATAGTATTGTGTGCCATAAAAACAAATCATAAAAAAATGTCATAGTGCAGTATGTCATGAAAAAATGTCATAGTATTGTGTGTCATTAAAAAATCATGAAAAAATGTCATAGTATAGTATGTCATGAAAAAATGTCATAGTATTGTGTGTCATGACAAAATGTCATGGTATTGTATGTCATGAAAAAATGTCATAGTATAGTATGTCATGAAAAAATGTCATAGTATAGTATGTCATGACAAAATGTCATAGTATTGTGTGTCATGAAAAAATGTCATGGTATTGTATGTCATGAAAAAATGTCATAGTATAGTATGTCATGACAAAATGTCATAGTATAGTATGTCATGAAAAAATGTCATAGTATTGTCTGCCATAAAAACAAATCATAAAAAAATGTCATAGTGTAGTATGTCATTGAAAAATGTCATAGTATTGTGTGTCATTAAAAAAAATCATGAAAAAATGTCATATTATAGTATGTCATGAAAAAATGTCATAGTATTGTGTCTCATTAAAAAAACATAAAAAATGTCATAGTATTTTGTGTCATTAAAAAATCATAAAGAAAATGTCTTAGTATAGTATGTCATGAAAACATGTCATAGTATTGTGTCATAAAAAAATCATGAAAAAATGTCATAGTATAGTATGTCATGAAAAAATGTCATAGTAAAGTATGTCATCAAAAAATGTTGTAGTATTTTGTGTCATAAAAAAATCAGAAAAAATGTCTTAGTATAGTATGTCATGAAAACATGTCACAGTATTGTGTCATATAAAAATCATGAAAAAATGTCATAGTATAGTATGTCATGAAAAAATGTCATAGTATTGTTTGTCATGAAAAAATGTCGTAGTATTGTGCGTCATAAAAAAATCATGAAAAAATGTCATAGTACTGATTGTCATTAAAAAAATCATAAAAAAATGTCATAGTATAGTTTGTCATGAAAAAATGTCATAGTAGAGTATGTCATGAAAAAATGTCATAGTATAGTATCTCATGACAAAATGTCATAGTATTGTGTGTCATCATAAAACCATAGAAAAATGTCATAGTTTCGTATGTCATGAAAAAATGTCATATTTTTGTGTGTCATAAAAAAATCATTAAAAAAATGTCATAGTATAGTATGTTATGAAAATATGTCACAGTATTGTGTCATAAAAAAAAATCATGAAAAAAATGTCATAGTATAATATGTCATGAAAAAATGTCATAGTATTGTGTGTCATGAAAAACATCATAAAAAAATGTCATAGTATAGTCTGTCATGAAAAAATGTCATAGTATTGTGTGTCATAAAAAATGTCATAGTATTGTGTGTCATAAAAAATGTCATAGTATTGTGTGCCATAAAAACAAATCATAAAAAAATGTCATAGTGCAGTATGTCATGAAAAAATGTCATAGTATTGTGTGTCATTAAAAAATCATGAAAAAATGTCATAGTATAGTATGTCATGAAAAAATGTCATAGTATTGTGTGTCATGACAAAATGTCATGGTATTGTATGTCATGAAAAAATGTCATAGTATAGTATGTCATGAAAAAATGTCATAGTATAGTATGTCATGACAAAATGTCATAGTATTGTGTGTCATGAAAAAATGTCATGGTATTGTATGTCATGAAAAAATGTCATAGTATAGTATGTCATGACAAAATGTCATAGTATTGTGTGTCATCATAAAACCATAGAAAAATGTCATAGTTTCGTGTGTCATGAAAAAAATGTCATAGTATTGTGTGTCATAAAAAACATCATAAAAAATGTCCTAGTATAGTATGTCATGAAAAACTGTCATAGTATTGTGTCTCATTAAAAAAACATAAAAAATGTCATAGTATTTTGTGACATTAAAAAATCATAAAAAAAAAATGTCTTAGTATAGCATGTCATGAAAACATGTCATAGTATTGTGTCATAAAAAAATCATGAAAAAATGTCATAGTATAGTATGTCATGAAAAAATGTCATAATATTTTGTGTCATAAAAAACATCATGAAAAAATGTCATAGTATAGTATGTCATGAAAAAATGTCGTAGTATTGTGCGTCATAAAAAAATCATGAAAAAATGTCATAGTACTGATTGTCATTAAAAAAATCATAAAAAAATGTCATAGTATAGTTTGTCATGAAAAAATATCATAGTAGAGTATGTCATGAAAAAATATCATAGTATAGTATCTCATGACAAAATGTCATAGTATTGTGTGTCATCATAAAACCATAGAAAAATGTCATAGTTTCGTATGTCATGAAAAAATGTCATATTTTTGTGTGTCATAAAAAAATCATAAAAAAAAATGTCATAGTATAGTATGTTATGAAAATATGTCATAGTATTGTGTCATAAAAAAAATCATGAAAAAAATGTCATAGTATAATATGTCATGAAAAAATGTCATAGTATTGTGTGTCATAAAAAAATCATGAAAAAATGTCATAGTATAATATGTCATGAAAAAATGTCATAGTATTGTGTGTCATGAAAAACATCATAAAAAAATGTCATAGTATAGTATGTCATGAAAAAATGTCATAGTATTGTGTGTCATAAAAAATGTCATAGTATTGTGTGTCATAAAAAATGTCATAGTATTGTGTGCCATAAAAACAAATCATAAAAAAATGTCATAGTGCAGTATGTCATGAAAAAATGTCATAGTATTGTGTGTCATAAAAAAATCATGAAAAAATGTCATAGTATAGTATATCATGAAAAAATGTCATAGTATAGTATGTCATGACAAAATGTCATAGTATTGTGTGTCATGAAAAAATGTCATGGTATTGTATGTCATGAAAAAATGTCACAGTATAGTATGTCATGAAAAAATGTCATAGTATAGTATGTCATGACAAAATGTCATAGTATTGTGTGTCATCATAAAACCATAGAAAAATGTCATAGTTTCGTGTGTCATGAAAAAATTGTCATAGTATTGTGTGTCATAAAAAACATCATAAAAAATGTCCTAGTATAGTATGTCATGAAAAAATGATGAAAAAATGTCATAGTATAGTATGTCATAAAAAAATCCAAAAAAAAAATGTCATAGTATAGCATGTAAGATATGTCACAGTAGAGTGTGTATGAAAAAACATAAGAAATGTCATAGAATTTCATGAAAAACCATAAAAATGTCATAGTATATTTTGTCATGAAATAAATCATACAACAATTTTATAGTATCATATGTCATGAAAAACCACAAGATATGTCACAGAACAGTGTGTCATGGAAAAACCATAGAAATTTCAGAGTAAAGTATGTCATGAAAAAAAAACATTAAAAAAAATTCATAGTATATTGTGTCATAAAAATCTGTAAATAAATGTCGTAGTATCGTATGTCATGAAAAACCATATAGAATGTTGTAGCATAGTATGTCATGGAACACCCATAAAAAATGCCATAGTATAGTGTCTCTAAAAAAATCCTAAAAATGTCATAGTATAGTATGTGATGAAAAAACACAATGTTTATAGACTTACCTGTCTTCTGGAATTGACAGCAAGAGAGTTGAGACTCCCTTGTCAGTTGCAAAACAATAACTTGGTCTCACCTCTGCTTTGCAAACAGCAATTTCAGTGTCTAAAGAAAGCGAGGCATCTAAGCATAAAGCCACATTAGTGTTGCAGCTGCATATCAGTTTCAAGGTATATTGTGATATAAAAGATGATGATTATCACACCGTGTACATTTGCTTATCTATGATATTGAAAAAAGAGATACTGGACATTGAAACTCCTCTTTATTAAAGTTATTTTCTAACAGGAGATTTATTACAAATAACAAAATGATTTCAGATTTTAATCATAGTTATAAAACATTTGTTCCACTCTCAACAATAAACCCTCTGTTTTCATTCCTTTACGTGTCAGTCGGACCGATAATAACATAAATTCTGTTATACTGTGAAACAACAATATTTTCTGAGACAGTTATCGTACCGGGAAAATCTCATACAGTTGCGACCCTGAGCCACATGTGAGCGATCTCATGTCATGTCCCCTCTTCCCCACAAAACAACAGACAGACAGAGTTGGCGAACACAGTGAAGCATTTATGAGCTACAGAGTCAAATATTTCCCTCAGGAGTTGATAGAGATCAAAAAGCAACTAAAAGATAGTGAATATTGTACCAGGTGGCCTGAGACACGACTCTAAATGAGATGACAACACCTCTACTCTTTATTTGTCAATATACCCATTGTAAATATTACATTAAGCATTGAAGTCTATAAAGATCACAGAGGTACAGTTAAAGATCAGATAATCACAACCTGAGTGTTACCTTCAGGAACATTTTACTCCATACAGGAAACTTTGGCATGGACCAGAACAACAGCAAGTTAATATTTGAATGAAGAGGCAGAAAGAAATATTACAGGAACATTATAGTGATTAAGGTAGAGATCAAAATACAGGAACTGTACAGTATGATTTAAATGATATGGTCACTATAATCTTATTAATGAGTACCACATAGCCAGTTTCATTCACATGTAAGAGATTAGTATCATAGTATTTACTTTTAAACCACTGAAAGCGTGGCTCCAAAACATGTGTATTTTTTATAACATTAGATATTCACATAATCATTATCAACATGTAGTGATAAACTGCTGCAGTGTGTGCACGGCTATCATGTAGCTACAGAAAGGACTGTTTCACATGGTGAAAAGCAGATGACCACTGAAGGTGCTATGGTGATTTCCACTGTCATATATTCTTGTGTTTTCCCACTGACGCAAAAACACAACATCTCCGACCTCTAGAAGCAGCGTGGCACCATTAGCAGAGCTGCTATGACCAGACGGCAGATGCTCGTATGCAATAAAAATATGTCCTCCATTCTTGACCAACACTGCACCTGAAGTATGTGAAGATTCTCCATGTGCACCTACGTAGAACTCAAAGTGGTAGGCTCCTCTCACTGGTGCAATGAAAAAACCTGTGGGACAGTTTGTGTCAGTGAATGTAACAAGAGGATCATCTGTAGCACGGTGGAGTCAGCATAGCCAAAAAGTGAAAGTATTTACATTTCAGAATTCACATACCTGTGTTTGGGTTGTAGGCGTTTCCAATGTTAGTGAGGACATATCTGAAGACCAGAGGAGTGAGTGTATTAAATGGTCCAACAGTTCCTGAACCTGAAGCCAACAGAGAGGCTGAGAAAGCCACCTGTTTGACTGAGAGATAAAGAGAGAGCAGTGTCATTGTTCTAAACTTACTGTTTTTTAATTTAACTATGCAAATATTGTTTAGACTAAACATTTTCAAATACTAAATTCAATCATAGTTTAGTTGTGAGTCTGACCTTCTCCATCTCTCTTCAGAGCCTCCACCTGGTGTTCTGTGACATTTGACCTGGCCTTCATGGTGATCAGCTCTGCTGCGTGTGCTGCAAAAAAGTGTCATCACTATAAATTTGTGTTTGATGAAAACATCACAAAATGATCATCACTGTCTTTATCAAGGTTTGCTCTGGCCATTGAACATTTGGAAAAACACTGATCCCGGGTGCGGGAGCTCTTCTGTGCGGAGTTTGCATGTTCTCCTCATGTGAGCATGAGTTTTCTCCGGGTACTCTGGTTTCCTCCCACAGTCTAAAGACTTGCAGGTTGGGGATAGGTTAACTGGTGACTTTGAATTGCCTGTGTGTGTGAATGGTTGTCTGTTTCTATATGTCAGCTGGGATAGGCTCCAGCCCCCCACTGACACCCTCAAGAGGATGAGCGGTAACAAAAATGGATGGATGTCTGCCCAAACAGGCTTCACTGTTATATTATTCTTTTCTTTCTCGCTTATGATACACTACTAGTAGTCACTCTGAGCTGTGAAGATCTCAACACAATACCTTGAAGTTGTTGCTTCAGCCTCTCCAGCTCAGTCTTCTGCCTCTCCACCTCAGTCTTCTGTAGCTCCAGTTCTTTCAGTTTAGCTGTTTGTGCTAAAAACACAATATCAAACTTATAACAGTCACATGCAGCATGATTGTAAATGCTTTGATTGCTCTCATTCTTTCATTTGTAAATATGATTTAGTGTTTTTTGTCATTCCTCACTATACATTATCAGGACCACAATGATCTCCACACAATACCTTGAAGCTCCTGCTTCTGCCTCTCCACCTCAGTCTTCTGTAGCTCCAGTTCTTTCAGCTTAGCTGTGTGTGCTTAAATAAATGAATCAATGACTGAATGTTAATATTTCATTTTACTGCTCCATCAATCATTTCCTGGAAATTGTTCCAATACCACTGAGTAATAGGCCCTCATTAAAATCATTGTCAACACTGTGATGTGTGCTAGATAACTTAACTCTAAAATGTTCAACCTCCTACTAGACAAAGTACAGTGGAGCACCAAGTATGAGTTCCTACTTGTAAACCCAGGGCAAATCCATCTGACATGAAGAAGACATTCTCTGACGTAACAATGGCAAAACTCATCAAAGCACACATTGTAAATGGTAAACCATCAACTACAAGGCAAGGTAGAGAATATTTGCTTGTATTTCACAAAACAATACACACTATTAAATAGTGAAATTTGTTCTACGTGCAAATTGATGTCAAAATATGTTCTATTCTAATATTATCAAAATTATTATTAATAACAAATACTATTAGGTAGCTGCAAACATCTTCTCTGAACAAAAGTTATTTGAAAACGTTAAAATGCTTCTGTCTCATTTATGTATGCAAGGAGGATGCACTGCTGAGAGTAAAGTTGTGTGTACACTTGCCAAAGAAACATCAGTTTGTCAGCGTCAGCCATGTTTGTTTACATTTGGCATCATGCACCTGGAATGCTTAGAGATTGTAAGGTGGAAACTTCAACTGGTAAATTCTCACCTCTGACTTTGACTCAGAGTCCAATACTTTGGTTTAGACAAAAAAGACCACAAAGAACCTAAAAAAGACTACAAGGAGAAACAAAAAGACCACGAAGAGACACACACAAAGATCGCACAAAGACCCAAAACAATGACAAAGACATGCAACAATATCACAAAGAGACACAAAACAACAACAAAAAGAGACTGAACAACTATAAAGTCTGTGTTTCTTGCTCTTCGTAGGAGAGGTGGTGGGGCCTTCTGCATGTCTGTGCACAGGAGCCCATTGTCTCCTCATCCCCCCATGCAAACATACCAAACTATTCTTGTTTTAGTTTTCATCCTTAATTTGTGTAGAGAGTTGTGAGACATTATAAGATAATAAATTAAAATTGTGGGACATGTTTTCTAAAACCTAAGATTCTGAAAAATTAAAGAAAGTGTCAAAAAGTGTGGAAAAGTTCTTTAGACTGAAAACATGTCTGACATGTGTGCATGTTGAGAACACTACATGAAGATTAAAAGTTAACAACATAATACAATAACTCCTGTAACAAAGCAGAGGGTTCTATTGCTCTTACTTCCCTCACTGCCTGACATACTACTGTACCTTCATTCTCTCTCTGTAAGTGCCTCATCTCCACCCTCTGTTCAGCCAACAAGGCGCTCATCTCTCTCAGCACAGCATGGATGTCTTGAGTGCAGGTTTGTTGGTGCTCACTGACATTTGTTGGTTCTCTTCCCTGGGATTCAGCTTGCTTTCCATGTGGAATAATTTCATTGTCAGACTCTGTCTGATGCTGAGCCGTGGAGAGAGAGCAGATCAGCAGCAACAGTGGAAAACACAGTGTCATCTCCATTCTCAAAGTGGCAGTCTGTACACTTCTACTCTGTAGTTTCTGTGTTAATCCCAGCCTTAAATAGTGTCTTATACTGATCAATCATTACCAGAAATATTTGTCAGAAACACGTGCAGCAGATCTGTTGGATAACAATCATTACTTAGAGAACATCATCAGGAAAAACAAGACTGAAAACACAGCACATCAACATAAATGATCTACTAGCATGTTGGAACGTAGCTTCCAATCCTTGAATGATCAGTTTACCAAAACTCAAAAAGTGTTTTACAATATTCTAAAAGGCGTGTGTGTTAATGTGTGTGTGTCTTGTAAGTCTCACTGCATCATTTAAGGAGTTGCAGTTACATATAAATAACTACAATGTGGATGATCAAAAGTTAAATTATAATATAAAATCACCTCATGGCTGTGAACACTGACAGCTTCTATTAAAGACAGAACTAGACAGATGTAATTGTCATCCTCACTGAAATGTAACATCGTAAACACTGAATAACTTCACATAAACAAAATCAAAGAAGCAAACAAAAGATAAGCATGTCTACCTGTTCAAACATTAATGACACAATCAGACACAGTGACCTTCCTGAGATTGTTAATTGGCTGAGTCATAAATCATTTCTCTCTTTGCTTCCTCAATAAATCCAGCACGGTAATAGAGTCTGACTTTAGAAGAACAACAACACAATGTCACAAAACATTCACTGGCAGGCAGCAGCAGTCACACGTGCAGTTTATGTGATCTTCAGCACAGCTTCATTTTTCTAAACCTACATTAACACGTCTCTCCCCAAAACCAAACACAAATACTGAGTCATAAAGTCATCATAAGACAAAGTGAAGAGCTTCTTAACTGAAAATAGATCAGAGTTACTGTGTTCACTGAGCTTGTCATCATAATGGAAACTCACCACATTCAGCTCCTTGTGAGTGTTTTTGATGGTGATCTGCTGTCAAATCTTACATTGTCCCATCCCTAGGACCAGCTGTGTGGAAGTCTAAACACCACATTTGAAGGTTGGGTGGGAGTAAAGTTATAACCTGTTAAAGTGGGTTGCACCTAAGTTACTGCAGTCACAGTTAAGATACAGTTCAAATGTACACCTTTTGTAAGCCACATTAGTGTTGCATCAATATACCGGTTTCAAGGTATATTGTGATATAAAAGGTGATGATTATCACACCGTGTGTATTTGCTTATCTATGATATTGGGAAAAAAAGATACTGGACGTTGAATCTGCCCCATTCTTTAAGTTGTTTTCTAACAGGAGACTTATTACACATGCTTCCATCAACAAAATGATTTTAATTGTAGTTATAAAATGTTTGTTAAACCAACAATAAACCCTCTGTTTTCATTCCTTTACGTGTCAGTCGGACTGATAATAATATAAATTCTGTAAAACCATGATACCATGAGGCTGTTATCGTACCGTGAAAATCTCATACAGTTGCGACCCTGAGCCACATGTGAGCGATCTCATGTCATGTCCCCTCTTCCCCACAAAACAACAGACAGACAGAGTTGGCGAACACAGTGAAGCATTTATGAGCTACAGAGTCAAATATTTCCCTCAGGAGTTGATAGAGATCAAAAAGCAACTAAAAGATAGTGAATATTGTACCAGGTGGCCTGAGACACGACTCTAAACGAGATGACAACACCTCTACTCTTTATTTGTCAATATACCCATTGTAAATATTACATTAAGCATTAAAGTCTATAAAGATCACAGAGGTACAGTCAGGAACATTTTACTCCATACAGGAAACCTTGGCGTGGACCAGAACAACAGCAATTTAATATTTGAATGAAGAGGCAGAAAGAAATATTACAGGAACATTATAGTGATTAAGGTAGAGATCAAAATACAGGAACTGTACAGTGTGATTTAAATGATATGGTCACTATAATCTTATTAATGAGTACCACATAGCCAGTTTCATTCACATGTAAGAGATTAGTATCATAATGTTTACTTTTAAACCACTGAAAGCGTGGCTCCAAAACATGTGTATTTTTTATAACATTAGATATTCACATAATCATTATCAACATGTAGTGATAAACTGCTGCAGTGTGTGCACGGCTATCATGTAGCTACAGAAAGGACTGTTTCACATGGTGAAAAGCAGATGACCACTGAAGGTGCTATGGTGTTTATCATTGTCAAATACTCTTGTGTTAACCCACAGACGCAAAAACACAACATCTCCGACCTCAAGAAGCAGCGTAGCACCATTAGCAGAGCTGCCATAATGGGATGTCTGGTGTGCCCATGCAGTAAAAATATGTCCTCCGTTCTTGACCAACACTGCACCTGAAGCATGTGAAGCTACTCCATGTGCACCTGTGTAGAACTCAAAGTGGTAGGCTCCTCTCACTGGTGCAATGAAAAAACCTGTGGGACAGTTTGTGTCAGTGAATGTAACAAGAGGATCATCTGTAGCAGGGTGGAGTCAGCATAGCCAAAAAGTGAAAGTATTTACATTTCAGAATTCACGTACCTGTGTTTGGGTTGTAGGCGTTTCCAATGTTTGTGACGACATGTCTGAAGACCAGAACAGTGTGTGTGTTAAATGGTCCAACAGTTCCTGAACCTGAAGCCAACAGAGAGGCTGAGAAAGCCACCTGTTTGACTGAGAGATAAAGAGAGAGCAGTGTCATTGTTCTAAACTTACTGTTTTTTAATTTAACTATGCAAATATTGTTTAGACTAAACATTTTCAAATACTAAATTCAATCATAGTTTAGTTCTGAGTCTGACCTTCTCCATCTCTCTTCAGAGCCTCCACCTGGTGTTCTGTGACATTTGACCTGGCCTTCATGGTGATCAGCTCTGCTGCTTGTGCTGCAAAAAAGTGTCATCATAAAAAATTGTGTCTCATGAAAACATCACAAAATGATCATCACTGCCTTTATCAAGGTTTGCTCTGGCCATCAACTGTTTGGAAAAACATTTCAAAGTGTAAATCTCATGGGTATGGTTCAGTTCTCCTGACCAGTATATTATACGACATTTCAATATGTCTGCTCAAACAGGCTTCACTGTCCTTTTTTTTTCATTTTCACTTATGATACACTACTAGTAGTCACTCTGAGCTGTGAGGATCTCAACACAATACCTTGAAGCTCCTGCTTCTGCCTCTCCACCTCAGTCTTCTGCCTCTCCAGCTCAGTCTTCTGCCTCTCCACCTCAGTCTTCTGTAGCTCCAGTTCTTTCAGTTTAGCTGTTTGTGCTAAAAACACAATATCAAACTTATAACAGTCACATGCAGCATGATTGTAAATGCTTTGATTGCTCTCATTCTTTAAGTTGTAAATACGATTTAGTGTTTTTTGTCATTGCTCACTATACATTATCAGGACCACAATGATCTCCACACAATACCTTGAAGCTCCTGCTTCAGCCTCTCCACCTCAGTCTTCTGTAGCTCCAGTTCTTTCAGCTTAGCTGTGTGTGCTTAAATAAACGAATCAATGAATGAATGTTAATATTTTATTTTACTGCTCCATCAATCATTTCCTGGAAATTCTTCCAATACCACTAAGTAATAGGCCCTCATTAAAATCATTGTCAACAGTGTGATGTGTGCTAGATAACTTAACTCTAAAATGTTCAACCTCCTACTAGACAAAGTACAGTGGAACACCAAGTATGAGTTCCTACTTGTAAACTCAGGGCAAATCCATCTGACATGAAGAAGACATTCTCTGACGTAACAATGGCAAAACCCATCAAAGCACACACTGTAAATGGTAAACCATCAACTACAAGGCAAGGTAGAGAATATTTGCCCTTATTTTATAAAAGAGTGCATACTGTTAAATAGTTAAATTTGTTCTGCGTGCAAATTGATGTCAAAATATGTCGAAAATATTATGAGGAAGCTGCAAACAATCTCTGAAAGTTATCTTCTCTCAACAAAAGTTATTTGACAAAATGTTAAAAATGCTTCTGTCTCATTTATGTATGCAAGAAGGAAACACTGCTGAGAGTTTAGTTGTGTGTACACTTGCCAAAGAAACATCAGTTTGTCAGCGTCAGCCATGTTTGTTTACATTTGGCATCATGCACCTGGAATGCTTAGAGATTGTAAGGTGGAAACTTCAACTGGTAAATTCTGACCTCTGACTTTGACTGAGAGTCCAATACTTTGGTTTATAACCATAACTACAGATGCTCCCATCAGCCTCGGCTGTACTCCATGTAAGTGCTAATTAGCATATGTTAGCTAACATTAGCTAATATTCATGGAATAAATACTGAACGGGGTTATTGGGCACAGGCTCGGGAACCCAAAGTGTCAGCCCGCCACTCAGCCTTCAACTGCACAATTTCACTCCAATACCCTTTTTCCACCAAAATTAACACACTAGGAAAAACCTGTTAAAAGTAAAGGTAGGTGATGGACTCTCTTCTATTGCCAGTAGGACAGAACCTTGTACACGGTTAAAATAAGTCTGCTTTTCTGTATTTTGTGTCACGTGTGTCACTTTCGTCATCATAGAGGGGGTGGAAAACAGGTTAGTAAACAGTATAGCAGCATGAAAGCCGGTGAAAATGTTAGGTTGGTCCCTCTCTCAAACACGGTGTCAACTAAATTTTAAATGCTGTTCGAGCACTGCTTGGACGGACACAGAATTTTGTGGCGTCCTGTCATTGCATCACACTTACAACTACGCTTAAATTAACACGTCCACCTGGGTGTTGTACGTCCATCACTGCTGATCAAAGCAGATCACAGCTGGTGCTGATAAATACCTGTTACTACTGCAGAGTCATTTAACCCGAGAGTGAATGTATGTTGTAACCTTTCCCATTAACAACAAAAGCCAAATGTTTGTGGGGTTTTTTGTCCAGTGGGAACAGTGCCACAGAGTCATGTAGCAACCAGGAAAGACTCAAAATGACATAAAAAAAAAAAACATAAAGACCGCACAAAGACCCAAAACAATGACAAAGACATGCAACAATATCACAAAGAGACTGAACAACTATAAAGTCTGTGTTTCTTGCTCTTTGTAGGAGAGGTGGTGGGGCCTTCTGCATGTCTGTGCACAGGAGCCCATTGTCTCCTCATCCCCCCATGCAAACATACCAAACTAGTCTTGTTTTGTTTTCGTCCTTAATTTGTGTAGAGAGTTGTGAGACATTATAGAACGATGAATTGAAATCATACAACACATTCTATGTGAGCTGAGATTGTTGAGAAATTAAAGAAAGTGTTAAAAAGTGTAGAAGAGTTCTTTAGACTGAAAACATGTCTGACATGTGTGCATGTTGAGAACACTACATGAAGATTAGTAAAAAGTAATCTTTGACTCCTGTTGTACTCTGTACAGTTGTCTACCAGAAGAGAAGTGAACTAAACTGAACCACTGCAAAACAGTTCAGTGTTACAACATAATACAATAACTCCTGTAACAAAGCAGAGGGTTCTATTGCTCTTACTTCCCTCACTGCCTGACATACTACTGTACCTTCATTCTCTCTCTGTAAGTGCCTCATCTCCACCCTCTGTTCAGCCAACAAGGCGCTCATCTCTCTCAGCACAGCATGGATGTCTTGAGTGCAGGTTTGTTGGTGCTCACTGACATTTGTTGGTTCTCTTCCCTGGGATTCAGCTTGCTTTCCATGTGGAATAATTTCATTGTCAGACTCTGTCTGATGCTGAGCCGTGGAGAGAGAGCAGATCAGCAGCAACAGTGGAAAACACAGTGTCATCTCCATTCTCAAAGTGGCAGTCTGTACACTTCTACTCTGTAGTTTCTGTGTTAATCCCAGCCTTAAATAGTGTCTTATACTGATCAATCATTACCAGAAATATTTGTCAGAAACACGTGCAGCAGATCTGTTGGATAACAATTATTACTTAGAGAACATCATCTGGAAAAACAAGACTGAAAACACAGCACATCAACATAAATGATCTACTAGCATGTTGGAACGTAGCTTCCAATCCTTGAATGATCAGTTTACCAAAACTCAAAAAGTGTTTTACAATATTCTAAAAGGCGTGTGTGTTAATGTGTGTGTGTCTTGTAAGTCTCACTGCATCATTTAAGGAGTTGCAGTTACATATAAATAACTACAATGTGGATGATCAAAAGTTAAATTATAATATAAAATCACCTCATGGCTGTGAACACTGACAGCTTCTATTAAAGACAGAACTAGACAGATGTAATTGTCATCCTCACTGAAATGTAACATCGTAAACACTGAATAACTTCACATAAACAAAATCAAAGAAGCAAACAAAAGATAAGCATGTCTACCTGTTCAAACATTAATGACACAATCAGACACAGTGACCTTCCTGAGATTGTTAATTGGCTGAGTCATAAATCATTTCTCTCTTTGCTTCCTCAATAAATCCAGCACGGTAATAGAGTCTGACTTTAGAAGAACAACAACACAATGTCACAAAACATTCACTGGCAGGCAGCAGCAGTCACACGTGCAGTTTATGTGATCTTCAGCACAGCTTCATTTTTCTAAACCTACATTAACACGTCTCTCCCCAAAACCAAACACAAATACTGAGTCATAAAGTCATCATAAGACAAAGTGAAGAGCTTCTTAACTGAAAATAGATCAGAGTTACTGTGTTCACTGAGCTTGTCATCATAATGGAAACTCACCACATTCAGCTCCTTGTGAGTGTTTTTGATGGTGATCTGCTGTCAAATCTTACATTGCCCCATCCCTAGGACTAGCTGTGTGGAAGTCTAAACACCACATTTGAAGGTTGGGTGGGAGTAAAGTTATAACCTGTTAAAGTGGGTTGCACCTAAGTTACTGCAGTCACAGTTAAGATACAGTTCAAATGTACACCTTTTGTAAGCCACATTAGTGTTGCATCAATATACCGGTTTCAAGGTATATTGTGATATAAAAGGTGATGATTATCACACCGTGTGTATTTGCTTATCTATGATATTGGGAAAAAAAGATACTGGACGTTGAGTCTGCCCCATTCTTTAAGTTGTTTTCTAACAGGAGACTTATTACACATGCTTCCATCAACAAAATTGTTTTAATTATAGTTATAAAATGTTTGTCAAACCAACAATAAACCCTCTGTTTTCATTCCTTTACGTGTCAGTCGGACTGATAATAATATAAATTCTGTAAAACCATGATACCATGAGGCTGTTATCGTACCATGAAAATCTCATACAGTTGCGACCCTGAGCCACATGTGAGCGATCTCATGTCATGTCCCCTCTTCCCCACAAAACAACAGACAGACAGAGTTGGCGAACACAGTGAAGCATTTATGAGCTACAGAGTCAAATATTTCCCTCAGGAGTTGATAGAGATCAAAAAGCAACTAAAAGATAGTGAATATTGTACCAGGTGGCCTGAGACACGACTCTAAACGAGATGACAACACCTCTACTCTTTATTTGTCAATATACCCATTGTAAATATTACATTAAGCATTAAAGTCTATAAAGATCACAGAGGTACAGTCAGGAACATTTTACTCCATACAGGAAACCTTGGCGTGGACCAGAACAACAGCAATTTAATATTTGAATGAAGAGGCAGAAAGAAATATTACAGGAACATTATAGTGATTAAGGTAGAGATCAAAATACAGGAACTGTACAGTGTGATTTAAATGATATGGTCACTATAATCTTATTAATGAGTACCACATAGCCAGTTTCATTCACATGTAAGAGATTAGTATCATAATGTTTACTTTTAAACCACTGAAAGCGTGGCTCCAAAACATGTGTATTTTTTATAACATTAGATATTCACATAATCATTATCAACATGTAGTGATAAACTGCTGCAGTGTGTGCACGGCTATCATGTAGCTACAGAAAGGACTGTTTCACATGGTGAAAAGCAGATGACCACTGAAGGTGCTATGGTGTTTATCATTGTCAAATACTCTTGTGTTAACCCACAGACGCAAAAACACAACATCTCCGACCTCAAGAAGCAGCGTAGCACCATTAGCAGAGCTGCCATAATGGGATGTCTGGTGTGCCCATGCAGTAAAAATATGTCCTCCGTTCTTGACCAACACTGCACCTGAAGCATGTGAAGCTACTCCATGTGCACCTGTGTAGAACTCAAAGTGGTAGGCTCCTCTCACTGGTGCAATGAAAAAACCTGTGGGACAGTTTGTGTCAGTGAATGTAACAAGAGGATCATCTGTAGCAGGGTGGAGTCAGCATAGCCAAAAAGTGAAAGTATTTACATTTCAGAATTCACGTACCTGTGTTTGGGTTGTAGGCGTTTCCAATGTTTGTGACGACATGTCTGAAGACCAGAGGAGTGAGTGTGTTAAATGGTCCAACAGTTCCTGAACCTGAAGCCAACAGAGAGGCTGAGAAAGCCACCTGTTTGACTGAGAGATAAAGAGAGAGCAGTGTCATTGTTCTAAACTTACTGTTTTTTAATTTAACTATGCAAATATTGTTTAGACTAAACATTTTCAAATACTAAATTCAATCATAGTTTAGTTCTGAGTCTGACCTTCTCCATCTCTCTTCAGAGCCTCCACCTGGTGTTCTGTGACATTTGACCTGGCCTTCATGGTGATCAGCTCTGCTGCTTGTGCTGCAAAAAAGTGTCATCATTATAAATTTGTGTCTCATGAAAACATCACAAAATGATCATCACTGCCTTTATCAAGGTTTGCTCTGGCCATCAACTGTTTGGAAAAACATTTCAAAGTGTAAATCTCATGGGTATGGTTCAGTTCTCCTGACCAGTATATTATATGACATTTCTTGTAATATGTCTGCTCAAACAGGCTTCACTGTCCTTTTTTTTTTTCATTTTCAGCTTATGATACACTACTAGTAGTCACTCTGAGCTGTGAGGATCTCAACACAATACCTTGAAGCTCCTGCTTCTGCCTCTCCACCTCAGTCTTCTGCCTCTCCAGCTCAGTCTTCTGCCTCTCCACCTCAGTCTTCTGTAGCTCCAGTTCTTTCAGTTTAGCTGTTTGTGCTAAAAACACAATATCAAACTTATAACAGTCACATGCAGCATGATTGTAAATGCTTTGATTGCTCTCATTCTTTAAGTTGTAAATACGATTTAGTGTTTTTTGTCATTGCTCACTATACATTATCAGGACCACAATGATCTCCACACAATACCTTGAAGCTCCTGCTTCTGCCTCTCCACCTCAGTCTTCTGTAGCTCCAGTTCTTTCAGCTTAGCTGTGTGTGCTTAAATAAACGAATCAATGAATGAATGTTAATATTTTATTTTACTGCTTCATCAATCATTTCCTGGAAATTCTTCCAATACCACTGAGTAATAGGCCCTCATTAAAATCATTGTCAACAGTGTGATGTGTGCTAGATAACTTAACTCTAAAATGTTCAACCTCCTACTAGACAAAGTACAGTGGAGCACCAAGTATGAGTTCCTACTTGTAAACTCAGGGCAAATCCATCTGACATGAAGAAGACATTCTCTGACGTAACAATGGCAAAACCCATCAAAGCACACACTGTAAATGGTAAACCATCAACTACAAGGCAAGGTAGAGAATATTTGCCCTTATTTTATAAAAGAGTGCATACTGTTAAATAGTTAAATTTGTTCTGCGTGCAAATTGATGTCAAAATATGTCGAAAATATTATGAGGAAGCTGCAAACAATCTCTGAAAGTTATCTTCTCTCAACAAAAGTTATTTGACAAAATGTTAAAAATGCTTCTGTCTCATTTATGTATGCAAGAAGGAAACACTGCTGAGAGTTTAGTTGTGTGTACACTTGCCAAAGAAACATCAGTTTGTCAGCGTCAGCCATGTTTGTTTACATTTGGCATCATGCACCTGGAATGCTTAGAGATTGTAAGGTGGAAACTTCAACTGGTAAATTCTGATCTCTGACTTTGACTGAGAGTCCAATACTTTGGTTTATAACCATAACTACAGATGCTCCCATCAGCCTCGGCTGTACTCTGTGTAAGTGCTAATTAGCATATGTTAGCTAACATTAGCTAATATTCATGGAATAAATACTGAACGGGGTTATTGGGCACAGGCTCGGGAACCCAAAGTGTCAGCCCGCCACTCAGCCTTCAACTGCACAATTTCACTCCAATACCCTTTTTCCACCAAAATTAACACACTAGGAAAAACCTGTTAAAAGTAAAGGTAGGTGATGGACTCTCTTCTATTGCCAGTAGGACAGAACCTTGTACACGGTTAAAATAAGTCTGCTTTTCTGTATTTTGTGTCACGTGTGTCACTTTCGTCATCATAGAGGGGGTGGAAAACAGGTTAGTAAACAGTATAGCAGCATGAAAGCCGGTGAAAATGTTAGGTTGGTCCCTCTCTCAAACACGGTGTCAACTAAATTTTAAATGCTGTTCGAGCACTGCTTGGACGGACACAGAATTTTGTGGCGTCCTGTCATTGCATCACACAGACAAATACGCTTAAATTAACACGTCCACCTGGGTGTTGTATGTCCATCACTGCTGATCAAAGCAGATCACAGCTGGAGCTGATAAATACCTGTTACTACTGCAGAGTCATTTAACCCGAGAGTGAATGTATGTTGTAACCTTTCCCATTAACAACAAAAGCCAAATGTTTGTGGGGTTTTTTGTCCAGTGGGAACAGTGCCACAGAGTCATGTAGCAACCAGGAAAGACTCAAAATGACATAAAAAAAAACATAAAGACCGCACAAAGACCCAAAACAATGACAAAGACATGCAACAATATCACAAAGAGACTGAACAACTATAAAGTCTGTGTTTCTTGCTCTTTGTAGGAGAGGTGGTGGGGCCTTCTGCATGTCTGTGCACAGGAGCCCATTGTCTCCTCATCCCCCCATGCAAACATGCCAAACTAGTCTTGTTTTGTTTTCGTCCTTAATTTGTGTAGAGAGTTGTGAGACATTATAGAACGATGAATTGAAATCATACAACACATTCTATGTGAGCTGAGATTGTTGAGAAATTAAAGAAAGTGTTAAAAAGTGTAGAAGAGTTCTTTAGACTGAAAACATGTCTGACATGTGTGCATGTTGAGAACACTACATGAAGATTAGTAAAAAGTAATCTTTGACTCCTGTTGTACTCTGCACAGTTGTCTAACAGAAGAGAAGTGAACTAAACTGAACCACTGCAAAACAGTTCAGTGTTACAACATAATACAATAACTCCTGTAACAAAGCAGAGGTTTCTATTGCTCTTACTTCCCTCACTGCCTGACATACTACTGTACCTTCATTCTCTCTCTGTAAGTGCCTCATCTCCACCCTCTGTTCAGCCAACAAGGCGCTCATCTCTCTCAGCACAGCATGGATGTCTTGAGTGCAGGTTTGTTGGTGCTCAGAGACATTTGTTGGTTCTCTTCCCTGGGATTCAGCTTGCTTTCCATGTGGAATAATTTCATTGTCAGACTCTGTCTGATGCTGAGCCGTGGAGAGAGAGCAGATCAGCAGCAACAGTGGAAAACACAGTGTCATCTCCATTCTCAAAGTGGCAGTCTGTACACTTCTACTCTGTAGTTTCTGTGTTAATCCCAGCCTTAAATAGTGTCTTATGCTGATCAATCATTACCAGAAATATTTGTCAGAAACACGTGCAGCAGATCTGTTGGATAACAATTATTACTTAGAGAACATCATCAGGAAAAACAAGACTGAAAACACAGCACATCAACATAAATGATCTACTAGCATGTTGGAACGTAACTTCCAATCCAAAGGTGTTAAGACAACCGTGTGTTTGCAGTAGCCGCCGCAGAGGAAAGAAAAGTTCACAGACAGTACTGCTGTGATTTGTTTATGCTTTTATTCAAATGTAAGAGAACATGGAAATAATACATTTAATATGTACAAAAGATTGTTGCTGCAAAGCTTTGTCATCCAGCTTTAATACACAGGATAAATACTGTCAATGAGACTTTAATTTGCTCTCACTGACACAATACTCCTGTATGTCTGGATACTTACAAATGAATGGAAACAAATGGAACAAAGGGAGCTTCCCCTCTCACATGAACAGCACCAGACCATTCAAGTTTCTACAGAACAAAATCAAAACAGTGGCAGAGTAAAGTGAGGCTGTTTGGTTGGATGCTTTGTTCCAACCAGCAGGTAGTTTCTGGTGTTTATCAGGATCCAGGTGAAGATACAGGATTGCTCGGGAGCTTGTGAGATCAATCAAACAACTTTGGAGCATTTACGCAATTTTCTCATTAGTTACTGCACCTCCTTAATCTAATGTTAAACAAGTCTGACACAAGTTCCCTCACTGTCTGTCACTGTGTAGTTTGATGCAAATCCAGAGAGAGATGCAGATGTAAAACTCATGAGCTTTTTGATATTCATCAACATGTAGTGATAAACTGCTGCAGTGTGTGCACGGCTATCATGTTGCTACAGAAAGGACTGTTTCACATGGTGAAAAGCAGATGACCACTGAAGGTGCTATAGTGATTTCCATCATCATATATTCTTGTGTTAGCCCACAGACGCAAAAACACAACATCTCCGACCTCTAGAAGCAGCGTGGCACCATTAGCAGAACTGCCATGACCAGATGTCCGATGCTCCCATGCAATAATAGTATGTCCTCCATTTTTGACCAACCCAACACATGAAGCATGTCCACCTGCACTTATGTAGAACTCAAAGTGGTAGGCTCCTCTCACTGGTGCAATGAAAAAACCTGTGGGACAGTTTGTGTCAGTGAATGTAACAAGAGAATCATCTGTAGCAGGGCGGAGTCAGCACAGTTGTGATGACAGTCAGATTAATTTTTTAAATTTGAGAATTCACGTACCTGTGTTTGGGTTGTAGGCGTTTCCAATGTTAGTGAGGACGTCTCTGAAGACCAGAAGAGTGTGTGTGTTAAATGGTCCGACATATCCTGAACCTGAAGCCAACAGAGAGGCTGAGAAAGCCACCTGTTTGACTGAGAGATAAAGAGAGAGCAGTGTCATCGTTCTAAACTTACTGTGGATACAGCAATGTGACCAAACCTTTCTGTGATCTTGTGCCATCCACCAGTTTAACTATAATTTTAAATTCTACACTTAGTTTTTCAGAATGAAAATGTTCAGCTATTAAATTGCCAGTTTAGTTGTGAGTCTGACCTTCTCCATCTCTCTTCAGAGCCTCCACCTGGTGTTCTGTGACATTTGACCTGGCCTTCATGGTGATCAGCTCTGCTGCTTGTGCTGCAAAAAAGTGTCATCACTGCAAAATTGTGTCTGATGACAACATCACAAAATCATCATCACTGTCTTTATCAGGGTTTGCTCCGGCCATCTAACGTTTAGATTTTATGTTCGAAAAAAAATATTAAGAATATAATTTGGATGCATGTCTTAGTTTTACGGACCTGAATACCACAGGAAATTCTTTGTATGTTTTTTGGGCTCATGATACACTATCATAAGTCACTTTGAGCCATGATGTTCTCCTCAAAATACCTTGAAGCTCTTGCTTTAGCCTCTCCACCTCAGTCTTGTGCCTCTCCAGCTCCGTCTTCTGCCTCTCCAGCTCAGTCTTCTGTAGCTCCAGTTCTGTCAGCTTAGCTGCTTGTGCTTCAATAAATAAGCAAATGCCTGTAAGTTAACTTATACTTTATTTACTTTATTGCACCATTCATTTCTGTGTTGTTGCTCCAATAGGAAATACCCTTTGATTTAACAAACAACACAAAAGCCTCAGTAAAATGCTGAGTTACTTTTTTCTAGGGATGGAAATGCCTGTTTTTCAGTCATTACAGACATATGTGGTCCCCAGGGGATAAATCTTTATGACTCTACTTCCATCAACAGGACAATTTTAGTTATTTGAATTTACAGCTATTGCATAGATTACCATTAACGACATCCATGTTCCTCGTAATGACTTTTCCTAATTAACTGATGTTTCATCTACTGCCATCAACAAGCCAAATTTTTCATTGAAAATTGGTGGAAAGATGTTTTTTTTTTTTATAAAACTCAGCTGTCCACACAGTAGAAAGATGCAAACATTTTTGAAACTGGTGCTATATGACCAGAGAAAACAGAGAAAAAGGGCTGTGGCATTCGCTTTTACTCAAGAGGTGGAGAACCTGCAACTATGAGAATGCACTGGGCCACACCAGACTAATAATCTGAATCACAATGTTTGTTTACAGTAACTCCTGGGTAGAAAGCCCCTGCGTCACATACATAAAATGAAGAGGGACTGAGCAACCGCTGCCTCAGTTGGTTAGATTTTTGCCACCTCAAAGGGCCCACCTTTAAAAAATCTATATCAATTTAAGTGTATATATTTAAATTTAAATTATTTTAACCACCTTTACTTTGCTGTCAAACAGCCCTTTCAAACAGGACAGTGCAGCAGTTAGCCACCAGGCTCCATTGCCAACAACAGTAGTTTTACTTTGTAGAACACAAGAGCTGCTGGTCTATAGCTCTTTCCATCAATTTGTGTGTAATGCAAAGCAATTAAAGTATTCAAAATGTGGGGTACATTTAAACTAATAATGATTTTTTTAGGTGGCTAAAATATGTTTTGCTGCTGCCCCCGATCCGCAGCAGTACATTGCTTCGCGTCTGTGCAGGTACTACTGCCTGCTTTTCCAAATTTGGGGCATGATGATCGCCATCAACCTCAGGTACTGACTATAGATAATTACCTCATACAACCCCACTTCAAAAGATCTAAATTGTCCCTTTAATTCTTCATGTAACTGATAATTAGTCCAATGGTTTTGTCTATCACCAAAACTACTGATGCTCCCATCAGTGCCAGCTATTCTTTGTGTTAGCACATGTTGGTATGCTAACATGGTTAACTAGGCTTGTTTTTATAATTTTAATTTGTGGATGAAGTTAAAGGAGATTACTGTACGTGACAGTAAATCTGAAGCTTTGTGGGACATGTTCTGTCAAAGTTTCTTGTTGTAGTTGAGAAAATAAAGAGTTAAAAAGCATGGAAGAAAAGTTTTCAGACTGAAAAATTGTTGCTGATGCTACTCTGACATGTGTGCATGTTGAGAACACTACATGAAGATTAAAAGTTTATCTTTGACTCCTGTTGTACTCTGTACAGTCTAACAGAATTGAAGTGAACTAAACTGAACCACTGCAAAACAGTGCAGTGTTACAACATAATACAATAACTCCTGTAACAAAGCAGAGGGTTCTATTGCTCTTACTTCCCTCACTGCCTGACATACTACTGTACCTTCATTCTCTCTCTGTAAGTGCCTCATCTCCACCCTCTGTTCAGCCAACAAGGCGCTCATCTCTCTCAGCACAGCATGGATGTCTTGAGTGCAGGTTTGTTGGTGCTCAGAGACATTTGTTGGTTCTCTTCCCTGGGATTCAGCTTGCTTTCCATGTGGAATAATTTCATTGTCAGACTCTGTCTGATGCTGAGCCGTGGAGAGAGAGCAGATCAGCAGCAACAGTGGAAAACACAGTGTCATCTCCATTCTCGAAGTGGCAGTCTGTACACTTCTACTCTGTAGTTTCTGTGTTAATCCCAGCCTTAAATAGTGTCTTATGCTGATCAATCATTACCAGAAATATTTGTCAGAAACACGTGCAGCAGGTCTGTTGGATAACAATTATTACTTAGAGAACATCATCTGGAAAAACAAGACTGAAAACACAGCATGTGAACATAAATGATTATACAATTATTTAGTTAAAATCATCATTTAAAGTCACTTCATGGCTGATAACACTGTCACGTTCTAAGAAAGACAGAACTAGACAGATGTAATTGTCATCCTCACTGAAATTTAACTGTAAACACTGAATAACTTCATATAAACAAAATCAAAGAAGTAAACAACACACACCCATGTCTACCTGTTCAAACATTAATGACACGATCAGATACAGTGACCTTCCTGAGGTTGTTAATTGGCTGAGATAAGCAAAGACTTACCAGAAATCCAAGTTAGAGGAGTCATAAATCATTTCTCTCCTCGCTTCCTCAATAAATCCAGCACGGTAATAGAGTCTGACTTTAGAAGAACAACAACACAATGTCACAAAACATTCACTGGCAGGCAGCAGCAGTCACACGTGCAGTTTATGTGATCTTCACCACAGCTTCATTTGTCTAAACCTACATTAACACGTCTCTCCCCAAAACCAAACACAAATACTGAGTCATAAAGTCATCATAAGACAACCCAGATCTCTCAGACACTCAAACCAGCTGCTCCTGCAGATCACACGATCAAGGCTAAGGGGTTAAGACAATCGTGTGTTTGCAGTAGCCGCCGCAGAGGAAAGAAAAGTTCACAGACAGTACTGCTGTGATTTGTTTATGCTTTTATTCAAATGTAAAATAACATGAAAATAATACATTTAATATGTACAAAAGATTGTTGCTGCAAAGCTTTGTCATCCAGCTTTAATACACAGGATAAATACTGTCAATGAGACTTTAATTTGCTCTCACTGACACAATACTCCTGTATGTCTGGATACTTACAAATGAATGGAAACAAATGGAACAAAGGGAGCTTCCCCTCTCACATGAACAGCACCAGACCATTCAAGTTTCTACAGAACAAAGTCAAAACAGTGGCAGAGTAAAGTGAGGCTGTTTGGTTGGATGCTTTGTTCCAACCAGCAGGTAGTTTCTGGTGTTTATCAGGATCCAGGTGAAGATACAGGATTGCTCGGGAGCTTGTGAGATCAATCAAACAACTTTGGAGCATTTACACAATTTTCTCATTAGTTACTGCACCTCCTTAATCTAATGTTAAACAAGTCTGACACAAGTTCCCTCACTGTCTGTCACTGTGTAGTTTGATGCAAATCCAGAGAGAGATGCAGATGTAAAACTCATGAACTTTTTGTTATTCATCAACATGTAGTGATAAACTGCTGCAGTGTGTACACGGCTATCATGTTGCTACAGAAAGGGCTGTTTCACATGGTGAAAAGCAGATGACCACTGAAGGTGCTATAGTGATTTCCATCATCATATATTCTTGTGTTAGCCCACAGACGCAAAAACACAACATCTCCGACCTCTAGAAGCAGCGTGGCACCATTAGCAGAGCTGCCATGACCAGATGTCCGATGCTCCCATGCAATAATAGTATGTCCTCCATTTTTGACCAACCCAACACATGAAGCATGTCCACCTGCACTTATGTAGAACTCAAAGTGGTAGGCTCCTCTCACTGGTGCAATGAAAAAACCTGTGGGACAGTTTGTGTCAGTGACTGTAACAAGAGAATCATCTGTAGCAGGGCGGAGTCAGCACAGTTGTGATGACAGTCAGATTAATTTTTTAAATTTGAGAATTCACGTACCTGTGTTTGGGTTGTAGGCATTTCCAATGTTAGTGAGGACGTCTCTGAAGACCAGAAGAGTGTGTGTGTTAAATGGTCCGACATATCCTGAACCTGAAGCCAACAGAGAGGCTGAGAAAGCCACCTGTTTGACTGAGAGATAAAGAGAGAGCAGTGTCATTGTTCTAAACTTACTGTGGATACAGCAATGTGACCAAACCTTTCTGTGATCTTGTGCCATCCACCAGTTTAACTATAATTTTAAATTCTACACTTAGTTTTTCAGAATGAAAATGTTCAGCTATTAAATTGCCAGTTTAGTTGTGAGTCTGACCTTCTCCATCTCTCTTCAGAGCCTCCACCTGGTGTTCTGTGACATTTGACCTGGCCTTCATGGTGATCAGCTCTGCTGCTTGTGCTGCAAAAAAGTGTCATCACTGCAAAATTGTGTCTGATGACAACATCACAAAATCATCATCACTGTCTTTATCAGGGTTTGCTCCGGCCATCTAACGTTTAGATTTTATGTTCGAAAAAAAATATTAAGAATATAATTTGGATGCATGTCTTAGTTTTACGAACCTGAATACCACAGGAAATTCTTTGTATGTTTTTTTGGGCTCATGATACACTATCATAAGTCACTTTGAGCCATGATGTTCTCCTCAAAATACCTTGAAGCTCTTGCTTTAGCCTCTCCACCTCAGTCTTGTGCCTCTCCAGCTCCGTCTTCTGCCTCTCCAGCTCAGTCTTCTGTAGCTCCAGTTCTGTCAGCTTAGCTGCTTGTGCTTCAATAAATAAGCAAATGCCTGTAAGTTAACTTATACTTTATTTACTTTATTGCACCATTCATTTCTGTGTTGTTGCTCCAATAGGAAATACCCTTTGATTTAACAAACAACACAAAAGCCTCAGTAAAATGCTGAGTTACTTTTTTCTAGGGATGGAAATGCCTGTTTTTCAGTCATTACAGACATATGTGGTCCCCAGGGGATAAATCTTTATGACTCTACTTCCATCAACAGGACAATTTTAGTTATTTGAATTTACAGCTATTGCATAGATTACCATTAACGACATCCATGTTCCTCGTAATGACTTTTCCTAATTAACTGATGTTTCATCTACTGCCATCAACAAGCCAAATTTTTCATTGAAAATTGGTGGAAAGATGTTTTTTTTTTATAAAACTCAGCTGTCCACACAGTAGAAAGATGCAAACATTTTTGAAACTGGTGCTATATGACCAGAGAAAACAGAGAAAAAGGGCTGTGGCATTCGCTTTTACTCAAGAGGTGGAGAACCTGCAACTATGAGAATGCACTGGGCCACACCAGACTAATAATCTGAATCACAATGTTTGTTTACAGTAACTCCTGGGTAGAAAGCCCCTGCGTCACATACATAAAATGAAGAGGGACTGAGCAACCGCTGCCTCAGTTGGTTAGATTTTTGCCACCTCAAAGGGCCCACCTTTAAAAAATCTATATCAATTTAAGTGTATATATTTAAATTTAAATTATTTTAACCACCTTTACTTTGCTGTCAAACAGCCCTTTCAAACAGGACAGTGCAGCAGTTAGCCACCAGGCTCCATTGCCAACAACAGTAGTTTTACTTTGTAGAACACAAGAACTGCTGGTCTATAGCTCTTTCCATCAATTTGTGTGTAATGCAAAGCAATTAAAGTATTCAAAATGTGGGGTACATTTAAACTAATAATGATTTTTTTAGGTGGCTAAAATATGTTTTGCTGCTGCCCCCGATCCGCAGCAGTACATTGCTTCGCGTCTGTGCAGGTACTACTGCCTGCTTTTCCAAATTTGTGGCATGATGATCGCCATCAACCTCAGGTACTGACTATAGATAATTACCTCATACAACCCCACTTCAAAAGATCTAAATTGTCCCTTTAATTCTTCATGTAACTGATAATTAGTCCAATGGTTTTGTCTATCACCAAAGCTACTGATGCTCCCATCAGTGCCAGCTATTCTTTGTGTTAGCACATGTTGGTATGCTAACATGGTTAACTAGGCTTGTTTTTATAATTTTAATTTGTGGATGAAGTTAAAGGAGATTACTGTATGTGACAGTAAATCTGAAGCTTTGTGGGACATGTTCTGTCAAAGTTTCTTGTTGTAGTTGAGAAAATAAAGAGTTAAAAAGCATGGAAGAAAAGTTTTCAGACTGAAAAATTGTTGCTGATGCTACTCTGACATGTGTGCATGTTGAGAACACTACATGAAGATTAAAAGTTTATCTTTGACTCCTGTTGTACTCTGTACAGTCTAACAGAATTGAAGTGAACTAAACTGAACCACTGCAAAACAGTGCAGTGTTACAACATAATACAATAACTCCTGTAACAAAGCAGAGGTTTCTATTGCTCTTACTTCCCTCACTGCCTGACATACTACTGTACCTTCATTCTCTCTCTGTAAGTGCCTCATCTCCACCCTCTGTTCAGCCAACAAGGCGCTCATCTCTCTCAGCACAGCATGGATGTCTTGAGTGCAGGTTTGTTGGTGCTCAGAGACATTTGTTGGTTCTCTTCCCTGGGATTCAGCTTGCTTTCCATGTGGAATAATTTCATTGTCAGACTCTGTCTGATACTGAGCCGTGGAGAGAGAGCAGATCAGCAGCAACAGTGGAAAACACAGTGTCATCTCCATTCTCAAAGTGGCAGTCTGTACACTTCTACTCTGTAGTTTCTGTGTTAATCCCAGCCTTAAATAGTGTCTTATGCTGATCAATCATTACCAGAAATATTTGTCAGAAACACGTGCAGGAGATCTGTTTGATAACAATTATTACTTAGAGAACATCATCTGGAAAAACAAGACTGAAAACACAGCACATCAACATAAATGATCTACTAGCATGTTGGAACGTAACTTCCAATCCAAAGGTGTTAAGACAATCGTGTGTTTGCAGTGGCTGCTGCAGAGGAAAGAAAAGTTCACAGACAGTACTGCTGTGATTTGTTTATGCTTTTATTCAAATGTAAAATAACATGAAAATAATACATTTAATATGTACAAAAGATTGTTGGTGCAAAGCTTTGTCATCCAGCTTTAATACACAGGATAAATACTGTCAATGAGACTTTAATTTGCGCTCACTGATACAATACTCCTGTATGTCTGGATACTTACAAATGAATGGAAACAAATGGAACAAAGGGAGCTTCCCCTCTCACATCAACAGCACCAGACCATTCAAGTTTCTACAGAACAAAGTCAGAACAGTGGCAGAGTAAAGTGAGGCTGTTTGGTTGGATGCTTTGTTCCAACCAGCAGGTAGTTTCTGGTGTTTATCAGGATCCAGGTGAAGATACAGGATTGCTCGGGAGCTTGTGAGATCAATCAAACAACTTTGGAGCATTTACGCAATTTTCTCATTAGTTACTGCACCTCCTTAATCTAATGTTAAACAAGTCTGACACAAGTTCCCTCACTGTCTGTCACTGTGTAGTTTGATGCAAATCCAGAGAGAGATGCAGATGTAAAACTCATGAGCTTTTTGATATTCATCAACATGTAGTGATAAACTGCTGCAGTGTGTGCACGGCTATCATGTAGCTACAGAAAGGACTGTTTCACATGGTGAAAAGCAGATGACCACTGAAGGTGCTATGGCGATTTCCATTGTCAAATATTCTTGTGTTAGTCCACTGACGCAAAAACACAACATCTCCGACCTCTAGAAGCAGCGTGGCACCATTAGCAGAGCTGCCATAACCGGATGGCTGACGCTCGTATGCAATAAAAGTATGTCCTCCATTCTTGACCAACACTGCACCTGAAGCATGTGAAGAATGTCCATGTGCACCTATGTAGAACTCAAAGTGGTAGGCTCCTCTCACTGGTGCAATGAAAAAACCTGTGGGACAGTTTGTGTCAGTGAATGTAACAAGAGGATCATCTGTAGCACGGTGGAGTCAGCATAGCCAAAAAGTGAAAGTATTTACATTTCAGAATTCACATACCTGTGTTTGGGTTGTAGGCGTTTCCAATGTTAGTGAGGACATATCTGAAGACCAGAGGAGTGAGTGTATTAAATGGTCCAACAGTTCCTGAACCTGAAGCCAACAGAGAGGCTGAGAAAGCCACCTGTTTGACTGAGAGAGACAAACATACTCATTTTAACGTGGCTGATGTTACAGCAATATGATGGTTAATTATGAGCTTTTTTTTCTTAATTATTGTTATTAATTAAAAATGCATCATTACTCTGTGCATTAATGTGCTAGTCACCATTCTCGATAGGATTTCAAATGATGTACGAATCATCAGAACGAAACTGTTCAGATACTTGATTGCTAGTTAAGTTCTGAGTCTTACCTTCTCCATCTCTCTTGAGAGCCTCCACCTGCCTTTCTGTGGCATTTGACCTGGTGTTCACAGCTATCAGCTCTGCTGCTTGTGCTGTAATTAATTTAAAAATTAGCAATGTGTAATAAATCACTGTCTCCAATGAAAACAAGCCATGGCAGACAAAAATATTCCATCATCATGCTTTCATTAGGTTGTGCTTTAGCCACTGAAATTTGTTCAAATAAAAAACTTCATACTGTCCAGAAAAACTGAGTGATATGCATCATTAAAAGGACTTATGACTCTTTGAGGTGGCTCAATGTAAACATATACCTTGGAGCTGTTGCTTCAGCTTGTCCACCTCAGTCTTTTGCATCTCCAGTTCTCTCAGCTTAGCTGCCTGTGCTAAAAATAGAAAGAGGATTCACCAATGATAAGACATAAGAATGTTCTTTGCAAACACTTCTGCCTTTGAGTATGAATGGCTATGACGTGTTATTATAAAAGCTCCTGTAACAAAGCAGAGGTTTCTATTGCTCTTACTTCCCTCACTGCCTGACATACTACTGTACCTTCATTCTCTCTCTGTAAGTGCCTCATCTCCACCCTCTGTTCAGCCAACAAGGCGCTCATCTCTCTCAGCACAGCATGGATGTCTTGAGTGCAGGTTTGCTGGTGCTCAGAGACATTTGTTGGTTCTCTTCCCTGGGATTCAGCTTGCTTTCCATGTGGAATAATTTCATTGTCAGACTCTGTCTGATGCTGAGCCGTGGAGAGAGAGCAGATCAGCAGCAACAGTGGAAAACACAGTGTCATCTCCATTCTCAAAGTGGCAGTCTGTACACTTCTACTCTGTAGTTTCTGTGTTAATCCCAGCCTTAAATAGTGTCTTATGCTGATCAATCATTACCAGAAATATTTGTCAGAAACACGTGCAGCAGGTCTGTTTGATAACAATTATTACTTAGAGAACATCATCAGGAAAAACAAGACTGAAAACACAGCATGTGAACATAAATGATTATACAATTATTTAGTTAAAATCATCATTTAAAGTCACTTCATGGCTGATAACACTGTCACGTTCTAAGAAAGACAGAACTAGACAGATGTAATTGTCATCCTCACTGAAATTTAACTGTGAACACTGAATAACTTCATATAAACAAAATCAAAGAAGTAAACAACACACACCCATGTCTACCTGTTCAAACATTAATGACACGATCAGACACAGTGACCTTCCTGAGATTGTTAATTGGCTGAGATAAGCAAAGACTTACCAGAAATCCAAGTTAGAGGAGTCATAAATCATTTCTCTCTTTGCTTCCTCAATAAATCCAGCACAGTAATAGAGTCTGACTTTAGAAGAACAACAACACAATGTCACAAAACATTCACTGGCAGGCAGCAGCAGTCACACGTGCAGTTTATGTGATCTTCAGCACAGTTTCATTTGTCTAAACCTACATTAACACGTCTCTCCCCAAAACCAAACACAAATACTGAGTCATAAAGTCATCATAAGACAACCCAGATCTCTCAGACACTCAAACCAGCTGCTCCTGCAGATCACACGATCAAGGCTAAGGGGTTAAGACAATCGTGTGTTTGCAGTAGCCGCCGCAGAGGAAAGAAAAGTTCACAGACAGTACTGCTGTGATTTGTTTATGCTTTTATTCAAATGTAAGAGAACATGAAAATAATACATTTAATATGTACAAAAGATTGTTGCTGCAAAGCTTTGTCATCCAGCTTTAATACACAGGATAAATACTGTCAATGAGACTTTAATTTGCTCTCACTGATACAATACTCCTGTATGTCTGGATACTTACAAATGAATGGAAACAAATGGAACAAAGGGAGCTTCCCCTCTCACATGAACAGCACCAGACCATTCAAGTTTCTACAGAACAAAGTCAGAACAGTGGCAGAGTAAAGTGAGGCTGTTTGGTTGGATGCTTTGTTCCAACCAGCAGGTAGTTTCTGGTGTTTATCAGGATCCAGGTGAAGATACAGGATTGTTCGGGAGCTTGTGAGATCAATCAAACAACTTTGGAGCATTTACTCAATTTTCTCATTAGTTACTGCACCTCCTTAATCTAATGTTAAACAAGTCTGGCACAAGTTCCCTCACTGTCTGTCACTGTGTAGTTTGATGCAAATCCAGAGAGAGATGCAGATGTAAAACTCATGAGCTTTTTGATATTCATCAACATGTAGTGATAAACTGCTGCAGTGTGTGCACGGCTATCATGTAGCTACAGAAAGGACTGTTTCACATGGTGAAAAGCAGATGACCACTGAAGGTGCTGTGGTGATTTCCATTGTCAAATATTCTTGTGTTAGTCCACTGACGCAAAAACACAACATCTCCAACCTCTAGAAGCAGCGTGGCACCATTAGCAGAGCTGCCATAACCGGACGGCTGACGCTCGAATGCAATAAAAGTATGTCCTCCGTTCTTGACCAACACTGCAGCTGAAGCATGTGAAGAATGTCCATGTGCACCTATGTAGAACTCAAAGTGGTAGGCTCCTCTCACTGGTGCAATGAAAAAACCTGTGGGACAGTTTGTGTCAGTGAATGTAACAAGAGGATCATCTGTAGCACGGTGGAGTCAGCATAGCCAAAAAGTGAAAGTATTTACATTTCAGAATTCACATACCTGTGTTTGGGTTGTAGGCGTTTCCAATGTTAGTGAGGACATATCTGAAGACCAGAGGAGTGAGTGTATTAAATGGTCCAACAGTTCCTGAACCTGAAGCCAACAGAGAGGCTGAGAAAGCCACCTGTTTGACTGAGAGAGACAAACATACTCATTTTAACGTGGCTGATGTTACAGCAATATGATGGTTAATTATGAGCTTTTTTTTCTTAATTATTGTTATTAATTAAAAATGCATCATTACTCTGTGCATTAATGTGCTAGTCACCATTCTCGATAGGATTTCAAATGATGTACGAATCATCAGAACGAAACTGTTCAGATACTTGATTGCTAGTTAAGTTCTGAGTCTTACCTTCTCCATCTCTCTTGAGAGCCTCCACCTGCCTTTCTGTGGCATTTGACCTGGTGTTCACAGCTATCAGCTCTGCTGCTTGTGCTGAAATTAATTTAAAAATTAGCAATGTGTAATAAATCACTGTCTCCAATGAAAACAAGCCATGGCAGACAAAAATATTCCATCATCATGCTTTCATTAGGTTGTGCTTTAGCCACTGAAATTTGTTCAAATAAAAAACTTCATACTGTCCAGAAAAACTGAGTGATATGCATCATTAAAAGGACTTATGACTCTTTGAGGTGGCTCAATGTAAACATATACCTTGGAGCTGTTGCTTCAGCTTGTCCACCTCAGTCTTTTGCATCTCCAGTTCTCTCAGCTTAGCTGCCTGTGCTAAAAATAGAAAGAGGATTCACCAATGATAAGACATAAGAATGTTCTTTGCAAACACTTCTGCCTTTGAGTATGAATGGCTATGACGTGTTATTATAAAAGCTCCTGTAACAAAGCAGAGGTTTCTATTGCTCTTACTTCCCTCACTGCCTGACATACTACTGTACCTTCATTCTCTCTCTGTAAGTGCCTCATCTCCACCCTCTGTTCAGCCAACAAGGCGCTCATCTCTCTCAGCACAGCATGGATGTCTTGAGTGCAGGTTTGCTGGTGCTCAGAGACATTTGTTGGTTCTCTTCCCTGGGATTCAGCTTGCTTTCCATGTGGAATAATTTCATTGTCAGACTCTGTCTGATGCTGAGCCGTGGAGAGAGAGCAGATCAGCAGCAACAGTGGAAAACACAGTGTCATCTCCACTCTCAAAGTGGCAGTCTGTACACTTCTACTCTGTAGTATCTGTGTTAATCCCAGCCTTAAATAGTGTCTTATACTGATCAATCATTACCAGAAATATTTGTCAGAAACACGTGCAGGAGATCTGTTGAATAACAATCATTACTTAGAGAACATCATCTGGAAAAACAAGACTGAAAACACAGCATGTGAACATAAATGATTATACAATTATTTAGTTAAAATCATCATTTAAAGTCACTTCATGGCTGATAACACTGTCACGTTCTAAGAAAGACAGAACTAGACAGATGTTATTGTCATCCTCACTGAAATTTAACTGTAAACACTGAATAACTTCATATAAACAAAATCAAAGAAGTAAACAACACACACCCATGTCTACCTGTTCAAACATTAATGACACAATCAGATACAGTGACCTTCCTGAGATTGTTAATTGGCTGAGATAAGCAAAGACTTACCAGAAATCCAAGTTAGAGGAGTCATAAATCATTTCTCTCTTTGCTTCCTCAATAAATCCAGCACGGTAATAGAGTCTGACTTTAGAAGAACAACAACACAATGTCACAGAACATTTACTGGCAGGCAGCAGCAGTCACACGTGCAGTTTATGTGATCTTCAGCACAGCTTCATTTGTCTAAACCTACATGAACATGTCTCTCCCCAAAACCAAACACAAATACTGAGTCATAAAGTCATCATAAGACAAAAGACCTAATACAATGAAAACAGATCAGTATTACTGTGTTCTTTAAGCTTGTGATCTAATCCACATCTGTGAGAACAGCAATTAAAATTTTCACGTGGAAGGTTAGTTACCTAACCTTTAAGAAGCAAATCACAAAATCTTAAAAAACAAGTAACCACAAACTTGGTCCTTTTAAATGAATAAGAAATATACTATCATACCTCTCACACTGTGTTACCACCTTGTCTCCGAAAAATAGCACATCACTGCATCGATCGCTCTCCCAAAGGGTGGCCAGAGGAGGGCTACAGCCACCCTGATACAATTGTGTGATGTTAAACATGCCTCCAACTGTTGTATATATAGTGAAAGACACATATTTGTACACAGTTGTAGATGTTGAATTATGTTTGATAAAATGCTTCCCATACCCTATATGCTGTTACAATCGTTCCTGCACATGGGGCCAGATGTAACATTTGACATCTAGTGTTTCAATCAATATATTGCATGTGAAAACATCTGATTGACTGTTAACAAGAAGAACACAGATACAAGTTACCTACATGAAAATTGTATCCAAACAGTTAAAACAATTTTTTAGCAGTAAAGTAATTAACACCTGCTGATATACAAGAAAAATAAAAAGTGGTATGTACTTTTATCTAGCACCCGTATCTGGAGGAGTTCAATTTATAATCCTTGCTCATCTCCCTCTCAAGCTGCTTAAGTAGAGATAGTGTGCTAATGGCATATGGGGAGGTTTTTATATACTGTAGCAGGAGTGCTAATTATCAATCAATAAACATAAGGGAAACACAGCAAAACTGATTTGTGGCACAATCTGCAAATAACATAGTTTTTACTCTTTGGATTTAGGTAAAGGTATCAAGTGTTTTTAAGTCAAAAAGCTCAAGTTCAAGCAAAGTCACCAGTCACTGGTGTTTAAGTCCAAGTGGAGTTGCCAGTTATTGTTTATTTTATTTTATTTTTTGCCAAGTTGAGTCTGAAGTCATCAAAAACGTGACCAAAGTGAGTCTGACTTGATTCCAAGTCATGTGACTCACGTCCACACCTCTGCATCCCACATCAGTTTTAATTTTCTGAAAATACCTGCTGTCTGCAGGTTCATCCAACCCTTTTATGTAGTCACATTCCTCTATTTATGGATATGGATTTATGGTTTATGAATTTATCACTCCCTGTCCTCCATCTGAATTTTGCAAGTCATATGAGTCACATGTTTGCAAACAAGCTAAAGAGCCAACTGTTTGTTGATTATAAGATATCATTTACAGCCTAGCAAGACTGATAAAAAGCACTACAGATAAGAGTAAGCAGTTTTATTTTCATTTTGGGGTGAACTGTCCCTTTAAAGTAGATAGGAGCAATCGACTGTAACAATAATAGTACAAATACACACACACAGATATATATATATATATATGTGTGTGTATATGTATATGTATACGTACATACACACACACACACACACACACACACACACACATACTAGTTCAGAACTAGTACCTTGCCTCTGGCAGTAGAAGTGGGTCGATTTAAAGGTACACCTGAACATTTACGTTTGTGTGAATTTTGTGATCTACAGGTTGTGGAAGATGAATTTCATTTTGTTTTTTATTGTCCTTTATACTGTGATTTAAGAAATTCTCTCTTTGAATCGATTCAGTTAAAAAATCCTGATTTATTTTGGAAATATGAAGCTGAAATTTTGTGCTGGTTGTTTGAAAACAACGTTTTTGCTCTGGCAAAATTTGTGGAGAAGGCCTGGTATCTGCGGCAGAGTATTTTGTATCCCATATGACAAGCTATTCTTTTTTGTATGTATCCATATTGTCATAGGTCTTATTATGTTATGCTTTGTTCTGTATTTTGCCACGCACGTGGCTATTGTACATTATTTGATAAAGTGTCTAATAAGCCCATGAGGGCTGGGCACCAACCATGGTGTTTGACACTTAAATAAACAATCAATCAAATCATATATATATATATATATATATATATATATATATATATATATATATATATATATATATATATATATATATATATATATATATATATGTGTGTATATATATATATATATATATGTGTGTGTATATATATATATATATATATATATATATATATATATATATATATATATATATATATGTGTGTATATATACATATATATATAGTAGCAGTAGTTTTAATAGTAGTACCAGTACAACTAGTAGTAGTTGTAGTAATAGTAGTAGTAGTAGTAAAAATAGCAGTAGCAGTAGTATAATAGCAGGGGCTAATAAAAACAGGCAGGTTGAGGGTGTGGAGTTTAAATATGGCCACATCATAATACCATAATAACGAGTTAATGCGTGGAATCACACTGACACCTGACCTCAGATTATTTAGTCATTATAAAACTTATAATTATGAAAAGTGGACTCATCCCCTGTTAACACCTGTTTCGGTAATTAGCTCGGTTGAGAAACATTGTGCCCCTTTAAGAGGGAGGAAATTATAGGGGGGAAGTGAAGCAAGAGGGCACTACTTCCTCCTCGTAGCCGTCACAATCAAAACATTATTCGTGCGCAATGGGTGAGTCCGCATCCTCCAAAGGACATCGACTGATCTAACACTTGGCGCACATTGTCGGGGAGCTCCCCGATCAGCGTTTGTTGCACAATGCTTCAGCTGAACGACACGGTGGAGCCGGAGAGTCCGGGCGCAGCGATTCTCCACCCTGCAGAGACCGAGGAGGGGGTCGAGGTTGCCTTCACGCCGCCGGAGGCCGGACGAAGCCTCGGACACGGAGCCTCCGTGGCCTGCTGCCCCCCGTTGCAAACGCTGACGCCTTTTCATGTGCATAACCCCACAATGCAAGCGAAAGTGAAGGACTATTTCGTGTTCAGGGTAAGTTGGTGTTTTTAATACGACGATATGCGTGTGCAAATCAAAAATAGCCCCTTTCAATACACTCATGCTCTTAAAGGCACCTGTGGTAAATAAACACGACCATTAACTCACCACGGTGAGGTAGCAGTGCATTGCAGTGTATTACAGTGCAGTGATAAAGCTACACCAGCACATCACAGGGAGAAATGGATGATGCTGACTGACGATAGTGTGATGCTGATCCCAGCCAGGTACCATAGAGCAGGCTGTCAGCGACATCAGGACTGTGGCACTCCCTTCTGAGGATGGAGAGGTGCTCAGTGTCTGGCTGCTAGCTGAGTGAGTATCCCAGCAGCATGTGACTGTTTTATTATCAGCCTGAAACATGAGGCGACTGTTTGGATGAGCTGCTGTGTGCATATACTGCTTATACTTTGTTAAAGCTACAAACTAAATGTGTGTCAACAGTGAGCTCAGATGTTTAGGATCTTGTGTTCATTCTGTCACATAATACATGGATGGACATGACAAATGTTTTAGGCCAGGTTTCAGATTGTGTTTTATGACTGTCAAAAAGCAGCTGGCTCATTAATGTAGTGTTTTTTGGTTTTTTTTTTTTTTTTTTCAGAATTGACCACTGGAACAATGAGAGGGAGAGACTTGTACTCATCACTGACAGGTAAGTCAACAAGTATATTTTCTTGACCTGTAGGCTTGAGGAAGTACACCACGTAAGATATGACATTCGATATCGTACACTGACACAATCTGATATCTTTTGGTCGTGTGCGCAGGTCACTGCTGGTGTGCAAGTACGACTTCATCAACCTGTTGTGTCAGCAAGTCATCAGGATCTCTCTCAACGCTGTAGACACCATCTCAGTGGGCGAGTTTGAGTTCCCACCTAAATCCCTTAACAAGTACGCCAGCACATTTTAGTCTGCCAAAAGCAAATGAGTATTAATTCTAAGTATATTAAAGCAAGAGTTAAGAATAGGATTCCACTCCAGTGAAGCAAGTGGCATTGGATTTGATTTAAAAATGAAAGCTTTGTTGTGTAATAACTTCTCTTACAGAGAGCCTTAAGCTTTGTATTGCTAGTAGTAGTAGTGTTATTTTATGTTGTTAAGTTAGTCATACCAAGCTTGATTTATAAATGGTAACTTGATAAGTGACCAATAGAGACAGCAATTTTTAATTTGGTCCAGCAGCAAAAATGGCTGCAATATAATCCCTATGGGTATTTGTGTACTGTCACTTTAAATCCACTTAAAGTGCTTGTTTTTGCCACTGACAGGCTCAGATTGTTGTTTTAAGTGTCTGACAACATCATGAAAAAGAACCTACAGAAAATAAATACGTTTTTCTTTACCTGTCGCTGATCCTGTCTTTGTTATCGTCACCTCTTGTGTGATTTCCTTGAGTGAGACAAGGTCACAGTAACAAACAGACCAGTGAAAGGTAAGGAAAGAAAAATAAGCACTTCAAATGGATAGAAATTGACGGTACACACTTGTCCACAGGGATTAAATTGCAGTCTGTTTGGACAGTGCAGCTGCAATGATCTCTCTCAAAACTTGACCTGTTTCAAAAATTGTTGTCTCAATTAGATGCCGTATGAATCCTGATTTAAAAAATGGGCTTTCTCTCTTAACATGGTGGCAGTGCTTTGGTGTGCTTCTGACACGTGTAGCTGGCCGCTCCTTAACACTGCTCTTAGACTGTTGTGTTTTGTTTTGCTTTTTATAGGCGAGAAGGCTACGGGATTCGTGTCCAGTGGGACAAACGTCCTCGGGCCTCGTTCTTAAACCGCTGGAACCCCTGGTCTACAGACATGCCCTACGCCACCCTCACAGAGCACCCCATGGCTCACGCTGATGAGAAGGTGGCCTCTCTCTGCCAGGTATAATCCCTTTAACTAAGTAACATGCATTTTGAGTCATTACGTAATGGATTATTTGACATTTTAAAAACATCTGAGGATTTAGAGCTTGGACGGAAAGCTACTTGAACATTTTTGTGTGCTGGCCTTCTGCTTATTTCACAAGACAAACAATGGTGGCAAGTGGTGCAGCAGTTCATTGATGCAAAATAGGCAGCAATAACAGCTCTAGCATTCACAGTCCCTCTGAAAACAAAGGACTGTTTGCTACCTTAAAAAACAAAAGTCATCCCTTAAGAGAGAGCCAGTTGTTCATATAACTTAAGTGTTCTCATGACTTTGTGTATGAACAGTTGCCTTGCCGATAAGAAAAAAACAAACAACTTTTAAAGCAACAACAGTACCTGGGGCAATTTTCTGGGAATATGAGTGTATTTTCTCCTTCAGTTATTAGTATTGCTACATGTAATAAAAGGAGCAAGTATATCTCAGTCTTAATGATCTTAATGATATATATTACTGCAAATGTAAGAGCAGGTCCAGGAAATGTTACCACTTAATGTATTCTTGATAGTGAGTATCTATACACATAGAAAATGTACACTCTGTAAAAAACAACATAATTGGTTGGAACTTTTTAGAAGTGCTGTGATTTCATGTTCTTTTTCTGTTACTTGCCAAGTTGGACAACTTCAAGACCCAGCTGGTGCAGGCAGTAAAGAAAGCCCACAAGGAGCACCCCATCCCCGGTCGAGCTAACGGGGTCCTGATCTTGGAGAGGCCCCTGCTCATTGAGACCTATCTGGGCATCATGTCCTTCATCAACAACGAGGCCAAGTTGGGCTACTCCATAACCCGTGGCAAGATCGGCTTCTAAAGTCCACACTTTGTCCAAATTACAACAGAGTTCAACCCATGTGTCTGTGTTACACTGCGCTGTCTGAAGGAAGCTGTCGCTCCACTACAGTGTAATGCGCGATCTGTGTGTGAAAGTTGAGCCCATGAGATGTCCACACCTCCCTCCAAGTAGGTGTTACAGACAAGTGGTCAGCCTACTGTAGGTAAATGATGCGCAGCACTGCATGGACTGTCTACTCATTTGTTTTTAGCGCCCCCAGTCCCTCTGCTCGCAGATCTGTCATACCCATGTGGGCCCGCAGGAGTGTATGCCCGTGTGACATAAGTTGGAGAGAAAGGACACTTGCATCAGTTCATCACCTCTGTACTTATTCTAGATTGAGCTTCTTGTGATCTCATGCTCTTTGTTTAACCGCTGATTGACAGACTGTCAAAACTAATGTGAAGTGTAGATTTTGGTTGAGGAATGCAAACATTAGCATTGTTAGTTCAGGGTTGAGGATGTGCTTTGTTTCTGCAGTAAAAAGATGCCACCCAGAGAAGAGCAGTGAAATGATAGCAGTGTGATACAGAAACATCAGCCAAGAGTATGTTCCATATTTGCTACACTAATATGGTTTGAAATAAAGGATTGCATTATTCAGATCGTAGGGCCATAGCATGGCCTCACGTAAAGGATTAGCAGCTGATGGATGAAGTTTAACGGTCATGTCACATGATTATTTTAATAAATGTTACTAATAGGGAAACTGCTCCGGGATCTGCACTACTATACTGATAAGCTCTGGGCTCAGCTGTGTTACTTATGGAAAATAACAGCTGAAATACACTCTTCAGCATCCGTGAAACTTGTTCAGTGGAGATGATTAATTACATGTTGTGACCTTCCTCTCTTATTGGCCAATGTTGTGCTCTCCATGCTTACATTCGCCTTTTCATGTCTTTGCTCAGAGTAGGGAGCTCATGTATCACTTGGAGAGTTGCATTAGCTACTATAGCTAAAATGTTCTTGTATGTTACAGATGTTTTATGCAACATTAACTCGTAAACAGTGTCTTTATTTTTGTTTGTAAGTTGCCTTAAAGGTCCTGTGTTAGTTTTACACACACATTTGCACTCAGCTACATTAAACTCTGCAGTGGGAGCACTGGTTAGATTACAAAATGAAATACACGCAGACAAAGCTTTGCATCAGTTCATTAACCTCATACTGTATGTATCATGTGAACAAGATTTAGGTGATTTTTTTTTCCTAAACTGCATCCTATATTGTTGTGCTACCAAAGGTAACAGGCCATAGATTCACGCTCAACAATGCCAATGAATAATTGTGTCTCAAAATGCCTTTTCTGGTCTTTACTTGTGCATGTTCCCTGCACGTTGAGTTTGCATGACAGATGTTTTTTAAAGGAATATCCTAAATGGATCTGTAAATACTAATTAGGTTTTATTTATCTGCGGTTATTTTGATGCAGTTAACTCATGAATGCTTCTGAAAGATAAATATTTCATTGCCAATTCTGAAGTATTTCATTTAGAGATTTTAAAAGAGATGAACTCATTATTACAAACATGTGAAGGCTTACTTTTTGTTCTAGATATTTGTAGCACAGTAGCCACAATGGAGAATAATAAATGCCTACATGTTCTTGTCAAGGTTTCGGCTCTTGTTATTGTAAAGAAGGGCATTTACACATGTTCATACTGTCAAGAATGGCAACTCAGTAACAGTTCAAGTGTCTGGACAATGTTATAAATTGTAATAAATGAATCATAGAGACAGACAGATGATGCTATAAGGGTAAGTGAGGATGCTCCACCCAGGATTTTTAGGCTCTCTCACCGATTGCTTGAAGCTGTATGGCTAATGCTGATCACTGGCTTCATCTGAAACTTTCTGTTTATTGTGTAGCCTTATATATTTATAGAAATATTCGGAACCACATTGTTTATAAGGTATTAAAATTAAGGGATGAGAAAAGTATCATGAAAACTGCTTCATGGATAGCTTTGAAAATGCATCTCATGCCTTGACATGAATAACCTCAAATGTGTGATGAGGTTGGTGCTGTTGAATGTTTTTGGTTCTGTCCCTCCACGAGGAATTTCCTTGAAACAGGCCTTGCAAATATATTGTCTTTTTCAGACACCTGGTAGACCTGCCAGACTGATGAAGCCATTTTAGCAAAGGGTTGACAAACTGTCCCGGCTGTTTTGCACCATCTTATCAGCTCATCTTGTTGGCCTTTATAAAGCTCACCAATCAAACTGTTTAAAGCAAATATTGGCCAATAATGATTGGTGGCTTATCGACTGGAGCTTCCTAAAGGCCAAGTAATACGATCCTTATATATTTAGTACTGTTTGGACTGAGAACAAAAAATGTTTTGATAAACTGGGAGATATAGATGCACCAATTTTAGTAACTCGCCTGAAGCTGCATTATTTATTACAAAATTTATTCAAAATAATTACAAATGTTAAGATTTAACACATACAAAATACGTAAAACTAAAAGTACAGTGAAATCTATTAAACTTTGTAAACCTCTATCTTCTCACAGTGTTTGAAAGTAGTGCTTCAGTACGCATTTGGTTATTCAAAAAGTGATATTTTTCTGTTCTACATCTCTCAGGAGGAATGTCACAGCAGGTTTTCTATAAGTTTTAACTTGACAAGAAAAGGAACATCCAAGTAACCTGCACTGAGGGCCTTGAGAACCTGGCGGGCAGCTACAGTTCAACATGTGCTGGGGTTTTTAGGAGTGCGCCCCCCAGTCTCTCAGCTTCACCATAACACATTCCCGGCCTAGTGTGTAAGGCTAGATAAAGCAGAACTGTAATCCCGTTGTTCTTGAGACCTGTGCTGTGTGTTTTACTTGTCCTCCTGGTCAGTGTCCATGTAGCACAAACACAGCTGCTCCTTCCCGAGCAGGATCAGCGAGTCTCCACTGCAGTGCCAGTTTAGTGACTGGACCTGGAAACCACCTGGCAGGGTGGAGAAAGGGACAAGTGTGATGACAACGCATCTACTTGAACACAAAATGAAGGTGAAAAAAAATCCCAAAACATTGTGAATCTTCAGGATCCACATAAAACATTCAGTTGATAAGCCCTAAAAAGTGTTATTAATTCTGACATTTTCATTTAATTTTTTTAGTTTTTTTCTACTTGGGGTTTCTGAATCAGAATGAACCCCTGCAACACAGATGAGTGACATGAAGGTAAAAATTGAGATACCATAGATTTGTTATGTTTGCAATTGAAATTCTGACATTAACCCACTGGTGACATATCTTCCATTTGCACAAGAAGGAATAACTTGAAAATGAAAAACAAAACGTAACCCTGGCCTTGCATTTCACTGGGATCGAGCCAATGTCATATCTCACGAGTTCCAGGTTTGTTAGTCTGTACAACTGAAATCGTGACCTCTTGCTGCCAATATGCAGAAGTTGCCTTGTGCAGCCGGGTTACGCCATGTTCGTACTGGACACAGAGGCATTGTGATATGAAAACTGTCGCACAGCTACCCGTCACCAGTCACCTTGCTGTTCACACCAGACGCTCATTTCTCGACAGCGATCGGCAAACGATTTTACTCCTCTGCTCTAGTCTAAGCACATGTAGAACTCTGTCTCTGTCTGCTTTTGTGTGCGTATGTGTCTGCTTATCTTCTGCGCTCTCTGTTTAGACACATCACAGATCAGTGGAAGCATGGATGCATATTTTATCATTTATCAAAATCAGATCATTTATTATATATAAATTGTTTAGAAGAGATTATCAGTGTGCTTTCTTGCCAGATTCGCTCGCAGTGTGCAGAGAAAAATAAACCAGACACAGGGACTATCACTGCAGATTGTGAGCTGACAACAGAGCTCTGGGCCGCAGTGTCTTATGCATAAATAGCCCAACTGGTTAATATGGCAGCAAAAGGGAAAAAGGTAGCAATCCAATGAAATGTGGCGCTTCTGTGTCCAGTGTGAACCTACTGTTAAGGTTAAAAATTAACCAGAGACATTAGAATGCATTGGCCCTCTTCTCCACCATTATGGAGCTGTGTATTCCAGCTGCATGACAGTTCAAACTCTTAATGGCCAGGCATGTTACCTTCAGTGGGGACTTGGACAGAAACACAGCCTGCTGGGGACCACAGATAGAGTTTTGTGTTGCCTGTACACAGTGCCAGCCGGGGGCGTCGGGGGTCCCACTGAAAGCAACGCACGGCTGATGTCTGCTCAAGCACAGCCTCCAGGCTCATCTTCTGCATGTCCCACACCCACACAACAGAGGCCATGTTGTCTGTGGTCAGAGAAACACAGATACACTCTTAAAGTCGGTCTCAGCAGATTGAACACTAACATTGCAGCAAAAATAAGTTAAGCCTTTAGCTGATGTGTATAACAAAATGTGTTACTTACATATAATACAGCTTGGGTTCTCTTGAGTTCACAATGAAGGTACAAGTGAACAGCTGTGAAGTCTTACCATTTTTGGTGGCTAGATAGCGACTGTCTGAGCTGAATGCCAAAGTAGAGACACCAATCTTGGGGTTGGCTCGGTCTGGGTCAGGTTTGACGACAGGAATTTGGACCGGCAGCGAGCAGATCTCATCTGGAGTATGCAACCACAATAAATGAAAGTTTTCATAGTTTTAGTCCAATACTTCTTTCACAATATGTTTTAATAATGTCAAAATCTGACATACATTTACTCTGGGTGTTGAACAGGGTGGTGCCAATTGTGATGTTGTGTAGCGACAGGTCATCGCTGCCAATAGCTGGCCTTTTCTCCACTTCCTTGTACGCAACCTTAAGACACAATCAACAGTTAATGATTGATCTATAATGCCTTCAAGGCATCATGACAGCTGCAAAAATACTCACTGCTTTTGTGTTGTTGATGGTTGCTGGGTGCTCAAACTGGGTGATTTTCTTCCACGTGATATGATTGAGGATGCGCACCTGACATGAGGGTAATAAAGTCTTGTCACTTAATTTGTGCTGATATTGATAATGCAACAAATCCAGTCCATGTTAACATGTTTGACACTTTAAGTTTATACTATTATTCATACGTAGAAATGTGTGAGTCAATTTCTTTAAGGAGGACCCCAGAAGGTTTACACATCAAAATCTGTTTACAGGTCTTGGGAAAGACAACTGCATGTCTGAAAAAAAGTTGTTTTAAGACTTTTGTGGCTCAAGATGGAGCTGCGCACAGCATTACAAATTGCCTCAAGAGATGTGACCTGAGTCAGCGACAGCTGGGGCTGAAGACTACAAGTTCGAAAAAGGAAAAAAATCCAAAGGTGAGGAGTCAAAAAGAAGTGATCTTATCAGACCTCTGTGGTCTGCTCCTCATCTCTGCTTGAGACTTGTGGTCTTGAGGCTACATTAACTGTGCTAGCACAGAACACCCAAATATCTGACTGAACTGTTGGTGGTCAAGTTGCAATGTGGGTTATAAAGGTAACTGGTTTTTACAAGGAGGAGGAGTCAGCAAAATATACAAAAAAAAGATCCTTTCTTTAAAAGCCGTCCATGGTGAGTCTGACAATGTTAGAGAAAAGCAATTCCGAAGAAGTGGAGTACTCTTTCAAGACACAAGGCTTTACATTATTATTGCAGTTACATCATGTCAAGCTGTAATGCGATATCTTATTTCTAGGGATGCACAATATATATTGGGCCGATTATAGGAGATTTTAATTATTATGCATTATTCTGATGATTAAAATTATAGCTGATAAATAGCGCAGATAACATGAAGCCAGACTGCTTTCACTGACTTAACAAAGGCAGGATCTACAAACCTGACACACTGTCTAGAGAGTAAAACATGTTGCAGTGTGGACATCTTTCACAGTTTCAGAGAAAGACAACAGGATTGCGCTGAGGGTCTGATCTTCGACTGCCCAACACAGGTTAGACACAGAGCTGAAGGACCGTCTCCAGAGTGTTAGCACGAGCTAATTAGCAGCAGCGGCTTACATCCAACACCAAAATTTTAAAAGGCTCGAATCTGTAGTTAGACTTGTTAATAACCGCTAGCAATGTGACGCTACAGTTAGCAATTATTTGTTTCTTTACCTCTCTGGCTGCCTGTGTGTGTGAGACACAGCCACTTATTAGTCTGAGGTGAGTGTTAAAGTGTGAGGTGAATCAATAGTACATCGCTATTCTACTTGGTAGTTGTAGGTTAGTCTATCATGGGACAGTGAGGCGGTGCCTGGGTGTGTTTATCGGTTCTTGGTATCGGTGGAAAAAATCCATACCGGTGCATCCCTACTTATTTCTCAGTAAGAAATAAGCCATTACTTTTGTAAGACTTTGTCCATACTTTTTCATCATAGCTGCCAATGGCCAGGAACTGGCTGCTGGGGCTCCAGGTCACAGACTTGACACCCAGCGACCACTCATATGCACTGTAGGTTGACAGCAACCGGCCATCCAGAGAATACAGCAACACCTTGTACTGTGGGGATAATACACACACGAAAGCAACAGCACTATTCATTCATCTTGTTTATATCTCCACTTGGCACAGTCAAGTGTACTTTGACACTAAGTATACCTCAAAATAAAATGGTGGTTCCTTTAGAAATAAAAAAGGACAGAAAGCATTATTTTACAGCTCTGTTACTGTAGGCCTGGGTACCAAGTGTTTTTTCTGCTGCTAGTGCTACATTGAAGAGCTGCACAATGTATTTTTGTCAACTTGCATGATAAACACATCGCAAAAGACTGATACTGCACACTGAATACAGTTATAACATTACAAAATTATATTGTGTCTGTAGGCACTATTTTGTCTGCTGTTAACTCTCTGGTCAATCAGACAGAGCCCTTGCCTTTAGGGGTTGTCTGACTGGTCAGAATCTGCACACATGCCAGTGAGGGGTATTGGACATGTGCTGTTGTACTACTCTGTATAATTGAAGGACAAAAGTCTGACAAGTTGAGTGCAGACGAAAGTGCAAATGCCAGAGAGGAATGTTTACTGTGAACATCCAGACGCTCAGGGATTCCTTGTTTCGTTTGTTGAAATAGAGCATCAGTAAAACACTGCTACACTTCTATTTTTATTGGTGCCTTTTGTGTTCAGATCAGTTGTTAATTTGTTCAATACAAGAATGTTGGAAATAATTTCCTTTAATTTTAGAATACATGTATTTTCTTTACATTGTGAAGCCCACTTTTAACAGATGACAACATTGTAAATAGGTACACTTTATAAATGTGCTTAATTGTTAAATTCAATACTGACACAGATGACAAGCAAAAACATGTCTCATCTTATTTAATCCTATGCTTCTGCAAGAGAACTTTGCACTTATTTATAATATATGATATGATGTCAGACATACCAAACACGCCTCAAAAGTCAAACTGTTGAAAATGTGGTTGTCTACTTTAATAGAGTACTTGAATACACCCCTACACTAGAGTATTCAATTCTCAGCTAACCACTCTTAGCCAGCAGCTTCAGTTTATGTGTCCGAGTGTGACACATGTGAATCAGCAGCCTCTGCAAATTGTTTTAAATCAAATCGGTGATCCACTGGAGAAGAAAATTCCTGCTCAACAAAGCTAGCGAGGCAATTAATTTACCCTACTCTCTTGTTAGGTTTGAAGTCTTTAAGGCAAATGACCTACCTCCAGACAGCTATCCCACACTGCCAGCACACAGCCATTGGGAGACCACTCCAGCCCTGCCAGGTCCTGTGTCTCAGTCTCAAAATGCTGTGACAGAGTTAAGTCAAATTAAATCAAATTAATCTACACAACACATTTACAGTGGAGAAAAACATTTTTGGCATCTTGAATGATGACAGTTTGTGCTCCATCTTGGTCAATCACATTTTCAAATAACTGCTTTTTGGACTCGTGGTGGCAGTAAAGCTTTTATAGTATATCGTAAATCTTACTGTAATGCAAATAATGTTTGAGATGTTTTACGAAATTATATTCCCACTGTCACAGGCAGATATTGTATATCTTTTAGGTCACCTACATTTAGATTTCCACTTCTGTTGCTTACTTAGCTTATTCAAATGTCAAATGTATAATCATGGTCATAAAACTCAAGTGTAATTTGAATGTCCTACTTACCCTGAGTAAATGCCAGTCGTCGCACACAAACACACTGACGTAGTCTTTGCAGTCACGGCGTTCAGCCAAGGCCATATAGCAGCCATCTCTGCTGAAATCTATACCTGTGGGTGACAGACAACGCGAGTAAGCTATAATTCAATCAGTTGTGGCACATAATCACAAGTATGATAAAGAACTTACAATGACACCTTCACAGCCAAGATCAACTCAAAAATAACACGTTAAAAAAAAAAAACAGAAAACTTGGATAATGCAGCCTAAATATTGACTTTTTGGCTACTTTATTTAACACTCAAAGCTGATTCCTCAGGGGAGATTTGGTAGGAGCAGCAGCAGCAGCAAGGAATAAATAAAAGACAAAATAAAATTATTTTCATCTTTGATTAATAAACCCATCTTTATAGATTGGCTAGAAGTACACGACAATTATCTATTCTGATAACTGAATATGTAACCCCCCTGTCAGTTTCATCTAATGTAATTATCAGACACTCTGGCACCATTAGGTTGGTGGTATGCAACTATCATGGCCATATTATTTATATGACCGTTTGGAGGGTGCATGGGTCGCAGAGGGACATAGTGTTGCATGCCAAAAATGGGGAGAGTCATGGACAATCATTTTTCCCAAAGCTGCTGACAGGCCTGTTATGAAGAGCATGCCCCATTTACTGAAGAGGGGCACAGCTGTCAGCAGAGAGGACCATAGTTTGGCCCCATACCCAGGGTCGCTGCACAAGGTAAAGACCAGCATGTGATTCATGAGGCATGCTGAGGCGCTCGGACCACTGGCCCTGCCCTCAGGTGCGCCTCGTTATACATATACACTCATAAGCCACGAGAAAATAAATAACACAATATCATTTTCATACTGACCCTTCTGACATGCTTTGGGATACTTGATGTAAGACACAGCTTTGGTGCACAGGGACCAGACGGTGACTCTCAGCTGTCGAGGCACCAGAGGAGAGAGGGAGTAAAAATCACTGTGGATTATCTCGCAAGTGAAAATATGACAAGCACACCATTAGGCTTGGGCAGTATCACGGTATACCAGGGCAATTAGAAATCCTGACATTATGATTTTCATTTCCATCGAAAATACAGGCACTCCTCTTTCTATTAACTCGCTGTATGTAGTGCACTGCACGTGCCATCAGAGGTCAGGCTCCGGTCCCTAGTGGTGAGACAGGCAGCTGACACACATGGTAACTGTGAGTGATAGGGGATAATGTTACAGGACTGTAAACAAGCGTCCAGCAACAATGAGAGAGTTTTACAAAGAGCAAGATCGCTGGGGAAAATATTGCCTCAGGTGATTGTTGAAACATTGGCCTAACTAACTGGGTGACTGACAAGACTTACTAAGACAGTTTTGGTGAGTTTTATTTTGTTTCTGTCAGCTTTGAATACAGTGTGTTTTATGATGAGTTAACAAGGCACTCGGTGAGAGAGAGAAACTTTTATTTCTCTGTTCAGTAAAGGAAAAAAGGTGGAGAAATACTACCTTTATTGACAATTTTTGAATTTTATTGTTAATTTAAGGTAAGAGAGCCTGCGGAAAGTAGCAAACTTGCCTGTCTGAGGGTGGGGGTGGGTAACATCACCCACCACAACCTTCATATACTGCATACCCTGGTGAAATTTTGGGAAGCTATGAAAAATTGAGACACTGCCCAAGCCTACACACCATACTACAGGACAGCACGAAGGGCATAAATACATCAATCAATCCATTTTTTTGTAACATGTAATCATACAAGGTTGTAAGGTGCATTTCCAGTGAAGTTAGTGCCTAACAAATACTTGACTTTTGAGGCCAATACATACATATTGATGATGTGGAGTTTAAAAATAACTGATTAAAATATATATTAGCTAATATTCTTTTTTAACACACACACAACAAAAACAACAAGAATATTTTGATTAGGATCCTTTTACTTTTCTTGAAGAATTGTGACCAATAAATGTTCTGAGTGGGACGTTTTACTGTTGAAAATTAAGTTTTAGGTGCTCTCTAGTGGAAAAACTGTGATTTAGAAAGAGTGTTGCCATTGTACAAACATCTGTGACTTTTTGTTACTTACCAGCCATCTTACTCGTCGACAGTGCCAAACTAAAATCGAACAACAACATCTGCCATCACCTGACAAATCAGTCAGGTTCTACTCAAAACACCTCATGTAGAAGAGACATTTTGGATTAGGGATGGGGTTTTGAAACAGTGGCTGTACAAGCCACATTGAAAACTGCATGACCATTTGGACCAAACACTCTCTCTACTAGACTTAAGTCTATATGAGATCAATTTGACCACTGGTCTTTGGTAAGACGATCTTATGTGAGGCTGTGCTGTGTATGGTAACTGGGTGTCAACAGCAGTCTAATAAGAGCTAAATCAACCAGGCCAGTAGCCTACTGAGGCCTCTAAGTGCTCCTCCTTAGCCAAAGACTTGTTCACCAGCTGGGCAGATACAGACTGCAGCATGGTTCATCATGGCCTTTAACGGCTGTGGACAGTGCCTTATGTCTTTGAAGAGGTCTGGGATAAGTCTCTGTGAGGGATATGTGACACTGACATGGAATCCATCCATCATTAGACGGATGGCCCTGTAGGGTTCTGAGTGTGTGAAGTGTATTTCCACAGGGAATGATCACATATGTTTAAGGGTTGCAGTTACTGACAGGGATCGAAACAGATTACACCAATTAAATTAGATCTTGAGCACATATTAAATTAACAGATCCAAAACAACATCTCGACACATAGCAGGAAAATAGGACCAGTCCATCTGGTACCCAAGACGTAATGTTAGACACGTGTGACAAATTAACAGTGAGTTGCATTGCCAGCAGGTTGTGTGCATTCCCACCAATGGGAGGCGGTGCCAAAGAATAACTATCTGACCACAAGTCGGCATGACAAAGAGAGCACATGTGTTAATGCTCAGTTTTGACAGCAGTCACTCAAATACCCGCTGGTCTCACTTCAACAAGACTAATGCAAATACAAGCAGGTGGCACTCAGCCAACAGTGCAGCATATTGTGACTTACAGACGAGGCTGATATGTGGTATCTTGCCCTTCAAGAAACATGGAGCACATGACAGTCTTTGGGAAACTGTTAGAGAAGATGTGGTCAGTGCTACTGTATAGCTGCCTGGGTGTTAAGACATTCACAGAGAAAGCTGCACTTCCACTGTTACCAATACCAGGAAAAGAGTGACAGTACACAAATACATCACACGCATTCATGTGACACACACAGTATACATCTGCATTCCTTTTTGTTTTACAGGCCACTGCGTTGTGAACAGGTATGTGTTTTCACATATATTAGTTCAATAGTTGAGAGCTGCTTTCCTGATGCTGCGCAACAAACATTCCTCTTATTTGGTTCACTCCTCTCTTAAACACAACCTATGACAGCAGTCATTAAACACATATATCAAGGGCGTGCAGGCACAACACTGCAACATTAAGGGTGTTAAATGCATGGCACTCATACCTTACTTTACAGCTTACAGTAAGCCAATATAAAGCTGGTGTATAAAGTCCTGTCTGATCATGCATTGAATGTTTAAGATGTGGAAATGTTGAACTAAACTAGTTATCTAGGCTAGCCAACAACACTGTTAAATGCATCCCTTTTCTCAAGGATTTTTTTCAAGTAAAGTCACCTCGAAAGAAATGACAAATTACAGGTTAAACAATAAAAACTAGAATAACAATTTTAGCCACTATGGTATCCTTAAAACCAAAGTCTGCCCACCTCACACACACAATACTGTCATACCCTCTGTCAGTGCTGTGTATTCTTGTGCAATGCAAGCCTGTTCGTCAGAAAAATACCTCGTACTACTACAAAATTCTTAGCACCATCACGGCCAGATATTCTGGAGGGATCCCTGCATACAACAATTACAAATTATTCTTTAGAAGAAATATTTTAGCAATAGCCTTAGTCTTACTTATGTATTTTGCATATAAGAATGTGCAGAGCTAAAACTACTCAGGTGACAAGGCTTTCATCATGGTGTCCAGACAGACATTTGAACTGGGCCAAGTCTGTCACCTAACTGGGCTGACGTGTCGACCCTCCTGTTTGGTCAAGACATCCAGCTGTGTAGACCCTGTAATAACACCTCACCGCACGCTTCCTGGACATCCCCTCAGACATGGTGCCATGGCAACCATAATCAACATTGCTCAAACACAAACAGACTTACACTTCTTAGATGCCTTGAACCCACCACATAGGGGATGCGGGGAGATCAAGACCCGAAAGGCAGTGTAACTTTAAACTGGGTGGAGGAAGGGTAGCATGAAGAAAATAGGTGGGAAATGCTTTTCCATGTGGGGTGGTATGCAACGAGATCCTTAGTTTGTAAAGCTACACTTAAGGTGGAGTATCCTCTCTAAAGGTAAGCAGCAGCTTGGGGATGGGGGCTAGGGACTTGAGGGTGGCGTGAAAAGGCAAAAACTCCACTACAACAGCTGCTGTTTATCTATAAGAGATGGAAAAATTCATGTCTGTGCCGGGGTTAGCATAACTGCAACTGGTGGTCAGTGCCGGGTGTAATTACAGACAAGTACATATTAGCATTGTTTTTATCACTTCACATATAAAGATTCCTCATTAAGAGATGCTTCCTAAGGTTCCCTTAAATGGTGTGGGGTTTTTTAAAGGTTTGGAGGAGCTGCAAATGATTGTTCCATAATATGGCTGTTAGGAAGCCCTCTTTGACTATAATCATATGAAAGTCCCAGTAAAACGGAGGTTGAAGCATCTTTAGCTTCTGTTCTGTGACGAATTTCCTACTTATATGGAATATTTCAAATCAAATTGGACTGCTAAAAGAGGGTAAGCTTAGAGTTCAGCATGATACCGACAGCGGACTGCCAACTCCACACACACACACCTCTCTTATCGTTATATCAGGAGGAGGATGAATGAGTGAATGAATTAGATTAATGACTTCAGCCACTTTGTTATGGAAATAAAAACAAAGGCCTGATCATTGAAAAATGGGCATGTCATAACAGTGAGGCCATGATGGTGTCAACAAACAGGATAGTAATGTTGTTATACGTCAGGGGGAAAGTGATGAAGTCCATCGTATGCTCCATGTAACATTAGTTACTGAAGCAGTCCACTGTAAAATGCCTTGCGCCTACCACTTTACTCAGGTGAATAAATTCTAGCCCACAGCCCCTAACCACATTATTTTGGAGAAACAAAGACAGACTGAGGTACCTGTTGCGAGACAGCTATCTTAATCATAGCTCTGTGCAGTTAAAAGTTGCAGATGGGTGGATGTTATTGGTTGACGTTGGTTAGTACTAGGTTATGTAAGCATACATCATATTTTGATTTACAGGAAGAAAACTGGGGTGTGATTTTGATATAAGAATATGAAGAAACTGAGTTTTTTTGTAATTTTTTAGGGATATATTTTTACATGTACATGGATATATTGATACATTGTTCTTGCCTCAAATATTTTCAGAAACACAATATATTGTACTCTAAAATAATAAAGTTTGTGACCACCCACCACCCACTGGCAGAACCAACTTTATAATTTCACAGTTTAACAGTACACTAAAATATGTTTCTGAATACAAATGAGGTGAGAAATACATAATGCAGTAACAAAGTCTTGAGTTATATTTGATCAGCGCTGCCTACTTTGACAGTCTGAGCAGTGATGGACATGATTGAGAGCTGCGTTAGAGACTCCTCTGCTCTGATCGCTTATTTTTATTCATAGGCAGCAATACGAGGAGGCAGAGAAAGATGATTTCTTTCCCCAGATTATCTGTCCCAAGTACTACTGTAAGGACATAGAGACTGTTCCAGCAAATTTATCAAAATGTTATTTTTTATAAAAGTTACCAACTACAGTTTTAAGAGCTGTACAAATACACCTCACTGGCACGTTATGACAAGACAGTTTCCTCAAGGCAAAGGCACTGCCAAATGGCACAATTGCAGCTACTTTGTGCCATCACAACCACTTAGTATCTATTAGCAAGTATTCATAACAAAAAAAAACAAAGCATTAGGGGACATTCCCAGCAGGACAGCCTGAGGGCAACATGATAACTGCAATCAGTTGTCAACCAAAGTTACTGACAGCAACCTGGAATAAAACTTATCTATCAGCCATTCTTGTTGCGCGCCTATGCGAGTGCGAGAGAATGGGCGAGTGTATTTGATGCCATATAGGCCTATCTGTCAGCAGAGGATTAGACTGCTGGCATTCCACACAGGAAGCCATCTCAAACCAATATAGCCTATTTCTCCTGTTACAGCCTCATGATTCTACCAAGGAACTGGAGCCTCTCGCACCCCACATGTAGGTATGGGCGAGCTATTGTCCCATGTTGCAGTGAGGCAGCTGCCTACGTTTGCAGTTTAGTCCGGTAGCGCTGTTGCCAACAATGCTACACGTTAGCAAGGCTCCAGCAGTACTGGCCAAGAATGCTATTGCTAATCCCATCCCAACAATGTAAAAACCATTAGAGAAGTCAAGCTCAATGATGTCCTTGGCTGGAGTTTTTCCCACCCTCAGTTTATCACCCCTCAGCTGGTAAAGGTGGATTAACATGGATGTGTGAGTGGCATTTTGTGAGGTCCTAAGATAAACTATCGGAATTCAAATACGAGACAACTTGCGTGAAGCCTCACAATACACGGGCTAGGTTTCAGCAATGAGACTTTCTATTAAATCTGTGACATGGCGCCGTCCCACATTTTCCGGGGAAAAGCTCAGTGTTGTGTTGCTAGCTGCCTGGATAAGAGGTGCTTACCTGTAGTATGTCTTGGGCTGCCCCTGAGACCACCAATATGCTTTCTTATTGTCCTACTGTTGCAATATCTGTTGTGAGCAAATAAAGTATTGTGTACCCACAAAAGATCTGAAAATCTTCAGTTTGGGTTTAAAAAGAACACACACTGCAAATGCTACAAAAGGCCACACACACACACACACACACACACACACAGCCAGCTAAGCAGATTTACTGACACACAGACAGACAAACACATACACGGTGGCACGATCCACACCATAGGCAGCTGTCTCTAAACAAGTTAATATAGCAGGCTGTTTATGAGTGGGGCTGAAATTCAAACCTGACACGAACACCCGTCTGGCACAGCCTTAATGAAATGTTGGACTGGGGTGAAGGTAAGTTCAGTGGGCCCCTTGGCAACACGGGGGCCAGTGCCTACTTTGCCTCTTTTAAATTAGTGTTTCATCCTCAACTGCCAAAGGATGCAGTACTCATCTTCCAACTCATTTTAGCTGGGTGATATGGGCAGTGAGAGACCAACACTTTTGTTAATGCACAACAGCACAGGTGAGAGGATGTTGAGATGTGGACAACCAAGGAAAGCTGGTCATCAGTGATTTATAAAAAATCTTGCCATGATAATGACGAGGGAGGAACAATGTGTCCAGAATTGTGTGTCGGGGCTTGGCATCCCTGTTCTCAGAGCTCTTGACCAGAAATACTGATTTTAAGTGGCTTCCTAAAGAGAATTCAGCTGCTGTTCCCAGTGTGACTTAAAGGTTAGACTTGTGTTAGGTTAACTGAAGCAGAGTGTCATTATCTGACCTTTGTATATCATGTTCCAGTGATCTAACCAGTGCAGGAATACCTGTCTCAAGAAACAACAGGACATATGAAAACAGCTGCTTCAAAGGTTGGAAAAAAACAAACCTCACAAAACACCTCAAGAGGTGCTTTAGGGAACATGGGTATGGGGCTGTAACTAACAATCATTTTCATTATCGACTAACCTACTTGTTCATTATGTCTCTTTTTGTGTGACGCACTCAGTTCTTACAACGCCCTGACCATAAAGCACTTTTGCTGCATTTCTTGTCTGAAAGGTGCTATATTACAATTATTATCATTATTATTATTATTATTTTCTCTACTAATTCTTCAATCTACATAGGTAAGAAAACATTTTCTAACATCCAATGTTACCAATGATGGTTTTGACCAATAATCCTGAACTTCACCTCACAATGCAGGGCTCTACAATAAGGACTGCTCGACTGCTCAGGGGATGTCAACTGACACGTCCATCTATAAATTCTGTCAACTCACTTGCCCAATCTGGCAAGTGGTTAAAAAAATATTAAACATTGGGTTTTTTTTTTTTTTAATTTAATGATGGAGGTAACTGAGGAGTGAGCCATCTCATCATCTGATCAACTAATCATTTCAGGTAATTAATGCCAGTGAGCAGTTCAGATTGGTTATGAGGGGTCATTTGACACACATATATTTGAAAAATAAATACCTTTGATATTAATCATTGAACTTGCCACTTAGACAATAGAGGACCTAAGATATACTGTTTAATGCAGATGCTATATTTTTTTAAGGAAGGAGCTTCCATTCTTTTCCATCCTTCTCCTTTTTTTTTTCTGGAAGATGCAGACAGACACAAAGCAGACATGCCACAGACACTTGCACTCCCTGCACCCTTCTCCAGACCAGACGCAGTTGTGTGTTGGGCCACAACACCTGTCAAATGATTCCTGGAGTCAGGTTCAGCATGACAGACGCGACCCACCATGGTGCCCCCATCATATTCCACATGGCCCGAGGGTAGCTGCTATAGCTTCTCACCCCTTACAACACATGCTTACTATGATGTGAATTTAAACCAGGAGTACAGAGAGGCATACATGTAGAATGGAACTAAACGCATCTTTGTTAGTCTGAGATCTGCAGACTGTTATTAACAACATTCAACATCTCCTGACTTTTTTTTGTCATAAGCCTGTTTATGACAGGAGCAATGAACAGTCACTTTTTCGTGACTTTGATTTGAAGTATTTAGAGTCATGAAATTAAATATTTCTGGTGGCAAATAAGACTATGTTTACCCTCGCTGTATTATTAGAGAGTCAATATTATGGTATGGAAGAATTACACGAGTCATGCCAACTACCAAAAGATGACTCTATTATACTGCCAGACTCAATCTGATCTTGCAGGTGGTGCTCCTCAAGGTTTGATTCTGGGTCCTTCACCATTCTCTGTGTACAACATAATTCTTTCTCTGCCACTGTACTAGGGTTGTACTAAATGTCATTTTTTTACATTCGCATCTGACAGCTTCTATTGAGGTTTTCAAATTAATCTTTGAATGTCTATCATCACAGCATTTAAATGTTGATTTAGAGGGGCATCGGTGGCTTAGTGGATGCGGCGGGCACCCCATGTGCGAAGGCTGTTGCCGCGGCAGCCCGGGTTCGACTCCAGCCCGCAGCCCTTTGCTGCATGTCATTCCCTCTGTCTCTAAACACTCTCCCCCTCGCGCTTGGCTGTCCTGTCAATTAAAGGCAAAACGCCCAAAAAATAATCTTTAAATGTTGATTTAGAATTTGAATGTCAACATTATAAATGAGGGGTCGAACTATATGGTACAACTACAGCCCTTCACCTCACTGGCTGTTATTTGCTCATCAAAGAGTGTGTAAAGTAAAGAAATGCTGAATTTAAATATCAGATTTTCAAAACTCTCTAATATCAGCAGCAGCCTCAAACATCCAGTATCGCGCTCGCTATAATATATTAATTGATCTATTGATGTACATTGACATGAGGACCAAAAACCCCACTAGCCAAGCTCAGCTTCACATTTCACACTAACCTTGTTTAATTTGGCCATTATATTAATTAGACTGCTGCCACATACTCAGAAGTAAATTAATCCAAACTTCTGTTTCCCTCTATGAAAAACTTGTCCAAAATAAGCTCCCTCTCATCCTCTGGTTGCCTCCCAACTGTGACCTGTGATTTAAAATCACTGCATTGAGACAACTAAACTTTTTATTAAATATATGACACATGACCAAACAAGACCCCTTATCTCAATGGCAGTAGATTTGTGGAATAATCTATCCAAGAAGCTGAGGCTGGCTCATTAAATCACATTAAATATTCTTTCTAAAATATTCTAACTTTAACTGACTTAGTACTTCAGACCTTCTGCATTTGTCTTTTTGTATTACTTGTTATTTTTGGTTTGTGTGTGGTTTTTTAGCTTTTTTTCTTTACTTTTGTTGACCTCAGAACATCATTAATAGGACCTGCTGCCAAAGAAAATACCAGACTTACATTAGAAGGGCACATACACATTGCACCCATGTTCCAGAGGTACTTGAGACCCATGTATGACAGGACGCTAACAGGAGGGGAGCTATGAAATCAGGCTGAATACATGCAGCAGGTGGGGGGGTGTAGGGGCGGTCAAGACAGGCTCTGGTGTCTGGCTATTTTCAGGTCCCCCCTTCCTTGTGGGCCAGCAACAGTTGAAACCAGACAAGCATATGCATAAACACACTTCCGTGTGCATGAATGCATGCACCCATGCACACACCAACTTCACACTTACATGGAACTCAGTGGTGTTGAGAATGTGACGTCCGTCTGGACTCCACCGTGAGGAGACTAGTCCTATTGAGCCCTCATCAATCTTACAGTGCCAGTCTGGCTGTTCAAGAGACCACACCTGAAGAGAAAGACAGAGTGACAGAGGGACAGCGATCAGCCGTCACTGATGACATCCCTCACACATATGCTGCATCTTCCTAAACTTGATTTCAAATAGTAAGAAACAGTTGAGCATCAGAAACCATGAAAGACTGGCGCTGGATACCTCTTCAAAGGTAAGAAACTTGCCCTATGATTTATGGGAAGTGATATTACACTAGCATTGCAGAACTTGTTATTTTTACAAACTCTGTCAGTTAGAATGTATGTTTAAAAAATCAGTATCCCTGTTTTACATAAATGTGAATTAATTATTAACACAATATATATATATTTTTTTATATCATTTCTTTTTATTTTCTAACATAAATAGGACCTGATGTAAGTGTGAGTTTAAAAGACACAAGAGAACTAAACAGCATTGTTGTATAGTCAATAAATGATGTATGTCTTCAGGAAACACAAATGCGTAAAAGAATTTTAAGTGCCCCAGTTCATGAATCTTTTTTTGTTAAATGTTGAATTCATTTGAAACAGCGGCCTCTTGGTCTCAGATTTCTGGTGTGCATCACTTTATATCATATGTGTGATCTACACGTTTTCGTCAAAGTAATGCTGAAAAACTACTTAACAAAATGATAATTTAACTAGTATACACACTGAAATCCAAATGTATGTATGTATGTATGTATGCTGTTAAGTACTGTTCACAAAAACGACAAAATAACAGTTCATCCATTTCTAAAATAAGAAACAATTGATATGTATAAGAGGTGACATTGGGTGAGAGGCAGAGTACACCTTGGACAGGTCACCAGACTACTGCAGGGCAAGCACATAGAGACAGACAACCATTCACACTAACATTCACACCTACGCCCAATTTAGAGTCACCAATTAAGCTATACCCAACCTGCATGTTTTTGGACCGTGGGAGGAAGCCGGAGTACCGAGATAAAAAAACCCCACCAACACAGGGGTAACATGCAAACTCCACACAGAAGAGCTCCCTCCTGGTATTGAACCAGGAAGCACTGAGGCGACAGTGCTAACCACTACACCACTGTGCCGCCCCAGTGCCATATATTATGTGAAAAATCCAGAGAGCACTTCATCTCAAGTTTCCTATCAGAGAAAACTCAGCTATTAAAATATTGATTTCACAGCCACAAAAACGTCTCATAGATGTACATTCCAATACTGTTAACAAGACTGAAATGTCTTAATGATACCATGAAATATTTATCGATAATGTAGTTTTTCCATACTTCCTCTTCATTGTCTCAAAAATGTTACTTAATCTTGAAGGAATACTTCATCCACAAACTGATCATGTGTAAGATCAATGACTCACCAAGTGTTGGGTTGTTTTCGAAGTAAAGTTTTTTTTCCTCGCACACCTCTTAGGTGAATGAAGAATCCAAAAATGAGGAAAATTATTGATGAACTGGAGTGAAAGGGGGGCGATGTTTAACAGCAGCAATTCTATATTAAAAAAATATATTTTTTTACAAACCCTCAATAAAATTCGTGCAGTATAATCCAAGTCTTTATTGACCAGTCATATGCTCAGTTCTTCCTAAACGCACACATTTTCACTAAAACCTTACGATTTTAACACTTCCACATACAAGCAGTGAGCCTGAGCAAGTCTGTTTGTTTGAACTCTGCTCGTGCATTCCAATGAGCAGAGTTCAAATGCACAGGCTTTCTCAGGTGCCCTACCCATCCATGCGTGAGACTGTTCATGTAGAAATGTTCAAAATAGTAAGGTTTTAGTGAAAACGCATGTGTATGGGAGGTATTAAACAGCCGACTGGATAAATGAGACTTGGATTACACTGCACAAGTTGCGCGAGGGTTTGTACAGAGATGTTTTTTCTTATATAGTTTTGCTGTTGTTAAACGCAGTTTGTTTTACTACAATTCATCAACAATTTTCTTCATTTTATGATTCTTCTTTCAGTATGGAGGCATGCAAGTAAAAAAAGTTTTCTCCATGAATTCTTAGTTACACAGGGTGAGTAATTGGTGTAAAAATGGATATTTTGTGGGTGAAGTAATCCTTTATAATTCTCTGACATAGAACTATTTGGATATGTCTGCGAGAAACAGGTTTTACAATATAACCAATTATTATTTAATCCATAAAGTGTCAGAAAATAACACCAAAATTAATGGCAAATGACAACCACAAGGAGCCTGAAGAGATGCCTTCATATAACTTCTAGCGTCTGACCAATGGATATAGTAATACTCTGCAAAACAAGATTAAAATATTTTCTGTCATCATAAAAGTCAATTTATTAACTTTATCACCAGTAACAATATTACTCTAACAGAGTTACATTGATTGCAACCTATCAAGTATATGTCTGACCACCAGGCATTTACACTGCATACATACATTACTGTCGCTTTCTGATAACCTACCTGTACCAGTCCTCTTTTGTACATAGCACAGAGCACATACAGAGAGTCAGAAGACCAGTCCATGTGGGATATCTGGTCTAGGCAGGTGTAGAGCTGCAGAATCTGCAGGGTGCTCACATCTCGCACCACCAGCCTGTACTGCACACAGGTAGCCTGACAAGGACAGAGACGGGTCAGAGAGAACACACCTTCTAATACACTTCACTTTTATCTGTGTGTAACTAAGTAGCAACCTAACCACGGAATGAAATCAGGTTAAAAGTATTATTTCTACTACATTATACTACAGGCACTACAAAACTACACATTAGCAAATGCTGCTAAAAAAAACACTTACCAAATATTTTCCATCTGGTGAAACTTTACAGAGTTGGTTGGACTGCTTGAAAACCTCAGAGAAATTCATCTTTTGTTCCTACACAAGAGAAAATCACAGCTACATGACATTTTTTTAAACCGCCCAACTGAGTTTCTTCAAACATTTAACTGCATGAGATATGGATAATTTTGCCTTGCAGCTTACTCAACTAAACTGCTGTAGTTTCTACATAATAACACGTGATGGCGCCGTAAGCCCATTGAATAAGCATGCTGCACACAGTAAACATACACACACATCACATACACAGAGAGACTGTTCTTCTCCCATGCAAGAAGGGTAATTATATAGAGGAAGCACTGCGTAAAACGGATTATGTCCGTTTCAGGGCACAACCTCGATAGAAAGAACTGAGCTACAGGTAGCTACAGGTAGCTAAGTTAGCCTGGCTAGCTGGCTCGCAATTTAAGTGTAGCCAAAGCAAAAATGAAGCCACGCACAAACCCCGACTAAATCACGACTTCACTGCCATGTCATTGTCTTGCTATTAATATATTTTCCATAATGTCCAAACCGGTGGACACAGAGGAGAACACTAGCTAACATGCAGACGGTAAAGTTAGCTGTCGGTTGTCACTGGACTCATTCAGTACTAACGTTAGCATGTAACGCAGATAGCAACTTAGCTTAGCTTAGCTTGACCCTCATTAGTATAACTTACCTCTAATGGTAATTGTGTTGCTGTCGTCAATTAATTCAGAGAAGCGAAAAGCCTCACGAGTAGTCTAGAAAAGTTTTTTTCTTCGCATGACTGTCTTCGGGACACAGGCTGTTGATCTAACTGTTGCTAGTTTGTTTGTATGAGCTGATGACGACATGCCGGTGCCGTCCAATCAGAATTCGTCTGCTGGCTGCTTTTGCCTTCTGGGAAATGAAGTTCCTTATTGTGTTTTCGCTTGTTGAATGTGTCAATAGTGTCAATGTGTGCGTGTGTGTGCGCGCGTGTATACCAAATTAATATAGTCGCATAGACAACAGTATTTTTTTTTCTAACAGGCTAATCATGTTGGGTTCTGCATTTTGTAAGCTGCTAGATTTGGAATATTTTTATGAGTTTTTCTCAATTTATCATATTGTATACTTTTGTCATCAATCATTTTAAAGTCTGAGGGTTATGCTGTATTCAAATGAACCCTCCTTTTAGTGTGGAACAATAAAACAACTTTTTATATCCCCCACCAGCTGGAAAAGGTTTCCCGCTTATGTGCGCCCAAACCGCGCTACCGCCTCCCTTCCTCTCCCAGCGCAAAAGACGCTTCACCTCCTCCTTGGTCTCCCTCAGCAAAGCTCACACTTCCCTGAACAGCATGCAAATCAGTTTTCAGCCTGTTTTGTCACAGTTAATTCTCCGAAAAGTCAATCATCTTCAGTCGCTGTTATCATACTGTAAAGTCGGTCGATTTTTCAGTTTTTTGTTGTTGCTGTTTTTTTATGGAGGGTCACTCTCTTGGCATGTTCGATAATAAACAGGCAGGTGCTCCGCGCAACATTATTCTTGGGTGTTTGGATTGGAGTAATAATAACCTTCAGGTACGTTGATTTATTTTACTGTAATGGCCTATAAATAGTGATTTAGATATGCCTATTTATTTTTGTTTAGTTTTGTTCATCTGATTCATCTTTATCTTTTTGTCGGTTTTTCATATTTTGCAAAATGTGGCCAAAAAAAAAAAGAAATTAAAAAAAAGAGGTTGTTGACAAGAAAGGCCCAGCTGTCTTAAGAATTTGCTAAGGCTGAAAAAGACTCCGAATATTACAAAAGTGTCTTAGCATAACATCTTTCTGTTTATTCTGCTGATGGGATTTTGCAGCTGATCGTGGTTTGGGTAGGTTCATGGTTTGTTTAGGGTCTGCGTCATGTAGTGTCAGAACAGTTTAGACTATAAAAATAGGCCTAATGACAAAAATATCTTGTCCAAACAAAAATAAAAAATGTAGGCCTTACAAGGTATCCCATACGCACATGTGTAATTTCAAGTGAAATGTCTGGGGAGGGAAATCGAAAGGCTGTTTATTATTTTTCCACATATGTCTCAGTGTCACTCATTTGGTAAACAGCCTACTATTCATACAAGGGCATTTTATAATCATATTAACTAATATTACTTTAGTTTATACTGTTCGTATTAATCAATAAATGTCAGTGTTTTAGGGAGTGAGCAAAAAAAAGATGCTTCACACATTTCACAGACAACAATGACAACCTCGTTTCTTGAATCCTCTTATGGCATATTAAATATTTCACTTGGGGCTGAGGGGGATCGAATCTAAAACAATTTTTAAATTAATTTCTTCTCAGTTGGGACTGTGTTTTCTTGCATAAAACGGCCCTTGGGAAAGCAGTGTATGTGTGTGTGTATGTGTGTTGTCATGGGTGCTGTAACCCTGGAGTGGAGACACAAAGAAACAGGTGAATATCAGTGAAGCACAATGTCAAACTTAAAAGGATGGTGTGACATTAAGGCAAAGAACCAGCACTATAGAATATTAAAAGAGCAAAAGGCAAGTGTTGATAATTTAATATTAAAGATACACAGATATTTGTTGTCAGAGCATGCGTAATCAAGTACTTTAACACATCTACACTCATGCCTCAAATATCCAATGGGGTACCAAAGGAACTTCAAATATATTTGAGGTGCTGAGGTTACTCAGATACTCATTTGGGTGTTCAGAGAACTTAAAATTACATTGAAGGTGCTTCAAATAACCCTTCTTAAAGAAAAAAAACTACAAGCTCCTGCAGGAACCCTTGACCACAACTTTTTTTTTTTAAAGTAAAGACAGTGTTTGGTTTGATGAGTGCGATGATGCAATGATCTATTTCCCCATAGTGGGAACATGTATTAATATTTTCCCACTCGTATTAAAAAGGCAAACCATAAATACCAAGTGTAAGATTTCAGAATGTTAGCTCTGATTATTTCTGGCCACGGTAAGAGAAGCAGACTTCCCCGAGGTGCAGTCTAAGTGAAAAAGTCTGTGTCCAGGTGGAATCCCAATTAAACTGATCAAAGTGCGGAGCAGAGCTCTGAGGCCACCCCGTTGTCTCCCCTCTGCTCGTCCTGCAGTGACGCTTCGTCAGATCCCCTGCGCAGCACCCGAGCTGCTCTGGGATCTGAACGGGCGGCACTGAGGGACAAACTGGAAATGGGAGCTGGTTTTCTTAGGCGGCAGCCACCTCATGAGCAGCGGGAACCTGCAGCCACTCAGATGCTGCAGAGCTCCGCAGGCCCAAATTATACGCGTATCCGCGTGCGTGTGCGTGCTGCAGGCCTCTTTAACATGTTGTTTTTTTATGTCACGTGAATCGGATCATTGGTCATCGGATCAGCCACAAGATCAGTTTGAAAAACAAAACAGCCTTGGTTCAATAATTATGACATCACTTTAGATGTTTACTGAGCTGCATATCTTCAATCGATTCAGTGCAGACCAAACTGAAAAGACCCCTGTTACATAAATACACAGAGATACGGTTACTGTACGAAAAGCATATTTTAAACTGACAGGCTCACTTTTACGAAACAAAGGTCACACGTATACCTGCAGCCAAATTACAGTCATTGATTCCAAAGGAAAGGTTTGAATTTATGATGATTTGCCGCTGCGCGCATTAAAGCCGTGCACCTTTGCCACACTTTTTCTTGTGCAGTCCTTCAGAGGGGTTACTAAGGAGATACGACGCTGCGCAACTGTGAATATAGCCTAGAAAACTTGGGTTGAACAAATAATGCCCGACAGGATTTTCTGTTTGGTGTGATCACTGACACATCGAACTGGAGACTGGATGGATGAGTCCATTTATCTGCTTTGCGCAACGGGCCTGCAGCCTAACTGACAAACACGGATTTCTTTGACAACTCGAAATATTCTGCCTCAAACCTTCGCAAAGAGGCCCGGATGTCCCCCACTGAAGGTACATTTCTAAACTTTCTCAATCATCTGCTCCGCCAAAATAAGACAGCACCGTTTTCTCTCGTTATGGAGTTGCGATCACTCCACAAAGTGCGCAGACCTCCTGCTTTAGACAACCAGAAGATAAATTACGCACATCTCCGTCTTGGTGCTCCGCAGTTCGACCACATTTTAAAGTTGCAGTGCAGGCTGTGTTATTTTGAGACAGAGGCGGAGGAGGTGATGCTCACAGGAAGCTTCCCCTCGGACTGAGACGGTGATGAGGCAGGCAGGTCTGGGCACGCCCGGGCCCCCTGACACCCTGCGCCACCTCACTGGGACTATACATTGGTGTGATCACACCTGGATGAACCAGTGTGTGTGCATTATGTGCGTGTGTTTTTTAAAGAAATAATAAAAAGATAAACGGTTAATTTGCTTCAACTTGAAGCTTGTTAATATGTTTAAAGTCTGTTTAACAACATGTTTCACTTTTTTTGTCTGTGGTTTAATGTGTGTGTGTGTGTGTGTGTGTGTGTGTGTGTGTGTGTGTGTGTGTGTGTGCTCTGCAGAGTGATCTGCCCCTCACCAGACTACCCATCCTCTAAGATGTCCCAGTCCACTGTCAGTGAGGAAGGAGGCACCTTCGAGCACCTGTGGAGCTCCCTGTGAGTGTCAACAACACCTGCTGACGATCGTTTTACTCTCTGTCCAAGGAACATATTTTTCAAATGACATAATGGTTTTATTTAAAAATGTGATCAGGCAATAATCACAAAACACACACACAACCTTGTCATCACCTATTTTATGAGTAAATTACAAAAGGATTATCCCTAATTTAACATTAAACCATATTTGCTTTATATTTAAATATTAACAGTTTATAAATCATGTCAGTGAACTCAATGTTGTTTTTAATACTGTAAAACATAAAAAAATATATCTAAATATTCACTAGAGCTCTTGGTGAGCTGACACATTTTAAAGCACAGAGTTGAAGACATTTTAATATCTGTACTTTCAGCCATGTGTCTTTTGTTTTCTGTGCATTTTTCTGCAGATCTTGTAATGCACACTTTAATTTTTTCCAACAGAGGTGCTTCCAATTCTCTAATGTTGTGCCGAACCTTCGGGGAGATGTCTCACTGCATTTTGCATTGATAAAATAAGTGCAGAAGTCACAGTAGTAGCTGTAGTTATACAGTAATATTTAACAAGATTGTGAGATGCAGGATGTCCAGTGTTGTGTAAAAATCTGCGTAAGGCCTTCACTTAATTTCATAAGTATTCCTTAGAGATACCTGATTTTTTTCGTGTAATAAAACATTTTTTTGTAATTTTTTTTTGAACAACAAAAAAGATCTAGGTATAACTACCTAACCTTATATTTTCTCTTCCTTAAAAATTATTCTAATAATTAAAAAAGATCTTTTTTTGTTTGTTTGTTTCTTTGCACATCAGGTGCTTGGTCACATGACATGCTTGTGCTATGCATTTCTTTGTAAAAGCTCATCCCTCTTTGATCGACTTATATCCATGGTGGTGTGTTCACAGGGAGCCAGACAGCACCTACTTTGAGCTCCCCCCAGGCAGCCAGCCAGGTGAGCGCCCAGTGCCTTCTACCAGCACCCCGGGGAGCCACCGCAGCGCTGCAGAGGTCTCAATGGATGTTTACCAAATGAGGGACATGAACGATAATGTGATGGTAGGAACATGAGCTCCCATTGCAGTTCAGATTGTACTTTTGTGGTCAATATTTTGCTTTTGAGAAGCAACTTATTTTTACTTCTTTAAAGGTGTTTTCCTCCTCTGTGTCTGATCTGATAGTTTCTTTGTGAGCACACACACTCACACACACACACACACACACACACACACACACACACACACACACACACACACACACACACACACACACACACATTTCCAAAGATCTTTTCCTATTTGTTTGTTATATCTTCTGACTTTTTCCCTCCAGTGTTGAGGAGATTCCCTCCTAAGTAGTTTCCCTCTTCTCTGCAGCCTTTTCCCTCTCTGTCTCCCTGCTGAGTAGCCTGTAGGGACTGTGGTGTGTGTGTGTGTGTGTGTGTGTGTGTGTGTGTGTTGGGGGAAGGCTAATTAAATCCCAAGCCAGGACCCCTTGCTGCTCCACTGTACAGCCATCTGTAGGCTGGGGTGTGTCTGTGTGCATTACCAAACATGCACATATGTTTACAGGTGTATGCATCTAAATCTTGTGTCCCTGAATTGAAACCTCGCAGCCAAAGAAAGTATGCCAGCTTTTTATGAATGAAGACAAACTGCCCAGTTTTCATCTTAACTTTTATCGAAATGAATTCAATAGGATGTAATTATTTTACTGAAGGTCAAGTTTTTGCAGGATCACACTGACAAGCACAGTTCATCCTGTGAATTTGTTCACTCCGTCCATCTCTGTCTCCCAAACGTGACATCAGAAGTCACTACCAAGCACGCCTGTGTCTCCTTCCCCTTCTGATCTGGAATATTGGT